>CAWUFW010001051.1:0-600000 GCA_963921515.1 Calotriton arnoldi
TTTTTCATAATAAACAGATTAAGCCTATTGCTTTGATTAATGGCAGGTCATCATAACCAACTCCATTCTGTTGTATTGAACATAAGAATTCTCACAAGGCAAAAAGTGCAATACAAGCACTCTTTTTCAGTGAACGTACACAACTTCTGTCCAATCAAAATCTGCACTCAACAAAATTAACATTTGCACAGTGCCAAATTCCTCTCTCAGTAGTGCTTTTTAACACTCTTTTTCGGTCGATCACATAAGGTATAGTGACAGCTGCTCTGTCAAGCCACACCTAAAAAAGGAAGAAAGAAAGAAAAGGGAAAACATAAGAAGATAGCAAGAAAGACTGCATATAAAGAAAGAACAAAGAGGGGTGGAAAATGAGCAATGGAAACAAAGGTGGGTTGGAAAGAAACTGACCACAATGGGAAGGAAAGAAAACAGTAAAATGAAAATAAGTAAAAACAAAAAAGAAAGGAGAAGAAAGAAAGAAAGAACAGGAAAGAGGCTAACAATGAAAAGAGAATATATAAGTAGGTGGGGAAGAACTAAAACAGAAATGAAGATAGACACAAAAGGAGAGGATGTGGCATAACAGCCAGAGTTGCCAACTTTGGAGCTGGGGTACCAGGTTCGAGTCTCGATGTTGAGCTCACATTGGTGCAGGGCAAATCACAATCTCCCATGCCAAAAAAAAATAAGAACAAAAAAAAGAAATGTGCCCTTGTGTAATGTAACTGGTGCTCATGTAAAGTGCTCCAAAACCTTCAGGTCGAGTTTGCGCTGTATAAAACTGCAAAAAAGAACAAGCATTGGCATAGCCAATAGGTCTCGCCTTTGGGACCTTATAAGTATTTAGCCATGCAGCACATTATCCTGAAGTTTCTTTCCCTTAAACTTCTAAGTGCATTTTACATAAAAGTGTCCCCAAGGCTAAAACTGTCTATCTAGAACTGTAAAGAAAATATTAATAACGGATACCAAACAATGGTATAGTTTACAGGTAAATAGAATGACTGCAGTGAACCTACTAAGATCTTGGTTGTTAACTGGTCCCAGGCAGGGTATCTGATAATGAAGTTATCCCTCAACCCACTCTTGCCTTATGACAAGCACTGGCTTGGAAACACCAACACACATTTTAGAACCTATCAGACAAAATCAGAAAAAAATACCACGCACACGGCTCTGCATCAGAGATACCCACCTAGATTGTAATACTTATTTAGAAAAAATTTACGACATACTGTATCAAATTACCATACTCTCAGAATGAAGTGACAAAATAACCCTGAGAAAAAAGCGCGATGATATTAAAGGAAAGGTCGATAGCGCTATATAAATGCACATACAGTAGCGGAACATATACAGGAGTGGATGAGGCCTAACGGCCAGAGCCGCCGACTTTGGAGCAGGAGAACCAGGTTGCAGTCTCCGCGTCGGCTCAACCTCCTGTGATTCTGGGCAAATCACTTAAAATCCAATTGCCTACCAAAGATGATCGTGTCCTTGGGTAACATAACTGGTGCTTAGTAAAGCGCTTCGGGAAGAGCCCCATAACAGGGTCGAGTTCGCGCTAGATAAAACCCCAAAAAGAGTGAGTGAATGTGTGTGTCACACGTGCGCCGACTGAGACAGCGCTGCTGGGTTGGGTCTTGTGAGCCGCTGACTGCACTCGTCTCCTCCCCAGCCTGCTCCATGAACTGGGAGGACACACTTCACCCCTGAAGGGAGGACACACTTCACCCCTGGGGACAGACTGAGAGCCAGATTATGAGGCAAAACTCCCCTGAGCCTGTGAAGCCCTTCTTCCGACAGACGCAGTGAAAGCGTGCAAGCTGCTGGCACGATATTAATCAAAGGTTCGTGGAGGGCACAAGTAACCGTCAATAAAATAAACGGAAAATCCCTTGGATGCGGCAAGGATCTCAAATGATGACGCGGTTTGCGTTGCCATGGGCTGAACCTTACCATTTTATTTTCAATTAGACTTAAAAAAAACAAGCGCGGCCGCTGTAAGGAGTAAAAGCGAGTAAAAGCAAAAGAGAAAGCACGGCGCGTTGCGTGTAACCTGACCCACCAGGAATGCAGCTGCCACCCTGCGCACCGCTGCTCGCTCCCGAGAGCAAAACGCCGTGGGAGTGACACATTGGAAAGGAGGTGGGACATGCACCCGCCTTTGGCCATTTGCGTGCTTTCATTATTGAAAGACACACACAAAGGCCAATCCAATGTGTGGGAGGAGTCAGACCCACACGGAGAAGTTTAGAGTGCTTACAAGAAGCCTCCCATAGAGCAGCGCATGCGTGCTGCGCTAGGCTCGACCTAAAAAGGAGACAAGCAGGTCAAAGTGCGGATTGACACCAGGTAGGAGTTTAGTGTTGGGTAACAAAGGAAGGAGACAAGTTAAAAGCAGATAAATTAGAAAGGAAAGGAGACAGACTGACAACAAAGAGAAACAAGAAGAGTACAAGGGAGGAGGAGAGTAAGAAGCTGGACAAAAACAGTAGCAGTAATATGAGGGAAGCCGAGAGAGAGGTAGAGATTTAGAAAAGAGATGCTAGGAAAAAGGGAGGCAAGAAAAAATAAGATGTGGAGGCGACTGACAGAGAGAGATGGTGATGAAAGGGAAACACATTAAGGGTACAGTGACAGTGGTAAAAATTAGGGTGACAGGGATAGAGGAGGATAGACAGCAAATGGTAGAGAATGAGATAAATAGAGAGTAAGAAACAGATAGAAGAGGAGGAATTGTGATCAACAGGGCTTAAAATAATCACATTATTAAATGGGGGGGCAGGGAAGCTGAAAGAGAAAGGCAGCAGAAGGAGAGAGGTTTGGCTTGTGATGAGAAGGATATTTGGGATGGATATGAGAGAAAGGGAAGAAGGTGATGGAGCTAAGGGAAAAAGCAGTGGGAAGAGAGCATAAGAGAGATAGAGTGGTGAATAGGATCCTGAAAGATCTGGAAAAGATAAATATGAGCTCGATGAAAACATGAAAGACAAAAGCAGGAGCAGTGAGGAAATATGCAATATATATTTCTTGACAATTAATTCCACGTCATGTAATGTTATATGCTAACTGAACAGCCAGTAAAATATATAGCTTTTGGGAGTGACATTTGCTGGTTTTTGCTACACATCTTTACCATGTTCTTGTGAGCGGTTGACCCCCATGTGAACAATCAAACAAACCTACCTGGCACACCACAAAAGCAGTGAAATATTGCACGAGTATCCATCTCTTCAGAACCGACTGCAACCTTTGTCCCTTGCTGGACGTTGTAGTAGACAGAAGAAGAATGTGAATGACTCAAAAACAGACGAATGGATGAAGAAGGCGGGCTGAAACCCCTATAACTACAGTATACATATAAACTCAGTAAAAGCAGAAGATCTTGGCTAAAGCCAGACCTAAAAATGCACATGGATTCGCAGCCATATTCTCAGCCTGTTAATTTCCCAAGAAGAGGAAAGCTGGCAGAGAGAATATGACTTCACTGAGATCTTTTTTTTGGGGGGGGGAGCCAGTAGTCCGGTGCGAGCTGTGAGGTGAGCTGTTGGGGAGGCACAGAAACGGCGGGACAAAGAGCTGCGCGCAAAGCCAACACGGGGCAGAACAAAAGAGGACAGGCATCGGCTGACCCCTGCACCGGGAGGGAACGGAGGAGTGGGCCCCCCGCGCTTAGCAAAGACTCACTGGGAAACTATCACACGGCCTGCCTGAGCCCAAAATGGCGGCCGGCGCAGCCTTAATGAGAAACACCACCCACGCGAGTTACAGAGGCGGGGGCAGGGGCGCAGCGGCAGCAATGGGAGCAGCCCTCATATAACTTATCCCAGGAGACCAGCAGGATCCTCCCGCGCCAGATAGAGACTCGTCGGGGAGCAACCACACGGCCTGCCTGACCTTAAAATGGCGGCCGGAGATTTCTAAATAAGCAACTTTAACCACATGAGCTACAGAGGCGGAGAACAGGGTTGTAGCGGCGGCAACGGGGGCAGCTATCTTCAGGTTCTCCACTGGAGACCAGCAAGTACCCCTCGTGCCGGGCTGAGATTCTCCGGGAAGCTACCACGTGGCCTGCCTGACCTCAAAATGGCAGAAGCCTAAACCAGCTGCCTTTACTAGGTAAGCCACAGAGGCTGGGGGGAAAGGTGCAACAGCAGCGACGGGGGCAGCTTCTTTACGCACAGTCCCTTCGACCTCTGGGATCTATGAGACCCCGTTTTCCTGGTGGAGACAAGGAGGCTTTTACGGCGGCCTACCTCTTTCCGGGTAGCGGCATCACTATTTGACTCTGAGGCGCACAGGGTCCCCCTACCACCGGGATCCTGCTCAAATGCCCAACACTCACTACTGCTGCTGGGAATGGGGATGATCTGCAGACTTTGGAACTGTCCCTTCCACCTCTCCTCTCACCTCTCTTGACCTGGGGGAGAGCTGGAGGATGAGGCGGACGGCGCTTCCCAGTAACACCATGACTGATTCTCTCGATGGAACTTTGACGATGCCCCCTGGGTGGAGACCATAACTGGCTGTTCTTACCGCGGTGCCCGAGCAACCTTGGCTGATGCCCGGTGAAGCTGTCCTATGCAGCTATAGAGGAGTTTGGCTCTGGTTCACCCCTCGGCCGTCACCTACCCAGCCGGACATCGGACATTGTTTTCCTCGTCTCCCCGTTGTGTTTCCTACCTGCATTCCTTACCCCTGTTTACCATTCCCCCTCTACCTTTCACTCCCCATAAGACGTGTGTATGCGCTAATAACTCATATTATTGTGTAATCTCATGTTTTCTCCTATGTCTATACCTGGCTATGTAATTATGTAACCTGTAACTCGCTGATCCTCATGTAAAGCGCTCTGATACCTCCGGGTCTAGCCAGCGCTATATAAAACTTTGCAAATAAATAAATCTTGAAAGGGACAAGGAATGGGGGAGCTCATGAAAGTGTCTTGAGACGCTACTTCCAGCTTCACGTGCTTGGTTGAGAACACAATTTTTGCGCAGAGGTAATGTGCAGGGTCATGTCAAGGCAACCTACCCCCCAAGAGGGGGGCTAAAAATGGTAATGGAAGGATTGCAATATCTGCACGATTCTAATGTAGTTCAGTACATCATAAAATGGACATCAAAATCCTTGTGAAAACATACTCGTTTTTTATAAATAGTTACATTAGAATGGATCTGAAGTTCCCAAAGTTGTCCCATTAACATTCCTTTGTGATGTGTCATTTTGCAAACAGCACGCAGCTGCCTTGGACTTGTCTGTCTCATCACAGCAGCGAGAGGCCCATGCTGGGTAATCTCGCTTTGAGCCTGCAGCCGAGCATAATTTACATGCATTCAAAGCTGAAGAGCCCAGAGCAGCCTGTGCATTCCCAGTACCCAGCATGCAGTGCGTGGTCCAGTTCATGCTGGTGATCTGCAGGCCTGGGAGGTGGGCTTACAGCAGGCGGGGTCACACTCCTGCGACCGGCGGCTTTGCAACAATGAAAAACAATCAATACAAAAAGGCAGGGCTTTAAGTGGAATGAAAAAATAGGGGGTCTCTCAAAGGGGCGTGGCCGATGTAATTAAGGGTGGGGCTTAAAAATACACAAGCTAAAAATCTGTGCTTAGCATAGTGTGCCGCCCGTCTGGTATTTTGCTACTTCTCTCATTGCATCCAGATATATACTACAACAAATAACATTACACCTACAACAAGCCAGGACTATCAGCTTTGCCAGTGGTTGTTAGTTGTGTAAGACAAATAAGCAGCAACTATGGCTTCGTAGTATAGAATATTGAAAATGCTTCAGTTCTGAAATGATGAAACTGTGAAAGAACTATAACGAGTCTCTTTGAAGGTACATCAAAGGCAGTGAAGGGTGGCACTGCTGCAGAGTTAAGATCTTTTTTCACCCTATGGATGAGGGCAAAAATAGAGAGCCCGATAGGGACCCGTCTCGGCACTGCCGGTGCTGAGCACCTGCTTTATAGAACTGCCGGTGCTGAGCACAGGCAGGACCCGGCTCACTTAAAGGCCTGCAAAAAGGACAACTTCCACTGAAATGATCAAACGAGAACAATATCAGCGCCGATTGGATTCATACTTTAAAAGAGAAGCAATAGAAATTACAAAGATGGAAAGCATCCCTAAAATCAGTCTGTATAAAGAAGGAAGCTTCCCCAAAATCAGTGGATACAAAAATAAATGTCTCTGAAATCAGTGTATAAAACAATGCAAATGTCCTTGAAATCACTGCATACACATGGGTGGCATCCAATGACATCATCTATACAAAGGGGTATTATACACTGAAACCAGTCTACTCAAAGTGTGCAGTAGCCACAGATATCTGTCTGAAAGAACAATATACATTTTCACTGATATCAGTGTATGCTAACAGGGTAAATATCAATCGAAAAACGATTACAATAAAATAAATCAGTGTCCGCTAACAATTGATGTATGCACACAGGGGCAGTGTCAACTCAAATCAGTGCATGCATATTGGCAAACAAAATTAGTGCATACACGCTAGCAGCTAAAATTAGTGTATAAAACAGGTAGTATCTAATAAACTCACAATGCACAAACAGCCAAAACCACTGAAATCAGTGTTTCAAATCTGTATTATCCAATAGAATTAGAGTATAGAAATTGCCACTGTAAAGTAAAATCAGTGTATTGAAAGAGGCAATGATCACTGAAGCCAGTGCACAGAAATAGGTTATATCCCCTGAAATCAGTGTATTCAAATGGGCACTATCTAACTAAATTTGTGTATGTAAATAGGTAGTATACAGTCAAATCACACCATAGGCATCATCTCGGTGTGACACAGGCACCCCACTGACCCTTCACAAAACTGACCCCAATTCCGATCTTCGTAAGCCAATTTATTTCACAGAAATAGTAATGTTTGAGCTTTTCTGCTAACTCAGTCACTAAGAAAGGTGTAGTTATGGTCGGAAACTAACACGTCAGATCAGCACAAATTTATCTTTAGTGCTCCGAAGTGCTAGTTATCTGGAAACCCAAATCATCTCCAATTCCAGACTCCATAAGGGTTGATATCAAAAGACAAAGGTTTGTTCAAAGATAAATTTGGCTTGAAAAATCCTAAATCTGTAGGTTCCCTCAGCGAAGAACTTCAATGGAAAGTACTAGGAACTCCAGCATCTACAAGGGTGCACATTGTTTGATCCGTTGTTGTGTTATAACTTAACATCATATACACGTGATGATTATTGATCTCTATCCATGCTAGGTTTCCATAACTTTGATTCGACCAATTTAATGAACATTTGAGATGCTATTGGTCCCTTCTTCAAATGAAAGCAGTTCACATGAGAAGTCTTGCTTACATAGGTCAAATGTTGCGACAGACGGGCAAACAGTATTAGTTTACATATTAAAAGTACTGCAATTAAAGGCTGAAAAGAGCATGTCTTTGGCAAGTAGGTCTGGGCAAACTAGCTAGGATGAACTCTGAATCACTTGAATTTCACGGTGATACAAAACTTTTTAGAAGTTTTGGCCTACAATTTCTGGGAGAAGTTATGAACATTCATATCAATTTTTAAAATATCACAAGAGAGGTCAGGCTATCAAATGGCATTGGTGTTTAATTTTTCATCTTCTAGCTCTGCATGGGAGGGCAGGTGATCACAGGGCGGTGTATTGTTTTATTTGTAATTATTTAGGCCGAGCAGGGGTGAGTCTAGAATACCACAGGGAACTGTTAAATGTTTTTAGCCTTTCAAGGTGGGTGAGGAAAAGGCAGAAATTCATGGGACATTACAACAAGTAATGTCCACTTTATTATAGACATATCAGTGAATCTACAATCCAGGACTAGAGAAAAAGCAGTATTCAAAGTAGGTGTGAAGGACCATGAGGCACAACTACTGCAATCCAATTTCTAAAATATTTAGGAATGCTTCCTGGTTAATTTGTACGCTTGTATTCGGCTTCTGTCCAATTCTGCTTGCCCAATGTCCAGTAGGCATAAAAGAAATACTAAGTAGTCTAATAACTAGTGCTACCGACATAATAGAAATACCAGATGTTTTTCTTTTACATCCATAGCAGTGCAAGCAAGTATAGTGGGGCAGCTCCTGCAAGCCCACTTCTTAATTATTCAAGATGATTTCATCTTTCACTGGTAGAGTTCCCTGTGGCCTTCCTAAATGGGAGTACGCTCAACACAGGCTATTAGTGTTAGGTCTTTGGGAGTCTTATTAGAAGCGGGGTATTCCTCTGGGCACAAGTTAATGTATTGACTAGCTCCTGCTTTCCGTGGCTTTGCCATCTAAAGAAGATCCTTGGTTTCCTTCAAAAAGCTGACCATGTAGTCACAATCGCCTCCTACATTTTTACCCAGCTGGACTATTAAATTACCCAATATCGCTCTCATAAAAGCTCAGAACATCCAGAAATTAAATCATATTTTGGAGGCAACTAGAGCAAATGGTACAATTCAAGTGTCTTTGTTTGAGATGCAGTCCACCAAGTGTTTTTATGGTGATCAGAAGTGTAAACTGTCCAACCTTTTGCAACAGTATGCTATCTGCGCCCCTCACCCTCATTCCTTGAGGTCAGATATCTGCCCCTAGGATTAAGAAAGCGCCTTCCAGAGGGTGTGGATTTTGGCATCAAGTTTGGAACAACTGGTCTCAGTAGCTAACGAAAATATAGAATGATGTGCCCTTTTTAGGTCCCCAAAAACGTTCGTGTTCTGTTACTATCTGCTTAGTTCTTTCTGTGGTTTGTCTTTAGCCTGCGGTCCTCTGGCATTACACTGGTGTCTTTTTTGCGCCATTAAATCTTTTTAGGCATGCATAGGCTCTATAAATAATCAAATAAAGATATTTCTATGGTCCTTCCTGCACTTCAATGCTGCCCTGCAGGGATTTAAAAAACTGTACTGCTCTGTATTTTTTGAATGCAGCGTGGGCCTGCTTTCCCCCCAAATAGCATTAGAAGAGCAAAAACACACCACATTGCACTGTGGGCCTGTCGAACAGGCGACTGCTGACACCATAGAGGACAGTCAGTGTTATTTCTCAAATGGGAGATCTGGTATTGGGAAGACAGAGATTAAGTTAAGCGCCGCTTGCTCCTTCCTACAAACCATAGCCACTATGTTGTGTGAGCAGCCGAAATAGTTGTGTTTTTTCTGTGCCTCCCCCTGCCCCTTACCAGATTCTCACTAACCCACTCTGCTCAGAGAGGCCACTCTCAACTCCTTTCCTAGACTCCACAGTTGCCATTTTGTTTTGGCAATTGTCAGCTCTTTTTAATAAATGCTTCCTTATGCCCAGGGCCACTGGAATTATGCAATTGTGCGGCAGCTGCGTTTTCGAAATAATTATAGATTTACTGCATTTGCCACATAATCCATTATCTGCTGCATAATATGTAGATTTTAACAAAAACAAATTCTAGCTCAAACGGTTCAAAACGTACTAAAAAGAAGCGAAACGTGTTGGTGCGCACTGAAAGGCCGTTTCTAAAGATTGACTGGTCACATTTCTGTTGCTTATTGCTATATTTGGGTGTTAGACTGGTACTAATGAGATGCAATAAATACCCAGTGTTAGCAAGTGTAAAAATGACAAAATAATGAAGTAACGCTATCAAAAAATGTGCCGCATTACGCCGCATAATTTATTTTTTGTTGCAACATAATTTACTCAAGCCTACCGCATAATTTGGCTCTACAGTGATGCATAATTTCAGTGGCCCTGCTTATACTCTCACCTTTCCTTCTCCGCTTTGGTACACCCTCAGTGGTTAAATCTTCGGCTGTCTTCAGACTATCTCCGGGTCTTCCTTGCTCTTGCTGCCAACCTTTGGGCTATGATCTAGGCTGTAAACTTCCCAGCCTGTGGCCTCTGGTGTGTAGTGTAAATTTATGGTCCCTCAGCCAGTAGCATGATAGCGATGACTCTTCCCTCCTCTATCATACTCGCTGCCTCTTTTCGTGTACCCGCTCTGGCTCGCCCCTGAAGAAGAGCATCGGCAGGAGGCACAAATAGGAATATTTTCTCAGCAGGAGACACATCTTTTTGCATGGCTCACTCATTGGAAAAGGTCTTTGGAAATCCTGTCCTTGTTCCTTCAGCAGCTTCAATCCTATCCACTCCCAGGTAAACTGATGAACACCATGTCCTCGGCAAGGCCTCAGCAGAGCACTCAACACCAAGGGTACACCAGAGTCAAATTTGAGGTGTTTTGGGTAAAATTTCTAGTTCACAACTCTGCTAAATTCAGTAGGATCTTTATTAGCCAGCAGTTAGATAGTGCTCTAAGGTGTAAGATTTACACTGCGAGCAGTTGTGCATCAAAGAATGAAATGCACACTTAATGAGTGAAACTAAGTCATGGCACTCATTCCATCTCAGTGAGGGATTTTCTTCCACTTACATGGTCTGACCATGAGGCTATCACTTTTAACTTAACAGTTTCCCCCCCCCCTCAAAGTAGGATATCAGACTCCAACCCTACATTACATTATCTCTGGTCTAAAACCGACTTCAATATTCTGCAACAACATCTTCCTCAGGTGTATCACGCCCTAGGACCCGATCCAACACAGGCCGCGGAAAACTACACTCAATGGCTAAATTCTGCCATCTCTAAAGCTATGCCTAAAAAATGTAGGAGCCCCTACAAACTTAAACAATCAGCACCTTGGTTTAATGAATCTCTTCGTCTGGGAAAACAAAATTGTAGAAGACTAAAAAAAAATGGAGAACAAACTAGAATTCCTTTGACAGAGTAACCTATAAACAGTTCCTGGCTAGCTATAAGGCAACCATTAATAAGGAAAAATCTGACTATTTTTTATAACAAATTGAAACATCTCAACATTCTGCCAAAGAACTCTTTCAAGTTATAAATAAACTTACCAAACCCTCAAGGAATAGAGGCAGCAACTGCAGAATATATTTTTGTGAGAAAATGGCCTCTTATTTCTGTGATAAGGTCGAACAAATTTACAATCCATTTACCTGATCCAATATCACTGACCCAAACATCATCCCTATTCCAGTAATAGATTCCACTCTTGACCTTAAGTCCCACGACAAAAATCTGCAACCCAAATTCAGCCAATTTTTGTCTGTCACAGATGCAGAAGTACTTAATTTACTCGAGTCCACCAAATGGGGGTCACCTCAAGATCCCAGTCCCCCCTCGATTCTCAAAAAAGTTCCAATTCCTATCGTCTCTTATCTTCCCAACATTTTTAATGGGATGTTCAGCTCCGGGACCTTCCCTAAACTGTGGAAAAAGTCCTCCATTCTTCCACTTCTAAAAAAAAACTAATCTGGACCAGGACAATCCAGCAAACTATCGCCCAATTTCAAGGTTGCCATTTCCAGCAAAGATAGTAGAAAAACTGATTAACTCACAATTGACACAGTTCGTTCGGGATAATCAGATACTGGACCCCACCCAATTCGGCTTTACGGCCGAACATAGCACACAGACAGCTCTAATCAAGACTAGAGATGAAATAAAAACAACTCTTGATAAAGGAGGGTCTGCAGCACTTATACTCCTCGATTTGTCGGCGGCGTTTGATACTGTGGACCATGCCATCCTCATTGATCGCCTAACAATATTGGGCATCACTGATAAAGCTCTTGACTTACTCCAGTCGTTTTTAACAGACAGGGAGCATTCGGTCATGTTGGGAAATTTTACATCTAAGCCCTTTTCCCTTCCTTGTGGGGTTCCTCAGGGGTCCTCCCTGAGTCCCCTACTTTTTAATATCTATGTCATCGAACTCTCCTCTCTGATCAGATCCTTTGGGTTTTCGCCCATTTCGTACGCTGACGACACAGATTGTCATATCAACCTCCAACAAAGTGGAATTCAATACCTCCCAGTTTCACAATTCTATGAGAGCAGTCAGCAACTGGATGGGTAAACTGAACTCGGAGAAAACCGACGTCATTCTTTTTGGCGATAAACCCCATTTCTGGAACCCAGCATGCTGGCCTACAGAGTTAGGAACTCTCCCCATCCCGGTCCAAAAAGCGAAAAATATGGGCATAGTCATTGACGAGAAACTGAATTTTAATAAGCATATCTGCTCGGTCGTCTCCTCCAGTTTCAATACTTTGAGAATTATTAAGAAGATTCTCCCTTTCATTCCCCTTACCTCCAGAAAAACAATTATTTTGCTGCTAATCCTTTCCAAATTGTACTACTGTAACGGTCTGCACGTTAAGCTTCAAGAACAGCATATAAGGAAATTGCAAAGCTTTCAAAATGAAGTGGCAAGGCTTATCCTTGATCAGCCCAAATTTCATTCTGTTTCAGCTTTTATCAAAAAGCTCCACTGGCTTTCAGTGGTTAACCGGATCAAATTTAAGGCATTGTGCCTCACTTATAAAGCCTTACATGACTCCGGTCCCAGCTTCCTTAAACAATCACTCTTCTGGTACATACCCAATCGAGATCTACGTTCAAAGAACACTTTGATGATCTCTCGTCCTCGATTTAAGAGACTTAAATGGGGAGGGGAGCTGTTTCTCTTCTGAAGCTTCGGTGCTTTGCAACAGCTTGCCCATAAATATCAAAGCAGCTCCCACTTTATTGAGTTTTAGGAAACTTGTAAAAACTTGGCTTTTCAATATGTAGCCTTCTTTTGTTCCTACTACACTGCAATACCCAAATTTAGCGCCAAGACGCCCTCGGGCAATCGTGCGCTTTAGAAGTTTTTTATAACATAACACTCGCACCCAATTTGTGAGACTGATCTCCAAATGGAAGACTCAAACTTAGTGAATGACTTGTGCTCCACGAAAGAAATCGAACATGCAATGATCAAGCCTGTGTTATATACTCGAACTTATTGAGGGTGACCGCGCACCAAGACGTGAGACTCACACTTATTGAGGGAGATGGTCCATCAAGGCGTGGGATGCACGGTCAGTGTGACAGACTGTACACCAAGACGTGAGACTCACACTCATTGAGGGAGATGGTCCATCAAGGCGTGGGATGCACGTTCAGTGTGACAGACTGTACACCAAGATGCGGGAATACATTTATGAGACGGACAATGAGTGTGAGTGTGTTCCTCAAAGTGGGACACAGACCCAAGCCTAGCACTCAATGAGCATCATTGTGCTCCAAAAGTAAAACTCATACACACAGATTGAGAATGTGCTCTACGGCGTGAAAACTGGTTCAAATGGGAGTCAGTGCACCAAAGGGTGGAGCTTACACCAAATGAATGTGTTTGTGCCCCAAGAAGTGAGACTCACACAGAATGACAAAAACTGTGGTTCAAGGGTCGAGGCTCATACTTACTCAGTGAAGCTGCATTTGTTCCCCTGAGCTGCAGGTCTGTTGCTTGTGCCCGCTCACCAGGGGCGCAACTAGACTAGAACTTTGTGAGGGGCTAGCAGGTCAACCACTGAAGGCGGGCTAACACTTCAACCAATGGAACGGAGTTATCCTTGGAGCCAATACAAGAAAATAGAGTGATAAATTGTACATTGTAAACATACTGGTCAAGCCCAATACGATTTACAAGAAACATGTTTTAGTGGATTTGACAACGCATTTAGGCTACTGACAGATATTTAAAAAGGGGAACGAGTGATTTCACAACTAAAAAGCAACTTCTACAAATTTCAGTACAAAGCATTCAACAAGTTATCTTCAAGATGATAAGGCTTTTTGCCAATTCTCCCAAAATGACTTACGTGAAATTAGAATGAGCTCATTAAATATTTTTGCTTTAATCTCCAGAAAGACACTCCTCTGTGACTGTTGACCAAAGGTACTTTTTCTTTCTGCTCATCAGGAAGTTGCAACGTATGCTTGTTTGAGGCCGCACATGTGTACATGTCTCAGAATATTGAACTTCGTGGGTAAAAGTACCTGATTTCGGAATATGTGACTGGCAAGTCTCAAGTCTGATCCCTAAAGCATCTTGCATTCCACCTGAGATTGAATAAGTGAGTGTTAATCAGTTGGCAATGTTACCGCCTGCCTCACATTGAGCAGTTCTCAAAGGAGATGACCGAGCCACGTACAAACAGGAAGCCAACTGGACTAAAGAATTGCCAGCAAAGGTAGCTGCCTTGAAATACCTTTGCAATGAATGGTGTTCTAGCATGCAAAAGATACAAATGTCCCCTCAAGAGCCAGAACACACAGAATGTGTTGGGCAATGTCCTGTAAAGAGGTCAATTCAACAGAAAAGTGCCTCTTGATAGCATATGTGATCATAACAACAACCAGGCTTTCACGTCTGTTCTGAAGCCCACTGCACAAAAAGCTCCAAATACGCTAAAATATCAATGCGGTTTTAGATCCTGTAGTGGCAATGTGCATTATAAAATGCAACATTTATTATGAATTTCTCCAAAACTCCTTTGAGAAGATTGATCATGTTCTCTACAATGGTTGTTCCTTAATGTCTTTACTAATTATAGAAATTAGCCTGGCTAGGGTTGAGAAAGGGGCAACCCCAAATGGGGCACCACGCTGACAACACAGTAACCATTTGTCACAGTAACACTAGAACAAGTAGTACACAAAGCTGTGTCCTCCCTGTGCAATGATTTTTCACTAGTAACCTATGATACACAACATCAGAGTTATACTACCTTTGACATTCCAGGCTTAGTCTGACCGCAGAAAATGGTTTCACCAGCATTTTTCTGCCAAACTCCCAAATAAACATTATTTTGTAGAGTCAGGATATAGTGGTGCAATGCCTACATAAAGGAAGTGCAGGTGTACTGCCTTTGTATAGACTCCATCCTGGATAAAAACCACACAAGGCTAACGTTAAAGCAAATGTTACATTTGTCTTACCGTGCACTCTGAGAAACTGATCAGAGGCATTTGTTTTAGGTGCAGAAGTATGCCACTGATTAGACAACTTAGAAGTTCAGGCTGCACACAGCTGAGCTATTTCTCAGCCAACTCATTGGATAAGTCTTCAAACACCTGAGCTATCCTTCAGGTGACAATGCTCCATTACCATAGAAAAAGAGCCACACTCCATCATATCTGCGCAATTTGATCTAAAATTGCCACGGCCCTGAAGTTAGTGTCTGGATGAACCCGTTAAATATACTGAAAATCTATACATCCAGGATGTAAGTTCAGCTGATTTGTCACTTATAAAGTTCAATCAAATTCCTAAGGAATCTTGGAGTTCAGCTAAGAACATCATAAAAGAGATAAAAATAATCAATAAATTAGACGGATTTTCCAGTTCTCCTCTATTTTGCACAGGCCACGATGGAGGGCGTTCAAAATATATAAAAAGAACAATAGAGAAAAAACGTTGCAGTTGCTACATCCCCACTCCAACTGAGTCGTTCTAAATCGGGGGACTGATAGGTGGGAAGAGCCAAAATGAAGGGATGGCTCAGATAAGCAGCATGGTCGGCTTTGTGGACAAAGCAGAGTGTCTTAGGATTGGTTAGTTAGCAAATTTAAAGGTTGCTTGGGAGCCAGTAGGTGTCTTTAACTAATGGAGTAATTTGAGGCTTCATGGTGACAAAAATGAATTCCTTTTGAGAAGAAATGCAAGGGTGTAATCAACTAAGTTTTGTAGCTTGTCCTTGTAATAGAAACTTTAAAAAAAAAAAAGATTTGTACTAGGTACGGTCTGACTGCAGAGTACTAAAAATATATATTATTAACACACCTGTTTTACCTTATACACTAAATGAGCAGATTTACTAAATGGTGCTTTGCAAAGTTTAGAAATGGGATTTACTTTCCAGCACAAACCTTTATTTCCACTGGGAAGTAGCCCTAACGTTATGCAGAGTAGTTAGTGGTTGTGCTGCTATGCTTCAAGGTGGCATCCCATGGATGGTACACGTGCTTTGCCATGCAGACACCCATGGTTTTTTATGCAATGCCCTATCTACAAACAATGGTGGTCAGGGGCTTGTGCCAAAAAATGATGCTATCTCGAGGCAGGTATTAAAAAGGAGAAAACATGTTATTTCTCCAAACGTTTCCCACATTGCATGTGTGCTACACTGTACAGCACACATATAAGAAAAGTTTTAAAGTACGCCTCAGTGTATTTTGCCGGGAGAGGTGTGGCACATCGGCCAGGGTGGCTGACTCCGGAGCGCGGGGCTCACGGTTCGATCCCCAGCACCGGAGGCAGATCTCCCCAGCACCATGTGACTCTGGGCAATAGCTCACTTAATCTCCCCGACAGCCCCCAGCGCCTTGAGACCCTTAGGGGTGATTAGTTCATGCTTTACAAATACCGGGGTATTGGTTATTTATTTAATGGTTAAGGTTAGCCAATGCTACATAGCACGCACCCACTTTGCACTATAGTGAAAAGATGTGTCTGTGGTGCTGTGCAGCCAGTTAGGAAGAGAGCAAGGGCACCATATCTTTGTGGATATGGTGCTGCCTTGCTCCCGCCCTGTCATGCGACGCAGCACAGCAACTTGGTTTGTGCGTTCCATGAAAACTTTAAATCTGCATTTAAATCTCTTTGCACATTTTGCAGCCAGCCTCTCTTATACCGCGTGTATTACAATATTCAAATAATGACTTGCATGTTCACAGTGCTTTCTGTCACAGGCTGGGACCTCATAGCACTTTAAATACATGTCACTGTTAACCAGTGCACAAGCCAGATTTCAGTTCTTCGACTGTCCAGTTACCCACAAAGGCATCCTCGGTGAGCTTTTTAACCAATTGAGATGCTTTACATTAAATAGTGCATTTCCCAACTATTACTTTAAATGCGTTGTATTTAATAGGTGTGTATTTGAACCCGAAATACCAATTTGTGGTTTTTGTTGCTGTTTTGATTTAGCGCAGAGTTGTCACAAGGGCATTAGAGCACACAGATGCAGCACGAGAGCCGGATTAGATTCCCCAGTTCTAAACTCCACAGCCCAGGCCCTTAGGCGACATCCCCGAGTTGCAGAATGTGCTGTTCTTCTTCAGCCGCTCTTTGTCCTTGGGCCCGCTGTACTCAGGATTGCAGTTGCCTTGCTTTATGTTTGCACTTCACCTTCTTGATGACCTGTGAAGCACTTTCTATCAGGCTCTCGTTGAGGCCCCAGCGCCAGTGCAACCCAGCACACAGCAGGTGTGACCTGTGTCTATCTTGGAAGCGGCGGCAGTCCGGACTGAGACACACGACGGGGGATTGGGGGGGGGGGGGTAGGGGGTAAAGGGGGCCGTGACACATGACGGGGGGAGGGGGTGAAACATACAACGGGGGGGGGGGCTGGCTGACATACACGACGGGGGGTGGGCTGAAGGCCTTTTAGCCCAATGAGCGTCGCGCGCCTGCCTCTCACCCCTACTTGGTACCTCCGGTGGGGGGGCGCTCTGCTCTGTGCTCTCCTGCTGTCCGGTGATGCCCCTATGAGCTGTATCGCAGCTGCCTCTAGCAGATTTCTGGGATTCAGAAAAATATGCAAATAACACAAAAAAACTTCATTTAGTACATCATTCAGTCAGTACGAAGGATTATTGATAGTGATTGGTGTGTATTGTCGCAGGTATGTGCCAGCTCGTGCCTTCTCCTGTAGTACAGGGAGTTTGCATTCAATTCTTCTGTGCCAGGACTGGGGATGTTTGAGGCAAGTTACGGCATGACGTTATGCCAGGTGAGCGTTGTAGGGGAAGGGAAATCCTTTAAAGAGAGTCATTTTCTCTCTGGATTTCCCTTCTCTTTTTGAAACTCCAGAGCAGCAACATTGTCCTGGTGTCACCAGGGCTGTAAGTCGAAGTTTTTTCAATATTATATACAAGCCATAGTTGCTGCTTATTTATCTTATGCAACTAACAACCATTGACAAAGCCAATAGTTCTGACTTGTTGTAGGTATGATGTTACTTGTTGTATCATATCTGGATGCAATGGCAGAAACAGCAAAATACAAGTCGGGCGGCACACTATGCTAAACACAGATTTTTAGCTTATGTGTTTTAAGCCACGCCCCAAATTACATTGGCCACGCCCCTTTATGAGGACCCCCCCCCCCAGTTTTTTCATCCCACTTAAAGCCCTGGCCAAGACTCAACCTGGTTCCCCAGTTTCACAATGGACAGCTCCGACGGTAACACCACATCCTGGGTAGAGTGAGGAAGGCAGGAGCCACATGAAAGCTCGGCTTGTTATGGACTCGAGGTTTCCACAGATTTCGAGCTGAGCCAGAGCCATGCTCCAGGCTCGAGCTTTCAGTGGCTCGCCCACCTCTATCGTCAAATAGAGACTGGCTAAAAACAACGTAATCAGAGCAGTAACAACTTTCACCTCTGCGGCCAGCACATTAAGGAACACTTGTTGGACACCACAACCGTAAATAAGGTGCAACTATAATCCAGCGATAGCTACATACAACACTTCAACAAACTGGCAGAAATACCTGTTCACTTCACCCTAATCACCCCAGAAACCTGTCGTCTCCAACCAGGGAGATAGGAAGTGGGCCCAGAGTAACTGTCAAGGACACGATAGGAGGCTCCATGCCATGGAAAAAAACACTTCCTAAAAATCCAAAAAAGGAAGACATAAGCCTTCTCAGAATCTGGTGCAATGTCAGGAAGCGGGAAATTATATTTCAGATTCCTGAAGAGTGACTCCAACCAAGCAGACAAATGTTTGCAAAAAATTACAATTAATCATTTTGAGGGACTTGGGTCTACATATTTTACAGTGGAGATGAACTCTACCTGTTTATGGAACAATATTAAATGAGTATCCCAAAAAGGTCTTCAAACGTTTTAAATGTGATACTTTCTATATACATTTCTAATAATTTAAGGGTAATGAAATTAGAGAAATGACAAAGTAAACTGTAAGTTCAACACGCATCAGAGATTTACCATGTACAATTGATTTCATTACCCTGAAACCTTCCTGTGGGGCATTAGTTGTCTCTAACACATCTATGTCAGACGGCTATGAAGAACTTTACTTACGGATTTAAAATATCCAAGTTCTTTGAGTGATAGATGGTGTAACTCAACATCTCCTGGCCCTCTAGCCTTGTGCTGACCTGCTCTTCCTTTCACCACTGCAGTCTGACCTAGTTCGGTCCCCTGTGCAGTAGGCGTAGCTCCTGCGCCCCCTCGCCAGTGTTCTAGATGTTTTTAGAAAAAATTGCTCAGCAGCAGAAGACTCAATTCTGTTGGAAAAACAGGCTCACCCAAAGTGAATCACTTCACTTTCCGTGGGTTGTTACCCCCTTGGATGCCCGGGCCACGAAACAACGAACAGCTGCTGATTTGATACGTTTTTCCCTGCACCCCAGGTACTGCCTCCTGCCAAATCTGTGGTCTCTAATCCCCCAAGAGTGTGAGAGCTATGTGTGTGTGGCACACAGATATACATGAGGGGTTGGCACAGCCCAGACTGTAGTGTCCCGTGTGTGTGGCACACAGATATACATAAGGGTTTGGCACAGCCCAGACTGTAGTGTCCCGTGTGTGTGGCACACAGATATACATAAGGGGTTGACACAGCCCAGACTATAGTGTCCCGTATGTGTGGCACACTTACATATACAAGAGGGGTTGGCACAGCCCAGACTGCAGTGTCCCATGTTTGAGCGGCAAACTCAGATATATCTGTAGGGTTGGTACAGCCCAGACTGTAGTGTCCCGTGTGTGTGGCACACATACATATACAAGAGGGGTTGGCACAGCCCAGACTGCAGTATCCCATGTTTGAGCGGCACACTCAGATGTATCTATGGGGTTGGTACATCCCAGACTGTAGTGTCCCGAGTGTATGGTACACTCGGGATATACCAGAGGGGTTGGCACAGCCCAAGTTGCAGTGTCCCATGTGTACATGAGATATACATAAGGGGTTGGCACAGCCCAGACTGTAGCGTTCCAGGTGTGTGTGGCACACTCAGATATACAAGATGGGTTGGCATTGCCCAGACTGTAGTATTCCAGGTGTGTGTGGCACACTCAGATATATAAGATGGGTTTGCATTGCCCAGACTGTAGTGTTCCAGGTGTGTGTGGCACACTCAGATATACAAGAGGGGTTGGCATTGCCCAGACTGTAGTGTTCCAGCTGTGTGTGGCACACTCAGATATACAAGATGGGTCGGCATTGCCCAGACTGTAGTGTTCCAGGTGTGTGTGGCACACTCAGATATACAACAGGGGGTTGGTACAGCCCAGACTGTAGTGTCCCGTGTGTGTGGCACACTCAGATATACAAGAGGGATTGGAACAGGGACTGCAGGGTCCCACACGAGTCATTTTTGTGAGTTACCACTGTGACTTGGTTGTAGTCCTTACAGGAAGCTGTCTCGTCCCATTTCTCTCCCTCCTTGTGTCCTGCGCCACTTACCCTTCTTCTCCCAGCAGAGGCCATTGCAGCTAGGTTCTTGTGCTTCTGGGTCAGATCAACAAATCATTCAGAGGAACAGGAACACTTCTATGTGTTTGGCTTCCTGGTAATCGCCAGTCCACAGAACTGACAGAAGAGACACCTTTACAAAACTGTGGCCAAGGGATGGACCTTGCTGTTACTTGGACAGAACATGTGTGCTGACTCCCCACCTACTGTGGTCAGCTCTGGCTGAAGCCCAGTAGTTTCTGGTTGGCTTGAGGACTGCCTAGAAGTGTCGCACACCCCCTACTAGCATCATGAGAAGTCTGCCACCACTGTGGAACCAGAGTTACTGTGAGCACTATGGGATGCTGGTTGCCATGGTACTGGACAGGACCTGAGAAGATGCACCAGTGTTCATTAGATGCCTCCAAAGTTGCTAGTTTTGAAAAACTGAGTTACTTCTTGGTCTGGCAATAATCGCCGCGGTTTGTGACATCACCCTTGACTTCAAGGAGGAGCTCTGAGCACCAGTCAAGAATGTAGACTGGGCCATCAGCAGGAAGACTGACCACCCTACTTCAATCCACAGTCACCGTACAGGACCAAGAAAAGAGCCTAAAGCTTCGCGCACCTGAGGAATAATAAATGTATGTTGACGAGTGTGCTTCAAAGCTGCATTGCCTCCCCAGAAGGACCACAACAGCGAAGGTGCTGTGAGACCTTCCCGAGGGAAGCGCTGTGTGCGGCCTGCCACAGGCTGGAGAGTTACCACTGCTACTCAGTCTGGCCCAAGAGGCACTGCCATGGACCAGTGCCGTCCACCACGTGCACGGATACCCCTGAGAAGGAGATCACTGCACTGCAAGAGACTTTGTAATATGGCTTATTTTAAATTGTTTTTATGTAGCACATTTGTATTTGCTATGGTAGAGTGGAGGGGATCTCGAGTTTTCAAGTGTGAGTGGCATTACTAGCCATATATTTCTTTGCACTGTGGGATTTGGAGTTCTGTATTAGTAAGTAATACAAAAAGTTTTTTTTTTTAAAAAGGCAAGTACCAGAACAGTAAAAATGAAATGGGAACTGGAAAATATAAGATAGATAGATAGATAGATAGATAGATAGACAATCAAATAATATTATAGACAGACAGACACACAAGTAGCGATACTATGTTTTTGGCCTACATTGCTTTACCTTTAAATGTTCTAATGGAATCAACAAAACTACAAATCTAAAAAGAGAAAGTAAAGATGTTGTACACGAAAGTGACATCTGAACAAGCATTTAGCAAATGTATGGCAAGGCAGCAGACCTGACTCACTTGTATATGTAATGTGAGCATGCACTTTTTCTGTTTAAGGTCTAGCCTACCAGACAGCTCAAGCTGTTCGGTTGTGAAAAATCTATGGTGGAATTACCAAGAACGTACAGGGGTCTTAGAGCCCACCCGTGGCCTACCATTACACATACACGATAAGTGATGTTACAGAAGGGAAAACACAATCTAAGCCATAGACACAAACAACAAACTAACGGCAAACCAACTGCGTAAAAAGCATTTTCATAAAAATAAAAAAGGTAGTTTCAATATTTCCACAACTTCTATATAGAGGTGGGAAAGTGCACCAATATTCACGATATCCATAGAAGGTGTGGGGGGAGGGGGAGTACATCAGCAATTCCCACATGACAAAACGTAAATACTTGTAAAAGAACTGTACACATTCAGCAGTTAGGAAAGCAAACGAAGCAATTTTTTTGTAATTTTTAAGTATGATGGTAACAAAGATTTTCATAGGATTAAAACAAATCAAGACACTTTACTTGGTTGCGACAAATGATAAATATTGACTGAAGCACAATTTCCAAACATTATCATTTGAACAATATCGTTTTACCACTAAAACTGTATGTCTGTGCAAATTTAGAGGCCATTTCAATGGAAATTGTGCTGTCTGTAAATGACATTGCGCTACCACTCCATGCTTTAGTTACATTAAAAAAATCACCCACCGCATACCCATTAAAGCTGTATGATTCGCAAACATTTGCTGTTCTAAAAATTGGATCGTGGTTCTGAAAAGTTTGGGAACCACAGGTCTACAGTGATGTAGACTTAAGAAGAGGCAATCTTTTGTAAAGTGCAAGCCATAAATCCACTGTTGCACAGCACAGAATGTTAGCACCATTTCATATTTATCGCAGAAAGTATTTTATTAGCGTTCTAGTCTGTAAACACATGAACATCAGATCACAAAGTGAGCACCATTATGAAAGATCCATACATTAGAGAAACCTTCCCAAACCAAGATAATTTTACATTACCACTTTACGTAGTTATTTCATATCAGAAGAGTTTGAGACGCGTGCTGACTAGAAACGGCCTATCAGCTAAAAACAAGATGGCCGCTTTAACACATCACAAACTGTTAAAAGAGACAATAGTTAGGAACACTCAAGCTATTCCCACACCATATGTTTGACATTTCCCAATGCATAGTATGTTCCTATAAGTGCTGTAACACGTTTGGTGTGTAAAACAGCACTCGACTGCATAAAAGCGTGCAATGAACAGCGACGAGGACACAATGGAAGTTAAAGAGCAGCCACCTTTTCATGCATCCAAGTCACCCCCCCCCCCATTAAAATCTTGCACATTCAGTTGGTTTATACTTCACATGTTGCATGTGATGTCATACACTGAAATGCCAGTGTTCTAGTCCACAATCCCGACAATGGCATCACATGCAGTATTGAAGTATCTGAAGGAATCTGAGACATATTTGGAACATTTCAAAGCCATCCTTAGACTCTTTGTTTACTTGTACGAATATGAAATATATCCGTGTACATGGAGAGTTGTAAAAAGTTAAACTTTTTGGTCACAATGCTCCGGATATAGTGAAGCAGAGTTTAAAGCATATTGAGAAGGTGCTATATTGCAGTGACAGCCCAAAATACTAAAACCCCAAATGTAAGAACGTTGTAACAGCGACTATTACCTTGCTCTGTACCCAATGCTGTTATTCACACTGTAAACTCAGTCTACTGACCATGCACAACCGGCCCGCTGGAAGAGCTTTGCAGCAACATCAGCAACTTTCAAAAGGTGTGCCAGGCACAAACAGCGACAGCCTTTCTCCCGCCAGGATGCTGTGTGCCACCTTTTTGTGGCGCTCTTTCAGTGCACCTCATAAAAGCATGTTTTTTTCTGCGCCCACGCTGGTAATACGGCACGGGCGCACTGGCAAAGAGATTCCCTTATTTGCAGGGGGAAGCGCATCTAGAAAGGCGGGGCCGGCATCGGCCACGCCGAAGGTATGGCGGTCGTGCCGGCCCCCGATGACCATCCGGGGGCGGGCCTGTCGCGCGCAGTGATGACGCGACAGGCGCGCCTCACCATTAATTGGTCTGAGTCCGGGCGTGACCCGGAAGTGTTCGAAAACACTTCCGGGTCACGCGTTTGAGCTAACGCCAGGCCGGTTAGAACTGGCCTGGCTGGCATGGCAATAAAAGGCTGGGGAGCAGCGGAGGTTGCCTCTTTGCTCGCCGCTCCCTCAGCCTGCCAGTGGTCACGCCAGCCTCGCTAGGAGGCTGGATTTGTAATTTCTTTTTTCCTTTCTCTCCTTTACAGGTCGTGAGCCATTTGAGGGCAAGGAGAACTTAAGCGAGGCGCTTCGAGGTCAGTTTCAAGTCCCGTTGGTGCTCGGAGGCCTCGAGGGTGCTCGGCAGTGGAGAGCACCAAGAAGAGACCAGCGGTCGGGTGTTGGCTCCGTTGGATGTGGGCAGCTTTGGGTCAGCACGGAGGAACGAGGCAGTTGCGGATGCGTGAGCGCTAGGGAGTCGAAATGCTTCGGACGGCACCTGTTTCTCGGCGAGGTAGTGCGGGGAAATCTGGACGCGCCACGTGTGACCTGATCCGGAGGATTGGTGCTGCTGTCTCCATGCGTGCCGGCTAGGGGCATCGGAGTTTGGGCCGGCATCGAGTGCTGAGGTTTTCGTGGTGGCAGGGTTGTCGCCCTGCTCTGCACCTGAAGGGTGAGTGTTGTTGACGCACCTAGAAACGTTATGGAGCATTAGTTGCGAATGGTTTGTCAGCGCGCGCAGACTGGTAATTTTGAAAGCACGGGAGGACATGTAGCCCGAGGCTTCGTGTGAAACGATTTGGGGGTTAGGATGTGGTCCGTCGGCTAGACTGTCGACTTTGGTGCTGGAAACCAGGGTTCGAGCGTCGGGGTCACGCCCTGTGGTTCCGGGCAAGTCACTTAGTCTCCCCGTGCCTGAATGTGTAATGTAAATACGGTGCTCATGTAAAGCGCACCAATACCTTTAAAAAGGAATAAAATGAAGTAGTAGGGGATGTTTTTGGGGATGGGTGTGAGCCCAGTGGTTGGGGTTCCGGTTCTGACCAATGCTCTGTTCACACCTTTACATGTCGACTCGAATTGTGATTGTGCCCGGGTGAAGCCCCCGTTTAAGCAGACTCATTTCCAAAGTCTTCACTGAGTGAACACGTGAAAAGCTTCGTGATGATTTCAGACACTCAGTGAAGGGTTACTTGATACGTTTTGCAAGGTGCAATCAGGCCTACCTGCGAGTATGTAAAGCAAGCAGCTTTTCAGGCGCTGATAGGTCAGTTGCTGGATTACAGGCAGGAAGGTGTCCAGGGGCTACTTTCTATACACACGTCAGCATACCAATTATAGGCACGAGTAAGATCAATGCAAGGTACTGTTTTGGTGATGATGAAAAGATGTAGCCGGGAGCTGGGCAGGTAATTCATCATACAGACAACTTTATTGAAAACGATGCACTGATGACAAAATTGTTGAGAACGATGCACTGATGAAAGGACTGGCACAAGTCTCGTTTTCCGCGCTTGCCACGTGTACGTTACAACATTTAATGTTCAGCGGTAAGAGGCTATCGTGGGAGGGTGCCTTGCGATATTTAGCTATTAGACACAGCCTAGATGCAATGGCGCCATGAGTTAGAGCCCCTGTACTGAACCGGGTCAGAGAACAAGCACTGTGGACTGTGGACAAACTGAATAATGTTAATAATTCTCAAGCAGATGGATTAAAGGCTTGCTTCCTTTTATCTCCTGTGGGTGCCTTGTAAGAGCCCAGTATAAACATGCTGCAGAGAAATGTTGTTGTCTTGCAACATTGATAAAATTCTTTACATCAAAATCAGAACGTCATATAAAAGAAACGGGAGGGATCGCGGGGAGTATTTTGCGGCGATATAAATGAGCTGCAGCTGTCTTCACTAATCAATCCCAGTGGGTTCATTCAGTTTTTTATCCTTCTGAGGTTGATAAAAATGAGTAGCATTGAGTAACAATAAACAGGTGCGAGCCCAGTGGTTTCATTCAGCTTTTATGCTTCCGGTATTGATAAAAGGAGTACCATTGAGTTGGGTAACAAACATCGGTTATCCAGCGCCAAGATCCCTCGGCAAACTGGAGCTTTGCAAATACATGATAGATCAAAGGGTGGCAAAGCTCACAAAGATGGTTATTCGGGGGTTTTTGGTGGGGTCCTCACGTTTACGCACATGGTGCTATCTTTAGCATAGTCTTATTTCATTGGTCATCAGGCCCGGCGACTGGGGCTAGGTTAAGCGCTCTCATTATGGGAGTCTGTCTTCAATATTCCTCATGTAAGGCAATTTACTATGCTAGGCGCTCTCAATTGAAAGCCTGATTTCAATGTCCTTCAGGTAATGCGACTGGTGCTTTGCTCATCGCTCATTTAAAAAGCATGATTTCAATGTCTTCATGTAACGCAACTGGAGCTATGCTAGGCACTCTAAATTGAAAGGCTGATTTCGCTGTTCCTCGTATTTCAATGGGTGCTAAGCGCTCTAAATCGAAAGTCTGTTTTTCAATGTTCATCATGTAATGCAACGTGGGCTATGCTAAGCGCTCTCATTTGAAACTTCGATTTCAATGTGCCGCATGTAATGCGAAGTGCACTACGCTAAGCGCTTTATTTGTAAGCTTAACTTTCAATGTTCCTCAGGTAGTACAACTGGGGCTAGGCTAAAGCGCTCTAAATTGGAAGTCTATTTTCAATGAACATCAGGTAAGGTGACGGGTGCGATGCTAAGCGCTTGGTTTGTAAGTCTAATTTTCAATGTTCCTCAGGTATTACAACTGGGCCTAGGCAATGCACATGGTGATATGCTAGGCGCTCTCAATTGAAAGGCTGATTTCAATGTAAGTTTTAAAAAACCAGCTTCGGGTCGGCTGGCCCTCGCCGACTGGGGTACACTCATGCTTCAAGTGAGGTGGGCCGGTTCACAAGAAACGCACGGTATTTACCCGGTACCTTACCGGTTACCTTTATTGTGGTTGCGTGAACGTATCATTACTAAAGCGAACATACCCTTGGTAGCTACAGATGGACGACAGCCTGGCTAGTTCGCCTGGATTTTGTTGTGTGCATTTAGCTACTAGTGGAGTTACGATTAGCGGGAAAATGTCTGGTGAACCAGAGTACACAGAACTCAATGTTACATAGCCCTGGTGGGTTTTGCGTTCACACTTTAAGGGGGCCAGCCACAAACAATTTCCGTTTTTCAGCACTAGTGATGGTGCTGTACACTATGGCGGGCGCGCAGTGCAGAGCACTGCTCGGGGGAAGGGCACTCTCGTAAACGGTTAGCGACTAATTGCCAAAAAATGGAGGGCATTGACAAACTCGGGGGGGCCCAGTGTTAAAGTTACACGAGTCCAAATCAACATTTAGCGACCGTAGGGTCGGAAGTTCAAAGCTGGGTCTAGCACGTGTCCTCTTAGCACTCTTGAAAGCTGAGGATAAGAATATGGGCCTACTGCTGTAACTAGCAGGATCAGAAGTCTAGTATGATGAAACCACAATTTAACGTGAGTCCTAGTACTCCCTTTTTTCTCTGGGTAATGAACGCCTACAGGGTAACATCACAGCCTCCAGTTACCCTCGCTAGCACTGCATACCGGCTTCTCCCACTGTAACGAGTTCTTGGGGCTGCATCATCGGATATGTGTGCAACCGGTTTTTCAATATTATTAGTCTTCTTTATGAGGATTGCAGTTGAATTCCTGTGGGTGTGGGTTGTAAGGCAGGATGTTGTCAGGAAGTCGGATAAAAAGATCCGCCCCTGGGGTCTGTGCAATTAAGCGTGCTAGTAGTGAGTGGTCACACAATACCTATTCCCCGTGGGCTGGCGCACATTTAGTTCATCTGTGTTGTCACACGATACCTATTTCCCGTGGGCGCGTGCACATTTAGTTCATTTGGATGCCTAAGTTGTCATACATCCGTGTTGTCCCACACAGTATCTATGCTTCCTGGGCTGGCATGTAAACTGTATCTTTATCCAACGACTAAAAGCGCTAATCAACTGTGTTTAATTTTCATTTATGTATGGCTGGATCCACGACTGTGATACAAGGGGAGCGCTCCACCACAATGGCCGCAGGAGGTGGACAGGCAAAGAGACCGGAAGATCCGGAACGTGAGTGGCCAGCGACAGCATCAAGTCCGATGGGCGATCAATAGAAAAGCTTAAAAGGTGCCAGCAGCCATGGGTGAGATGGTGCGGCCCATGCACTATATTGGTTGCGTATAAGTGTGTCAACAATTTGTTGTTGCCAGCCGGGGGATTTGAGCAGTAAGATCCTTAACAGGTGTATGCCTTGCCAGGTTGATCAAACCCAGGGGTAACGGGCGGATGCAACTTCTCACCACCCTTGTCGTGAAACGGTATTTTGCCATTACGGCGCCTGTGCTCGCAGGTGCCATCGTAGCGGCCACTACACAGTTTTTGGGATGCTCCGTAGTGGGGGGAAGAGCTTACACAGACCTTATCCAAGAGCATAGGGGTCAGGGGTAGGTGGTTCACGGATTCCATGATATTTTGATGGGAGATCTTGGGGCCTGTGGGGCACTCCCTGGGTAGCTTTCCAATGGTGCAGTTGCACTGGCAAGGAGTATCATTGGCTGGGGCAACGTGTGTCGGGCGCATGGTGCTGTTAACAATTGAGGACATTTAGTGGCTCCAAGACGGTATGTCGATTTTCTGAGTCAGCCGCCAGCCCTAGCAGTATTATCCTGCACTTGGGGGGAATGACTGGGTACGCCTGGGTAGAAGGGGGCTGGTCGAAACATTAATCACCGAAGTGGGTTGGTCGACACGTCTATGCCCCGGGTTCACCCTGGCACAGAGACTGGAGATTCCAATAGGAAGTGAGTCTGTGAGGGCTTTTGAGCCACTCGGTAAAAGAATTATTAACAAACCGGTGAGGCTAACTGGGGCTCGTCACCCGCAGATTATAGCCCATGGGTGATTTCTGGCCTGTCTGGGGCCGTCGCGCTTCTTTAAAAACGGCGTCCATTTGTCCAAATTGGGGAAGGAAATCTTCATGGAGAATCTTCTGGCCTAGTTAGTTGTGTATAGGGACAGGGCATGACCTTTCGGAGAGTTTTTGGGGGGGGCCTGATAGTCGGTCAACTATGCAGGCCTGTGGCGGTAAGGTCATGATTGGTGAGCAGTAAATTTAAGGTCCTTAGAGGGCGGCGCCATTCTTGAATGGGGTCGCCCAAGGGGGAGGGACAAGTGGTCTCTCATAGAACTCCAGGGGCAGTTACAGCCGGTTGGCTGGATGGGTGCGGGGGAGTGGGAGTTACGCTTTCCAGTAGGCTGCTTGGCCACCCCGCACGTGCACAATGGCGCAAGTAAACGGCGCAAAACTGCAAGGGCCCCATTATGGAGATAATCTACAGGGCGTACGGGGGTGACCTGGGGGAAGTACCCTCACGGGGAACGGGCCCTCTGCGCATGCGCACTCCGGTTGGAGGGCGGGCATAAGGGCGTACGGGGGTGACCTGGGGGAAGTACCCTCACGGTGAACGGGCCTCCTGCGCATGCGCACTCCGTTTGGAGGGCGTGCATAATTTGCTAAGTGTCTGGCGCCAGTTATTGACCTTGCCGTAGGCTCAAAATAGGGATACGCAGAAAATGAAATATGAAATGTTATTAGTATGATTATTGATTATGATATGTTTAGATTCGGATAGGAATACCTTTGTATTAGAGATATGTTAAGGTTAGCCATCTGAACTTATCAATGAATCAATGTAATGGTTTTCTGCGTATTGTGTAAATATTGTATATTCATTTTGTTTTAAAATTTTATGTAAATAAATACGGCCGGGGTTTACGACCCCTAATCCAAAACCTTCTCATGTTATTATCTTGATATTGATAAGGGAGGAGGGGTCTAGGTAGTACCTGGCCATATAGAAAGGCGGGGCCGGCATCGGCCACGGCGAAGGTATGGCGGTCGTGCCGGCCCCCGATGACCATCCGGGGCGGGCCTGTCGCGCGCAGTGATGACGCGACAGGCGCGCCTCACCATTAATTGGTCTGAGTCCGGGCGTGACCCGGAAGTGTTCGAAAACACTTCCGGGTCACGCGTTTGAGCTAACGCCAGGCCGGTTAGAACTGGCCTGGCTGGCATGGCAATAAAAGGCTGGGGAGCAGCGGAGGTTGCCTCTTTGCTCGCCGCTCCCTCAGCCTGCCAGTAGTCACGCCAGCCTCGCTAGGAGGCTGGATTTGTAATTTCCCCACCCACCGTCCCCTAAAAGCAGGGTTGTACAGGGTGTATTGTTAGGAATTTAATGTTCATGTTTTTTCCTTTTCAGGTTGACATGGTTATGTTTATCATATGTGTGATGATTTTCTTTCCCATTGTGTTAGGAGGTTTTCCATGTACAGGTTATGTTTATTGTCGTATTTTAGTGCTATTCCTTGGTCAGGCGGTAAGGTCATGATTGGTGAGCAGTAAATTTAAGGTCCTTAGAGGGCGGCGCCATTCTTGAATGGGGTCGCCCAAGGGGAGGGACAAGTGGTCTCTCATAGAACTCCAGGGCAGTTACAGCCGGTTGGCTGGATGGGTGCGGGGAGTGGGAGTTACGCTTTCCAGTAGGCTGCTTGGCCACCCCGCACGTGCACAATGGCGCAAGTAAATGGCGCAAAACTGCAAGGGCCCCATTATGGAGATAATCTACAGGGCGTACGGGGTGACCTGGGGAAGTACCCTCACGGGGAACGGGCCCTCTGCGCATGCGCACTCCGGTTGGAGGGCGGGCATAAGGGCGTACGGGGGTGACCTGGGGGAAGTACCCTCACGGTGAACGGGCCTCCTGCGCATGCGCACTCCGTTTGGAGGGCGTGCATAATTTGCTAAGTGTCTGGCGCCAGTTATTGACCTTGCCGTAGGCTCAAAATAGGGATACGCAGAAAATGAAATATGAAATGTTATTAGTATGATTATTGATTATGATATGTTTAGATTCGGATAGGAATACCTTTGTATTAGAGATATGTTAAGGTTAGCCATCTGAACTTATCAATGAATCAATGTAATGGTTTTCTGCGTATTGTGTAAATATTGTATATTCATTTTGTTTTAAAATTTTATGTAAATAAATACGGCCGGGGGTTTACGACCCCCTAATCCAAAACCTTCTCATGTTATTATCTTGATATTGATAAGGGAGGAGGGGGTCTAGGTAGTACCTGGCCATACATGCAAATGAGGGACCGTCGTCTCACGAAAGCTCTGATGCTACATATGCGCCAGCGCTATCAGTATTACAGAAGGGGACACACAAGCATCTGCGACCCGATCTGTAATACGATTGTGCCCTAGGGGCGCACAAGTCCGTTGCGCCCTTGGGGCACAAGGTATAATATGGCCCCAGGTGTACAAAGCACTATCCAGTGCTAACAAGACCAACAAAACAACACAATAACTGTACCATTAATTTGGGTATTTGTTTAGCTTATATAGCAAAAGAGATGTTGGCTTGCTGTCACCCCAAGGTTCTCTGATGCAAAAGTAGAAGGGGTTAACTCATCAAAGGTGGGTGAAACAGAAGTTTAAAAGTTTATTTAAAGGTGCTTTTAGCAAAAGAAATGCATTTTACACAACATCAGAATACCTACAATTGAATTTAAAAAAAATAGGAAATAATCAAAGGGATTTCTAAACATGAAAGAAAAAAAAAGGGACTACAAACACTGTCAAAGTCTCAATTGCCTAAGTGGGTGTGACAAGAGGCTTAGCTGCAGGTCGGAAAATCCCTTTTTCAGGTGGGTTTTTATATGTCTTATTTCTTAGGTACCAGCATTTTATCAAGGTATCATCCTACACATCTGGTTGCTGCCTCTGAGCTATTACTGAGTAGAGGCAGAGACTCTGGGCCTTATCTAGATCCTAGTGGATGGGTTACTCCATCACAACGGTGACGGATATCCCGTCAGCCGAAATATAAGTCCCATAGGATATAATGGGATTTATATTTCGGCAGACGGGATATCCATCATCGTTGTGACGGAGTAACCTGTCCGCCAAGATCTAAATCAGGCCCTTTGTCTGTAACTGTTCAGTGAGACAGAACAACAGACCTGCCAACTCACACAGTGCACCCCTATGTGTCACGATATCAGATCCCTTCACACGGTTACCCGACGAGGAGCCGATATCAGATGATAGTTGGGAAGATGAGCAGGAAACCACACACAGAGTGGGTTTCCAGCTCATCTTTGGAGGCTATGAACAGCAGTGTCCGTTAAGGGGAGTGAAAACACTCCAGGACATCAGCACCAGTCTCAGCAAGCTTTATTTTTCTTTGGAGGTAGGGGGGTTGTGTGGGGCGAGGGCAGAAGTGCCTCCTAGAAAATTCTTAGCTCAATGACTTACCCCTCCAAGACTCCGCCCCATCCTCACACAGAGAAAGTTTTTTTAAGTTGATAGGTCTGGAAGGTGAGCAATAGTCTGGTCAAATTTGGATTCTGTCAGTGCAAAAGTAAGGGTAGCTAGTGAGAAGGAAGGCATACAGTATTAGTCAGTGCACGCTCAGTCTGGCCAGAAGGAAGGGTGGTGGGGCTACCATCAGCCACAAGTGCCTTGTGATGCACTTTGACCCTTAAGACTTATTTGTAGAGCTCTGTTGTCAAGTGTTTTCTGAAAAACAGGTGGCTTGGCTGTGTTCTCAAGAATGTGTGCCAAGCCACAATAATATGCCAAAACACCTTTGTACTAAGAGATTAGTCTTAATGTAAACATTTGTACAAAAAATCCCAATGAGGTCTCTGCTCTGGTGGCACACAATGAAAACACAATGAAAACAGGCACATTTATGGCACATAGGGCCAAATACACAAGGAAGCAGGTCCCAGTGCCATTCTTTGCATAGCACTGCAACCAGTCTCACCCGTTCCCACATTCCTTAAAGGGACAGTACACAAACCACCCTTTGCATCAATAATAATAAATGGGTGGGAACCAGCTTGTGACTCACTCTGAACAGCTGTGATTGCTGGAATTTAAACCTGCATGGGACAAAAAATCTCTGTCTCAGCATTCTCATTCGCAGTGTTCCGGCATTGCGACCTGTGTACCGTAGTGGGACAGGGATCGCAGCGCCACAGGAAGTGGCAAACTGAGAATGTCACATTTGGACAAAGTGGACCGCTGCCTGTGGCTGCTGATGTCAGCCACTGCACAAGCACAAAGGTAACTGTTGTCATTTTATAGTTTGCAAGACATTTATGCATGCCACTACGAGTTACAAGAGGGGAGGAGCAGCCAGGGGCGTAACGCAGGCCCCTGGGGTGCAGGGGCGGGGCCAACCCTTCAAGTGGCCCTCAAACCTTCAGGGACCACCATTCAGCCCAATGCCAATGTATATCTGTGAGAAACGGGTGCCTCAGGGGGCCCTCGTCACATTCGGCATGGGGCCCCCAAAATTTTGCGTCACCCCAATGGGAGCAGCCTCTGCCCCTCCCCCTTTTCCTTGCATCTTGCAATGGATCACAATGTGTGCAGTTATTTGTGATTGATTACAAAGCATTTGGGTGCACTGAATCAGTTGGAAAGCGCTTGCAGATGCACAGACCTGAGTGCATCAGGCCTGAGGGTGTTAAAAGCCCACACGACCGCTTCCTAGTGGTGCAGAAAAGAATGCTTCTGTCACTGTCTGGGAAGCAAGAAATTGAATACAGATGTGAAAAGCATGGTGCACCCCTGTTACCCCGTTTGCGTGGGGGATATTCAGGCTTTCTAGAAGATAACTGCATCGGGAATAAGTTTCTGTGCTGTGCTTTGTAAGCACAGCGAAGTAAGTACAAATATTTTTAAAGGGATTAACTTTTAGCAAAGGACTAGTTTATTAGCAGATATTAACATAAATAAAAAGCTGCATTTTCCCCTTAAAGGATGTCTTGAGATCAGGCAAAAGCCACCACTAAGGGCCAGATGTATCTATGGGTTTTAACCATTCTGTGTTTATGGCAAAATGTGTTGTACATATGGCCTTGAGCACCTTCCAGTTGCTCTGTGGCCCAGCCACAGCTGATCTCAGCATCATGAAGTTGTTGGCACCGGGTCCGAGCCACTCGTATCCTTAACGCCCAGTCTCTTAACAGTACATGCAGTACTGTCCCAAATGTAGGCACTACATCAGGCCTCCCTATCTGCGTTTGCTCGTGCCTTTTAACTAGCAAATACTTCAAAATTTATTCTCGTTTTTGCCAGTAACCTGCTGGAAGAAAACATGTACAGAAATAACACAATTGATTTGTTTGCGTTGGCCTTCAAGGTGACAATGGAGTCATTGGATTTAGGATATTTCATCACTCAACATTCGCCCTCACCTGTTCTGTGACAGTGTTTGTTGTGCAGCAAGTTTTCTGCCTAACTTTTTGTTGTGATACTGCCTCTCTTTTCTCTTTTAAGCGCTAGAGCAACGTCATGAGCAGCACAGTGTTGTGGAAAGGGGCAGACGTGCCTTCCTGCCCGCCTCTTATGTTTATTTCTTATTACGTTTTACAGGGTTCGCCACCTCTTTATTTTCTTTAAAAGAGGGTGCCCACCCCGTATCATGAACGTCAATTCACCAAAATACCAGGGGAAGCGGAAGAGACATCACATGCCATTTGACCTTTACTTGCACTCACACACACATGCTTGCACATACACACACACTCTCACTTAAACACACTCTCAACCACAAGCACGCATACAACATACATTCAAAAGTATTTTTGCTTACCTCAGCTGCCAGGGAGGGCCATATTACAGCTAACTGTACTCCATTCTTTATTACACTAATAGTGAAAATTATATTATTCACTATTAGTTTATTATAAATTTGACTGAAAACAAGGTCACTGGAGCCCCAAAGCTGCCCTATCTTCCTGAGACTGATTGTGTCACCTCTGAGGCCAGGGGTCGCAAAGGCAGTGTCAGGGGTCGCAAGGGGAATGCCGGGGGTCACAGCTGCTCCCACTGCTGGCAGCATTTTTCATTTTCGCTGCTCAAGCATTTTACCACCTGCTATAGCTGCACTATTTTTACAGGCGTTGAAAATGTCCTTCACTGACCAATACGTAGCAGCAACGCCGCATACCGGAATAACTGGGCAAGAGAAACACAATTTTGAATTTCCGTTGCTGAATTCCACTTGGGGAATGATGGGTAGAGAAGAATAAGCCAAAAGTAGCCAAATCATAGGTTTTGTAGGCCCGTGGTCAACGAGCTGAAACAGGACCCTTCATAGGACAAGAACCTGTTTAAAAGTTCAAACAACCATTGGCAAGGCCAAAAGATCTTGCCATGCTGGTGAATTTATTACTATTTCAAACTTATATCAGAGAAGTAAAAGGAAAAAATCATGCTGCCACTTTAACAAGGCCACCGTATACCTGCACTAAAAATGTGAAATATAAAAACCGTTAACTGATGTGGCCATTTTATGAGGGATGTATTTTACAAGGCTTTTATTTGTGCCAGGCATTTGATTATTATTTGTGAATATGACGATCATAAAAACCAAGCACTCAAATCACAGGCAGCTACAAAGTTGCAATATCACTTAAACACTTTATAACAGCAACTTTAAAATGGAAACCCAATTTTTTGTTTACCATCTATCTAACTGCAGCCCAAAGTGCAGATAAAATAAATAGTGGTTGTTTAAAGGTGATAAATCACTTTTAGAAAGCACACTTTGAGCCAGGTTTACCACTGAGGAGAAAAGAACTGTTTCCAGGTTGATGTGAAGAATGTACTCAGGTTTTGTGCAATCAATCATAGTGAAGGAAGCCAATGGGTAAAGTGGGCTGAACCATTACCTACGCCGGTGATGGGTAGAAGCAACACGAGAATGAGATGGAGTGCGCTGACCAAAAGGCCCTCGATGTAGGTATATTATGATGATTTTGGGGGATGAAATAATATTCTGACGCGACTACTAAAGCGGTCTCAAACACCAGACTATTTGTTGTCCAGCAAGAAGACACAGAAGACCGTATCTAGGACGAATATGTCTAATTACATCGCGTACCAATACCACGCGTGCCATTACAACGAGGGTATTACTACGTGATGTCAATGACAAAAACCTGCCATTACATCGCAAACTTTTACCATGACTATGCCTTTCCCACGCATGCCATTACAACGCAAAGGCATGAGTGGAAAAGGTATACTCATGGTAACATTTTTAAAGGTAAGTGACTCTATCCTGCCCTACCCTAAACCCTAATGTAGTACCCATGCACAACCCTACCCCGACCCCCAGTCCTCTCCCTACATTTACACTACCCAGCACAACACCCCGACACTACCCTAAACACTAAAACACTACCCTGCACTACACACATACCACAACACTACCCTAAACCCTATAACACTACCCCCAGCACGACCCTCCCCGACCCCCAGTCTTGTCCCTACACTCAAACACTACCCTGCACGACCCCCGACACTACCCTAAATCCTAAAAAATTAACCCCAGGCCCAATCCCCCTTACCTCTCTCTCCTCGTGGCTCCTCTCTCCTGGTTCCAGGCCGTCTGAGGGGCGGTGCACGGTGCACGTCGTTGTGAGGAAACGGAAGAGCCTTAGTTTCCTCACAACAACGTGGATTGCCATTACATCGCATGCGTTATAAAAGCGCATGCGATGTAAAAACATGCATAGTAATGGCTACGCGTTGTTACATCACATGCGTTGTAACGCTTGCGATGTAATGGCATGTGGGGAAACAGCCGCGTTGTAATGGCTGTTTCCCATCTAGGACCATCTAGTGGTATCTGCTGTGTTAGCTGCCTAGCCACTAATAAACACAGCAACTTTGCTTTAAAATCTTGAAATACTTTTTTCAGCCCAAGCGCATGCCATGAATAAAAGGCAGGGCCCGGGGAATGATGACCCTTCTGCCCCCTCCCCCTTCTTCTGACAAGCCCTGCTAAGGAAATGCAACAAGAAAATAAAGAGGCGAATTTGAAGGGAATGCCTTACATTTGTTTTTAGGTCGAGCCTGGGCAGCGCATGCTGCATGCAATATTGGAGTATGGACTTGAAGTCCCGCCCACTCTCCGCCCATATTTTTAATTGGCTTGTGTCATTGTCCTTTGTAAACGCTGGCTTCTGATTCGTTATTAGGCTTGTTAGTCCCTCCTTTTTACCGCCTTGTCTGCTTTGTTACCTCCCATAACGACTGGACCTTTTACTAGGCTTGTTACATTGTCTGCGTTATAAGTCGGTGAGCACTATATTGGGTTTTTTTTAGTTCTAGTTTTTTTTTAGTTTTTTTTTTTTATATTTCCTTATTGTTATTTCAAGAGTATAGTCTATGTTCGCATACAACCATATATCCCGCAGATAACAGTTTACACAATGAACATGCCAATAACAAACTCAAGGATAATTTTGGTATATACTTTCCCTTGAAGATTCTTTTCACATCTGACGTTTTTAAACTTTTAACTAGGCAATCCCGAAAACTCCCCTCCCTCCCCCCTACCGGGTCCAACCATCTCGAAGTCCAACTATCGAGCACTATATTGTTTATTAAATAATGGGGACAATGGCGGCTGCTTCTTGTATTTGCAGCGCGCCAACGCAGGACAATGGTGGCCGCTTCTCGTATGAAGCGCTATGCCGCTCTTACTTTAAAAGTGGATGACCCCTACCCCCACAGCACTCACGGGACAATGGCAGACGCTTATTGTTTTTTAACACTTTTAAGCTGAGCGCAGCGTCCGCTTCAGGGACACTGCACTTTCTTTCAGCTTTTTTGTTGTTGTTAAAATTGAATGCTGAGCGCCTCGCCCGCTTCAGGGATACTACGCCCTGTTTAAATTTGTTTTTTTTACTTTAATGGTCAGCACGGCGCCCGCTTCAGGGACACCGCGCACTATATATATATATTTTTTTACCTTTAATGGTGAGCGTGGCGCCCACTTCAGGGACACTGCGCTCTGCAATACAATAGGTCTCGCTTTTGCAAACTTTGACCCATTAGTAATGTAAATGAAAATGCCTTTTATTATTATAAAAGGCATTGCCATTTACAATGCCTTTTATTGTAGCTCAAAATCTCGCAATTGCGAGACCTACTGCATTACAAATGCTGGTTTCCTTAGTCTCCCGGACCATGCAAGAGGAGCTCCTCAAGTGGGGGATTACACCTGTATTTCTATTTATCCCAATGTAAAGTCTGCACTACAAGTACCAGAATGCAAAGGGGTAACAAAAAATTGTAAATATGGTTAACTCATCAAAAATGATGAAAATGTGACAGCGAGCATGGCTGGTTGGAAGATATATATAGTGGCATTTGATGAAGCTTGAAAACCATTTTACTAAGCGAGAGTGGCTCTGGCCTACTTTAGGTTTGCCATAATATTTCCTATTTTTCCATTTTGCTTTAATTGAATCAATGACCTAGCGCGCCGATAATGGTGTACAAAGAAAAAAGCTCAGACCTTGATTCATGGTGACCTCCATGCAAGCCTATCTCAGAGAGGCACCCCTGCAGCAGAATGAAATCCACTTGTATTGGTTAGCGCCTGATAGCTGGCACCGGCAGTGTAAAGCGCTGCTTTGAACAGTATAGCCAGTTTCAACACAGAGTGTCCTGCACATAGTCAATGTAGGCCAGGCTTACTCTTTCAAAGCCTGCACGTGCATCAATAACTCGTTCGCACTCTGGAATGGGTCTGCTAATTTTTTTTTCTGTACAGGCCTGCCTGCGGGAGAGGATGCTCGACTGAGTAGTAACAAGGAACGGAAACCATATGCACCCAGGCAGGGCAGAGAGGGCCCTGGCTACGTTCTTCAAGACTCAAAAAGAGTAATCCGCTCCAGGCGTAAACCATATATACAGACTCACAGAGAGCAGTACGCTGTAGGCGTAAACCTTATATGCAGACCCACTGAGCCCAATACACTCCAGGGGTAAACCTTATATACAGACCGGCTGAATGTAATACACTCCGGGCGTAAACCTTATATACAGACCCGCAGAGTGCATACGCTCTAGGCGTAAACATTATATAAAGACCTGCTGAGTGTAATACGCTCCAAGCGTAAACATTATATACAGACCTGCTGAGTGTAATACGCTCCAAGCGTAAACCCTATATACAGGCCTGCTGAGTGTAATACGCTGCAGGAGTACATTATATACAGGTCCGCTGAGTGTAATACGCTCCAGGCGTAAACATTATATACAGACCTGCTGAGTGTAATACGCTCCAAAGGTAAACCTTATATAAAGACCCGCTGAGTGTAATACGCTGCAGGCATAAACATTATATACAGGCCCGCTGTGTGTAATACGCTCCAAGTGTAAACATTATATACAGACCCGCTGAGTGTAATACGCTCCAGGCGTAAACATTAGATACAGCCCCGCCGAGTGTAATACGCTCCAGGCGTAAACATTATATACAGACCCGCTGAGTGTAATCCGCGCCAGGCAATTACACTCAACAGAGCTGTATATAAACAGCTCTGCTGAGTGTAAAGTGCTCCAGGCTTTCCCCCAGCCATCCCACTGCCCCAACACACACTTTATAATGGTAGTAAGTAGGCTACATCTCGTAGACAAGGGCAGTGATCACACTGGGTGACTTGTTTTGATGTTTTCATTCCATGTTTGAGGACTAATTAGCTGGTGAGAAGTAAATCAGAACCTAACGGGGATTGTGTAATTTCTGTGAATTATGGGAAATAATTCGTGTGTGGCAACACTTCCGAGAACAATGGGTTTTCAAAACCACTAATTTGTGTCAGTGACAGTTACTGGCACAGTAACCACAGCACAGCCAGACACACAGCATGCAGGCTTGCATCATCTTTGTCGTGTCTTGGGACCCAGAGCCCTCGGCAGTCAGCGTGGAAGAGGGTCACCGTCAAAAGAGGTTTGACAACAACCGTGACCCTACCCCAGATTAGCACAGGCGCCCACAAAAGAACAAGGCACACACTACCTCATGCAGAAAACGAGGAGAGGGCAAAGGAAGAGGAAACGAGCTCAACACAGGGCAAACTCCCTTTAAAAAATAACTCAAATGTTTCACGGACTTTGAGCATTGATTATCTCGAGCATTAGTTCACTGGTGAGTTCTGCCACTCAGTGGCTAGTTGGTGAGGAAGCCGTGTGGGGGTGGAGGCTTGCACAGTACGAATGCCCCCACGGGAGACCTCTGACGGCAAGCCTCAGGGGGGAAGGTATGGGCCGGTGGAACTGTTCCACTACGAATCTGAGAGTGTCTCACCAGGAGACCTGTGACTGTCACTCACGAATGATAAGATAACGAGCAAGGTACTGTCCCACCAGGAGATCTGTGAATGCCACCCAAAGATAAGATAGTGAGCAAGGTACTGTCCCACCAGGAGATCTGTGAATGTCACCCAAAGATGATAAGATAAGGAGCAGGTTACTGTCCCACCAGGAGACCTGTGACTGTCACTCACGAATGATAAGATAACGAGCAAGGTACTGTCCCACCAGGAGATCTGTGAATGCCACCCAAAGATAAGATAGTGAGCAAGGTACTGTCCCACCAGGAGATCTGTGAATGCCACCCAAAGATGATAAGATAAGGAGCAGGTTACTGTCCCACCAGGAGACCTGTGACTGTCACTCACAAATGATAAGATAAGGAGCAAGGTACTGTCCCACCAGGAGATCTGTGAATGCCACCCAAAGATGATAAGATAAGGAGCAGGTTACTGTCCCACCAGGAGACCTGTGACTGTCACTCACAAATGATAAGATAAGGAGCAAGGTACTGTCCCACCAGGAGATCTGTGAATGCCACCCAAAGATAAGATAGTGAGCAAGGTACTGTCTCACCAGGAGATCTGTGAATGCCACCCAAAGATAAGATAAGGAGCAAGGTACTGTCCCACCAGGAGATCTGTGAATGCCACCCAAAGATAAGATAGTGAGCAAGGTACTGTCCCACCAGAAGATCTGTGAATGCCACCCAAAGATGATAAGATAAGGAGCAGGTTACTGTCCCACCAGGAGCTCTCTGAATGCCACCCAAAGATGATGAGATAAGGAGTAAGTTACTGTCCCACCAGGAGGTCAGGGAAAGCCATGTACAATAAATGATATATGGAGTAATATTACTGCCCCATCAGTAAAGCCAGGAGTAGCATCCACAAATGATAAGATAATGAGCAAGCTACTGACCCGCCAGGAGATCTGGGAATGACGTCCACAAATGATAAGGAGCAAGTTACTGTCTCACCAGGAGGTCTCCGAATGCCACCCACAATAAATGAAATGAAGAGTAATGTTACTGCCCCACTAGTTGAGCCAGGAATGCCACCCACACATGATAATATTAGGAGCAATGTTACTGAGCAGCCGGGAGATCCAGGAATGTTACCCACAATATAAGAAAGTGGAAGGGCAGTGCTTAATTTGTGCTGGTGCTTATGGGTAGTGGGCACTGGCACTCATTTTTTAGGGATGGGAACGTTTTGTATTTTCACATTTTTAGCCACCAACAAATAACAGAGAAGTAGAAACTAGTGAAGGCGAATGGAAGAGGACGATGGGAATCAGTGACACAGGGAGGGAGTGGGGATGGAAATAACCTGCAAGACTGAGCTACAAAGACAGTAAAAGCAGGGACAGGCGGACGAACGAGGCACGAAGTGGAAGCGATAAGAAAAGGAACAATATTACTGTTTCACTAGGAGATCCGGGAAAGCCACCCACAAGTGTTGCGAACTTACAGTGCGATATATCTGGAAGCAGGCTTGGTTCCAGGAATTTTGATCTGGCTGGGCCCAGGGTGCGTTTGGGTGGGCCAATGCGAGCCCAATTTATAACAATTCTGACAGTTAACTATAAGCCCTAGAGTTACACATTGACGTCGATTCACCAAAATGCCATGGGTAGCGGAAATGACATCACACATCCTTGACCTTAATGACAGCACAAGAAGTGACATCATATGACCTTTGACCCTCAATCTTCTTACGAAGTGATGCCACATGACCTTAACCCTCATGACATCACAATAATTGACATCGCTGAAGTTATAATAAAAGCCATAACGCCAAAAAAGCGCTTCAACACCCCATCAGGGGTAACAAGCGCTATATAAATGCAAACCTTTTTCCCTCTTCTATCCATCCGCTATCCTTCTCAATCCAAAACACTGACTAATATCCACCACTCAAATTACTTTCATATTTTACTATACTAATTCACCACTAATCCTTTATGGGTTCCGTAGCGTGCTACTCGCCAAAAAAGCACTTCAACACCCCATCGGGGTAACAAGCGCTATATAAATGCAAACCTTTTTCCCTCTTCTCTCCGTCCGCTATCCTTCTCAATCCAAATAACTGACTAACCTATCCACTCAAATTACATTCATATTTCACTATACTAAGTCACCACTAATCCTTTATGGGTTCCGCAGTAGCGTGCTACTTGCCGAAAAAGTGCTTTGACGCCTCGTCAGGGGTAGTAAGCACTATATAAATGCAATTACAATACAATACAATAATAAAACATGACTAATACAATAACACAACATTGAAAAATGTCTGTTTTAGATACCACTTGTATTAGGTTCCTGACGTCATATGAAAGGAGGACATGAGGTACGGTTGCCCCATTGCCGTTTTCTTCCGACATGAATATTTTAATGTCTCAGCCAGTGTAAAAATAGAGAAAATCACACAAAGTCAGCATTTTTCCCCTTTACAGAGCATACTTAGAACAGTATTTATAAAAACAATGCACTTTAAAATGTATTCTAGAGGTTCCTTAATTACACCTGACTAGGGTTGCCACCTGGCCGATTTTTACTGGCACCACCGGTATTTTACTGTCCCAGCTGGTACAAAAATGAGCAAACCCAAGTAAAGCAAGACTTTTTATCCCTTATCTGTACCTAATTCAAACAGCAAATATAAATGGAAAACACTTTTAAATGGATTCTAGAGCTGCAAAGATTCCGGACTATTAAATATAGTAAAAACTGACGGACAAATGTATACATGCAATTTTATTAATAGTTCTGTTTAGCATCATGTCCATGCCTGTGCACACTCTTAAAACTACAACAAATAGCTGGTATTTTCTTTTGGAAAGGTGACAACGCTACCCCAGATTGATTATTAATGTAAAGAAAGTGAAAAAGCATCACAATGTTTGGCCGTCCTCATGGCCTCTTCTGACGACTGGGAGAGCCAAAGGTCATGTTTGGGCGGGCCTGGCTCACCTGGCCCACCCGCTAGAACCGGGCCTGTCTGGGAGACCTAGGACTGCCAGAGGGGACACCTCGAAAGACACTCCGAGCTGTATAAACAAAACTCTCAAAGGCAGAAAACGAGCTTACAGCTTACAAGGCCGCTGTTCAACACTGCCGCCTGCTGGCCCCCGGGGGAACTACCTGCTTCTAGGCGTCCGCGGGACAAATTCATCTTCGTTTCCGGACAAGGCTGACTGGTCCTGTCCACAGATCATCGCTTAAAGCAGTCCATCAGTCTGTGCAGTTACAACTCTGTGTTCATGTCGCGACAGGCGACCACAGCAACCTAGGGGTGGTACTGCAACACACCGTCCCACGGGGTTCCCATGCCGACCCCGGAGTTTTCTATACCCACCCCCGAGGGTCTCATGCCCCTTCGCGGTTCCCACACTCACCACTCAGATTCCCATGCCCACCATGGAGGTTCTCATGCCCACCCTGGAGGTTCCCGTGTCCAAACCCAGGGTTCTGGCCCCCGACCTAGCGGTTTCATGCTCAACCCAGAGTTCCCTGGTGTGGGCGCCAGGCCCCGGGTTTGTGTCCTTGCATAGCCACGCTTCCGGTACTCCGCCTTGTGTTTCCCAGAGTGGACCATACTCGGCTAAGAGTTTCCCAGAGTGGGCCATGCTAAGCCCAGAGTGACCAAGAGTGGACAATGCTCAGCCTCGAGTTTACCAGATTGGACAATGCTCAGCCTCGAGTTTACCAGAGTGGACAATGCTCAGCCCCGAGTTTACCAGAGTGGACAATGCTCAGCCTCGAGTTTACCAGAGTGGACAATGCTCAGCCTCGAGTTTACCAGAGTGGACCATGCTCAGCCCTGAGTTTACCAGAGTGGACCATGCTCAGCCTCGACTTTACCAGAGTGGACAATGCTCAGCCTTGTGTTTACCAGAGTGGACAATGCTCAGCCTCGAGTTTACCAGAGTGGACAATGCTCAGCCTCGAGTTTACCAGAGTGGACCATGCTCAGCCCTGAGTTTACCAGAGTGGACCATGCTCAGCCTCGAGTTTACCAGAGTGGACCATGCTCAGCCTCGAGTTTACCAGAGTGGACCATGCTCAGCCTTGAGTTTACCAGGGTGGACAATGCTCAGCCTTGAGTTTACCAGGGTGGACAATGCTCAGCCTCGAGTTTACCAGAGTAGACAATACTCAGCCTTGACTTTACCAGAGTGGACCATGCTCAGCCTTGAGTTTAACAGAGTGGACAATGCTCAGCCTCGAGTTTACCAGAGTGGACAATGCTCAGCCTCGAGTTTACCAGAGTGGACCATGCTCAGCCCTGAGTTTACCAGAGTGGACAATACTCAGCCTCGACTTTACCAGAGTGGACAATGCTCAGCCTCGAGTTTACCAGAGTGGATCATGCTCAGCCCTGAGTTTACCAGAGTGGACCATGCTCAGCCTCGACTTTACCAGAGTGGACAATGCTCAGCCTCGAGTTTACCAGAGTGGACAATGCTCAGCCTCGAGTTTACCAGAGTGGACCATGCTCAGCCCTGAGTTTACCAGAGTGGACAATGCTCAGCCTCGAGTTTACCAGAGTGGACCATGCTCAGCCCTGAGTTTACCAGAGTGGACCATGCTCAGCCTCGAGTTTACCAGAGTGGACCATGCTCAGCCTTGAGTTTACCAGGGTGGACAATGCTCAGCCTTGAGTTTACCAGGGTGGACAATGCTCAGCCTCGAGTTTACCAGAGTAGACAATATTCAGCCTTGACTTTACCAGAGTGGACCATGCTCAGCCTTGAGTTTAACAGAGTGGACAATGCTCAGCCTTGTGTTTACCAGAGTGGACAATGCTCAGCCTCGAGTTTACCAGAGTGGACAATGCTCAGCCTCGAGTTTACCAGAGTGGACAATGCTCAGCCTCGAGTTTCCCAGAGTGAACAATTCTGAGCCTTGACTTTACCAGAGAGTGGGCCATGCTCAGGGTTGAATTTCCCAGATAGGACAATGCTCAGCCTTGGAATTTACCAGAGAGGAAAATGCTCAGCCTTGGAATTTACCAGAGAGAAAAATGCTCAGCCTTGAAATTCCCAGAGAGGACAATGCTCAGCCTTGAAATTCCCAGACAGGACAATGCTCAGCCCTGAGTTTACCAGAGTGGACAATACTCAGCCTCGAGTTTACCAGAGTGGACAATACTCAGCCTCGAGTTTCCCAGAGTGGACAATACTCAGCATTGACTTTACCAGATAGGACAATGCTCAGCCTTGACTTTACCAGAGTGGGCAATGCTCAGCCTCGAGTTTACCAGAGTGGACAATACTCAGCCTTGACTTTACCAGAGTGGACAATGCTCAGCCTCGAGTTCACCAGAGTGGACAATGCTCAGCCCTGAGTTTACCAGAGTGGACAATGCTCAGCCTCGAGTTTACCAGAATGGACAATGCTCAGCCTCGAGTTTACCAGAGTGGACAATGCTCAGCCCCGAGTTTACCAGAGTGGACAATGCTCAGCCCCGAGTTTACCAGAGTGGACAATGCTCAGCCCCGAGTTTACCAGAGTGGACAATGCTCAGCCTCGAGTTTACCAGAGTGGACCATGCTCAGCCCCGAGTTTACCAGAGTGGACAATGCTCACCCTCGACTTTACCAGAATGGACAATGCTCAGCCTCGAGTTCACCAGAGTGGACAATGCTCAGCCCTGAGTTTACCAGAGTGGACAATGCTCAGCCCTGAGTTTACCAGAGTGGACCATGCTCAGCCTCGACTTTACCAGAGTGGACAATGCTCAGCCTCGAGTTTACCAGAGTGGACAATGCTCAGCCTCGAGTTTACCAGAGTGGACCATGCTCAGCCCTGAGTTTACCAGAGTGGACCATGCTCAGCCTCGAGTTTACCAGAGTGGACCATGCTCAGCCTTGAGTTTACCAGGGTGGACAATGCTCAGCCTTGAGTTTACCAGGGTGGACAATGCTCAGCCTCGAGTTTACCAGAGTAGACAATACTCAGCCTTGACTTTACCAGAGTGGACCATGCTCAGCCTTGAGTTTAACAGAGTGGACAATGCTCAGCCTCGAGTTTACCAGAGTGGACAATGCTCAGCCTCGAGTTTACCAGAGTGGACAATGCTCAGCCTCGAGTTTCCCAGAGTGGACAATTCTGAGCCTTGACTTTACCAGAGAGTGGGCCATGCTCAGGGTTGAATTTCCCAGATAGGACAATGCTCAGCCTTGGAATTTACCAGAGAGGAAAATGCTCAGCCTTGGAATTTACCAGAGAGAAAAATGCTCAGCCTTGAAATTCCCAGAGAGGACAATGCTCAGCCTTGAAATTCCCAGACAGGACAATGCTCAGCCCTGAGTTTACCAGAGTGGACAATACTCAGCCTCGAGTTTACCAGAGTGGACAATACTCAGCCTCGAGTTTCCCAGAGTGGACAATCAATACTCAGCCTTGACTTTACCAGATAGGACAATGCTCAGCCTTGACTTTACCAGAGTGGGCAATGCTCAGCCTCGAGTTTACCAGAGTGGACAATGCTCAGCCTTGACTTTACCAGAGTGGACAATGCTCAGCCTCGAGTTCACCAGAGTGGACAATGCTCAGCCCTGAGTTTACCTGGAGTGGACAATGCTCAGCCTCGAGTTTACCAGAGTGGACAATGCTCAGCCTCGAGTTTACCAGAATAGACAATGCTCAGCCTCGAGTTTACCAGAGTGGACAATGCTCAGCCCCGAGTTTACCAGAGTGGACAATGCTCAGCCCCGAGTTTACCAGAGTGGACAATGCTCAGCCTCGACTTTACCAGTGTGGACCATGCTCAGCCTCGAGTTCACCAGAGTGGACAATGCTCAGCCCTGAGTTTACCAGAGTGGACAATGCTCAGCCCCGAGTTTACCAGAGTGGACAATGCTCAGCCTCGAGTTTACCAGATAGGACAGTGCTCAGCCTTAAATTTACCAGAGTGGACCATGCTCAGTTTCCTCAAACTACGCCACAAGCGGGTACCCAACACTCACCTGCCTCAGGTGCCGGAGGAGCTCAGTTGCCTCATCGTGCCGCCCTTGCCTCACCAGCACCATCATGTCCTGGATCATGCTGATGCGCTTGTGATAAGGGGGAAGGCTCCCCGGCCCACTCTTTCCAAACTTATCACTTGACTTTGCCATCAAGGAAGCAAAGAAGTCGCTGCGGTCCCTGGAGGGGCCCCTTTTGCGGGAACCTAGGTGGTGCGGCGGGCTCTCGACCCCACTGGCCTGGCACCCCTTGGTCTGCTTGGTGCCCATGCTGATTGAGCGCTGTCGCCTCTCGGAGCTTCATCCGAGCCGGCCCGGGGGGCATGCGCAGGGTCCAGTCACTGGTGGGGTAGAGGGCCGCTACAGGTGGGGATGGAGCGGATCAAGCCCCCACGTGGGAGAGGAGCCTACCAGCCAGGAATCAAATCGAGCTTGAGAGATCAGACTGCATCCAATGCAGACAAGTGGACCCAAAACATCAGCCCACAGCTGGATCCAGTGCAGGGCGCAAATCCAAGCAGCGATGAGCAGCTGGCTGCAACTCAGGGTGGGCTGCAAACAGCAATGCCAAGCTGGACCCAGTGCAGCTTGAGGTTTCCAATTAGTAGTGCACAGGTAAATCAAATACAGGGAGGCGACCCACGAAGCAGTGAACAACTGGAACCAGCACAGACAGGGAAATCCACCCAGGAGATCCAGAGCAAACACGTGGATTCAAGCAGTGCACGCCTAAATCAACTGCAGGACAGCTATGCAAGAAGTAGCGCACAAGTAAATCCAGCGCCGTCAGAAGAATTCAACCAGAAGTGCACAGCTGAATCCAGTGCAGGAAAGTGATCCAGGGAGAGGTGCACTTTTGGATCCAGAGCACAGTGGGAAACTAAACCACCAGCACAAGACTGGATCCAGTGCAGGATGGGTAACCAAATCAACAGTGATGCAGATCAGCAGTGCACAGCAGGATCCCGTGGGGGTGGGGTTCCAAACAACAAAATTGCACAGCTGGATCCAGTGCGAGATGAGTAGTCAAACCAGAAGTGGCCAGGAGGATCTAGTGTGTGACAGGGATCCAAATTAACAGTGCACAGCTGGATTCCGTGCAAGATGGGAATCTACATCAATAGTGCAAAGCTGGATCCAGTGCACAGTGGGGGGGAGCTCAACAGCTGGATCCAGTGCACGATGGGTATCCAAAAACAGTGCACAGCTGGATCCAGTGCGCGGTGGGGAGAGAGCTCAACAGGGCACAGCTGGATCCAGTGCAGGGTGGGGAGAGAGCTCAGCGGTCACAGCTGGATCCAGTGCAGGTGCGAGAAGAATGAAGGCAGCCGCGAGCGGCGGATGCAGTGCAGCAAGAAGTTCCACAGAGTTCAAGACGGCGGAAATAAAGAGGCAGCAGGGCTCAGCAGCAGCCAGGTCATGTAAGACAAGCCCAAAACAAACACCCCACAGCGGGATCCGGCAGAGACACGAGAAATCCACAGCAAAAGTGCAGCTTGCGTCCAGTGAAGAAGACGATCCTGAGGCACAGAGCACAGCTGCATCCGGGGCAGACGTGGGATCCGCTGAAGCACTGCGGGCTGGCCGGAGGGCAGTGAAGCGCCGCCGCCGGCTGCGAGGCGCTCCTTGTGGGTATGGCGAGGGCGTGTCCGGCCCCAACCCAGACCAGAGAACTCCAGTGTTTACAAGCACCGCTGCTGGCGAGTGCTCGAGGCTTGTCAGTCTGCGCTGGGGAGGCCAGGGGAGGGACCTCGTCAGCAGCGCTCAAGCCTCCCGCTGTGTGCCCGGTCAGAGGAGTTCCCTCCCTGTGCACACTAGCTCCCCCTCCCCACTCCAGATGTCTGGGCACACTGCCTCCCAAGCTCCCTCCCTACTGTCTGGGCACACTGCTTCCCAATCTCTCTCCCCTGCTGTCGGGGCACACTGCCTCCCAAGCTCCCTCCCTACTGTCTGGGCAAACTGCTTCCCAATCTCTCTCCCCTACTGTCTGGGCACACTGCTTCCCAATCTCTCTCCCCTACTGTCTGGGCACACTGCCTCACAAGCTCCCTTCCCTGCTGTCGGGGCACACTGCTGTCTGGGCACACTGCTGTCTGGGCACTCTGCCTCACTGGCTCCTGCTGTCGGGGCACACTGCTGGCTGGGCACTCTGCCTCACAAGCTCCCTCCCCTGCTGTCGGGGCTCATCGCTATCTGGGCGCTCCGCCTCACAAGCTCCCCCGCCCCCTGCTGTCGGGGCACACCACTGTCTGGGCACTGCCTCACAAGCTCTAATCCCTGATGTCTGATAAAACCGCTATCTGGGCACTCTGCCTCACGGGTTCCTGCTGTACGGGCACACTGCCATCTAGGCGCTCCGCCTCACAAGGTCACCCCCCTTCTGTCGGGGCACACTGCTGTCTGGGCACTGCCTCACAAGCGCCCTCCCCTGCGGTCGGGGCACACTGCTGTCTGGGCACTCAGTCTCACAAGCTCCCCTCCCCTGCTGTCGGGGCACTCCGTCTCACATGGTGCTACTGTCGATGAACAGAGCTGTCTGGGCACTCTGCCTCACTGGCTCCTGCAGTCGGGGCACACTTCTGTCTGGGCACTGCCTCACAAGCTCCCTCCCCTCCTGTCTGGGCACTGCCTCGTGCTCCCTCCCCTGCTGTCAGCTCACACAGTCTCACAGTCTCCCTCGCCGTGCCTTTTGAGGGACCATGTCGAAGTTTACTCATTCATGAAACTAGCTGCCTGCAGCGTCGGAAGGCCACTCTCAACGTGTCCTTAGCTATCAGAGTGAATCCCCCTCCCTGCGCCCCTTTCCTTTGCGTCTCTCTGGGGAACCTTCAGCGGCGGTACCACCTGAGAAAGCGCGTTCTTGTGCCCTGCATCATAGCATTCCCCCCTCTGCTACGAAACCCTTCTGCGTGCACATGTCCGACAAACTACCCCGGTCGGAACAAATCACCCTGAGTGCCCTGTCTGAGGCACGCCCTCTCTCAGTGCCCTCTCTGAGGCACGCCCAGTTTAAGGCACGCTCTCTTAGAGCCCTGTCTGAGGCACGCTGTCTCAGAGCCCTGTCTGAGGCACGCCCTGTCTAAGCCACGCCCTCTGTGTCCTGTCTAAACCACGCCCTCCCAGTGTCCTGCCTGTAAAAAGCCCATCTCCGTTCTGTGTCTGAGAAGCGTGCGCCACGTGCCCGTAGGAGGTTACTCCCTCCTAGTGACAGGTAAAAAAGTTCACCAAGTGCTTCTCTGGCTTTTGTGAAAAACTCTCCCTGTTTCGGGTATTCCCTCAACGTCCCCCTTTGCGGGAAGCTCGAACTTCGGGTTTCAGTAACCCTATGCCCCCGTCCTGTCTGAGGAACTACATCTCCGTACCCTGGCATGGGAGCTCCCTTTTAGTACCCTGCCTCGTGAGAGCTCCCCCAGTTCCCTGTCTGTGGAGCTCCCTCCCTGTACCCTGTTTGGGAACTCTCCCTAGTGGCTCTCTGGGGAGCTTCCCCTCCGTACCCTGTCTTGGGGAGATATCACCCCTGTTGACAGTGTACCCTGTTTGGAACTCTCTCCCTGGTTAGCTCTCTGCGGAGCTTCCTCTCCGTACCCTGTCTTGGGAGTTCACCCCTGTTGACTGTACCCTGTTTGGAACTCTCTCCCTGGTAGCTCTCTGCGGAGCTTCCTCTCCGTACCCTGTCTTGGGAGTTCACCCCTGTTGACTGTACCCTGTTTGGAACTCTCCCTGGTAGCTCTCTGCGGAGCTTCCTCACCGTAGCGGTAAATCTCCCCCGTCACTGTCTGTGGAGCATGTTTTGGGAACTCTCTCCCCTGTGCCCGCCTCAGTAACGCAGTCTGAAGGACGCCTTCGCCGAGCCCCGTTAGTGAAACTCCCTCCTCCAGTGAAAGCTAAACGCCTCCCACGGCCCCACCTCCAATAAAGCCCCACTGCCCCGGCCTTCCCCCGAGGAAGCAGTCCACCTTCCCTCGCCCGTGGACGCTCCCAAGGCCCCTCCCTCCGAGGAAGCCCCTGACGCCCCCGCTCAGTGTCGTGTGCGGGCAGCGGACGGAAGAAGCCGCCTTGTTTCCTGCACGGAGAGGCCCTGGACCCAGCCGGCCGCCTCCGCTGCTCCCGCCTCGGGCAGGAGGCACCGGGCGCTCCCGATGGATGAGTCTCTGAGCGCCTCCTGGCGGCGGGTGCTGCTGGCCCGGACCCTCCTCTTCAGCCGCCGCTGTGATGAAACCTCGGCCGGCGGTGTGGAGCTGCGCACTGCATCCCGGTGCGTGGCGGCCCCGCAGCAGCAACTTTCCGCAACTGTTGCATGCGCCGGGGCGTGCGAGCTCAGGAGCCCGGGGAGGGCCCGACCCTGGCTGGGGTGAGGGAGGAGCAGGAAGCGCGGATCCTCGCCAGCTTCTGGCCGGTCAACCCAGGAGCTCAGACCGACCGGAGGAAAACAACAACCGCGCACATCCACGTGTACAGAGCGCTCAGATCTCACACCCACGTGAGCAGAGCCACCTGGATCACACCCGCGTGTGCAGAGCGTTTAGGTCACCACACAACCATGATAAAGAGCCCTTTCACCACCCACCCACATGTCCAGAGCGCTTTGATTACACACCCGCGTGTGCAGATCGCTTAAAGCACACCCCCGCGTTTGGGTCACACACCCGTATGTGCAGAGCACTTAGACCACACACCCATGTATACAGAGCCATTAGATCACTCACCTGCGTGTGCAGAGTGCTTAGATCACACACCTGCGTGTGCAGAGCCCTCAGATCACACACCTGCGTGTGCAGAGCCCTCAGATCACACACCTGCGTGTGCAGAGCCCTCAGATCACACACCTACGTGTGCAGAGCCCTCAGATCACACACTTGCGTGTGCAGAGCCCTCAGATCACACACCTGCGTGTGCAGAGCCCTCAGATCACACACCTGCGTGTGCAGAGCCCTCAGATCACACACCTGCGTGTGCAGAGCGCTTAGATCACACACCCGTGTGTGTGCAGAGCTGTAAGATCACACACCCGTGTGTGTGTGCAGAGCTCTAAGATCACACACCCGTGTGTGTGCAGAGCTCTAAGATCACACACCCGTGTGTGTGCAGAGCTCTAAGATCACACACCCGTGTGTGTGCAGAGCTCTAAGATCACACACCCGTGTGTGTGTGCAGAGCTCTAAGATCACACACCCGTGTTTGGGCAGGGCTCTAAGATCACACACCCGTGTGTGCAGAGCCCTTAGATCACATTCCCACGTGTGCAGAGCACTTATTTCTCACACACACCTGTGTTGTGCGGAGCAGATCTCACACGTGGGCTGGACAGTGCAGTTTAGAGCACACTCACACCACTGGCTGCTGTGGATATCGGGTTACATCACACAGCCACATGTAGTGGGCATATCAGTTTTGATCACACACTCAATGGAACTGAGCCCTCGTTTTCATGTGCTGTGCGCTGTAGGTCTCGCATACCGATACACAGAATCTTCATTTATACACCCTAGGGCTCCGGTTCTTAACCTTTTGACCTCTGTGGACCCCCAATGGATCCTTACTGAAATCCGGGGTCCCCCTGAGTCATTACTCTAAGCCTGGCATCCCGGCCTCAGCAATTTCTCTAATTTGAAACTCCAAACAATACACAATATAGAAACAAGTAAATATCAAGCAAATATACAAATGGGGAAATATTTAATTCACACACAAATATTTAAAAAAAGGAAATTTTATTAGGAAGGGTGGAGCTTTTCTAAATGGGTTTAATTCTAAGAGATGACGCAGTATACTAGATTCTATACACTACTTTGTCTTTTCTGCTCTTAACGCATGCTTTCTACATATTGGTGCTTCAATTGAGGCCATCAATCATCCACGCTATATATTCTGTTTGCTGTACTACCAGTGCTCCAAAAAATCAGGTTTTGGATGCCAACTTCATTTTAAGCCTTCGATTTCAAATTCCTTCACGTTTTACAGAACATTTTAAATTTTACTTTATTTAAATATATTTGATTCAATCAATAAATAGTATTTAATTTTCTAAACATTCGCAGTCACCCTGGATACGCGTTGTTGACTCCCCAGTGGCCCGCAGACCACAGGTTAAGAACCACTGCCCTTGGGTGCTGTGCAAAGCAGGTTGGATCACACAACCCCACATGTGGGCAGTGGAGACAGCCTTTACAACAGCCTTTCCCAGGCAACACCTTTTCCACGCAGCCTTTATCACACAGGTAAGTTCCACGCAGGTATTATTGGTACATTTACCTCTCATGTCTTTACCACAGCAGTAAGTATTTTTTTAATAAAAAATAACAATAATTTTATTTAAGGTAAAAGGGTTTCGGTGCAGGTAGCGATAAAAGGAAGGTAAGGGCAATTTTAGGGGTGGATAGTGGTAAAGGGACATAAGGGTAATTTTAGGGGCTGGGTATGGGTAGTGGTAAAGGGAGGTAAGGGAAATTTAGGTGTGGGTAATGGTAAAGGGGGTATGGGTGTGTTTAAGGGTTAGTTGTAAAGGGAGGAAAGGGTAATTTTAAGGGTGGGTAGAGGCAAAGAGACGTAAGGGTTATTTTATGGTTTAAGAGTTGGAACTGGTATAGGTGGTTAGGAGTAAATTAAAAACATGGAGTTATATACCTACCTTGCATATCCTTACCATGCGTTGTAAAGGCATGTGTTGTACAGACATCTGCATGGTAAAGGCAGCTTGGAAAAGGCATGCGTTGTAATTGCATGCATTGTAAAGTCATGCATTCATGGGTAGCAGTTTTAAACTCACAGCCACAGGTGCTGTGCAAACTGCTTTGATCTGCTTTATCAAATTGGTGGTCTGCGGAACCTCTGGGGTCTCTGAAGCTTAGTCAGGGGGTCTGTTTAAAAAATGAATAACATTAGCAGATTAATAAAATATATATATACATAAAAAGCAAATTTAAATTGTATAAACTCTCCCTTGAGTCATGTGAGCAGCATAAGTACAGCAAACTGTATTGGGGACAATTGCAGTCATGAAGGTGGCCTCAAATGAAGTTCTAGTTTATGCCGACAAAAAGGGGATGCATTCGGAGAAAAAAAGACAAAGTGATATGCTAGGGTCTCTTTTACCTGTCTTTTAGAAATAGAATGACATTTCGAAAAGCTTTAACCTACCCATTAGATTACAAATTCCGATATTTAAATATTTTGTTTGTGAATGAAAGAAAAATATTACATAATTCATGTATTTGTTTAATGTGTCTTTGCTTCTGTAGTTTTGTGTATTTTTTTTAGGTTCAAATCAGACATTTTGTCGGGGTGTCCCTGATTTTCAATAGTAATTAAGTGAAAATCTAAGCCAATAACCATGCCGTCCCTGACACTGCAGGGAGACCTGCATCTTGCAGACACGACGTTCACCTTTGAGCAGACCTAATTCTGTACAACCAATGATGGAGGATGGGCCTTTGGTGGGCCTCCATCCAGCTGTGCTCTCCCGAGGCTTCATCAGAAGAGCTCCTCCGCCACCTGTGGCAGGGAACTGGATAATGAAAAAAAGTAAATATGGGCACATGACGGGCTGGTCTCCGCAGCAGCGGAGAAGGGCGGCCCAATAGGAATTGAGAGGAAAGGTATAATTAAAAGCAAGAAAGTGATAGAATAGTAGTGTGGATGTCCTAGGCGGATGTCATATCGACGAATTGACTTTCCTGAGTACATGGCATAAGGTTATATGGCATGATGCTGCTCCTGCTACCCTTTTCTCCATCTTCCAGTGAGCCTAGCTGGAGGCAATTGCTTACCAGATTTGGAATTATGGGGTTTTAATAAAGATAACTACACCTAAGTGTAACTCTTTACTTTTTAGTTAATAAACTCTTTACTTTTTAGGTAGACACCATTTCCAAGTTGAGAGTTACACCTAGGTATAGACTTACATGTCTCCATCCCCTCAAATGAAGGGGTGAAGCGTCCTACAGCAGAATGTATAAGTGTAAAATTACCAATAGTAACTTTTCACATGTAGATGTCTGCCACCGGGGTGGCAAGGTCTCTATGGGAAGGTATAGGGAAACTTATAAAGTTGAGTATTTTTTCCAAACATAATTTAAAATATTTTAATGTATGTTATAAATTCTGAAATAGTTTAATATCTGATATAAATGTAAATCAACTTAAAATAATGTATTAACCTAAAACTAATAAAATACAGTTTTTACATCACGTTATCACTTTAAATGTGTATTAAGTAATTTAAATACATTCATTTAATTTGTAAATATTAATTTTTAAACAATCATTATAAAAAAATTACTCACCCTCGCTAACAATTTTACTATTAGTTAATATCTATCACACTTGGTTAAAATTTATATTCTTAATTTAATTGTTTTGTTTTTAAAGTTTAATTTTTTGTCATACATATATGCACACTGTCGTCCTTGTGTTGTCCGGTGTCTCTGCAAGCCAGAGTCACGGAGCCAGCGGGCTTAATATATCAAACAGAAACCTGCGATCTCAAACCCATCACACTATATAAGGAGGTACATCATGTGTTTAATGGAACATAGTTTTTTTTTTTTAGGATGTTGCACAATCTCACTGTCTACAACATGCTAATTTGAGATTGCGGTGGTAGCCCAACTCCCATTTTTATTTTTGTTTAAAAAAATATATATATATATACATACATATGTTTAAATATATATTCACTGAAAAAACAAAGGTGCAGGGATGTTGTAGTTAGGCTCAGATTTCACACACGCAAAACCATGGAAATTCAGCAGTTCTAGTTACCTGAGCTACCAATAACTTACACCCAGCAATGCATTGCTTATGACCTCACATATTACATTACTCATGAAATGGTCAGTGACATCACAAAATACATATTTTTATATGCCCCCGGGACCTGGCCCACCTGGGGGCTCAACTAGAAACAAGCACAGGAGACTGCGCTTGGTTTTTGATTTTCAATTTTTCTGCCATTTCGCTGATCGATCTGCGATTTTGTGGCAAAATTTGAAAAACAAATGCTTTTTGTCCTTGGTGGGGTCCCTGGGGGACCCTACCACCAGGCTTAGGGGTCCGGGGTATTCCTACCCTATCCCCTTCTCCTTTTTTTTCTCCGTTTGTTTTGGAACTCGGCTGATTAGGAGTCCCAAAATGCCAGTCAACACTTCCTTTTTGAAGTGTTGGCAGCCAGTCAGATCTCCGCATGAGATTTCTAGGACACACGTCCCTAGATATACAATTTTGTTTTTCCTATAACTCTGCAACTACTGAATGGATTTATACCAGACCACAAAAAGGGCTCTTTATGGACCAACAGCTTCCTCTCTGCCAAATTTGGAGTAATTCCTTCCAGTAGATCAGACTGTAGTTGTGTTTAAAATCCCTATAGAAAATTGCAAAGAAACGCACCCTTTTTTGAAACTCCCCCTTACCCCCCCTTTTTCTCACTCCAAAACTTTCCATGCAGAATTGGACATCTCAAGCCACTTTTGTGAAGATTTGTCAAGCTGCGCAAAAGTATTAAGCAAGTAAACAAAACACTTTCCCTATGGAAACTAGTTCCTAACTGTTAGACTTGGCATCTTTTGGCGTGTTTCCCCTGACTTTTTGCTTTCTGACCTCCCGGTTTTGACTCTGTTTTTGCTGGTGTAATGATTCTGCGCACTTTCCTCACTGCTGTCCAGTGGGAAAGTGCAAGTGCTCCTGTATAAAATGTGTTGCGGATTGGCGTTTCCATGATTGGCCTATTTGGTTTATGTGTCAGTCCCTTGTAAAGTGCACTGCGAATGCCAGGGCCTATAGACCAAATGCTGTTGGTGGGCTGCAGCACTGGATTGTGCCACCCACGCAAACAGCCCGTAAAGTGTAACTCGGGCCTGCCATCGCAGAGCCTGTGCGCAGCCTGGGGCTGCCATGTCGACTTGGCAAGTGCGCACACTTGCAAGTCCCTAAACCTTCCCTTTTCTACTTGTTAGTCACCCCTAAGGTAGGCCCAAGGTACCCCTGTGGGCATGGTGTGTTGTATGCGAGAGGTAGGACATGCCCTGGTGTGTGTGGCATGTCCTGATAGTGAATTACAGCCTAGTTCGTTTTTCACTATTGCAAGGCTACCTGTTCCCCATAGGCCAGAACGGGCAGTTTTGATTATTACAGCTTATAACCCTAACTGACCCCGGGAACATGGTAGAAATTCGAGTTTAGTATGCCTGGACTCAGAATGATAAAATGCATCTTTTAGTGAAGTTGGTTTTAACATTCTGTGTTTGAAAATACCACTTTTAGAAAGTGGGTATTTTCTTGTCTAACCATCCAAGCCTGCCTCTGCGAGGTTGGGTATTCCTTGTCTGGAGTGTGAGTGACAGGGGCTGGGGGATGCCAGGAGACAGGGTGAGTCAGCACAGGGCTGAATAGCAAGATCTACATGTAGATGGGTGGGAGGAGTTGCACCTGGGCCCTGAATAGGACAGTGCCTTCCCTCCACAATGCTGGCTCCACCTCCTGTGGTGCGTCTGATGTCCCTGGCCTACTCTCTGAAAGAAGGTACGGAGACTTGTCAACAAAGTGCTCCAGAACTGGTTTGGACTAGGCAAAGGCCTCTCTGCCTTCAGAGAACAAAGGAATTTGGGATATAAATATTGGGGCCCTGACCCCATGAATTTAGATCTCGCTGGAATCAAGGAACCTGCCAAGACGAAGAGCTGGAAGAGCTGCCAGAGGAGTACTGCCCCTTTGCTGTGTTGTTGCTTTGTTGGGTTGGCCTGCAGCTGCTGCTTCTGCCTTGGGCAGTGAAAGGACTGAACTTTCTACAAACTTGTGCTGAGTATCTCCAAGGGCCTGGAACCGAGCTGGCCTCCTGTTAAGACGTCTCAGGGACTACAAAGACTTCACAAGCCTCTGGGTACCGCTTCTGGAACGCTGTTTCAGTTGCCACAGAGGAAGGGAACTGCAACCGACTCCGTCAACCGAATCCATCCCTGACCGGTGACCTGTTTGCACCGCAGACCGCATCGCCCCGCTTCGCATCGCAACCCTGGTCTCACCGTAGGTGACGTCCGACGCCGTCAACATCGAGCCGCTGCTTGCACCGTGACCTGTGGGCACCGCAGTTCGCATCGCTTCACTGAACCAGCCGGACCGACCAACGCGGTCGCTGCAACTGGCTCAACAGTCGTGACCGCATCGCATTTGGGGCACCGCTCGCACGTTTGCGACGCACCGCTCCGACTCGCACCGCTGTCCGACGCCAGCTCCCGCACTCCGGCTTGGTCGCCTGCATCGCAACCTGTCAGCACCGCATCGAACATCGTCTCGCCTTGCACTGCACGCCTTGGACTCACCGACTCAGTCTGCACGACGCTCATCGAGCCGCTGCCTGCACCGCATCAAGGGACACCGCACCTTGCATCGCTCCGTCTTGCACCGCAACCGCGACGAACGCCGACCGGCTCGTACACTCCGTACCAGCCACAACGAGAAAGGTACTGTGACCGAGTCTGTTCACGACTCTGCTGGCCCGTAGCGACGCGGTCGGCTGGAACTGTTGGACTCTGTGTAATTCAGCATCGCGGTAGACTCGGACGGAGCTACCGACTCGTACGAACTTTGTTTTTGAACTATTCCTGCAAAGAAGAAGTTACCTTATCAAGCATTCATTTTTAAAGTATAGTATTGTGGATTTTTGTCGTAATTGGTCATGTCTTAAGTATATAAAAATATTGGTTATTTTTCTAAACTGGTGTGGTGTCCGTTTGTAGTGCTTACACTGTATTACTGTTGGTTATGTGCAAATGCTTTACACACTGCCTCTGAATTAAGCCTGAGTGCTCGTGCCAAGCTACCACGAGGGTGAGCAGGGGTTACTTCACGAGTGTAACACCCTTACCCTGACTAGGAAGAAGGGTCCCTACTTGGACAAAGGTGCAAGCCCTTGCCAACTAGAGATCCCATTTCTAACATTGGTTGTCAGCGGTGAGGATAGGACTTGTTTGCACTTGACTTACAGTGATTGGTGTGCACTACTACCATATTGCAGACCATTACGTACCAAATACTGGTTCTTTTTCTTTTGGCCTATTTTTGATCTTGCCAGTTTTCAACTCACTACTTTTGTCATGCCTGAATCAATTGCATCATCCGTTGCATCTCTGGAAGTTATCTTTGAGGAGGATAGGTTGGAATCCTACGCCGTAAAGGAGCTACGAGCGATTTGTAAAAACCTGAAAGTCCAAATTAAAGGCCTCACAAGGAAGGAGGAGCTACAGAAGGCGCTGAGGGCCTGGGTAGCAGCCAGACATGCCAGTGGGCAGCCTGGTAATCTCAGTGAGGAGGTGGAGGAGCCTATTTCCAGGGTGGATGTGCTTTTGGGTGGGGGAACCCGCCAGGTCAGGCAGCAGCAGTCTGTCCCCAGAGGAGCTGGAGGACAGGCGGGAGGCAAGGCAGTTTGAGCTGCAGAAGCTCAGGCTGGAGAGTGAGCGGGAGGAGAAGATATTGGCCATGGAGGAGAAGAAGATGCTCTTAGAGCATGAGAGAGAACTGAAGGAGCTAGAACTTAGGAGTAAGTCAGACTCAGATGGTGGCAGCAATTCGTCCAGAAAGGCAGACAGGATTGTGCACATTCCCAAGAATGTACACAAGGAGTTCAAGAAGGGGGATGACATACAAAGGTGGTTTCAGGGTTATGAGGCAGCCATACACATGAATGGGGTCCCTGAGGAGAATTGGGGAGCAGGATTGTGGCCACTTTTCCCTGAAGAAGCAAGGGATGCTCTGATAGCTTTGGGTAAGGGGTATCACCTCACCTATGCTGACATGAAGGATGCCCTTCTCACTAAGTATGGTCTTACTCCTGAAAAGTACACGGATCAGTTCAGGTCCAGTAAGAAGTCTGATGCCAACACTTGGTTGGAATGTGTGGATGTGTTCTGCAGGTCTCTGGATGGTTGGGTGAAGGGCAGTAGTGTAACAGATTTTCATGGGCTCTACAATTTGATTGCATGGGAGCACTTGTCTAGTCTGTTTTGCAGATCTGCGCCAGCACCTAGTGGATAGTAAGCTAACTGACCCCAGGAAGCTTGCTATGGAAGCGGACCGCTGGGTGAGTACCAGGGTCCACAAGAAAGCGTTTGGGGGAGACTCAGCCAAAGGTGGGCAGGGTCCCCAGCAGAAAGGTGGGGGGGACAAGGGTAAAGCACAGGAGTTCTCTAAAGGGCCCCAAACTAGTACCCAGGGTAAAGGTTCCCAGCCCCCGGTGATAAGAAGAAAGGGGTCTCTACAGGGAAGCCTGTTGAGACCGGCCCCAGTAAGTGTTATGCATGTGACCAGGTAGGTCACTTTAAGGGGGACCCCAAGTGCCCAAAGGGGACACAGCCACCCACCGGTGGACAGTCCAAAGTGTTGGCTAGTGTAGCGCTTGGGGAGGAGGGGTGCCCACAGGAGGGTGGGGATCCCGCAGAAATGACCCTTGTCTCACTAGGGGACCGTGAGATGGTCCCAGGAAACCAGGTGCCCCCTAACACAAAGAAATATAGCACCTGGGTGACCATCAATGGGAATAGGGTAGAGGCTCTCAGAGACACTGGAGCCAGTGTGACCTCAGTCCGGTGTCACCTGGTGTCTGAGAAGCAAGTAGTCCCAGGAGCATTCCACCAAGTAGTTGCTGTAGACAACTCTGAGCGCCAGTGTATGGTGGCGCAGGTTCCCTTTGAATGGGGGGGGGTCTCAGGTCCCTTGAGGGTGGTTGTGAGCCCTACCATGCCTGTACATTGTCTGCTAGGTAACGACCTGGAGCAGTCCTTATGGAAGGAGGTTGAGCTCAGGTCTTACTTGGAGACGCTTGGGTTGCCAGAGTGGGCATGCGTGTCTACTCGGTCAATGGCAGCCAGAAAGGGTGATCAAGAGGACTTGGAGCCTGAAACAGTGGCCCAAGTCCCTGCCAAGAGAAGGGGGCGCGGGAAACCGGCCCCTGATGTTCCCACGGACCGGGAGGAGGCGGACCTCGAGGGGGACGCCCCGGTGCCTACAGGGGAGCAGGTAGCCGAACTGGGAGACATCTCTGAGCTGACCCATTGGCAGCAAGAAGGGGGTCCCACCAGGGAGGAGTTCTGCAGGGAGCAGAACGAGTGCCCTACTCTGGAGGGTCTGCGGCGGCAGGCTGCATACCAGGCAGCTGGTAATCAGTCCGGGTCACATCTGATCTACTGGGAGAGTGATCTACTGGGAGAGTGGTCTCCTATACAGTGAGCCTAAGGTTGCTGAGCCTGGGTCAGCCCGTGTGCTGGTGGTACCCCAGCGCTTCAGGACCTTCCTACTGGGTCTGGCTCATGACGTGCCTTTGGCAGGACATTTGGGGCAGGACAAGACCTTTGACAGGCTTGTCACCCACTTCTTTTGGCCCCAAATGCGAAGGCAGTCAGATGCACACTGTAGGTCTTGCCAAACTTGCCAGGCAAGTGGTAAGAGTGGAGGAAGGTCAAAGCTCCTCTCCAACCTTTTCCTGTTGTTGGAACACCCTTTGAAAGGGTAGGGATGGATATTGTGGGGCCACTGGATCCCAAGACAGCCATGGGCAACAGGTACATCCTGGTCTTGGTGGACCATGCCACCCGGTACCCGGAGGCAATCCCTCTCAGGACAACGACGGCGCCAGTGGTGGGCCGGGCGTTAATGGGGATCTTTTCCCGTGTGGGATTCCCCAGAGAGGTGGTTTCTGATAGGGGGACCAATTTCATATCCAAGTATATGACATCCCCGTGGAAGGAGTGTGGTGTAACCTACAAGTTCACCACTCCTTACCACCCACAAGGAAACGGTCTGGTGGAGAGATTCAACCAGACCTTGAAAGGCATGATCAAGGGTCTAACAGAACCCATGAGGCGTAAGTTGGACGTCCTCTTGCCATGCTTACTCTTTGCATACAGGGAGGTGCCTCAGAAGTCTCTTGGGTACAGCCCCTTTGAGCTCCTGTATGGCCACCCTGTCAGAGGACCTCTGAGTTTGGTAAAGGAAGGCTGGGAGGCGGCTCCCAGGAAAACTCCCCAGGATGTATTTAGCTACATGCTGGCCTTTAGAAACCAAACTGCCCGCTTCAGGAACCTCGCTCAGGCGAACCTAGAAGCAAGCCAGGAAGAAATGAAGAGATGGTATGACCAGAATGCCACTCTGGTCGAATTTCAACCCGGGAAAAAGTGTGGGTCATGGCCCCAGTGGCACCTTGTGCCTTGCAGGACGAGTGGACTGGGCCATATGAGGTAAAGGAGCGCAAAAGTGACGTCACCTACCTGGTGGATTTGCAGGCTCCAAGGAACCCTTTGAGGGTCCTTCACGTGAACCGCCTCAAGCCCCACTTCGAGAGGTCCGAAGTGAGTATGCTCTTGGCGACAGATGATGGGGTGGAAGAGGAGAGTGAGCCTCTCCCTGACCTCCTGTCTACCAAGGAGCATGATGGGTCAGTAGAAGGTGTGATCCTCTCCCCTACTCTGACTCAGGAGCAGCAGGGGGACTGTCACCAGTTGTTGGGACAGTTCGCCCCACTGTTCTCTTCTGACCCCCAGTGTTACTCACTGGTGTACCCATGACGTGGACACTGGTGACAGCCCTCCTGTGAAGCACAAGATTTACAGGTTGACTGACCGGGTCAGAGCCAGCATCAAGGAGGAGGTCTCTAAGATGTTGGCGTTAGGGGTGATTGAGCCCTCCCACAGTCCTTGGGCCAGCCCAGTGGTCTTGGTCCCAAAGGCTGCTGCGCCCGGTGCCAGTCCAGAACTCCGGTTTTGTGTGGACTACCGTGGGCTCAATGCCGTCACCAGGACTGACGCGCACCCCATCCCCAGAGCTGATGAGCTCATTGATCGGTTGGGAGCTGCCCGGTTCCTCAGTACGTTTGATTTGACGTCTGGGTACTGGCAGATTGCCTTAACCGATGGGGCCAAGGAGAGATCAGCATTCTCAACCCCAGAAGGTCATTACCAATTCCGGGTGATGCCCTTTGGGTTGAAGAATGCCCCTGCCACCTTTCAGAGGTTGGTCAATCAGGTGTTGGCTGGGCTGGAGGATTTCAGTGCCGCCTACCTGGATGACATTGCTGTGTTCAGTTCCAGCTGGGAAGAACATTTACAGCACCTTGAGAAAGTGTTGAGGGCTCTGCAAGGTGCAGGCCTCACGATCAAGGCCAGTAAGTGCCAGATCGGGCAGGGTTCTGTGGTGTACTTGGGACACCAGGTAGGAAGCGGCCAGGTGGCGCACCTACAACCCAAGATTGACACCATTCTGGCTTGGGAGCCCCCCAAGACCCAGACAGAGGTGAGAGCCTTCTTAGGTCTCACCGGCTACTATAGGAGATTTGTTAAGGGCTATGGCACCATCGTAGCCCCCTTAACAGAGCTGACTTCTAAGAAGCAGCCCAGGAAAGTGATCTGGACTGAGTCCTGCCAGAAAGCTTTTGATGCCCTGAAGGCAGCCATGTGCACGGCGCCCGTGCTCAAGGCACCTGACTTCTCCAAGGAATTCGTCGTGCAGACTGACGCTTCAGAGCATGGTGTGGGAGCGGTGCTCTCACAACTGAACGAAGAGGGCCTGGATCAGCCTGTAGTCTTCCTTAGCAGGAGGCTACTTCCCAGGGAACAGAGGTGGAGTGCCATAGAAAGGGAAGCTTTTGCTGTGGTCTGGGCGCTGAAGAAGTTGAGACCATACCTGTTTGGGACTCACTTCCGGGTTCAGACAGACCACAGGCCCCTCAGATGGTTGATGCAAATGAGGGGTGAGAATCCAAAACTGCTGAGGTGGTCCATCTCTCTACAGGGAATGGACTTTACGGTGGAACACCGTCCTGGTACAGAACACGCCAACGCAGATGGTCTGTCCAGGTTCTTCCGCCTTAGTGAAGAGAACTCCAATGGGGTTGGGTAGTTCTCCCTACTTTCAGCTGGAGGGGACATGTGTTAGACTTGGCATCTTTTGGCGTGTTTCCCCTGACTTTTTGCTTTCTGACCTCCCGGTTTTGACTCTGTTTTTGCTGGTGTAATGATTCTGCGCACTTTCCTCACTGCTGTCCAGTGGGAAAGTGCAAGTGCTCCTGTATAAAATGTGTTGCGGATTGGCGTTTCCATGATTGGCCTATTTGGTTTATGTGTCAGTCCCTTGTAAAGTGCACTGCGAGTGCCAGGGCCTATAGACCAAATGCTGTTGGTGGCCTCAGCACTGGATTGTGCCACCCACGCAAACAGCCCGTAAAATGTAACTCGGGCCTGCCATCGCAGAGCCTGTGCGCAGCCTGAGGCTGCCATGTCGACTTGGCAAGTGCGCACACTTGCAAGTCCCTAAACCTTCCCTTTTCTACATGTTAGTCACCCCTAAGGTAGGCCCAAGGTACCCCTGTGGGTAGGGTGCGTTGTATGCGAAAGGTAGGACATGCCCTGGTGTGTGTGGCATGTCCTGATAGTGAATTACAGCCTAGTTCGTTTTTCACTATTGCAAGGCTACCTGTTCCCCATAGGCCAGAACGGGCAGTTTTGATTATTACAGCTTATAACCCTAACTGACCCCGGGAACATGGTAGAAATTCGAGTTTAGTATGCCTGGACTCAGAATGATAAAATGCATCTTTTAGTGAAGTTGGTTTTAACATTCTGTGTTTGAAAATACCACTTTTAGAAAGTGGGTATTTTCTTGTCTAACCATCCAAGCCTGCCTCGGCGAGGTTGTGTATTCCTTGTCTGGAGTGTGAGTGACAGGGGGATGCCAGGAGACAGGATGAGTCAGCACAGGGCTGAATAGCAAGATCTACATGTAGATGGGTGGGAGGAGTTGCACCTGGGACCTGAATAGGACAGTGCCTTCCCTCCACAATGCTGGATCCACCTCCTGTGGTGCGTCTGATGTCCCTGGCCTACTCTCTGAAAGAAGGTACGGAGACTTGTCAACAAAGTGCTCCAGAACTGGTTTGGACTAGGCAAAGGCCTCTCTGCCTTCAGAGAACAAAGGAATTTGGGATATAAATATTGGGGCCCTGACCCCATGAATTTAGATCTCGCTGGAATCAAGGAACCTGCCAAGACGAAGAGCTGGAAGAGCTGCCAGGAGGAGTACTGCCCCTTTGCTGTGTTGTTGCTTTGTTGGGTTGGCCTGCAGCTTCTGCCTTGGGCAGTGAAAGGACTGAACTTTCTACAAACTTGTGCTGAGTATCTCCAAGGGCCTGGAACCGAGCTGGCCTCCTGTTAAGACGTCTCAGGGACTACAAAGACTTCACAAGCCTCTGGGTACCGCTTCTGGAACGCTGTTTCAGTTGCCACAGAGGAAGGGAACTGCAACCGACTCCGTCAACCGAATCCATCCCTGACCGGTGACCTGTTTGCACTGCAGACCGCATCGCCCCGCTTCGCATCGCAACCCTGGTCTCACCGTAGGCGACGTCCGACGCCGTCAACATCGACCCGCTGCTTGCACCGTGACCTGTGGGCACCGCAGTTCGCATCGCTTCACTGAACCAGCCGGACCGACCGACGCGGTCGCTGCAACTGGCTCAACAGTCGTGACCGCATCGCATTTGGGGCACCGCTCGCACGTTTGCGACGCACCGCTCCGACTCGCACCGCTGTCCGACGCCAGCTCCCGCACTCCGGCTTGGTCGCCTGCATCGCAACCTGTCAGCACCGCATCGAACATCGTCTCGCCCTGCACCGCACGCCTTGGACTCACCGACTCCGTCTGCACGACGCTCATCGAGCCGCTGCCTGCACCGCATCGAGGGACACCGCACCTTGCATCGCTCCGTCTTGCACCGCAACCGCGACGAACGCCGACCGGCTCGTACCCTCCGTACCAGCCACAACGAGAAAGGTACTGTGACCGAGTCTGTTCACGACTCTGCTGGCCCGTAGCGACGTGGTCGGCTGGAACTGTTGGACTCTGTGTAATTCAGCATCGCGGTAGACTCGGACGGAGCTACCGACTCGTACGAACTTTGTTTTTGAACTATTCCTGCAAAGAAGAAGTTACCTTATCAAGCATTCATTTTTAAAGTATAGTATTGTGGATTTTTGTCGTAATTGGTCTTGTCTTAAGTATATAAAAATATTGGTTATTTTTATAAACTGGTGTGGTGTTTGTTTGTAGTGCTTACACTGTATTACTGTTGGTTATGTGCAAATGCTTTACACACTGCCTCTGAATTAAGCCTGACTGCTCGTGCCAAGCTACCATGAGGGTGAGCAGGGGTTACTTCACGAGTGTAACACCCTTACCCTGACTAGGAAGAAGGGTCCCTACTTGGACAAAGGTGCAAGCCCTTGCCAACTAGAGATCCCATTTCTAACACTAACTATATCTACCTACTGGCGACTGCCAGTAGGTAATATATACATATACATCCACAGAAATTCCTCCACAGTCGGAAGCCCCATCTCTGCAGGGCGACCTCGTGAAGACAGGTTTGGAGCTTCCTGCCAAACAAATCCCACACAAAAAGTAATGTCGAAGCCCCAATCTGAGGAACACCAGCTTTTATTGCAATTTTAAACAGGCCGTATTGATTTCTCTTCCTTACGCGTTTGCATTGCATTGTGGGAACTGATGTTTGCACTATAGGTCGTGTGCTAATTGGATTTAAGGCCTCCAGTGCTACGCACTACATTTGGCTCACCTTTGATCAAGGCGGCTGGGACAGCCGAAACGTTTAAAAAAAAATATAATGTAACATTAATTCAATTCCTAAATATGTCACTTTAACCCCCCCCCCGTAAATTTCTACGGTTTCTTTAACATAAAGTAAGATGTCAATCACTTTGCACAACTTAAGGTTGGGCCCAGATTCTGGGCCGTAGACATGCCTTATGCCCAACTCCTTGCAAGTGCCCTACTCCCTGCATCTAGCAGCCTTTGGCCGTAGGGCCTGGCCTGTGCCCAACCGCATGCTTTCACCCATCCACCTCTGGCCATTAGGAGTGTGGGGTAGGGTGCAGGCACTGCTTCCAACCCCTGCAGGCTGGCTATGTGATGTTATAATATAAAGGATATTATTTTAAGTAAGACAGACATACTGACTTTGTGAAATGGTCATCAAACCAAAATATAACCAGCATTGGCAAAGCCAATTGATCTGGCAGCATCCTCCAGCCCTTTTGTAATTTTTGTTTTGTCATGGCAAACTTTATTGTTTGGGAAACTGCCTGGGATTTGTGAATCTAAAAACAAAACATTGACTAAAGATGCTGTAACTTATAGTGAATTCAGCTAATGGCTGAAGTGGGGTGACGAGTTGCCCCTTGATGCATGTTCAAGTGGGTTGGAGACAAATGTGGATTACATTACCACAGACAAATGGATAAAGTGTGACTGAAAACGCGTATAAGTAACTATGAAAGCAATAAAGAAGGAATTAAACCAAGGAAGAAGAAATGAAATCAAGAAAGAAGGAATCCCCTCAGGGGTGATAGTGCAGTTTACAAATACACATAACATATGTCTTGCACATGAATTTAGTAAAATCATACCTTCTTAGCTAGCGCAGACCTAAAAACACCAATTGGCTGTCAACTGCTTGCTTTTGAGAAAGAAGGAAAGAAAGCTGGAAAGAACAAAAAAGATAGATTGAAGCAAGAAAGAACGTAAGAAGCAAAATGGCAAGAAAGAAGGAAAGGAAAGTCTTGAAAGAAAAATAGAGAGACAGAAGGATAGAAAGAAGGAGAGGACGAAAGGTAAAGGAAGAAGAGAGAAAAAGAAAGCAAGAAGGAAAGATAAGCGAGAAGGGAAAGAAGGAAAGCAAGAAACAAGGAAAAAAGAAGGCAAGAGAAAGGAAGAAAGATGGAAAGAAGGCAAGAGGAAGAAAGTAGGAAAGAAGGAATAAAAGAAAAAAGCAAGAAAGCAGGAATGAAAGAAAAAGGAAGGAATGAAAGGAAAGTGAAAGAAAAAAGGAAATGGTAATGAAAGATAGCAAGAAAAAAGAAATGAAGGAAGGAAGAAGGAAATAAAAAAGTGTTACAAGAGCTGCAAATTTAACACGATAAAGAGTGGTTTTCATCCTGGGTAAAGTTTGTTAAAGAACCATTGGTGAAATTGAGTCCAGAATAACCGTGTTCTGAAGAATTGTCTATTTATGAATTCACGTGTATAATATTGAAGCTTTCGACAACTTTAATACAGAATAGTTTCGAATGGATGCAATCTCTCATGCTGCTAAATACCAACAGTCAAACAGTAAACAGAGGACACTCCAAAAGGAATTTACAACAGCATTGGCAGGAGACAGGACCTGATAAAACATGGAATGTGTTCTCTGCAGACATCTGGTATAAAGTCTTGCTATCACATTAGACTCTAAACACAAAGGCAAAATCAAAGTAATACTTTAAAAAACATTGACACAGAAGGCAACTAGTTTGTCTGTGGATGTGCAACTTGTGAAAGAGCAAGATGCAGTCCCTGCAAGTGAAGTTATCCAGTGGCTGAAGTAGGCTGACCATGCTGTAGTGGGTGGACGCAAAATGTGAATGACACACTAAGAGACCACTGGATGAGGAAAGCTGGCTGAAAGCCCCTTTAAATGGGTATCGTGTGCATATCTTTGTAAAAAAAATCAAAGGGTCTTGGCTAACACCAGACCTAAAAAGTGAGCCTTTAGGCTGTATCAAGGGGTGAACGTATAAACATATATCTCAGACCTATCACCTTTGTCAAAAATCATCAACTATAATCAAATGTATATTTCATTAATTCACACAATGCAATGTTTAATAAAAGTGATTGTCTTAAAAAATGTTTGTTAAAGTTTTATTAATAAAAAAATTACCTTGTCTCGGAGTCTTTCTTTTAACATTTTTCAAACCACAAAATGCAGTCATAAAAACACCCACAGGAGGGCCCTACACTTCAGCTGAAGGGTCTAGATCTCCAACTAGGCGTGCTTCAGTAAAATATGGTAAGCTCTACTAGGGTCATTGATTTAATAACCCAGTAGACTTGGGTCTAGATTTTCAAAGGTTTAGCATTACTTTTTCAACGCAAACCTGACGCTAAACCTGTTTTGGGATTTACAAACCAACGCTATTTGGTATTAGCATTGGTTTGTAGGGGAAAGTAACGCAAGGCAGCGAGAAACGCTGCTTTGCATTACTTTGCGTCAAGGGAGTGTAACATGGGTGGTACATGCAACCACCCATGCTTTGTTACACCAAACCATATTCACTGACATTGGTAGAAAGGGTTTAGCTCAAAACTTAACACCGCTGAAAAGGAGGCGTTAAACCGGTTGAAATTCCAAAATTTAAGTGTTCTGATTGGCTGAGGAGACTTTTTTTTTTTGCAGTAAATGCTCTGATTGGCTGGCTGTAACATGAGCATAAATATTACAGCGGCCATCACTGGACTCATGGACTTGGTGCCCTGTCCTGAAAATGTTAAAAAAAATACTATATTAAGGGACTGTGTAGGGCTACCCTGACAACCTGGCCATTGTGGGTGTAGGGGTCACAAAAGGACCACTCCTGGGCCCAAAACTAAAAAAAATATATTTTTGAAGGGGGTTGCCGCAATCCTGCAGGACTCCAGAAGGACTCCCAAAAGAGTCACGAGAGAGTTCAGAGGGACCGGGAAAATGAATTACAAAAAAATGTGGGGTGGGTGTCAGTAGGGGTTGGGTTAGGCTGCTCACAGGGCGGTGGGCACAGGGCCTGGCTCCGGGCCAGGCCCTGCACACAACTCCACGTCACACACAGCCAAAGGCCATGCATGGCAGGGAGTTGGCCACCATCAGGCAGTTGGGTATGGTAAAAGGACCTTACTTTAGGACAAAAAAAATCCTAGAAATTCACTACACTTGCAGCAAAAAAAAAAGGCACAGGAGGCAGTCATTAGTTCAATGTTGCTAAGGGCAGTTGTATTTCTTAGAGGACTCCCTGTGAATAAACGCTTGTTTTACTACACTTACGTAGTAGATTTCTTCAATGTTCCAGTCCCAAAGGCCAGCTACAGTCGCCGTGGGCAGGGCAACACAGGGATCCCAAACTGTGGGATCCACCATACAGGCAGCCTTCACATTTGTTGCTATCAAAACGGAACTTCCCAAAAAGGCCAACGTGGTCAACATTCAAGACGGCATAATCCCACGTAGTCGAAGGGGAAACAGGGATAGGCTCCTACGCATAAGCGGTTACTGTGGAGGATCAGCCCCTCATTGGGAAGAACAAAGAAAAAGGTGTTCCTTATGCATAATGGAGAACCCAATAACCCTAAGCACATGGACAGCCAACAACAAGGTAAGCCCAACACCTGAGGTAATAGTGAAAATACTGACTGACGGCGAGATAACGAAGTGCTCATTTGTCTGCAATATGCTGAGTCATCTGAAGTGCGTCATCAGTGCGCGTGGACACAATAAATCGTCCCTCATCAACACCGGTAATGCTGCAAATGCCCTAGCGACTGGATAATTTAAATAAATTCACCCCAATCCTCATCCCATTTACTGCCCTACAGATGTGGCAGTGAAAACTTTCACATTAGTGGGCCAGGGCCTGCTCCCACCGCAAAGATCTTTCAATGGATTTATCAGCCACAGTGAACTAGTAGCCACAGCCAAGGTATGTCATCGAAGTGGGTACCAGAACGCTAATCAGCTGTGGAACTACTTTGGATCTGCACCTCATTCACATTGCAATGAGTGTGAGACAGTCCAAAGGAGCCAAAACAAATATGGTGACATATCTTAGTGCTTAATTTGTTTTGGGAAAAAACATTTGTCCTGAGGCCCAAAATATGCTCAGAAGCCCATGGACGACACTAGTGAAGGTCGGGGTGCCGAATACCAAGGCTGCATAGTCTCCCTCATGTCTCTTTAATCCACCACCAGACATTCCCTGCCTCTTTATCTCGCTCTTACAGGTTCTTTCTCACTCCTACTTTCTCTCTTTGTCACTGTTTGTCTGTCTTGCTCTTACTCCTTTCTCTCTTTTGTTTTTCTCCCTCTTGCTCTGGATCAAAGTCTATTGAGAAAAAATGAGGTCCAGTTTCCAAAAATAGGTTCTGGCGGGCCCCACGAGCAGCCACCTGCTCAAGTTAAGCACTGTCTCGGACTGGACAAAATAAAAGGCAAATAAATATGTCCGTCATTCAGTCAATAGTTCTTAGACCAGTGCAGCAGTTTGAGGTAGAACTAGAAAAGCTCCAAAGACCTGTAGTGGTAAGGTACAGGAACCCACCCCTTGGTCTCCCTGGTGGTGGAAACACAACCTAGACAAGTAAGAGTATACATAGCACGATGTGGTATCTAGGTTGTGTATCTAGGTTACGGATTCACATGATGTCAGGAATGGAATGTGATGATATGCGGATGAGGTCAGAGTGAGAACTTTGATAGGAGAGCAGTTGAACTGGCAGATTGGATGAGGTGTTTACTCTGTGCTTAACTTATATTAAATATATTTTTGCTTTTGGAAACTCTTTATCTGAGATCTACTAAGGTCACACAGGATGCCAAACAGCCATCGGCATGGAAAGGTACCTTACACATGGCACCACAGCAGTCATCAGTTGGAAATGCACACTGCCTCATGAAGCACAACATTCTCAGTTCACGTTCTACTTCACTGCTACAAAAACCAGATTTCAGCTTAGCTTCTGCAGCCAAAGTGTTTCCAAATGCCATATGGTTGAACTGGAAGGGCTCCTGGAGTCCTCAGTATGAGTGATGATACTAATCTATGCCAACACCCACGTTAAGAATTACACAAGACTGAGTACCACGTTGTGGAGGCTCAGAGAAAAGCAACTTATCTACTACAGGAGCAATTAAGTGTGAATACCTGAAGAACCAAGTAAGTTCTTCGGGCATGTCTTCTCCACTGAAGAGATCAATCCAGAGCCCCAAAAAGTTAAGAACATACAAAATGTAGACTCATCATGAAGTAAGTCAGGTGCTTCTTGGCAACGGACAACTTTTGTGACCAGTGCATGACATCCAACATCAAATCAAAACATCAAAAAACAGACTGAATGGATATCGGAGTCATCACAAGTGGAAGCGTTCCAGAAGACAACCAACACACCTCTATTGAGATGACCATATCCTAATTCAGTCCACATCAAACCGCAGAACTACTTGTGGACATCTGTCCTTCCGTACTCAGCACTGTTTCCTTCAGGAACATCTGAAAAACTCAATGTTCTCCATCAGATATGCTAGCAGAACGTTGACCAAAACAGAACAAAGATACTCGTAAACGAAGAGTTCATTGCTCCCCATTGGGGCTGCTAGCCCCTCTGTTCCGGGGAATCACTATTTCAAACAGAAAAATAGATCCTCCAACTGCAGGAGTTCAACATCATGGTATAGCGTTGGTATGGGCTGACAATACAGTCAATTACCTGTCACACCACCGAAAGCAGCAACACCAAAGAAACAGGGCAAGGCACAGGTCATGGAGGAACACATAAAGCTTATTGTCAAAACTGCTCTGCTGAACAGGATCAGCTTCATAGCAGTAGCAAAAACAGACGGCCAAGGATACTACAGTCCAGAAAACAATCCAGACATATCAACAGAATGGGTGGAAGTCGCTACTAGATGTCTACAGCACTATACCCGACAGCCCAGCCAGAGTTCCATCATCTTCTAAATCTGTCCAAAAATATCTTCGTCTTCCCCTCCATCGGAATAGTGCTGAGAGGATAGAGTATCATCATCACAGCCGCACTGAGACAACGAAGAGTCCTGCTTGCACTCAGCACCCTCTAGGAAACTTTAAAACAAAGGCCTGATTCAGTGTCTGGTTCCTAAGAATTGACATTTTGGAAGATAAAGTACAACGTTTAATGTGCCAAATCACTGGGTCCCAGACATTCCTTCACCCATGATAACAAAACCCATGGGAACAAATCAGTGGCAAATACTATACAACTCCAGACATCTTCTAGTGGTCATAGATGAAAAAGGACGCAGAGGCCAAGTTCTTGGAAGTTAATTCAGCTGATGCTGTAATATCCATAATGGAAACAATACTAGCCACCCCAAAAAACTTGAAATCTCTGTATTGGTGAACAGGAAACCTGAGAGCTTAGCACAAAACACAGTGAGTTAGTTGGAGCTTTAATCACCTACTCTCAAAGACCCATCTCAAGACCGCAGTCGGCACTGGTGCACCAAATATCAAGACTGAGGAGTCTGGGATTCACCTAATGCCTCTTTAATCGACTAGCACACCCCTGCCACTTCATCACACTCCTGCAGGTTCCTGCTGTGTCTCTTCATGACAGTTTTCTGTTTTTCCCCTTTCTTATTCTTTCTCCTTTGTCTGTTTTTCCCTCTTTTGCTATCAGGAAATGTCTGATGAGGAAAAAAGGTACCGGTCCCCAAAAATGAGTGCTGGTGTGTAACATTTACTTATTGTGGCCACGAGCCCTGATGCGCGCAGTGTTTACATTTGTAAGTGCATCTTTGTGCACTCCTGCTTTTTTCTGTTGCTGGGCATTCATCTGCGTGCCCAGCTCTGTGTTTGTTCAATTTTGTTGTTATTTGAGGGGGTTCCATGTTCGGGCCCGTTGCTATAAGGAACATACCCCCCTACCTGTTCTGGTCAGTTGGAGTTTTCCTATAGACGTGCGGTCACGGACGTGGGCTCCTTTGTATATGGAAATAAACCTACAGATTCTCATACAATGCATGTTAGACCTGGCATCCTTGGCGTGGGTCTCCCTTCCATTTTTTGATGATGCCTCCAATGTTATTGATCTGTTTTTGCTGGTTTAGATGCTTTGGGCACTGTGCCACTGCTATTCAGTGCCACAGTGCAAGTGCTCCCTATTGTAAATTGATGTATGTATTAGTGACTCCATGATTGGATGATTGGTTTACTTGTCAGTCCCTAGTACAGTGCACTGAGTGTGCCCAGGGCTTGTGAATCCAATGCTGCTGGTGGGCTTGCAGCACTGGTTGTGCCACCCACAGAAGCAGCTTGTAAAATGTGTCTCAGGCCTGCCATTGCAGAGCCTGTGTGCAGCCTATGGCTGCCATGTCGACTTGGTGAGAACACCCACTTACCAGGCCCTAAACCTTCCCTTTACTGCATGTTGGTCACCCCTAAAGTAGGCCCTAGGGCAGGGTGTATTGTAAGTATAAGGTAGGACATGCCCTGGTGTGTGTGGCATGTCCTAATAGTGAATTACAGCCATTTTCGTTTTTCACTATTGCAAGGCTACCTGCACCCCATAGGCCAGAATGGGCAGTTTGATTATTACACCGTATAATCCTAACTGACCCAGGGAACATGGTAGAAAAACGAATTTAGTATGCCTGAACTCAGGATGATAAAATACATCTTTTAGTGAAGTTGGTTTTAACATTCTGTGTTTGAAAATACCACTTTTAGAAAGTAGGTATTTTCTTGCCTAACTATCCAAGCCTGCCTCTGCTAGGTTGTGTATTCCTTGTCTGGAGTTTGAGTGACAGGGGCTGGGGGTGGTTACAGGAGACAGGGTGAGTCAGCACAGGGCTGAATAGAGAGATCTGCATCCAGAGTGGAGGGAGGAGTTGCACCTGGGTCTGAATAGGGCTGTGCCTGCCTGCCACAATGCTGGCTCCACCTCCTGCCGGGCGGCTGAGCACTCTGCCCCACATTCTGAAAGGAAAGAAGGAGTCCTGTAAACAAAGTGCTCCAGGACTGACCAGAACTGGTTTTGGACTAGGCAAAGGCCTCTCTGCCTCCAGAGAACAAAGAGAAAAGGTGTATAAAAAGGGGACCCAGACCCTTAGGAAATTAGATCACTTTTGGGAAATAAGAAGAAACCTTTGCTGAGGAGCGGAACCAAGAAGAAACTGAGGAGAAGACTATCCCTAAACTGAGAGGGATCTGCCTGCAGTGGTTGCCTGACTGCCAAAGAAAGGAGAAGGGAACTTTGTGTGTACTTTCATCAACTTGTGAAGGATCTCCAAGGGCTTGATTTTAGAGCTTGCCTCCTGCTGAAGTCTCAGGGACAACAGACTTCACCCACCAGCTCCCCCTGTATTCCCTTGCTGGGAATTTGGACCTTCTGACACACTTGCGTGTCTCTGGGAGAAGGAAGCGCGACTCAACACGAAGAAGCGTGTCGCCGCAGCCGCTGAGTCTCGCATCGCTGGAGAAGAGTGTCGCCGTCGCATCAGACGCCGACGCATCCCTGAAGAAGCGCGCCACATCCTTCGAAGCGTCTCGCAGCACCGGAGAAGAGTGTCGCTGTCGCATCAGACGCCGTCGCATCCCCGGGGCAGAGCATCGACCTCGCATCAGATGCCGACGCATCGCAACACGAGGCGCGCCCCGCATCCCAGGAGAAGATCGTCGACCTCGCATCAGACGTCGTCGCATCGCCAGGGAAGCATGTCGCAGGGCCTGTCGCGGCTCCAAAGACTCATCGAAATCGCCGCACGGCCGTCGGGCGTGCATGCATCACCTCTTCGTTGTTGCAACCTCAAGAAGACGCCACTTTGTTTCTTTTGCACCAGATCTTCAACGCATCACCGTCCTTGCGTGTAAGGGACTACCGCATCACCTTCCCTGCAACACTTTTCGTTGCCCTGCGTTGCGCATCTTAAGGTACATTGAACTCAAAGTGTCGCATTTTCATTTAAAGAGACTCAAGCTAATTCTACCATCTTTAAAGTACAGTATTGTGGATTATTTTTGTCGTTTATGGTCTTGTGGTAAATCTATATAAAAGATACTTATTTTTATAATACAACCTGTGTGGTGTCCATTTGTAGTGTTGTCACTGGATTACTGTATGTGTTCACAAATGCTTTACACACTGCCTCTGAACTAAGCCTGTCTGCTCGTGCCAAGCTACCAAGAGGGTGAGCAGGGGTTATTTCAGGAGTGTACCCCTTACCCTGACTAGAAGCAAGGGTCCCTATTTGGACAAAGGTACCTACCTCTGCCAACTAGAGACCCCCAGTTCTAACATTGGTGGCAGCGGTGGGATTCTGGACTTGCATTTGTGACTCATGTACAGTGATTGGTGAACACTACCTAGTGAGTGCAGACCAAAACGCAACCACATACTTTTGGTAGATATTCTTTTTTTTTGGGACTTTCTATTTTTGCTAAAAACTGCCAAGTTTAACCACCATGGATACAGCAGCATCCATAGTATCTGTTGATAATGATTGGGAGGAGGAGAAACTGGAATGCTACACCGTTAACCAGCTCAAGCACTTCTGCAGGAAGTTCAAAGTTTCTATGACCGGAATCACCAAAAAGGATGATTTCCAAAAGGCGCTGAGGGCCTGGGTGGAAGCAAGGAATACCCCTGAGAATGAGGAGGGGGCTGAGAATGCAGATGAGCAGCTGGATGGGCCAGTGGGTCCAGGGGAGAGGAGAGCATCTTCCCCCATAGGTAGCAGTGTTTCTGCCCGAGGTCTGTCCCCAGAAGAGCTGGAGGACAGAGAAAAGAGTCGGATGCATCAGATGGAGCTGACCAAGCTCAAGTTCAAGGGGCAGTTGGAGTTTGAATTACAATCTAGAAAGTTGGCCTTAGAAGAGAAAAGAATGGATCAGGAGCATGAAAAAAGTTTGAGGGAGATGGAGTTTAGAGCCAAGAAGTTAGAGATTACTCCCTCTGGTGGCAGCACACCGTCAGTGCCTGTTGAGGCTAAGGTGTATATTCCTAAGGATGTGGTTAAGGAGTTTTTTTAAAAATGATGATATTGGGCAATGGTTCAAGGCCTATGAGGTAGCCATGACTTCCCACCGGGTCCCTGAGAAGGATTGGGGAGCGGGGTTGTGGGGTCGGTTCCTTATTGAGGGGCGGGATACTTTGTTGGACTTGCCCTCTGAAGTATATAATTCCTACAGCCACATGAAGAATGCATTGATGACCAGGTATGGGTTAACTCCTGAACTCTATAGGCAGAGGTTCAGGAACTGTAAGAAGATTGAAGGCAGTACCTGGGTTGAATATGTGACCTTTTTTTGCAGAGCCTTGGATGGTTGGGTAAAGGGTAGCAAAGCAAATGATTTTCAGGCGCTCTTTGATTTGATTGCATGGGAGCAGTTGTCCAGTAATTGTTTTCCTGAGCTATGCCAGCACCTGATTGACAGTAGGCTGACTAACCCTAGGCAGCTTGCTGAGGAGGCGGACTGCTGGGTGAGCACCCGGGTCCACAAGGGTCACGTGGGAGACTCCGCCAAGGGTGGGCAGGGTCCCCAGCAGAGGAGTGGGGGGGACAAGGGTAAACAGAGGGAGTTCCAGAGAGGGCCCCAAAGTAAACCCCAAGGGAACCAAGGGAAAGGTTCCCAGCCTCCCCCTGAGAAAAAGCACGGGGCCCCGACAGGTCCACCTGTTCATAGGGGACCCCTGGTGTGCTACAGGTGTGGCGCCCTAGGCCACAGGGCCAATGATCCCCATTGCCCTTTGTTTGGAAAGCCAGCACCCCCTGGTGCAGTCCCCCGGCAGTTGGCTAGTGTAGCCCTGGGGGAGGAGGTGGGTGGGATCCCGTAGTATTGTCCCTTGTCTCTTTAGGAGACTCTGAGATGGTCCCTAGGACCCAACTGCCTGAGAACACTAAGAAGTACAGGCAGTGGGTGACCATCAATGGCCAAAGGGTGGAGGCTCTGAGAGACACAGGAGCCAGTGTGACAGCTGTCAAGTGTCACCTGGTGTCTAAAGAGCAGGTGGTCCCTGATGCATTCTATCCAGTTGTTGCCGCTGACAACACAGAGAGCCACTGCAAGGTGGCTCAGGTTCCCTTTGAGTGGGGGGTCTCTGATACTCTTCAAGTAGCTGTGAGGCCAGCCATGCCTGTTGACTCTTTGTTAGGGAACGATTTGGAGAGCTCCCCTTGGGCTAAGGTGGAGCGGAGTGCTCATTTGGAGATGTTGGGCTTGCCTGATTGGGCGTGTGTGACCACCCGGTCCATGGCAGCCAGAGGTGTTCAAGAGGACCTGGAGCCTGAGAGGGAGGCCCAGGTGCCTGCCGGAGAGAGAAGAGGCAGGGGGCGCGGGAAACCGGCCCCCGAAGTTCCCACGGTCCAGGAGGAGGCAGACCCTGAGGGGGATGCCCTGGAGCCTACAGGGGAACAAGTAGCTGAACTGGGGGACCTGCCTGAGCTGACCCATTGGCAGCAAGATGGAGGACCCTCCAGGGAAGAGTTCTGCGAGGAGCAGAACAAGTGCCCTTCTCTCGTGGGTCTGAGGCAACAGGCCACAGACCAGGCAGCAGGTGATCAGTCTGGATCACATTGGATCTACTGGGACAATGGTCTCCTGTATAGCGATCCTAAGGTTGCTGAGCCTGGGTCAGCCCGTGTGCTGGTGGTACCCCAGCGCTTCAGAGCCTTCCTACTGGGTTTGGCTCATGATGTGCCTTTAGCAGGACATCTGGGGCAGGACAAGACCTTTGAAAGGCTTGTCACCCATTTCTTTTGGCCCCAGATGCGCAGGAGTGCCGCCACTCACTGCAGGACCTGTCAGACTTGCCAGGCAAGTGGAAAGAGTGGGAGGAAGCATAAGGCTCCTCTCCAGCCATTCCCTGTAGTCAGCACCCCCTTTGAACGGGTGGGTATTGACATTGTGGGGTCACTGGACCCCAAGACAGCCATGGGCAACAGGTTCATCCTGGTCTTGGTGGACCATGCCACCCGGTACCCTGAAGCCATCCCTCCGAGGACAGTGACGGCCCCCGTGGTGGGATGGGCACTGATGGGAATTTTCTCCCGTGTGGGGTTCTCTCAAGAGGTGGTGTCTGACAGAGGTACTAACTTTATATCCAAGTATATGAAGTCCCTGTGGCAGGAGTGCGGTGTAACCTACAAGTTCACCACTCCTTACCACCCCCAAGGAAATGGGTTGGTTGAGAGATTCAACCGGACCCTGAAGGGCATGATTATGGGTCTGGAAGAACCCATGAGGCGTAAATGGGACGTCCTCTTGCCATGCCTTCTTTTTGCATACCGTGAGGTGCCACAGAAGTCTCTAGGGTTCAGCCCCTTTGAGCTCCTGTATGGTCACCCAGTGAGAGGACCTCTGAGTTTGGTCAAGGAAGGCTAGGAGCAATCTCCCAGGAAACCTCCCCAGGATGTATATAGCTACATGTTGGCCTTCAGGAACCAAACTAGGCGTTTCAGGCAACTTGCTGAGGCAAATCTGGAAGCCAGCCAGGAGGAAATGAAGCGGTGGTACGACCAGAACGCCACTCTGGTTGAGCTTCAACCTGGTCAGAAAGTGTGGGTCATGGCCCCAGTGGAGCCCTGTGCGCTCCAGGATAAGTGGACCGGACCCTTTGAGGTGGTGGAGCGCAAGAGTACTGTTACCTACTTGGTGGATATGCGGTCTCCCAGGAACCCCTTGCGGGTCCTGCACGTCAACCGCCTGAAGCCCCACTTGGAGAGGTCCCAAGTGGGCATGCTCTTAGCTACAGATGCTGGGATGGAGGAGGAGACTGAGCCTCTTCCTGACCTCCTGTCAGCCCAAGAGCAAGATGGATCAGTGGAGGGTGTGAACCTCTCTACTTCCCTGACACCTGAGCAGCAAGGTGACTGTCGCCAAGTATTGGGGCAGTTTCCTGACCTGTTCTCCCTGGTTCCTAGTGTCACTGACTGGTGCGTCCATGATGTGGACACTGGGGACAGTCTTCCTGTCAAGCACAAGGCTTACAGGGTGACTGACAGGGTGAGAGCTTGCATCAAGGAGGAGGTCTCCAAGATGTTTGCATTGGGGGTAATTGAGTCCTCTCACAGCCCTTGGGCCAGCCCAGTGGTCTTGGTCCCAAAGGCTGCCGCGCCTGGTGCCACACCCGAACTCCGGTTCTGTGTGGACTACCGGGGACTCAATTCCGTCACCAGGACTGACGCACACCCCATCCCCAGAGCTGATGAGCTCATAGATCGGTTAGGGGCCGCCCGGTACCTCAGTACGTTTGACTTAACGTCTGGGTACTGGCAGATCACCTTGACTGATGGGGCGAAGGAGAGGTCAGCATTCTCCCCACCAGATGGGCACTACCAATTCCGGGTGATGCCCTTTGGGATGAAGAATGCCCCTGCCACCTTTCAGAGGTTGGTCAACCAGGTGTTGGTTGGACTGGAGGACTTCAGTGCCGCCTACCTGGATGACATCGCAGTGTTCAGCGCCAGTTGGGAAGAACATTTGCGCCACCTCTGGGAAGTGTTGATGGCTCTGCGGAGGGCAGGCCTCACGATCAAGGCGAGTAAGTGCCAGATCGGGCAGGGTTCCGTGGTGTACTTGGGACACCAGGTTGGGAGCGGCCAGGTGGCGCCCCTACAGCCCAAGATAGATACCATTCTGGCTTGGGAGCCCCCAAGACCCAGACAGCGGTGAGAGCCTTCCTAGGACTCACCGGGTATTACAGGAGATTTGTCAAGGGGTATGGCAGCATGGTTGCACCCTTGACAGAGCTGACTTCCAGGAAGCAGCCCAAGAGAGTGATTTGGACTGACACCTGTCAACAAGCTTTTGACACCTTGAAGACAGCCATGTGCACGGCGCCCGTGCTCCAGGCCCCCAACTTCTCCAAAGAGTTTATCGTTCAGACAGACGCTTCAGAGCATGGTGTGGGGGCTGGTTTGTCACAGATGAATGAGGAGGGCCTAGACCAACCTGTAGCCTTCCTTAGCAGGAGGTTACTTCCACGGGAACAGAGGTGGAGTGCTATTGAGCGTGAGGCATTTGCTGTGGTCTGGGCACTGAAGAAGCTGAGACCATACCTGTTTGGGACTCACTTCCGGGTTCAGACAGACCACAGGCCCCTCAGATGGTTGATGCAGATGAGGGGTGAGAATCCAAAGCTGTTGAGGTGGTCCATTTCCCTACAGGGGATGGACTTCACGGTGGAACACCGCCCTGGTACAGAACACGGTGGATCTCTAAATTTCGGGCATAATGCCGCTTCGATTGACTGCATCTTTCAGAAGCGGCATTATGCCCGAAATTTAGAGATCCACCTGAACTAGACGACCTGATTTTATCTGTACTCATATAAACCGCCCTGAAGAAGCCCCAGGCCGGATGGCCATGTAAAGGGGTGAAACACGTGTTGGCTGTTTCTTTCCTTTCTCATTTACCATCACGGATAGAACACAACTATAAATATTCTACAAAACGAACCAAAGTGTGATTGGAATTTTTCCATAAAAAATATAGGAAACGAATCTTGCCCTGACATTTCTGTCTGAATAGGGCTGTGCCTGCCTTCCACAATGCTGGCTCCACCTCCTGCCAGGCAGCTGAGCACTCTGCCCCACATTCTGAAAGGAAAGAAGGAGTCCTGTAAACAAAGTGCTCCAGGACTGACCAGAACTGGTTTTGGACTAGGCAAAGGCCTCTCTGCCTCCAGAGAACAAAGAGAAAAGGTGTATAAAAAGGGGACCCAGACCCCTAGGAAATTAGATCACTTTTGGGAAACAAGAAGAAACCTTTGCTGAGGAGCGGAACCAAGAAGAAACTGAGGAGAAGACTATCCCTAAACTGAGAGGGATCTGCCTGCAGTGGTTGCCTGACTGCCAAAGAAAGGAGAAGGGAACTTAGTGTGTACTTTCATCAACTTGTGAAGGATCTCCAAGGGCTTGATTTTAGAGCTTGCCTCCTGCTGAAGTCTCAGGGACAACAGACTTCACCCACCAGCTCCCCCTGTATTCCCTTGCTGGGAATTTGGACCTTCTGACACACTTGCGTGTCTCTGGGAGCTGGAAGCGCGTCTCAACACGAAGAAGCGTGTCGCCGCAGCCGCTGAGTCTCGCATCGCCGGAGAAGAGTGTCGCCGTCGCATCAGACGCCGGCGCATCCCCGAAGAAGCGCGCTGCATCCTTCGAAGCGCCTCGCAGCACCGGAGAAGAGTGTCGCCGTCGCATCAGACGCCGTCGCATCCCCGGGGCAGAGCATCGACCTCGCATCAGACGCCGACGCATCGCAACACGAGGCGCGCCCCGCATCCCAGGAGAAGATCGTCGACCTCGCATCAGACGCCGTCGCATCGCCAGGGAAGCGTGTCGCAGGGCCTGTCGCGGCTCCAAAGACTCATCGAAATCGCCGCACGGCCGTCGGGCGTGCACGCATCACCTCTTCGTTGTCGCAACCTCAAGAAGACGCCACTTTGTTTCTTTTGCACCAGATTTTCAACGCATCACCGTCCTTGCGTGTAAGGGACTACCGCATCACTTTCCCTGCAACACTTTTCATTGCCCTGCGTTACGCATCTTAAGGTACATTGAAATCAAAGTGTCGCATTTTCATTTAAAGAGACTCAAGCTAATTCTACCATCTTTAAAGTACAGTATTGTGGATTATTTTTGTCGTTTATGGTCTTGTGGTAAATCTATATAAAAGATACTTATTTTTATAATACAACCTGTGTGGTGTCCATTTGTAGTGTTGTCACTGGATTACTGTATGTGTTCACAAATGCTTTACACACTACCTCTGAACTAAGCCTGTCTGCTCGTGCCAAGCTACCAAGAGGGTGAGCAGGGGTTATTTCAGGAGTGTACCCCCTTACCCTGACTAGAAGCAAGGGTCCCAATTTGGACAAAGGTACCTACCTCTGCCAACTAGAGACCCCCAGTTCTGACAATGCATGTGTACCTTTCCTCATTACATTTGGTGACAAGGAGAAGGAGCCCACAGTAGTCCCATTATTGGCAACACACCCCACCCACCACAACACAGTATGCATGCATAAATAAATACACAACACAACTTTTGTTTGGGAAAAATATTGCTGCAGGTTTATTCCATACAAAAGTATGCAATATGGTGAGTTATCTTACGGGCGATCCAAGGGCAGGCAGCTGTAACCAATCTATGCTGCCCTGCCCGCCTGATGAGCCAAGCACTGTGGAGAACCCAATCAGCGCTACCCTTATGGGGGTGATCCCCTTACTGGATCACGTGACACATTGGTCCATTTTTACTCACGCCCCTTTCAGGGCGGAGCGTAGCAAGGCAAGCCCCCGGAACCTCCTACCCAGCATAAGCTGACAGTTTGCGTTGCCGTCACCCCACCTGTGTCCCTTGAATTACCCTCCAGCCTCCTGCGCACCAGTCATACTGCTAAGTGGGCGATCAATTAAACATCCCTCCTTTCCTGCCAGACTGTTTTATTGCTGACAATGTGAGCAGTTGTTGACATGGAGGGAATCTCACGCTTGCACTTGCAGCGATTATTTAAATTAATATGATACTGTGTGTCTGAATGAACTATGCACAGGTAATTGACACTCTCCCACGTGCATTTGCTGTGAAACATTTTGGACTAGTCCATCAAATTCAGCCATCCACCCCCCTAGGTGGCGTCTTGCACTCCCAAACTTCTGCTAGTGTAAACCACGGTCACGCCTCCTGTTCAGTTGAATTTAGTAATTCACGACACTGACAACCACAGGGGCCTAATACCGGGCTGTGTATATGCGGCCCAGGATGACCTTAAACAATTGGCTTGGTGTGGATGGTGTTGACATTGCCTGGCTGAAGTGCAATGCCTTTGACAATCACTCCGGACAAGATGTGCCAATGCAGGTAGAAGTAAGAGTTATCCGGTCCGCCTTACTTCCTTTCCCAGTTATCTGTGTATAGCGCTTGTTGGAACATGACGCTTGTGTATTTTGAAGTGCAAGTGCTCCCGTAGGCATGTTGCCGTTGGATCAGAGATATTTCTTACCCCGCTTACTGATATTCATTTTAACCGCCACTGAAGGAAGAACGGTTGATTGAACACCACGGGGGTTAGGTCCTAAGACCATGAGGTCAAGCCACCCCCAGACCCAAAAGCTGAATCGGTCCAGGTATTCCTTACCATGACCCCCACCTGTGCCCTTTGAAATCACCTTCAAATCCGTAAGTGGCCAATTGGCTGACACCAGCGGGACCTGACAGTCGTATTTAACCTTTATATCCGTACAGCATAGCAACCTCACCGCTGCCAAATGCCTTGGTGCATGAACGTCCGCTGGTCATGCTAGTCAATACATCTATTATTTAAATTAATAATACTGTGCATATGAATAAAACTATGCACTGGCAGCTGAAAATTTCACACGTTAGTACTGTGAAACCTTTTGGATTTGTCCATCGAATTAAGCCAGTCACCCATCCTAGGTGAAGTCTTGCCCTCCCAAGCTCCTGCTAGTATACCAGGGAGCAGGTAAAACAGTGAGAACAGGAGGGCACCACCTACATGAAGCGCTCCGCTGCTGATTGCCCATAGCTAACATAGCCCTTCATTTTCCAATTCAAATAAAATTACAAGGCTGGTAATTGCAATGCAACCTACTGGTACTAATTTCATCACACTCACTGAGTGAAAGAATGAGCTAACTCCTTATGCACTGAACACTACAGATGGTGTTTGCAGCAGGCACATACCCCCATTGAACTGTCTTGTTAGGAAAGGATCTTTGACCTGAGAAATACACCTCGAACTCTATGCCAAATGCAAGGACACATTAGGACATGTGCTAGTGTTCAAATGTGTGACCTATAGTTTATGCACGGTGCTTTGCAGCAGAACCTGGCCCATCTCATCAACTTTACAAACCTTGGAAGCAAACCTTTGTTACCCACAGATCCTTGCGGTGCACGCCTTAACCCACTGAGCTTTCTTCCAAACGGAAGCCTTTGTCCATCGAACTGCTGTTAAGGTAGCACAAAGAGTTCGTGTTCCTAGAGTGGAAATCTGTAGACCGATTGGACGGGAAAGCCTCACCTGATCAAGCACTTAGATTGCAGGCAGCTACAATGTCCCTTCATCACTGTGTGAACATCCTTATTAAAGCACGGAGACAGAAAATCAAGTGGCATTTACCTGGGCTTTTGAAGTACTGCAAAGTTAAAGGCACCTCTTTTAAAGCCATAAATAAAATGAAAGTCACCGTTTGAAAGACCCTTCCCCCCCGACACACGGTCTCAAAGGCCAGATGCAAATGTGAGTCGTATACGAAGATGCCAACTGATTGCCAACCAATCCTGAGTAAGATAGCCAGCTGAGTCCTAGGAGGGACCCCTAGGGCAGTTCGGCACCGTGCATCTAGGGAAGGGTACCGTCCGTTACCCGGCTCTGAGTGAGCGGGAACAAATAATGGTCAAGGGCAGTCATCCGGGATACATCCGGGTGCAGCTCTAGTCTAACATATGCCCCTTGCATCGGATACCAACCGTACCGCATCTGGCTGCAAGCTGCTCAGTGCATCTGATGCATCTGCGCTCCCTGACCCACGGCCAGCTCCCCTGATACAATCCGCTCGTGACTAGGCTTAACAGTGCGATGATAGCGCAAGACATACTTGCCACTAGCCCTTCAGCCAGGCCCCCCCACAGGAGCCTTCCACAAGCCATGTGGCCTAAGACATTCGCCTGTGGGGCAGTTGCAACAGGACCGCAAACCACTCCTGGGCATTCTCTACCAATATTGTATATGGAGTTTCTGGTTGGCCAGGATATGCACCCAAGCCAGGCAGAACCCCCCACTCCAGTCAGCGAAGCCAGCGAGGATAATCTGCTGCGCCCGAACGCTGCAACACGGCCTGTGCTGCAACGAACCAAAACATGCCTCAACAGGGTCCAAGGCCAGCCTGACCCAGGGTGAAAGGAACCTGCATTTGTATGCCCAGGGTAAAAGAGGCTAACCGGCGTCGGGACTCGAGCCTGGTCCCCACCCCACATGATCGCTCGAACCGCGGGCCGCTCACACACCTCCTGAGAGATCCAGACTCATGGCGCCGTTCTCTCCACCACATTTGCCGGAACACGGCTATTCTTCTTCAGCTCGGGGGGGGGGGGGACTCTGGCTCGCAAGCAACACCGGATGTCCAGCCGACGCCGGGACTGGCTCCCCAGGCGGTTGCCGAGATCCCCAAGCTGCATCCTCTCCCTCGCCACCCACAGTCAAGCAGGCCAGGCACAAAACATGGAGGTCCCATTCTTGATGATGGCACACCATCAGCCTCTACGGGGCACTAAGAATGCCAACTCCAAAAGAAAAATGGCCGCGCAGCCCCCTGGTGCCTACATTCACTCTCCTCGGTCCGCGCCTAAAGCCGCCGGGCAGACACGAAGCTGCCAAAACCCAGCAAAGCCCACGTTCGCGATAGCTGGTTAATTCACCAACCCTCGAACACAAAACCACACAAGTTGACAGGGCACCCCAGAGGTGTCCCACGACCCACACCAATCCTCACTCTTGTGCCCCGCGCCTCCGGACAGGAGAGTGTTCAGAGCCGCAGCCGCACTCGACCACGCAGTCCTAACTGGCACCCTGCCCGGCCTGAAACCTGGTCGGGCAAGGAGCTGGGGCGAGAAAAGAGCAAAAGGGGTGAACAGCAGTAAAGAGAGGTGGCCGCAGGCGATCTTAGTGATAACTGTTGGGACGGGGATTGTTCTCCGTGCGGTTTGATAGAGAATGTTTGAGTGGTGATGGTGATTATCGGAGTATCCAGCTTTACCTTCTTTTCAAGGAAGCCACCCCCAGGCTCGGAAAAACCAGGCTTGCCCCATGCACTGCACCGGCTGCACCAGGGGTAGCCACGCCCCTGCTTCACTCCATTCTTCAAGTATCGGTGCCCCGCTGGGCCTCCAGCACACTCCACACCACTCCCCACAGACCACTCTACGTAACAGAACAATCGACAAACGGGGCCGCCCCTACCTCTACCATCCGGGAGTACGCTGGAGCTCAGGCAGCGCTAGGAAGAGCTGTATACAATCAGCGCTAGGAAAGCACTATCTACAATCTACGCTAGTAACGCACTAGGCAGCGCCGGAAACCCAGCAAAAACCCCGGGATGCCAGGAAGCACGCCGACCCCTCGCGCACCTCACTGAGTGCCGGGGGGGGACACGCCACTCGGGAAAAGCCACGCCTGACTCTCAGCATGGCAGCCGCGGCCGACCCCCAGTCGCGGTACCTCGCGGTCACACCCGCTGGGCTGCCTATTGCCCTTGCTTGCCCTACTCCATGAACAGCCGCCGGTTATGCAAGCCAGTTACCAAACAACCCTGGAGTAGGGTTTTACACCCTAGATTATATATTGGCTACCAGCCAAGCAAAAACGACAGCACAGTACGGGACGCAGTTAATATTGGTGCTGCCGCAATAGACAGAAAACCTTGCACAAGTTCCCCTCAGGAGATTGTCAGTCTTGAATTTCTCAAGAAATTCGTTGCATAACCGCTGCAGTCATGCCTAGCCCCGGGGCTCTGCTCTGGTTTTGCATTCCAGTCACTACGTCTTGTGACCTCTTGTGACTTTTCCTGAGAAACACGAAGCAGTTACCAAGAACTGCGTAACGTCACTTTACTCCGTAAAATGAGAGGTCAAAGCCTGTTTTGAAAGCATTGGCCTCTCACCTGCGTGGCTGGGAAATGTAAGCCCAGATCTAACGCTTCATGCCTTTTCCGCTGCAGTGCAAGGTCAGGGCATGCTTCCAGGGTCAACAAGACGCAGGATTTGTCAAGTTTTAATATTTGTATTTGCGTGGTGATTAGATCGCAGCCAAATATTGAAGCCACTTAACCTTTCGCCTGCACGTGAAAACCAGGAGATGACATTTCATCACAACCGACCTGGAGCGTCCAAGCCCCTCACCCCGTTCCCCCCCCACCCCCAAGTGCCAAGCCAAAATTGGGGGGGGGGGCCCGGCGTGACGGCCGCCGCTCACGTGGGAGAAGGGGAGCACAACCGGTAGACCCGGGGAGGTCCTCCCCCTCCTTGCTGTGCCGCCAAGCCTGCTGAAAGCATACGAGCGCTTTACATGCACCAGATTACCTTATTTGCAAGCACAGAGCAATTACAGGATTTGCTCCGAGTCGCAGCACGTTGCGCCGAAGACGGGACTTGAACCCGGCTCCTCAATTGTAAAGTCAGGAGCTCTGATCCTCAGGCCACATCTCCCCTTTTTAAGAAGCGTGGGACCCATGTGGTGCACCCACCTGACGCAGACTCTGCTCTTCCTCTGCTGCTGGCCACCCAGGCGGCGTGGCCAGGAGGAACCGGCGGCGCATAAAGATGGCAAGGTCACGCAAGGCCTAGCATGACTGCCGAGGCCTACCCCCGTGGGGGTTCTACCCGTAGCGGTCGGGCCCACTGCGGGAACCGAATATCACACCCTCTTCCTCGAGGGAGCAGTTGGGGAGGGAATACTGCGGTGTTCGCTGCACTTCCCCCATGTGCCATCCGGCCCCCCAGTGACCGGGGCTCGGCACTCGCTCTGCCGTGCATCAGCAGCGGAGGGTGCGACGCGCCTCACTGCCCCCCCGCATCAGCAGACCCCGACAGGTCAGCATCGATGGGGGGGAACCCTGGCTGCCCCCCCCCCCATGCAACAAAGGCCCACGCGGGCCGAGGCCCCGGGATACCCCGCAGCTGCAGCCCTCCATAGCGCACAACAGGGGGAGGGGGGAGCGTCGCAGGGTGGAAGAGCGGTCATGTGCCCCCCCGGGAGCTTCTACCCCCCCCTCCCTGGCGGATCGCAGCATCGGCACTGGCCGGGCTACGGAGTCTTGCCTCTGTCGCCAAGGGACCTGAAACGGAGGGGAGGGGGGTCGATGACTCACCGCATTGCAGCTCCCGGAGATTCTAAGGCACATCTGGACGGCGTGTCAGGCGCCAAAGAGGACCCAAGATGGAGGGGGGAGGCCTAAATACCCTCCCCACCTCCAAGGCGCGCCGAAAGTGACGCGCCTAGTGCGCCCAGGTAGGGGGACTCCTCCCTGAGTCCCGACATTAGGAGGGGGGTGGGGAAGTGCCCAAATGGCACTAAAGGGCCGCCCTTTTAGGGTGGCCCCCTGTGGGGGCTGCGGGCAGCCGCACAGTAACTGAACCCACAATTTCATGTCATATGGGCACTTGGCCCTTTGATTCATTAACGCGTTGATAGATGGCACATACTGTTTCTCTGAGGCCCTGTGTCGGCTGTGGTTGCCCTGCTCGTCTTGCACTCCGAGGCTCTGCATCGTATTGTGGTTGCCTCGATTGCCTTGCCCTGCTTGCCTTTGGATTGCCCTGGCACAGGCCATCTCTTCATTCCGGGAGGAGCATCACTGGGAGGAGCCTTTTGGTTTGCTGTCCTGGATTGGTTTATCTCCTGCTTCGCGGGCCATTGGGAAGCGAAAGTTTTTTAAATTCTCTACAGTGATTGGTCGCACTCAGCCTCGCATTTCGGCTTTGTAGAGCCCCTTCTCTGGTTGCTCTGATTGGGCCACTCCGTGTTCTCCACAGCGATTGGCCTGCTTTCAAGAGGTTTTACCCTTCACACCTCTATCAATTGATTTTCTTCCTGGTTAGCTGTGCTTGAGGCCAGCACTGCGATTGACTCGCATTCAAGTTGTTTGTTTGACCGTGCACATTTTTTGTGTTTGAAGCCAGCACTATGATTGGCTCGCATTCAAGTTTTTTGACTGTGCATAGTCCCTTTGTGTCTCTATTGGTTTATATTTTCCCAGCATATTACTTTGCATTTGTCAACACTGGCCGTTTCATGAGGTACTTATGAGGCTCTGATTTAACTGTTTGAGGCAAACTTGTTAATTACTTTTATGTCAGGCATTGTGTTTTTCCCAGATTTCCATTTTAATTCAATTGGGCATTATGGCTTTTAATCAATGTACAGTCCCGATGCCTCCATTTTTTTGCAGAACCAAGGCAAACCATCTGTTCCTTGGAAGTAATAAGTTCACTTTTTTGAGAATTTTATTATAGCTAGTGATGCTCCAAGTATGATCCCAAGAGAAAAGTAGACTTATTATTTAGTCATCTTGGACGGGATTGGCAGCAGATTTTTGACAACCTGCCCATCGTTCCAGCACCCAGTGGGGAGAGTGAAGGTTGGAATGAATATTCAGAGGCAATTTGTCGATTACAAAACAAGTTTGCGGAGCAACCAAGTGTGCTTCTTGAGAGATTTAATTTCTTTAAAAGAAAACAACTTGTGGAGGAGTCTGTGGAGGAGTTTATTTCAGCATTACGATTGCTAGCATCTACATGCAATTTTGATACATCATTAGACATCTATCTGAGGGAACAGTTTGTTTTTGCTTGTCATGCTAAGAAATACAGTAGCGTTTGCTAAGTTGCAGAGATCCTTCTTTAGTTGAAGTCATTGATTTGGCTAAGGCTATTGAACGGTCCATGGTGTCGAGCAAACGTATGTCTGTGTATCATCCTTCCGCTTTGCAGACTACTGTGAATTTGTGTTCAGAAGATACAGCTCTTAATGCCTTTATACCAAGACGTTTGCGAAAAATATACAAAAAACGAGCCAAAGCTTTTGTTTTAGCTGCTGCTCCAAAGCGCATTTAGGCAATTATACCAATTCCCAGCGTTAGGTAAACGTTGTATTAAGTTTAAAAGGCCGGGTCATCGTCAGAGTATTTGCAGGCGGGGTAAACCTTCTATTAAGATTAGTAATGTTGACATGTCTGTGAATTAATGTGTTGCAAATTTATCTGAGGTTATTCTCAATATTCAGGATGATCTGCAAGAAGACGTGTCTGCTATGTTTACCTCTTCAAATGAAGTTGCTGGACCCTGGTGTGAGGTGTCCATTTGAAATATTGGTATAAAAATTATGGCTGATGCGGGTGCTCCTATCGCCATAACTTCTGTTGTGTGTTTTTCTCACCATTAGGGGGAGAGCTTTTCTTTAGAGCAGGCAGATATTTCTCCTAAGGCTTTTGGCGAACAGGACATAAATCTCTTATGTTTCTTTAAGGACCCTTTAAATTGTTTGAGAAGAACGACTTCCACCAAACTTTATGTGGCAGTTAAAGGCAGAAATTTGGTGGGTTGGATGGATTTGGCCAGGTTAAGATTAATGTTAATACCTGGAGCAGAAGTGCCTATTGTAGCAGTTAATTCTTTTATCACCAGTCTACAACCTAATATGGCTTCTGAGGGTGTTGGTGTGGCTTCTGCTTTCAATTCCCTGGTCAATACCAATTTTACCAAATCTTCTTGTGAGTTTTTAGGGGTTTCAGAAGTCTCTAAGGATACTAAGTGGCATATTTACAAGGACTTAACGCCGCCATAGTGTCATTTTTAGATGCTGCTGCTGCTGCTTTTTTTTTTATCGCCTTATTTACAAAGTGTTGCAAAACCCCTTTAGCGACATTTTGCCACAGTTTGCGCTTATTTTCAACAACGCCAGTTCAGCTAGTGTGACTTACCAAAAATGATATGCAAGGTAGGCGTTCCCACAGTAAAACACCCGCTAAACCCACTCCACCATATGAACAAGGAATTTCAGCTACGCCGCTAAATATCATAAACTGCCGCTAAGTCCCATTAGTGGCAGTTTTGTACCCTTTAGGAATTACTTGGTCTTAAAAATGACACTAACACACTTGTATAAAATTGAAGAGACCCAAATCAACTTAGCAAGCTCAACTACACCATGGATCTCCTGCTACTGCAGCTAGGAGCACCAAGGAGACCACTACCACCACCAGCACCACCACAGAGACAACGCCGGAGAAGGGAGCGGATATAGCGTCAGAGGATTCCCCTCATTGACCTCAGGCAAGAGGAGGTCATTGCCCATTACAGGCTAAACAGGGGGTCCATTGTCCGCCTCCTGAACCAGATTGCGCTAAGGCTGCAGCCCACATCCCAGCGCTGCACCAACATCCCTCCGCAAGCCAAGCTACTTGCTGTCCTGCACATGCTGGCGTCAGGAACTTTTCAGCCCACCACCGCCAGAGTGGCAGGAGTATCCCAGGCATCCTTTTCCAGATTCCTCCCCATCTTCCTGGATGCCATTATTAGCCTCACGCCACAGTACCTCTACTTCCCCAACACTGGCAGCAACAACATGACAACAAGCAAGGCTTCTATGCCATTGTTGGGTTCCCACATGTGTTGGGGTCTATGGACTGCACACATGCAACTTGTGCCATTTGCAGAAACATTACACATATACCACAACAGGAAGCACACCTATTCAATGAATGTGCAGGCAATCGTGGACCTTCTGGGCCTATTCATTAATGTGCTAGCAAAGTACCCAGGCAGTGCAAATCTTGCGGCAATCTGTCATCAATCAGCGTTTCGAGAAAGGGACCTATGGGAATGGCCTGCTTGTTGGAAAGGACATCTCACACACACGACAGACCACAAGGCACTCAATCATGTAGGGAAACAATGCCAAATAGGTCTTGTGTTGAATTCTACTGTGCATACATTGTAGCTGTGCCCCCATAAATATTTTCACACATAAAAAGGCAAAAGTTCAACATAGATTTTATAAGTTGCTTATGTTGACACTAATTAAGCCACAACAAACCTACTAACTTTTGTATACTGTCCCCACAGTGGGCTCTGCCTACTACCATGTATAGTTAAAAAAGTCACATTTACACATAAATCCACTCCACTTACATTTCAATGCCTGACATATAGAAAAAGGTAAATGCAATGAAAAATGTAGAAATGCTGTGTGGAGGTAGGAAGATACTCCAACAGCTACTGTAAATTGCCATGTATTACAAAATTCAAGAACAAATATAGGGACGGTACACATACGTCTACACAATCAAAGCTTGTCTGACAATAGCCTAATCAATGGGATCGAGCTCCTCCTGGGGCGCATGACTCTCACCTCCGGTGTGCAATGCATGCTGCCTGTCGATTGCTTGCCAGTTTCTGCTTAGTTTTGCGCTTGGTATCATGCCAGTGCTTCTTGAGTCCGTCACTGTCTTCTTGACTTCTACGATGGAGTATACCTTGTTCACTATGGACTGCCATATAGCGTTTTTGGTCCACAATGAACACCTTGGAGCTGACGAAGAGCTGGTGTTCATTTGCCGTCACCTCCGCAATCAGGATCTCATTCTCCTCCTGACTGAATCTGCATTTCCTCTTCCTCTCCCCCTTGGACTCTGGCTGGGCACCCTGGCTGTTGGTGGGGTTGTTGTCCTGTGCTGTGCTTGTGTTGGCTGCTCCATTCTGCGTTCAGGTATCTTTTTTTTTTCCCTTAGAGGCATATTTGTACGTTTTTTTCCCGCTTTTCGCTGAAATGTGACGTTCGGCCGACTAGTGTGATTTTTCTTGCAGCTAATAGCCAAGCCGTCACTTTTTTCACGTTAACATGTATTTTTCTTACGACTTGAAGCTAGTGTTAGCGTAAATTCTTCCGACTGCTAGCTGCTCCTAACGCCACATAGCTCTGTATTGTAAATACGGCGCTCGCATGGCATGAGGAATCGGCGAATGCCAGCAGTAAAATAATTACGCTAAACAGCGTCAAAACAGCATAGCGACAATCCTTGTAAATAGGCACCTAAATCTGTGCCTGAAGTTAGTTCGGATAGCACTAACTTTGTCATGAGATTTCCTGAAGTATTCAGTAATAAGATTCGTTACATCAGGAATTTGGTGTATAAAATCAAACTGAAGGCTGATGAGGTTCCTATTGTGCACAAAGTTAGACCCATTCCTTTGAGCATGAGGGAGGGCCTCAGTAAATTTTTGCAGGAATCGACTTTAGAGAAGGTTGTTGCTCCCATTGAATCTGCTGAATGGCTAAGTCCTATTGTTATAGTACAGAAGAGGTCCAAAGAGATTAGGATGTGTGTTGATTTGCGCACATTAAATAAAAACATCATAATTGGTTGCCACCCCCTTCCCAAGATCCAGGACTTGTTGGCCAACATTGGTAAAGCTAAGTATTTCACTTTAATTGACTAAAGAGTCTCAAGAGCTGACCACGTTTGTGACACCCTTTGGGGCATTAAAATGTTTGCGGCTTCCTTTTGGCCTATCCTCAGCTGTCAGCGTCTTTCAAAGATTTATGGACATGGTGTTACCTGAGGTGGCTGGGGTTCAGAATTTCCAGGATGACGTATGGGTCTTTGCAGAGTCAGTCAAGAAACATAATTTTGGACCGAGTGCTCAATATTTTCAAAGCAGTTGTGGTTACCCTTAGTGCAAATTACTAGTGCAGGAATTAGATTGCTTAGGAAATCGTATTTCAGCTGAGGATATTAAACCAAAGTTCTCTTTGGTCTAGGCCATTCAGGAAGCTCCTCCTCTCAAGGATAAGGATTTGCTTTGTTCATTCTTGGGTTTGAGCGAATATTATTCAAGGTTTATTAAGGGGTATGCGTTTGTTGTTCAACCCCTGCTCGCTTTACTCACTTTTTGCAAAATAAAAAGCTTGATCACTTCTGCCCCTGCTCTTGTGCAGAGTAAAAGACATCTGATGAAAATCACCGAAGAACAAACTAATATCTTGCTTAGATCTCAATCCAGTACTCCATCTACCTCCCTGGATGGTTCATGGTGGATGGGCAAGGATGCTTCTTCTGCCAGTTCCTAAAATGTTGATGTTGCTATTCAACCTAATTTAGTAAATAGCACTGGAGGGGGGGGGCTGAATCCCTCCTCCCCCTGAGAATAGTGGAGGCTGAGGGATTGAGGTGCACCAAAAATATTTTTTACAACCCCCCCACCTTACTGTACGGCAAGACAGGAGGGTCAGGTATAAAAAACACCCCCATCCGCGGGCAAGGAAATGAGGATCACCAAATTCCCCAAGTCTGCATTTGGGCACTGCAAATGGGGGATAAAATCTCCATCTGCTCTTTAGCATGGCAGGGAGGGTTTGAGGACAGAAATTAATCGACCCTGTCCCTGTGGCAAGGTAACGGTGTCATTCCCCTTCTCCTGGTCCTCTGAAGGTTTCCGCTGTTTGGCCAGTAGATGTCAAGAGTGTCATTTTTTAAAACGGTTCTTACATTTGCGAATATTACGTTATATACAGTGTTAGCACAGGGTCAGTGAAGAACCAATTTTGCTTAATAACTACAACGCTGCTGGACGGAAATTCTATGAACCAAGAAAAAGCAGTACATGCCAAAGATTTTTGGCTCAGCTGTTTCGGAATAATTCAAGGAGGCTGTCACACAAGCCAAACCCATATTATTTGGAAATGTCACATGCTTTGAGACCTCTCTTATAAATGTTTACACCTTTGACAAATTTGCATGATCAAAGCCTGAATTTTGAAAGCCGTTCCCACAGATTCTAGAGTAAATTGTTCAGAGGGGCAGCATTATGAGTCACATTTTATACAAGGCATATTCTTTTTTGTTTTATGGCCTTCATACGTTTATACTGTAACTTGTTTTAAGGCATTTCACTTTATGGTAACCATAACGTGATGGTTGGGGAAAATGGTAAATTTCATAACCGACGTTTGTCAATAAAAGAAAAAAGAACTACAACTTCACACACCTACATAATATAAATGTGGAGTCTCTGTTCCATGATGTTGTGATTGTATTATTTTCATTGAGTCCATGAGGAGGTGGATTCGGATGATAATGTAGCGAAATGAAAAAGAACTTATGAAGCACACAGCTACTCCAAGGAGTGTCTAAGCGCTAAGAAGTAATCCTTTTTGGATATGTACTTTTATAATATTTTGAAAAACGTAAAGCTTGTAATTTGCCAGTTATTTAGAATTGCTTTTGCTTGTTTTATCACAGACACAGACATAAACATACATCTTTTTATGGAGTAATGCAGTTTGAGTTTCCTTGTTGCTTTTCTCTATCAGTAAATGCTCTAGAGAAAGGGATTGTTTTTGAAGATTCATGTTTTTGAATTGAGAAATAGGACCTCTTTTTTGCTTCACTACTGATTTTCATAGTTATTTAAACTCTTTTCTTTCTAGAAAAAGCAGGTAAATATTTTCCAGATTTCTGGGTAGTGTGTGTTTACGTATATTGATAGTATTACATTCAAACCAATACATTGCTTTTGACCCAAGCAGTGTAAAGATTTGATGGAATGGGTAAATGGATCATGAAACAATACATTTAGTTGTAAAAGTGTTTTTTTCACACAGATATTTATCCAAATTTGAAGAGAGTGTGGTTTTGTTCCACCACTTGCTCAGCTTATTAGTATTTGCATGCTATATTGCTTACAGTGACTTGTTCTGAAGCCACTTTGAGGATGTCTTCCACATTGTATACATATCGTGTTTTGACTGATGTGCTATATTAAATTGTGAAAAAGACTTGATGGTGTTGGAATTAACAAATAGATAAATGTCTTAAATTCAATAATTTACATAGAAGTATTTTGGCATGCATATCGTGTAGGATTCTAAATGTACTGCACCTGGATTATGACATTGATACCGACGAGCTTCTCCACCAAACATTGAAACAGTCCCATGATAAATACTGTGGCGCTTTTCGCATATTTTATATAAACTGGTGTTTTATATTCAATGGTGTTAATTTCAACAGGTCTTCAAAAGGATGATTTGTTTACCGTCAAACAGTGTATCATGCCTCGCTTGTAGCACTTCTTGCAGTTTGAGTTTCCTGGTTACTTTTCTCTTTCAGTAAATGCACTAGAGAAGGAATTGTTTTTGAAAGTCCTTATTTTTTGGATTGAGCAATGTGGCTTCTTTATTGTTTCACTTCGAATTCTTATAGTTAGTGTAGGAAGCTGGCTCTGTATATACTATACCAAAGGGTGCAGAGGCAGAATATCAAATCAAAAATATCGAGTTGCAAATATCGTGGGTCAGAAATATCGGCAGCAAGAATATCGTGGTCAAGAATATCGACTTAAGGTAAGTAATATCGATTTTAAAAATATCGAAGTGTTTAATATCGTTTGCAAAAATATAGTTGTTAAAAATATTGTTTATTAATTAATGTTATGTATGTTAGTATGTATTTTATATGTATGTGTTGTATTTTTTTTGTTTAAGAATTGTTTGTATTTTTAATATATGTGTTACATTTTTAGCAGTTATTAATTTTTTTTATTTGAATTTTGCGTTTTTAGTTCCGTAGCGGGTAGTGGGTTTATAGGGGAATAGGGTGGGAAGTAATTTAAATATATTACATTTATTGATTATTTTGTATTTATGAATATTTACTTAATTGAGATGTTATAGTGTTAACTGTGTAAAGTAATTTATGATTAATTAATTAGTAATTCGTTGTTAATTAATTTAAATTAATTATTGGTAATTAATTACGGTAATTGTGTAATTAATTTTAGGTGTGTGTTGTGGTGTTTATAGGTGTTAAGGGTGGGAAGTAATTTATTTTTAATTGATGGATTAATATTGGCTGTTAATTAATTTTAATTAATTAATTGGTAATTAATTATGGTAATTGTGTAATAAATGTTAGGTGTGTGTTGTGGTGTTTATAGGTGTTAAGTGTGGGATGTAATTTAGTTTTAATTGATGAATTAATAATTGGATGTTAATTAATTTTAATTAATTGGTTATTAATTATGGTAATTGTGTAATTAACTTTAGGTGTGTGTTTTGGTGTTTATAGGAGTAAAGGGTGGGAAGTAATTTGTATTTAATTAATTAATATATAGGAGCCCATTACGATGGCGGGCGGAAGCACAACCGCCGTGCTGGCGGATGCAAAAACCACCAGTTACCGCCGGCACGCAGCAGTCCACACGCCCGCCCAATTATGATGCAAAAAGCAGGCCAAACACCGCCGGCAAGCCAGCAACACCGTCCGCCATCAAAGTGCGCCCGCACACGTAGCGGCGCAGCACAACTGACACACACCGTCCGACGAAACACGTCCCGCCCGGCGCATAAATTACGATGCCGCAAACAAACGGCTCCCACGGCAAAGAGACACCGCACGTGAAAGAGAGGCGGAAACACGGACACAGAGCACGGACAACGAAGAAGCGGCACCCCGGGCATGAATCCAGCACTGCAGGCCCTTCGCATGCTTCTGCTGATGCACCACCAAGGACGCAACGTACCGCGGAGACGCAGGTAGGCACACACACAACAAGTGCACGCAAACAGCGCACACAGTGCAAGGGCGGAAAAGCGGACAACCCCCCACCAGCGCGTGCACACTACACATCCACCATTGCATCCACATATGACACACAGGCCAAATCCTAACATCGCAGAACACATGTGTACACACCACCTGGGACTAGGAACCAACCACCCCGTCACGGCCCCAAAGCGCCGATGACGCCGCCACACATGCGCACAACGCAGAGGCCAACCGCAGCGCCATGCATGCGTCGCACACAGACACAGGGACACAACCAAGCAGCACACACATCAGCCCCACCCCGAACGCACATGACACGTGACAGGCCGGCCACAGACATGTCCCCAACGCCCAATTCACGGACAACACCCAACGCCACACAACCGACGCACACATGTCAGTGAAGTCACGCAACAGCAGGACACACCCCAGTGTAACAAACATGGCGAAGCACACAGCGGCGGCAACACCAACTAGGAGAAGCAGGGCCCCTTCGGGAAGAGGAACGCCAGTACCACACTGAAAAACCCATACCACCCTGCACATATGAACAAGACACATGAAACGGAACACCAAAGAGCCCGGGGACCGACAACAGGTGGCCCAAGAATTACATCCACACACAAGGCCCAACGCAGAGCGGAAAGGCAGCCTGCCGCCCACACAAGGGAGAGCAGACAGCACTGAATGACCTTCCATTCCAACACCGAAACCACAGCCCTACGACAGAAGCCGGTGAATACAGCCATTGTCCAAGAATAGACCAACACAGGCATGCCGAGGAGACCGACCACAGGGCAGATAGCGCATATCACAGAAGCACACAACGGACGGGGAAGAAAGAAGAAAACACTCCCCCATGTCGGCCACATGCAAGTTAATTGGAAGGAGTCACACAGCACTGACCTTGAACTGTCTGAGAAGCATGTGGGAAGAGGGCCCGTGTCCTCCAAACAAGCCAACAGAACACAAGTCCTGTCTCCCCACGACTACACAGAGCTCACAGCAACCCCGGAGCGTGCACATTGCAGACTGCACACACAGCCGGAGCAAGCCACCTCTACGAACCGCTGCGAAATGGCAACCGCAACACACCTACCCAACTACGCCGAACAGCTCAAGCTGTACCAAACCAACACGATACATACATTGGGATGCGATCTCCTGTCCCTGCTGAACGTAAGTTACCGACTGACTTACCGCATCACATTGTTCAGCTGCGTCATGCCCGTCTTCTACTGTCGGAGGTGTCCCTACCAGCATCCCGTCGAGATATGCCTCTCCAACCCGGCATGTCTGAAGGCGGACCTGCTACCACTACTCCTCCCTCTGGACGCACACGACAGGGCCTGCTCTGCCTATGGGGGCATGGCGTATGTGGCCAACATCGCACGCGCACTGAAATGGAACCACTGTGCCTCCACACGACGGATCATCGAGAACAGCTACATCGAATGTCACCCAGCATGCCCCATCATGGTCCTCCAAGGGACAACCTACGAACAACACCTTGACAGCCACCATCCGCTTCATTGGCTGGCAAACATGTACACCACCAATGACATGGAAGCCCTGCTGGACGGCATCGCATACCTGACAACCTGTAAATACGTCGGACCACAACGCAGGTTCCCCGAGTGACCTATGAAGTCCAACCCCGCACCCATGCTCAGCTTCCGCACGGACTGGCCAGTCACCACCACAACAGCCATACCAAACGACCGGCAACTGTAACCACACCATCAACGACATCGCCATGACATCGGATATGACCGGGACATGCACACTGTTCCCCATCACATCCAGGAACACCGCATGCATCGTGGGAGGCAGTGGCATGGGCTCTGTGCATCGCACCCACATGGACGGAACTGCACGAACAACCAGGACACGACATGGATCCAGCGCCCATGGACACACACACCGCTCAGTGGACATGAATAGGTCGCCTGGAGTCTGTGGGTGCTGCACCCTCCCACCCCCGCCCCGGGAATCCCATACCAGGACCTTTGCATGGACGACAAGTGCATACAACAACAACACGACCCCAGTGACTGTGACATGTCCAGTAACCACCACAGTGCAACAACAAGTGGCACGCCGCTGCATGCACGCAAGCACATGCCCTGATGTCATCTCACATGCACGCGTGCATGAGGAACAACCGCAGCAAACCTGTCACATGGAACTGAGATGGACTGTGCCCATGATGCCGAGCGGTCTGGTAGGCTACATGTATACCGTCTGTGTCAAAGTCCGCAGCTCCGCAGCTATACGTAAATGTACATTAGCACAGCCTTGGCCAAGCAGATGTAACCCCACACCCTATCCCATTTGTTATCATGCTCAGTATATCCTCAACATGTATTCCGCTGCCAGTAGTGTCCACTATACTGCATCACAGAGGACAGAAGACTCAATATAATGTTTGAAACCAAAACTGTTTTCGCTGACTCATTTCACAAGTACGAATGAGAGAGGATGAGAGTATGTGAAGTACACGGCAGTCGTGACATGACCATGTAGTCCACTGGTATTGGATGTCAACGCAAATGAGTAGCACTACTGTGGAAGACACACATGTGTCGTGTGAAGTCGTATGGACGCAGTGCTCAGGTGGGTGGGTGCGACGGGTAGATGCGCACATGCCAAGTTGGAGCACGCCGTGTTGGGAGGGGTCATGAACAGTACACCACCGCTTCCCTGGGCATTGTGAGAGGACACCTGTCGGGGGAGTGAACACGTGTGTGCACAGCAGCCGGGCACACGTACAAGGCGGTACCAGGCGCACCTCAGCCCACCCTCTGTGGACAAGCTGGATCCTGTTGTGCGCCCGCCATGCCCCTTGACAAGGCACACACAGCCCCAGTCGACCAGGTGTAACCCCAACATAGTCAATCCGCACAGGCGATACAGGGCACGGGATGGCAGTGGAGCATGGTGTGTGAGAGGTCTCCTTGCGCTCCTCCTGGTCATATCACGCAGGCAATAGAACCTCAACGTCTAGCATGGCACAAGTCACATGGAAGTGTAGGGGGACGCACCACAGCACGAGCAGCACTGACGTCACGGGAGGTGGCTCGCACCATCCCATCCATTGCCCATCATACCAACCACGACACATGCCATTGCGACTAAGTGCAAGCGCGTGCGCCACCACCCCCGAGCCCTCCCCAGAGAGGCCAAAGAGTGAATGTGTGGGCCAACAGCCACAGACGGACGCGGCCTGGCCGCAAGGGCAGCCACAGCCACTGGGTGTCGCAGGTGGCGGATCCGGAAGGCGAAGACTGTGATGCATAGTCCATGCAGGCCGGGTCTCCATTTGGGGCACCACGCAGGTGGACGGCGTCCCGCCACACATCATACCCTGAGACAGCCCACTCGTGCAACTGGACCCACACATTCACTCCTTGCCCTCTCTGGTGCGAGCTTGGGGCTGCCTGTGCAAGCGCTAGCCTCGCAGGTGAGCATGCATATTGGGGGGCGAGGGGAGGACATGAGGGCTGGGGCGAAGATGACTGTATCACTGTCAGTTAGTACAAGGGATGACCCAGATGTGGAAAGGAAGAGACGTGTCCCGTGTGTACTGCAACTAGTCGCCAATCCAACTACCCCCCATGTCCGGAATGTAAGCCCGCACCTAGGCCCGCCCATCCGCCACATCGAACATACCACCAGCACGACAACCTTCCCATTCGAAACACTGACTGGGGGTGGCGACCAGTGAACAATCATGTGTAGCCTACCCACGCGTACATGTGGGCCCTCCATGATCCATGTCACCTGCGGCAAAGACATGACATGCGCAATGAGGGAAGTGAGGAGAGCTGTCCGCCCCACGCGCAGAAGGTGCATCAGCTCCACAGACCCAGCAGCGAGTCCAGCAGGGGTCACATGTGCAGGGGCAGCTGTGCCTGGTGTGAAGGCACATGCATATAGACAGCACATCGACCAATGTGTAGTCTGCCCACATCCACAGTCCATCATCATGCGGACATAGGAATTGAACACAGGGCAACACATCTTAGTTGGTGCACCCACCGTGACCAGCAATGCGCAATCATCGACGTACCCGCCCTGTGCATGGCCCCCCACCCAACGGAGGCACATCCAGTGCCACCATCCCACACACACAAGCCTTCCACGGAACATGCTGTGTCCAATGGTCAGTACAGAGTCAGCGCCCATCTGGTGGATCCTGAACAGGAGACACATGCACACACATGCCAGCTCCCACTATGTACGTCTGCCACCTGGCACGTGCAATGTAACCTCTCACCTGTGACTGCAAGCACACAGCCGTCTTGGCATGGGGCTGTCAATGTGGACACCAGTCAATGTTTCGGGAGCTGTGATCCGTACAGTGCTGTACATAGGGTGCAGTGCTGACACCTACTACTGTCTCATATCCCCTCGTGCCACAGGTCCCACTTGTATTGGCCGCTCAGCCCGTGCCCACATCGTCGTCGTCGTGTGCCATACTCATCCAGCCTCGGAAGCAGTTCCATGCTCAGCAGACACTCATGTTGCCGTGGCGTTGCCGCTTGACGAATATGCAGTCAGTCCCCATCAGCACGCCCCGCAAGTCATTGGGGCCTAGATCCCCATGTGCATGCACATGGCAGTGGTATGTCTCACTTGCCATTGCCATTGTTGGGAGACCTGTGTAAGTGTATTGTGGCCGTGCCGTCCCAGCTTGACAGCTGGGCTGTGGCTCATGTGCTTGCTCAGTCATGTCAGTGATGTGTATGCGAAATTGCTATGTGCCGTGTTGCTTTGACATGTGTCCTCTGCCATTTAACCCAGGCGGAGACCGAACATTGACCGCCCATACCAATTGCTGGCGGACATGGACGATACAGAGGTAATCAGGAAGTTTCGGCTGGACAGGCCAACTCTGCATCGACTGTGTGCCATGTTAGAGCCCCATCTCCGTCCCCGCAGGGTGTATCCGACTGCTGTCACCCCCACGGCTAAGGTGATGGCCGCCATGCATTTCTTCGCCACTGGGTCATTCCAGCACACAGTGGGCAGTGGAGGAGGGATGTCCCAGCCCATGTTCAGCAAGGTGCTGAGGGATGTACTGGCAGCCATGATGCTGTACCGGAACAGGTACATCCGCTTCCCCAGGGCTCGTGAATTGGCGGCAGTGAAGGGTGCATTCTATGCCCTTGGCAGAATCCCACACGTCGTGGGAGCCATTGACTGCACTCATGTTGGCCTTGTTCCACCACAGGCCACTGAGCACCTGTACCGCAACAGGAAGCACACGCACTCCCTGAATGTGCAAGTGGTGTGCCTTGCGGACATGGTGATCACCCACGTGTGTGCAAAGTTTCCAGGCTCGGCCCATGACGCACACATAATGCGCAACAGCATCTTGCCACGACTGATGGCCAATCTGCAACAGGATCGTGCCTGTATTGTCGGTGAGTATGTGGAGTGGTGTAGCGTGCTGGTTGTGCGATGCTGTCCCCTGTCCAGTTGGAATAGCTACGGTTCTCTGTGTCCCTCACACCCAGGTGACTCTGCGTATCCGAATGGGGCATGGCTGCTCAGTCCATTGAGGAATCCTCGCACCCCAGCAGACGATCGATACAATGAGGCACATGGGAGGACCAGACGTGTGGTCGAGCGTACCTTTGGCCTCCTCAAGTCCAGGTTCAGGTGCCTGGACCGCACCGAGGTGCACTGGCGTACTCCCCACAGAAGGTGTGCCAGATAGTGGTGGCGTGCTGCATGCTGCACAATCTGGCCATTCGGAAGCAGATCCCCCTCATCGTGGATGACGGAGATCAACCAGGGCCCCAGCCCGCAGACCAGGACAGCTCGAGTGAGGTGGACAGCGGAGAGGAGGAAGCTGGGAATGTGCGCCAGCAGCTCATCGCCCGCTACTTCACTTGACGGTGAGTGTCCATGTACGACGGATGATGTGTCTGTATCTGTGCAGGTGTGTGTGTGCTGTGTCAGGGTGGCCGTATGTTCACTGCGTGCAGTGTGTCAACGCTCCATGGCCAGGGTAGTATGCCACTGTTGGTGACTGTGGCATTGTGCCCTATTGCTCTGTGTGATGTGTGTACATTGCTTGTAGTTGTTGACATGTACTGTGTGATGGGTGTGTGACACACTCATTGAATGTGCTCCTGTTCTGTCTCCCACCCCTAGGTCCCTACAGGCCCTCCGGATTCCATTGCCATGCCACGCATCAGGTGCCCTTCCGCCCAAGGTGGCCGTTGTATTCCGTACAAATAAAACACAGGGCACAAACAGCAGTTAGTGAATAAGGTGCATTTATTACGAACTGTGACATGTGATTGTGTGTAAGGTGATAACAAAAGTGGTGCGTGCAGTGACAATGAGCTGTCGGTCATGGCTGCGTGATGATCAGGGTGTACCCACTGGTTCTATGTCCATAGTCCAACACACACATGCCATCCAGCTGGCTGTGTGGAGTGGGATCGTAGAGCAAGTCAATGCAGTGGCTGGTCAAGGAAGGCTGGCGGAAGGCTGGCTGGCTGCCTCACTTGCGACTGGAGCGTGCGAAGTCCTCCCGGGAGATCTGTTTCCTCTTCGGACGGCCCCTTCCACGTTTGGGAGGGGGTGTGTGGTGGCGACCTGCTGGTGGTGGGTGAGGTGTGCTCACTGGCTGTGGACGCAGGGAAGTGGACACTGCTGGCCGACCCTGCGCCCTAGCAGGTGGTGGCGGAGGTGGTGTTGCTGGCCTTGCCTGTGACCCCACCGCCACCACCAGCTGGCCCATGAGGTCCACGAGTTGGTCCATACGGGACACGAATTGGCCCATATGGGCGTCCATGGACCTCAGCACCCCCAGCACCTCCCGCGTGTCAGTAGCAGACCTGGCCCATTGTCCTTGGGCCTCTTCATAGGCCCCAAGGACTCTGGCCATTTGAGGCAGGGCATGGCTCCCAGGGGAGGCTGGCGTTTCCCCTGACCCTGCTCCTCCTACCAGTCCTGCTGCCACCGGCCTGCCCACTAGCCACATTGCACACCACGGTCCTCGCTGTGGCTCCCAGGGTGGATCCAGTCGGCCGGGCCACCACCTGCGCTGGGGCTGGTGCCAGCGAAGACGTGGTGGTGGTGGAGGCGGTGGTGGTCGGTGCGGCGATGGTGGCGGTTGCGGCAGTGGTAGTGGCCGCAATGACCGTGGGTGTGGCCGCAACGACAGTGGCAGCAGGGGACTGGGACTGTTCAGCATCCCTGGATGATGGGTTGGTGGGTAGGAGGGGTCCTGGGGAGCGGCTGGGCCCTGCCACGCCAGATGGGCCAGCTTGGTGGTCCGTGTCCGAAGAGGTGGACAGATCCTCCAGATCCGTGTGTCCTCGTTGGGGGCTTGTAGGCTGGCTGTGCTGGCTGCTGTCTCCATCCCCAGCGTCCAGCAGTTCGTCACCTGTGGAGAAAATGAGATTTGTTATTGTGTTGCACCTGGCGAAGTATGTATTAGTCGTCTGACATTGGCAGTTCGTGCAATCTCGTACATGGGTTTCCCGGAGGCGAGTGTGTGGCTGTGGCATCTGTAGTTGTGTGTGCTAGGCAATGGGACTGTGTGCTGTGCACATGTGGCATGGGACGGATTGGCCATGCCGATGGGTGTGTTGCTTTGCCCCTACTCATTGTGACTCTGGTGTATGCGGGCTCCTGGCCCATCCTGGGTCTGGTTTGTACTTTGCTTTTGGAGTTCATATGGAACGCTTAGGAACGCATATGGCAACATGGGGGCCATGCCCCAGATTCGCATTTGGGAGGGGATATGCTTTTGGGGTTCAAATGGAACGCTTAGGAACGCATATGGCAACATGGGGGCCATGCCCCAGATTCGCATTTGGGAGGGGATATGCTTTTGGGGTTCAAATGGAACGCTTAGGAACGCATATGGCAACATGGGGGCCATGCCCCAGATTCGCATTTGGGATGGAATATGCTTTTGGGGTTCAAATGGAACGCTTAGGAACGCATATGGCAACATGGGGGCCATGCCCCAGATTCGCATTTGGGAGGGGATATGCTTTTGGGGTTCAAATGGAACGCTTAGGAACGCATATGGCAACATGGGGGCCATGCCCCAGATTCGCATTTGGGAGGATATGCTTTTGGGGTTCAAATGGAACGCTTAGGAACGCATATGGCAACATGGGGGCCATGCCCCAGATTCGCATTTGGGATGGAATATGCTTTTGGGGTTCAAATGGAACGCTTAGGAACGCATATGGCAACATGGGGGCCATGCCACAGATTCGCATTTGGGAGGGGATATGCTTTTGGGGTTCAAATGGAACGCTTAGGAACGCATATGGCAACATGGGGGCCATGCCCCAGATTCGCATTTGGGAGGGGATATGCTTTTGGGGTACATGCTGTGAGCCATGGGTGCCGAACGTGACATGTGTTGTGGCAGCATGACAGTGCATGGTCTGAGGTGTGTGCATGCCTGACATGCCCTGCATATTTGCTGTCTGTTGTGGTTACTGGACATGGCATTGGACGCATCGTTATGAGTGAGTGATAGTTGTGTGCCAGCCAACGTATTGCAGTTGTCCCATCTCCTTGGTGTGCGTGCTGCCCTGTGCCATGTGCATCACTGCAGTGCTCGGGGGGGTGTGGCCCATGTTGTGTGTTGTTGCTCACAGTGTGTCGTGCGCTTAATTGACTTCTGGCACATGGTTGGTCATGGGCATGTGTCTTAGCGTGACTGCTGTATGTGTGGCAGCTGTGCGGATGACATGCCTTTCATGTGACTGGGGCTGACGGATGGGATGGATGGTATGTTGTATGTGCATGGTGTGTCTGTGAGTTTGATGGGTTCAGTGGTGTTCGTGTGCATTTCTGTTGTTCCGCTCTGTTGCGTCTAGTGTTGTTTGTCTTACATAGGCGTAGTTGTGGGGTGTGGGGTTGACAGGCAGTGGGGGCTACATGGACAGGACTTCAATGGTGTTTCGGTTGTGTGTGATGAGTTGCACAGTGGCTGCCGTGTGGGACTATATTCAGTGTGGCTTGTGCATGCAGACGTGGCTCCTTGGGTGTTGCTATGTCTGTGATGGGTCATGTGGGGTGTGAGTCTGCTGTTCATGTCCGTGTGCACATTGTTCACTTGTTCGTGACGGTGGGCGGTGCTGCGTGTTCGTGTGCTACGTGACATGTCCCATGTGTTGGTGGTGTTATGGTCCTCATGCCTCCAGTAATCCAGCCCTGTCCAGTTTCCCACCTGCAAGTTGTTCGTGCGTGCACTGTACTGGATGCCACATGGCTCTAAGCGGGGGTGCTCCATGTTGCAGGTCTGTGGGGGTGGGGGGGTGTAGTGGGTCGTGGGGGTGGCTGTACACCCACTGACACCGATTGCTGTGGACCGTGATGTCTGCCTTTCGGCTGTCGTTGTGCACTGCGGTGGCTGACACGTGGGTGTGGGGTGTGGGGGATGCTCCTCCTTGCTGTGCTGTGGGACTGGGGCCTGGTGTGTGTTGTACTTGGGCTGTCCACCGTCCCACCCACTGCACTTTGTGTTCCTGCCACTTACCTGTTACTTGTCGGTTGGTGCAGCTGTGCCTGACACATGGGTGTGGGGAGTGCTCCACCTTGCTGGTCTGTGGGAGTGGGGGCCTGGTGGGTGTTGTACTTCAGCTGTCCCCCTCCGACCCACTGCACTTTGTGTTCCTGCCACTTACCTGTTACTTGTCGGTTGGTGCAGCTGTGGCGGACACATGGGTGTGGTGGGTGCTCGTTGTGGCGCTTCTGGCATATTTGGGGACCTGTTGGTGGTTACGTGGCTGGCTTAGTGTACACATGTCCCCATGCATCTTACAGTTGTTCGGTTTGGCCTGTGTGTGGTAGTGTCTGTTGCATGTGCGTGTGATGTGTTGTGTATTGTGTGCTGGACATGGGGGTGTTTGTCCCTGGGAGCTGTGGCATGGTGGTTGCGCATGTGTGTACATAGCGGTGTGCTGTTATACATTAGTTTGTACTTACCAGCCTCCACTCCCCCTGCTAATCCGGCGAGGATCTCCGGATGGATTACGACTCGCACCTTCTCCTCCCACGCTTTGAAGGTCTTAAAGAGCGCGGGATTCCCTCCGCCAGTGACGGCAGCCAGCTCTCTGTTTTTGCCCTCCTTCTTCTTGACCAGGCTCTTTACGTCATTCCAACGTTTGTTTATCTCGACTCTGTTCCTGGGCAGGGTCCCGACTGCATTGACCTGGTCTACGATCCGGGTCCACATTCTGTTTCTGGTGGCTAGTGGTGTGTGCTGGACCATGTTCCCATAGATTTGTGGGTACACCTTGATGATCTCGTCGACCATGACCGTCAGCTCCATGGGCGTGAACTTGGGCATCCTTTGTGGTGCCATGGTGTTTGTGGTGCTGGTGCGGTGTGTGTTGTGTAATGTGCAGGGGGTTTGTGGTGCCGGTGTTTGGTGGTGGTGGTGGTGGTTGTGATGTGTGCGTTTCTGTGGTGTGCTGCTGTCCTTGCTGTGTCACTGTGTCCTCTCCTCTCCTCTCTGGTTTGCAATGTAGCAAGGGGTTGTGGTCTGTGGGAGTGCTGCTTTTGTACTCACCTATGTGGGTGTGTCCTCATGGTCTGTTGTTTTCAGGTGTGTTGTGTCTGGGGTTCTGGCCTTTGTATTTTTTGTTTGTCCGGGGGGTGTTTTCGGGATGTGTACTGTGCTTGTGTATTTGTGTGTGCCTTGCTGTGTGGACTTGTTGGCCATGTTGTGTGCTATTGGTTTTGTGTGCGGATGGTTTCTGTGCAGGTACGTGGGCGCCATGGCTTCTGCCGTGTCGATTCTCATCGGCGTTGTTTGCGCTGGCGGGCGGTATATTTGTGGTTTTTCCGCGCTCATGGCGGTGCGATCGTAATTTCACGTGCGGTGTGTCGGCCGTGTGGGCGGGCGGTTTTGTGTTGTCGTGCGTGTTTCCGTCCGTGGCGGGCGGTTTGACTCCGACTCGGACGATGGCGGGCGGTATTTTGTGTGATTTTTCCGCCGATGGCGGTTTTCGGTTGTGTACTCATAATGGCGTGGTCGGTGTTCAGGCGGTGTGTGCGGGCGGATTTTTGCCGCTTCCATGCCTGGCGGATTTTTTTACGCCGGGTATCGTAATGGGCCCCATAGTTGTTAATTAATGTTAATTATTTGTTATGTATTTTGGGTAATTGTTTATTTTTTTGTCTGTTGTTTTTAATTTTAAAGGGGTAAAACGTGGGTATTAAATACATTTTAATTACTTTATTATTAGTTGTTATTAGTAATAGTTTTATAAATAAGTTTTAATTGTGTTTTATTATTTTAGAGTTTAATTTAGGTGTGTGTTGTGGATATCACAGTGTTAAAGTGTGTGGAGTAAATTAATGCTTATTAGTTTTTTTTATTAATAATATTTTTTAATTTGATTAATAATTATGTTAATTTTGGGACACATTTAATTAAAAATTTTGAAGTGTTTTGTTATTGGTGTGTTGTTATAGGGTAGGAACTAGAATAAATATATTTATGTATTAATTAATTTGTTGTAAATATTTTCCTGTTTAAAAGATTTTTTTTTATAAATGCATTTATTATTTTATATTATATATTATCTGTAGGTTTTTTATATGTAATATATTGTTTCTTTATTGTTATGATTTTTTATAATTTTTAATCTTTTTTATTTTTGTTTTAACTGTTTGAGTTTGAATAGTAATTTTTGTCTCTTCGCTATCCAGCACTTTCCCTAATGTAGCACTCACTGGAGTGGGAATAGTTTTTTACCTTTCTGCTATCCAGCACTTTCCCTACTGTTGCACTCACTGGAGTGGGAATAGTAATTTTTGCCCCTCCACTAACCAACACTTTCCATACTGTTGCTCTCACTGGAGTGGTAATAGTAATTTTTACCCCTCCGCTATCCAACACTTTCCCTACTGTTGCACTCTTTGGAGTGGGAATAGTAATTTTTACCCCTCCCCTATACAACACTTTCCCTACTGTTGCACTCACTGGAGTGGGAATAGTAATTTTTCCCCTCCGCTATCCAACACTTTCCCTACTGTTGCTCTCACTGGAGTGGGAATAGTAGTTTTTACCGCTCCGCTATCCAACACTTTCCCTACTGTTGCACTCTTTGGAGTGGAAATAGTAATTTTTACCCCTCCGCTATCCAACACTTTCCCTACTGTTGCACTCTTTGGAGTGGGAATAGTCATTTTTATCCTCCACTATCCAACACTTTCCCTAATGTTGCATTCTTTGGAGTGGTAATAGTAATTTTTTCCTCTCCGCTATCCAACACTTTCCCTACTGTTGCTCTCACTGGAGTGGGCATAATAATTTTTGCCCCTCCGCTATCCAACACTTTCCCTACTGTTGCACTCTTTGGAGTGGGAATAGTAATTTTTACCCCTCCTCTATCCAACAGTTTCCCTACTGTTGCACTCACTGGAGTGGGAATAGTAATTTTTCCCCTCCGCTATCCAACACTTTCCCTACTGTTGCTCTCACTGGAGTGGGAATAGTAATTTTTACCCCTCCGCTCTCCAACACTTTCCCTACTGTTGCACTCTTTGGAGTGGGAATAGTAATTTTACCCCTCCGCTATCCAACACTTTCCCTACTGTTGCACTCTTTGGAGTGGGAAAAGTCATTTTTATCCTCCGCTATCCAACACTTTCCCTACTGTTGCATTCTTTGGAGTGGTAATAGTAATTCTTTCCTCTCCGCTATCCAACACTTTCCCCTACTGTTGCTCTCACTGGAGTGGGAATAATAATTTTTGCCCCTCCGCTTTCCAGCACTTTCCCTACTGTTACACTCACTGGAGTTGAAATAGTGAATTTAATTATTTTGCTATCCAACATTTTCCCTACTGTTGCATTCTTTGGAGTGGGAATAGTAATTTTCCCCCCTCCGCTATCCAACACTTTTTCCCTACTGTTGCACTCACTGGAGTGGAAATAGTACTTTTTTTCCCCTCCGCTATCAAAGACTTTCCCTACTGTTGCTCTCACTGGAGTGGTAATAGTAATTTTTGCCCCTCCGCTATCCAACACTTTCCCTACTGTTGCACTCACTGGAGTTGGAATAGTAAATTTAATTATTTTGCCTTCAACACTTTCCCTACTGTTGCATTCTTTGGAGTGGTAATAGTAATTCTTTCCTCTCTGCTATCCAACACTTTCCTTACTGTTGTTCTCACTGGAGTGGGAATAATAATTTTTGCCCCTCCGCTATCCAACACTTTCCCTACTGTTGCACTCTTTGGAGTGGGAATAGTAATTTTTACCCCTCTTCTATCCAACTCTTTCCCTACTGTTGCACTCACTGGAGTGGGAATAGTAATTTTTCCCCTCCGCTATCCAACACTTTCCCTACTGTTGCTCTCACTGGAGTGGGAATAGTAATTTTTACCCCTCCGCTATCCAACACTTTCCCTACTGTTGCACTCTTTGGAGTGGGAATATTAATTTTTACCCCTCCGCTATCCAACACTTTCCCTACTGTTGCACTCTTTGGAGTGGGAATAGTAATTTTTACCCCTCCGCTATCCAACACTTTCCCTACTGTGGCACTCTTTGGAGTGGGAATAGTAATTTTTACCCCTCCCTATCCAACACTTTCCCTACTATTGCACTCTTTGGAGTGAGAATAGTAATTTTTACCTCTCCGCTATCCAACACTTTCCCTACTCTTGCACTCACCGGAGTGGGAATAGTAATTTTGCCCCTCCACTATCCAACACTTTCCATACTGTTGCTCTCACTGGATTGGTAATAGTAATTTTTACCCCTCCTCTATCCAACACTTTCCCTACTGTTGCACTCTTTGGAGTGGGAATAGTAATTTTTACCCCTCTGCCTTCCAACACTTTCCCTACTGTTGCTCTCACTGGAGTGGTAATAGTAATTTTTACCCCTCCGCTATCCAACACTTTCCCTACTGTTGCACTCTTTGGAGTGGGAATAGTAATTTTTACCCCTCCCCTATACAACACTTTCCCTACTGTTGCACTCACTGGAGTGGGAATAGTAATTTTTCCCCTCCGCTATCCAACACTTTCCCTACTGTTGCTCTCACTGGAGTGGGAATAGTAGTTTTTACCGCTCCGCTATCCAACACTTTCCCTACTGTTGCACTCTTTGGAGTGGAAATAGTAATTTTTACCCCTCCGCTATCCAACACTTTCCCTACTGTTGCACTCTTTGGAGTGGGAATAGTCATTTTTATCCTCCACTATCCAACACTTTCCCTAATGTTGCATTCTTTGGAGTGGTAATAGTAATTTTTCCTCTCCGCTATCCAACACTTTCCCTACTGTTGCTCTCACTGGAGTGGGCATAATAATTTTTGCCCCTCCGCTATCCAACACTTTCCCTACTGTTGCACTCTTTGGAGTGGGAATAGTAATTTTACCCTCCTCTATCCAACAGTTTCCCTACTGTTGCACGCACTGGAGTGGGAATAGTAATTTTTCCCCTCCGCTATCCAACACTTTCCCTACTGTTGCTCTCACTGGAGTGGGAATAGTAATTTTTACCCCTCCGCTCTCCAACACTTTCCCTACTGTTGCACTCTTTGGAGTGGGAATAGTAATTTTTACCCCTCCGCTATCCAACACTTTCCCTACTGTTGCACTCTTTGGAGTGGGAAAAGTCATTTTTATCCTCCGCTATCCAACACTTTCCCTACTGTTGCATTCTTTGGAGTGGTAATAGTAATTCTTTCCTCTCCGCTATCCAACACTTTCCCTACTGTTGCTCTCACTGGAGTGGGAATAATAATTTTTGCCCCTCCGCTTTCCAGCACTTTCCCTACTGTTACACTCACTGGAGTTGAAATAGTGAATTTAATTATTTTGCTATCCAACATTTTCCCTACTGTTGCATTCTTTGGAGTGGGAATAGTAATTTTCCCCCTCCGCTATCCAACACTTTTTCCCTACTGTTGCACTCACTGGAGTGGAAATAGTACTTTTTTCCCCTCCGCTATCAAAGACTTTCCCTACTGTTGCTCTCACTGGAGTGGTAATAGTAATTTTTGCCCCTCCGCTATCCAACACTTTCCTACTGTTGCACTCACTGGAGTTGGAATAGTAAATTTAATTATTTTGCCTTCAACACTTTCCCTACTGTTGCATTCTTTGGAGTGGTAATAGTAATTCTTTCTCTCTGCTATCCAACACTTTCCTTACTGTTGTTCTCACTGGAGTGGGAATAATAATTTTTGCCCTCCGCTATCCAACACTTTCCCTACTGTTGCACTCTTTGGAGTGGGAATAGTAATTTTACCCCTCTTCTATCCAACTCTTTCCCTACTGTTGCACTCACTGGAGTGGGAATAGTAATTTTTCCCCTCCGCTATCCAACACTTTCCCTACTGTTGCTCTCACTGGAGTGGGAATAGTAATTTTTACCCCTCCGCTATCCAACACTTTCCCTACTGTTGCACTCTTTGGAGTGGGAATATTAATTTTTACCCCTCCGCTATCCAACACTTTCCCTACTGTTGCACTCTTTGGAGTGGGAATAGTAATTTTTACCCCTCCGCTATCCAACACTTTCCCTACTGTGGCACTCTTTGGAGTGGGAATAGTAATTTTTACCCCTCCCCTATCCAACACTTTCCCTACTATTGCACTCTTTGGAGTGAGAATAGTAATTTTTACCTCTCCGCTATCCAACACTTTCCCTACTCTTGCACTCACCGGAGTGGGAATAGTAATTTTTGCCCCTCCACTATCCAACACTTTCCATACTGTTGCTCTCACTGGATTGGTAATAGTAATTTTTACCCCTCCTCTATCCAACACTTTCCCTACTGTTGCACTCTTTGGAGTGGGAATAGTAATTTTTACCCCTCTGCCTTCCAACACTTTCCCTACTGTTACACTCACTGGAGTGGGAATAGTAATTTTTCCCCTCCGCTATCCAACACTTTCCCTACTGTTGTTCTCACTGGAGTGGGAATACTAATTTTTACCCCTCCGCTATCCAACACTTTCCCTACTGTTGCACTCTTTGGAGTGGAAATAGTAATTTTTACCCCTCCGCTATCCAACACTTTCCCTACTGTTGCACTCTTTGGAGTGGGAATAGTCATTTTTATCCTCCACTATCCAACACTTTCCCTAATGTTGCATTCTTTGGAGTGGTTATAGTAATTTTTTCCTCTTTGCTATCCAACACTTTCCCTACTGTTGCTCTCACTGGAGTGGGAATAATAATTTTTGCCCCTCTGCTATTCAACACTTTCCCTACTGTTGCACTCTTTGGAGTGGGAATGGTAATTTTTACCCCTCCTCTATCCAACAGTTTCCCTACTGTTGCACTCACTGGAGTGGGAATAGTAATTTTTACCCTCCGCTATCCAACACTTTCCCTACTGTTGCTCTCACTGGAGTGGGAAAAGTCATTTTTATCCTCCGCTATCCAACACTTTCCCTACTGTTGCATTCTTTGGAGTGGTAATAGTAATTTGTTCCTCTCTGCTATCCAACACTTTCCCTACTGTTGCTCTCACTGGAGTGGGAATAATAATTTTTGCCCCTCCGCTTTCCAGCACTTTCCCTACTGTTACACTCACTGGAGTTGAAATAGTGAATTTAATTATTTTGCTATCCAACACTTTCCCTACTGTTGCTCTCACTGGAGTGGGAATATTTATTTTTTCCCCTCCGCTATCCAACACTTTCCTACTGTTGCACTCACTGGAGTGGAAATAGCACTTTTTTTCCCCTCCGCTATCAAAGACTTTCCCTACTGTTGCTCTCACTGGAGTGGTAATAGTAATTTTTGCCCCTCCGCTATCCAACACTTTCCCTACTGTTGCACTCACTGGAGTTGGAATAGTAAATTTAATTATTTTGCCTTCAACACTTTCCCTACTGTTGCATTCTTTGGAGTGGTAATGCTAATTTTTCCCTCTCTGCTATCCAACACTTTCCTTACTGTTGTTCTCACTGGAGTGGGAATAATAATTTTTGCCCCTCCGCTATCCAACACTTTCCCTACTGTTGCACTCTTTGGAGTGGGAATAGTAATTTTTACCCCTCCTCTATCCAACACTTTCCCTACTGTTGCACTCACTGGAGTGGGAATAGTAATTTTTCCCCTCCGCTATCCAACACTTTCCCTACTGTTGCTCTCACTGGAGTGGGAATAGTAATTTTTACCCCTCCGCTAGCCAACACTTTCCCTACTGTTGCACTCTTTGGAGTGGGAATATTACTTTTTACCCCTCCGCTATCCAACACTTTCCCTACTGTTGCACTCTTTGGAGTGGGAATAGTCATTTTTATCCTCCGCTATCCAACACTTTCCCTACTGTTGCATTCTTTGGAGTGGTAATAGTAATTCTTTCCTCTCCGCTATCCAACACTTTCTCTACTGTTGCTCTCACTGGAGTGGGAATAATAATTTTTGCCCCTCCGCTATCCAACACTTTCCCTACTGTTACACTCACTGGAGTTGGAATAGTGAATTTAATTATTTTGCTATCCAACATTTTCCCTACTGTTGCATTCTTTGGAGTGGGAATATTAATTTTTTCCCCTCCGCTATCCAACACTTTCCCTACTGTTGCACTCACTGGAGTGGGAATAGTACTTTTTTCCCCTCCCCTATCAAACACTTTCCCTACTGTTGCTCTCAGTGGAGTGGTAATAGTAATTTTTACCCCTCCGCTATCCAACACTTTCCCTACTGTTGCACTCACGGGAGTTGGAATAATAAATTTAATTATTTTGCTATCCAACACTTTCCCTACTGTTGCACTGATTGTATTGGGAAATTTAAGTTTAAATAATATTTAATAGTTTAATGTTTTATTTATTATACTATTTTTGTTTTTATATTTTAAATTATTGATATATATATATTTTAATGTTATATAATTTTAAAGTTTAAAAATAAATTAAAGAATAGTTTATTAATTATTTTAAATTAATTATATATATGTATACATTATGTTTGTGTGTTTATCTTTTTTTATTATGTTTATTTGTTATAGTTTGTTAAAATGTATATTAAATGTAATTTATTTTGTTAAAATAATATTAATATTTAATACATATTATTTTATTTTATATATATATTTAAATCAATATTTTTTACATCTATATTTTTTACATCAATATTTTTGATTCAATATTTTTGTACTTACCTGTGTAGGTATGGGAGTCGATATTTTAGTACTATATACATTTTTGGGGGCTATTTTGAACATCGATATTTTTGCCATCGATATTTTATCAGTGAACCATACCAAAGTAAGGTATAGTGTGCACAGAATCCAGTGGATCCCCAAAGGTATAGCAGAGGCTAAATTAGATAATCACTAACAGCTTTCTTTGTGGTAGTGATGGTCGAGCAGTTAGACTTATCAGGAGGCTGTATTAAACATTTAGGGCCCGATTCCGATCTCGCTGGGAAAGCCCTACGGCCGACTCGCACCCGTAGAGCTTTCCGAGCGACTCGGGCTGCTGGGCTCCGAGCGACCGAGTACGATGCAATTCAGCGCTGACGGACTTGGGTCGCACGGAGCCCCATTGAAGTGAATGGGAGCCTGTTGTACAGAGCGTACATAGGATCCCATTGACGAAAAAGGCACGTCTCGGAAAAGGACGCTCCCTGTCGCGGGGTCACCTTGGTGCACCCCGCACCGTGCATGCATGTGAAGGGGGGACCCCTTGGTCCCCCCACTGGCCGAGTCATAGAGCCCGGGTGAAGGGGGGTCCACCGCAGACCCCCGTAGTTCACTTCCCGGAGGTTTTTGGAGTCGGAGGCTTGGACTCGCCCCGGCTGCTCAAAACGCGCATTGCAATCGCTCGGTCGGAAATCGTACGCATTGCGCTGTACGCGTCGGCCATTTTGGAGTCGCTCGGAAGGCATCGCTGACGGGCACGAGTCGGTCGTAGCGCGTAGCTTGAAACGCATCATACTTGCTCGCTCGTACCGCGGTACGAGTCGGTCGGAAATCAGGTCTACAAATCGGACTCGCGCTTGACGGATGCGATTCGTAGCCCTTCCGAGCGAGATCAGAATCGGGCCCTTATTGTATTCACTCAATCATGGCTGATGGCACACACTCAGAGACAGAATCCAGACCAATTAGGTAATTATAAAAAAGGTATACTTATGTTTTATTCTTAGAACCAAGCAGGGCTTGGCTCAGGGAAGTGAAATATACTTTCAACTGCAAGACTGTTCAAGGAAATGCAGTTGTGGTTGAAATTGCAATTGTTACAGGTTTGTATATACTTTGAAAATAGTTAAAATTACACAGTAATTACTTTCAGATTACCTTTTAGTTACGTTTGGATTACTTTCAGTACTGGGGGTGGTATGCCTAGATAGCACACCTTAGGATCTCTCAATAGGTAAGTACGACTTTTTATGCTTGGCAATTGAGTTCTCTTTTCTCCATACAACAACAGTTCAACACTTAGGCCCAAAATCTCTTAACATGGGCTCCTAAGGGGAAAAAGTGTTAGCGGTTTCTGAGGTAAGTGCACGACTTACGAGGGTGAGTTTTGGGTGTTAGGACCAACGTTCCCCAAGTTCTAGGTGGGCACTCGAGTTTCACTACCAGCGGCCCTGGGGCGGCCGGGTGCAGAGTGCAGGGGCCCAATGTTAGCCAATGGGGCTAAAGGGGCCTTTGGTTAGGGACTGCTTCCAAGCAGGCCAATTGGGTATGGGAGCAAAGCTCCTAGGATTAAGGTCAGCACTGCAGAGGCCAACGACCAGCACAGGAGCTGCACCACCACTGGCACTGGGACGGCCGGGTGCAGGGTGCAAAGTGGACGTCTGGGACCCTGTGCTTTCCAATGGAGACCTTCGGTTTCGCAAAGATGCTGCAGGCTCGGGCAGGGAGGCTCTCCATCACCAGCTAGGGAGGTAAGTTGGGATATGGGGATGCCTGGACACCATCGATTGGGCCACCCAAGCCTGTGGGGCGTCGGGTGCAGGGGTGTCTTCTGGCGTCGGGTTTTCTTACCTGCTCCGGGCGCGGTCGGGGGGACCCTTCAGGTTGAGGCTGCAGGCATCGTCTTGTGGCTTGAGGGAGGCCAGGGATCACCATATCCTAGGCCACGATCGCTGGGGAGACCTCCTTGGGGTGTTGGGCTACTTGAACTCGGGCCGTGGGCGTCAGGTGCAGAGTGGTGCAGAATTGCATAGTCACCGGAATCCGGATTCTGGAGGTGAGTCTTTGTTTGAGCAAATCCGGTGCTCACGGGAGACAGAGGGGTCAATTCCGATTCGGGCCGTAAAACGTACCGACCGACTCGGTACGGGAATTTAGTCTGACCGACACGTACCGGCGCCGCCCGAACCGGGTAGTACGATGAAATGCATGTGAATCACGACCGACTCGTACGGAACTCAAGCCGAACGACCGACCCGGACGGAAACAAGCTATCCGGCCGGGAAACCACACGAATCGAACCGACCGACACGAACCAGGAATGAACCCGAACGAAACGTACCCGCCAACTCCGACCCGCGCAGTATGATGCAATGCGTGCAAAATCAGACCGATTCGCACGGAGCCCAAGCCGTACGACCGACACGCATACAAAAGCCAGCCTAACAAACACAATACTCCGCGACCGACGCGTACGCCGCACATGAAACCTAGCTGAAACACAGCGGGAACGACTCGGAGAAGCGCGCACGAGACAACTGCAGCGTCCTACTCGGTCAGAAGAACGTCTCCTACATGCACAAAAATTACAAAGGGAAAAAAACAAAAAAAAGAGGGCCAAACAAGCAATGACAAAGTCAATAAATACAGGGGGGGGAAAAAATGGAACAAGGACACACCCCCAACTCCACCTATATAAAGGCCACAAATCCCTACCATGATCCTTTGCAAATTCCACTGACCTGCCAGCACAGAACACCATCAGACAGCAACCACCGACACACTCACAGCTCATCCAACACACAAGCCACACACCATTAGCACCTCAACAAATAGCACCCTCACACACACCCAGCAAAACCTACACTCACACACCCTCACTTGCACACACACACACACACACATCAATCACCACCACCACCCATCACCATGCCCCCAAAGAAGAATCCAAAGTTCCTAGATAGTGAATTGGAAGTCATGGTAGATGAGATCCTGAGGGTAGAGCCACAGTTGTTTGGCACATTGGTCCAACAGACCCCCATGGCGCAGAAAACCAAGATGTGGGAGAGGATCGTCGACAGGGTTAACGCACAATCACCATGTTTGCGCACAAAGGAAGACATTCAGAACAGGTGGTATGATGTGCGCAGGGGGGTCAGGGACCTACTGAAGAAGGATTACATCCTGAGCCAGCACACCGGCAGTGGCCCTCCTGCCAAACCAGTATACCTCAGGCCCTGGGAGGAGAAGGTGCGGGCCATCCTACCACCAGTGAGCGTATATGGACTAACAAACATCCCAGAGCCTGGTGAGTACACAACAAATATACACAATATGGTGTGACAATACACACACATCACTGTCAAGGGGATAGTCAAACCATGCACCCTTAGCAAATCCACAGCAAACAAAAGATAATCATCCCAAGATGTGAATGCCAGTCAGACAAACACAATACCTGCCATCACATAGTGACATGTAACTGTGACATGACATGTACAAACCTAACAACAAATAGAGCAAGGCAGTGGCTCAAATATAACCAACAAACACTGTCTGATATGTTGCCACCACTAGAACACCACCTCACAGGGAAGCTCACTGAAAGGAAGGAATTCTGTGTATGCTGGTGAAGTCAGTGTAGCCAATAGCATGATGGGAGTTGTAGTCACAGATAATGGTCAGCCTCACATTTGGCCCATCAACACCACCCTGAACCATGCTCACAACACAGGGAGTGGAAAAGGACTGACAAGATGGCTGACACTGGGTACTGCTGTGGGGAGCACAAGGCCCTGCTGGGAACTGTGCAACAACAAACAGCAGAACACCACTGACTGACATCCTGAAAGCCAACTTGCACTCCCTGCAATGCAAGCACGTTCCATGGTGGGATATCTGGATGGGTGGGAAGGAGGACTGACAGCACTGACCATAGTTACAAGCAGCTCTCCTCACACACCCCCTCAACACAAACTCCACATAACCCACCTGGGAGAATGCAATGCCTCATACTCTAAATGAAGATCCCACAAAGAATCACCACCCTGGGTAATGCTGTGTGAATCACAGGGACAGTCGTGGGACTTGTAGCCAAACAAACGCCAGGACAACACTGTCAGCCATCCTGTCAGCACAGGCACACTACCCCACAGGGAAGCAGAGTCAAAAGGAAGGAAGTATGGGCATGCTGGGAAGGGGAGGGTGTAGGCAATAGCATGATGGGAGTGGTAGTCACAGCTCAACATCCCCCACCCACATGGCCCATCAAGCTCACACTGAAGCATGCACACCTCACAGGGAGTGAAAAGCCACCTCAAAGATGTCTGACACTGGCTTCAGCTGTGGGGAGCACAAGGCCCTGCTGGGAACTAGGCACCAACAAACAACAGGACCACACTGTCAGCCATCTTGCCATTGCTGTCACACTCACACACAGTGAAGTCCACTCAAAAGGAAGGAAGTATGGGCATGCTGGGAAGGGGTGTGCAGGCAATAGCATGATGGGAGTGGTAGTCACAGCTCAACATCCCCCACCCACATGGCCCAGCAAGCTCACACTGAAGCATGCACACCTCACAGGGAGTGAAAAGCCACCTCAAAGATGTCTGACACTGGCCTCAGCTGTGGGGAGCACAAGGCCCTGCTGGGAATTGGGCACCAACAAACAACAGGACCACACTGTCAGCCATCTTACCATTGCTGTCACACTCACACACAGTGAAGTGCTCTCAAAAGGAAGGAAGTATGGGCATGCTGGGAAGGGGTGTGCAGGCAATAGCATGATGGGAGTTGTAGTCACAGATATTGCTCACCCTCACAATTGGCCAATCAACACCACTCTGAACCATGCTCACATCGCAGGGAGTGGAAAAGGACTGACAAGATGGCTGACACTGGGTACTGCTGTGGGGAGCACAAGGCCCTGCTGGGAACTGTGCAACAACCAACAGCAGAACACCACTGACTGACATCCTGAAAGTCAACTTGCACTCCCTGCAATGCAAGCACGTTCCATGGTGGGATATCTGGCTGGGTGGGAAGGAGGACTGACAGCACTGACCATAGTTACAAGCAGCTCTCCTCACACACCCCCTCAACACTAACTCCACATAACCCACATGGGAGAATGCAATGCCTCACACTCTAAATGAAGATCCCACAAAGAACCACCTCCCTGGGTAATGCTGTGTGAAGCACAGGGACACTCTTGGGACCTGTAGCCAAACAAACGCCAGGACAACACTGTCAGCCATCCTGTCAGCACAGGCACACTACCCCACAGGGAAGCAGAGTCAAAGAAAGGAAGTATGGGCATGCTGGGAAGGGGGGGGTGTAGGCAATAGCATGATGGGAGTGGTAGTCACAGCTCAACATCCCCCACCCACATGGCCCATCAAGCTCACACTGAAGCATGCACACCTCACAGGGAGTGAAAAGCCACCTCAAAGATGTCTGACACTGGCCTCAGCTGTGGGGAGCACAAGGCCCTGCTGGGAACTGGGCACCAACAAACAACAGGACCACACTGTCAGCCATCTTACCATTGCTGTCACACTCACACACAGTGAAGTGCACTCAAAAGGAAGGAAGTATGGGCATGCTGGGAAAGGGTGTGCAGGCAATAGCATGATGGGAGTTGTAGTCACAGATATTGCTCACCCTCACAATTGGCCCATCAACACCACTCTGAACCATGCTCACATCGCAGGGAGTGGAAAAGGACTGACAAGATGGCTGACACTGGGTACTGCTGTGGGGAGCACAAGGCCCTGCTGGGAACTGTGCAACAACCAACAGCAGGACACCACTGAATGACATCCTGAGAGTCAACCTGAACCCACTGCAAGGGTGGCATGCTTCATGGTGGGATAACTGGGCTAGGTGGAGAAGGAGGGCCGGATGTCCACCAAATACAACCAATGCTGGCCATGCACACACCTCAACATCCACATTGAAATGCCTCAGGTTTGCAGGACAATGTGCTACACCAATATCAACCTCTAACTGTGACAACGTAGGACAATGCAATGTACAGGCCCGCATCCAGAGGTACAGTCACAACTGTCAGGTGTGTGAACCATTGATGCCTGTAGAATTATAACATGCACTGTGTGTCTCTTCCAAACACAGGTGATGATGGGGACACAGCAACAGGCGAGGAGGAGTCCCTGTCCCAGGCTCCGGGGGACACTGAGCCCACTGGTGTGGAACAGCCTCTGCCCTCCTTGGATGACAAAGACCTACCTGGCCCCTCCGGCGTGAGTCATCATGCAGCACCAGCAGGACCAACATCTGCACCCCCTGCACCCACTGCTCCAACAACTGCCAACACACAGACCACCCCCGCCAACACAGACAGACCAAGGACCACCAATGACAACAGCACAGGGACCCTGGCCCAACGTCGAGCTACGGACAACCCCAAGGGGGCCTAGGGTCACCTGTGCGTAACACCGCAGGTCCCGGACGTGTCGCCAGGGGTGGTGGGAGGGGCGGTAGACATAGGTCGCAGTTTGCAGAGGGGTCTGGACTGCATGATGACCCACAACTGGCACGCATTGCTGATGCGTACCAGAATAGCACCGGAGAGGTCAGCCAGGTAGTGGGGATCCTCAAGGACATACAACAACAGCAGGCTGCCCATCATGCCCGCTTGGACTCACACATGTTCCGTGTGGAGACACACATGTCTCGCATGGAGTCCAAGTGGGACACATTGCAAGAACTGACAGTGGTGCATAGGGACATATTGACATGCCTCCGCCAGATTAGCACCAACATGGCCACACCTCCCTGTGTGCCCACAACATCTGGTGCTGAAACAACTGCAACTGCCACAGGGAGGGAGGAGGACTCTGGCGGAGAGTCCCCTGCACCGCAGCAGCCTGCACGTGAGGGTCCCCCCCATTGAAGAGGGGTCGTCGGAGGAAGGAAAACTGAGAGGTCGATGGCCATGTACATCCCCCAGGAAGCCAACACCTGTTCTGGAAATTCACCTTTGTGTGCAAACTGTTCACCCTGTTGAATGCAACACAACTCTCCCACATGACATGGGGAGTTCAAGTTGGACTAATGTATCAGATGACTGTAGACTTCACTCAGGACATTTCTGCTACCAAGACTTGCAACTCACCTGGGAACTTTGGACCACAATCCCAACGTACAGCACCCACCATCCTGTGCACTGTACTCACATATTTTTGTAAATAAAATCACTAATACACCATACTTGCTTCTGTTGTGATTCCAATGTGGTTACTGTCATGGGGATGATGATCAGCTAAATTACACTGTGTATGCTAACTGCTACAGCAAGTACAACACCGTCATGTGAGTCATGGTGACGTGACACATATGAGGGAGACACACCACTAGGGCTACACAACACAGAGACACCAGGGCCATCGGACTCATCGCCTACACTGATGTTGCCAGGAAATACTGTGGAATGCACAGACACCACACCTATTCAGAGTCTGTGTCAACTAGCCCACAGGTGCAGTAAGCAAATGTCAGTCAGATGTGTGACCACAGACAACGCACATCCCAAAGTGAAGCACAGGTTTATTACACATTTGCAACATGTCGTTTCCACTAGAAATGCAAGGTAATCCCACGTGGCAGTGGCCACACAGTCAAAAAGTGCAGAAGATATAAAGTCCAGGGGTGTGTGGCACATCACCTGTAGGGAAACGACTGCTGCCACCCTGAAAGCTGAATCATGGTGTCGGGGGATCCAAGTTGACCAAACAACTCTGTAAGCACCCTGTGAAGGACAGACATGACACACAGTCAAAACCACTGAAGAACAGGACAGAACTGCAATACTCATGCCCAATACATGTCACAAGATAACTACACAAAACCAAGTTAGCATGTCAACACTGTTGGGGAGTACAGACTACCTGTAAGGACACATCGCTGCACGCATACAGTCAAGTAGCACATGGCCACACTCAAACAGCACCAGAGCACCACCCACACATATCATGCAAACTCACATCATTCACATTACAACTCCCTGGATACTCACATTCAGCTGAAGAAGTTGGTGATGAGCTGTGTGCGGACATCACCATCATCATCATCACTGGCATCGTGGTCCAGGCCAGGATCCTCCACTGGTGGCGGACGTTGGTCATCGTCATCCAGGATGAGAGGCAACTCCTTCCGCACAGCCAGGTTGTGTAGCATGCAGCAGACGATGACAATCTTGCACACCTTTGCTGGGGCATATGGGAGGGCCCCTCCTGTCTTGTCCAGGCAGTGGAAGCGGCTCTTCAGGAGACCAAATGTCCGCTCGATCACTCTCCTGGTCAGACCATGTGCCTCATTGTAGCGCATCTGGGCTGGTGTCACAGGGTTCCTGAGGGGTGTCAGCAACCACGGCATGTTGGGGTATCCCGAGTCACCTACGGACAGACAATTGCACATTAGCTGAGTTGGAAAAGTGGGCGGATTACAACATAGCAGAACACACACAATGGTACAAAGTCAGTACACACCGACAAGCCAGGCACGCTGGTTCTGCATCTGTGTCATCATCCTCGGGATGCGACTACTCCTCATCACGTAGGCATCGTGTGCCGAACCAGGGAAACGGGCACACACATGTGTGATGCTCATATCTGCAAGACATACCACCAGAGCATTGATCGAATGGTAATGTTTCCGGTTCCGGTATGCCTGCTCATGTGCCTGTGGTGGTACCAAAGCCACATGTGTCCCATCAATGGAGCCAATGACATGTGGCATCCTCCCCAGGGCATAGAAGTCACTCTTGACGTCAGTGAGTTGTTGACGTGTAGGGAAATAGATGTACTGGTTCAAGTATCTCAACATCGCCTCCAAAACATCGCGTAGCACACGGCTGAACATAGTCTGTGACATCCCACTAGCAGTCGCCACAGTGTGTTGAAAGGTACCGGTGGCAAAGAAGTGTAGAGCTGCCATCACCTTCACCTTGGGGTTCAGCGCTGTAGGGTATGGCCGGCCAGGTTGCAAATGTGGTGCCAAGCGCACTGCCAAATCCTCAATCAGCTGCCTGGTGAAGCGGTACCGTCGGATGCTGTCACGTTCCACCATCGTTGCCAGGTCAGGGAATGGTTTATGGACAGCTGGAGTCCTGCAGTGCATAGGTTGAAGAAAGAAAAATTGTCAGTCACCCCACATATGTGCCATCCACCATACTCAATTTCACATGAAACATCATTACGAGACACATGTACTTGATGTGTGTGCGTGTCTGTTCAGACATATCTGGCACCTACATGGCCATCATCTAACATCTCAGTACAACATGTGTTGACAACAGGTTCCAGGTTGTGCAATGGGAAACCATTAGGCTGTTTCACAGTACCCATTTACTGCTGTCACGTTCCACACACACACACCACAGTGACATGTCTGAACAGATGCGCCACAGGCATCACAGCTCATTAACAGGTAGATTCCCAGGGACCCTGTCTTGCCACATGGACACTGGCATGACATGGTGTATCATGTACACGTCAGAAAAACACACATGACTCCCACAGGTAGTGGCCCCTGTTGCCTCCGCAGGACAGACATGGACGTCAGTGACGCACAACATCAAAGTCCATGCACAAACAACGTTGATGTGGAGACTGTCTCCCATCGTGCACGTGGAATCAGAGACATCGGAAACACAACATGCACACAGACTGTGGAGGGCCATCACTATTGTGGCAATGGGTCACCCTGTGACGTACATGCCTTCCCCCATGGGACGCTGGGGGTATGTGACATGTCATACACATACACAACCTGGAAATGTGACCATGCCACATGCTCCGAAATGAACAGTTGCACATCACAGTGGTCATGTGCACAACACACAAAGGACCCTGTCCCCATGAACACGTCCACAGCCTGGGTGTGGCTGCCCCCAAGTGCCACCCCAAAAACCACATGTTTACCCCATACACAGAAAAGGTAATGCAGCCCTACATGCCTTAGGAAACAGTGTGGACTGGGTGTGGTGTTGTAGGTGTGCCCCTGAGTCCCTGGCAAGTATATGTGGCTGGCATACGTTCACCAGTGACAAGCATGGTGACATATGCGAGTGACCTGTACAGGGACGCGTTGTACAGCAATGGACCGATCGGTGTGCCCGCACGGCCCATTGCATCGGTAGTGAGCGGGTACGCGTTGTATCCGGGAATACACGTTGTACAGCAATGGACCGATCGGTGTGCCCGCACGGCCCATTGCATCGGTTGTGAGCGGGTACGCGTTGTATCCGGGAATACTCGTTGTACAGCAATGGACCGATCGGTGTGCCCGTACGGCCCATTGCATCGGTTGTGAGCGGGTACGCGTTGTACAGCAATGGACCGATCGGTGTGCCCGCACGGCCCATTGCATCGGTTGTGAGCGGGTACGTGTTGTATCCGGGAATATGCGTTGTACAGCAATGGACCGATCGGTGTGCCCGCACGGCCCATTGCATCGGTTGTGAGCGGGTACGCGTTGTACAGCAATGGACCGATCGGTGTGCCCGCACGGCCCATTGCATCGGTAGTGAGCGGGTACGCGTTGTACAGCAATGGACCGATCGGTGTGCCCGCACGGCCCATTGCATCGGTTGTGAGCGGGTACGCGTTGTACCGGGAATACGCGTTGTACAGCAATGGACCGATCGGTGTGCCCGCACGGCCCATTGCATCGGTAGTGAGCGGGTACAGCGTTGTACAGCAATGGACTGATCGGTGTGCCCGCACGGCCCATTGCATTGGTAGTGAGCGAGTACGCGTTGTACAGCAATGGACCGATCGGTGTGCCCGCACGGCCCATTGCATCGGTTGTGAGCGGGTACGCGTTGTACAGCAATGGACCGATCGGTGTGCCCGCACGGCCCATTGCATCGGTAGTGAGCGGGTACGCGTTGTACAGCAATGGACCGATCGGTGTGCCCGCACGGCCCATTGCATCGGTAGTGAGCGGGTACGCGTTGTACAGCAATGGACCGATCGGTGCGCACACATTGGCTGGGGCCCGGCATGGCAACGGACGCGTTTTCGAAGCCTCAATGAGTCAGATGCAGTGAATTCAGTTGGCCAGCCACAACAATGTTGCAAATTCATGGGTGTCATGAAGTTTAACTTTTGAAGGATGCTGTGGGTGTGTATTAGTGGTGCAATTCCATGGATTGGCCAGATTCAGAAGATGCTAACGACTTGGACCTATCACTTTGGACACATGGGACAGTATCTGCCTCTGCAGCACACATATAATGCTGGCTGTTCCCATGAGGGCTCACTTGCCTGCACTACATGCTCCAGGACGACATCTGCCACCAACACTGCTGCTGTCTCTGCATCCTCTGGCTACTGCAATGGCACGTACTGTGGAGAGAGCCCCAGCCTTCAGCCTTGAGGAGAACCAGGCCCTGCTGGACAGCCTCCTTCCACAGTACAGCAAGCTGTATGGGAAACCAGGGGAGCAGGTGAGTGTGCTGTCCACTGCCTCACTAATTGTGCATGTTGTCTGATTAGCAAGACTTACAGTGTGCACACCACTGGCTAGCATGCTCACTGAGTAGTTCTCCCCCCCCAAAGTGTGTAGTCACATGCACTGAACAGGTACAGTGCAGTAACAGTGCATTCCAACAAGGTTTACTTCCCATGCAATGATACCATGTAGTAACTGCTGGCAAACTGTTCTTAGCCATCGTTGCACTGCCTGTGTACATCATATGCCCCTGTGATTGAGACATGTATATCCAACTGTGCGATGCACGTATATGTTGCATGTGTAGTAATGGCATTTTCACTTTGTCATCCTCACAGGTTGATGCCCACCAGAAGCAGGAAATTTGGCTGACCATCGCCCGGGCAGTAAGGTCTGTGGGGGGTCTACAAGCGCCGGATCCGCAACTGCCAGAAGAGGTGGCAGGACCTTCGGGGCTGGACCCGGAGGATCGCAAGGGTCCAGCTGAAGCTGTCGCCTCCTCGCAGGAGGGGCGGACACCGGACCCTGACACCCCACATGCTACGGATCCTGGCGGTGGTCTTCCCTGACCTGGATGGGCAGCTGAAGGCCAGACAGCAGCAAGGAGGGGGTGAGTCCATGACTGCACTGTGAACTTTGACATGCTATGTGCCCTCCTCTGGCCTGGTTAAACATCCACAGTACATCAGTCTTGTGGTCCAGCACACATGTCCCTCAATTTTGACATGCCCACTCCTCATCTGATACGCAGGTGTGGTCCTTACAATCAGGAAATTGTGTCACTTGGGTACTGTGTCCTTGCATTTTGCTTTGCTCAAGGTGGGGGACTGCATTTCTTCCCGTGACTTTGTGGTGTGCTTCATGGGTGGGTCAATTGCTCACACAATGCCTAAGTCCTGACATGTAATCTGGGTGTAACTTTGATATGTGGTCCACTTGCTGATCTGAATCACCACATGTCCCTGGGGTATTTGGCACACCCCCATGCTGCGGGTGGGAACAATGTTTGGGCCTCAGGAGTATGTATATCAAGTGTGTCACACATGCTTAGCCACCTGCCTACTGTCCAGGCCTCATCCCTCCTTCAAGTGGAGCAGGACAGTCATGCCTACTCCAGGGCATACAATACACTCTGTACTCCCACTCCCGTGTATCAGCTGACACGTTGTGATCAGTGAAATGTTCCCTCAGGTGTCTGCCTCTGTGTCATTGTGCTGTGGCTTCGTTGTCAGGACTACTGGGATGTTAATCGGTTAGGGCTCATCATGCCATCTGAGATGTGACCATGAGAGACGATACTTATGCGACTTATAGGTGTTTGATCACTTGACTGTGCACACAGGTGTATGCGACTGTAAATTTCAGGCAGCTGTTTTTCATTCACAGCAGACTGTGAGGTGCTCAGGTTCAGAGAGTTGTGTTTCATGTCTCCCATATGTCCAATTGGTATGACGTGGACAAATAAGAGTTCAGATGATGTGGTTTGTGGGGGATGGACATGTGCACTTGTCAGATCCATAACTTGCATTCACCATGTCCTAGGATTGTGACACAGTGCAGACTGTTGTTGGCTGGCTGCCATGCCCATGTGACTGGAGACAGTGATGTATGACTTTGCAGGCATGCCTGTGCCATGGCATTGTATTCCTAAGAGTGATCCTGCAGGGGAGTGACATGTGCAACATGCACCCCATTGTGGCATTGACTATCCGGACATGGGTGCATCATGGTGTCTGGTGTTGGTATGCATCACATGCATTTCTAATTAGACTCTGGCCATCCCTTTATCCGGACACCTGTACTGACTCAGTGGCAAGAGATGTGATGTGTGCATGTTCACATACTTCACCGTGTTCTCTGCAATGTCCAACAACTGTGTAGGTGGTGCATGTGTCCACACTGGGGTATTACCATCAGACAGGCACCAGACCGATGGGTGCAAGGGCAGGAGGGGTGTGAGTTCCATGGTTGACCATCAGACTGACAATTGGCTTCTCCTAATCTGTGTGAGGACTATTGGCAATGCTCAACTAAGGATGCCAGGGCTTGCTCTGTAATGTGCTGTACTTACTGTGGTGTGTGCGGTCAGTGCAGGTGACTGATGTTTGTCTGTTTCCCTAATTGTTTGCAGATACTTCCACGGCCACAGGAGGGGACAGCTCCACGGACCAGGAGCTGCAGAGCCAGACTGGGTCAACAGCCGACGAGTGGTCGGAGGGACCCAGTGGCACGGAAGGCGAGGGGAGCCACACCGAGGAGTCCTCAGCACCATCCACCTCAGCTGAGGACCACAGCAGCTCGGAGGATGACTCCCTTGTGGAGGCGGGTGTCAGCAGCCACCACACCCCAGCTAGTCATGGCTGGCCCCGCCACCACCACCACCACCGCCCTCCCATTGGCTCCCATTCCAGAGGTCCGTGGAGGCTCCCGTGTTCGGGAGCGTGTCTCCTTTGTGCCAGGCACCGCACCCCCTGCCCCTGTGTCCCCTGCTGCCCTGAGTGAGGAGTCTGTGTACCTACTTCGGCAGCTCCATGTAGGGCAGACAGCAATGCTGAGTGTCCTCCATGCACACACCACTCTGTTGACACAGCTGGTGTCGTTCATGGAGGGCATCTCAACGGGTATGTCTGCCCTACAGAGGAGCAATAGGTCCATGGACTCCTCCCTGACGGCAGCAGTGTCCCTCCTCCAACAGTCCCTCACCCCTCCTACCTCTGCCCCATCCACACTTCCTGGCACCCTACCTGTCCCAAGCACATGCACACCTGCACGGTCACCCAAACACACAGACACGAGCAGCCCAGAAACACCCAAAACAAAGGCAAGACGTGCACACAAGGGACTGATACCACACCCACAGGGGATGGGGAAGAGACACACACACAGGCATCCACAGTCACTCCGCAGTCCTCCAAATCCTCTCCCTCCAAGACCCCTTCCCTTGCCTCACCTGCAACCCCACCTACACAGAAAATCTTCCTCTGTGACCTCGGCCTCTTCCCCTCCAATCCCGCTGATCCAGCATACAGGGGGAAGAGGAAGTCCACCCACACAGAGGGGAGAGCCCCTCGCCCCCGGACACCCTCCCCCAGGCGCAGACAGACGGGGGCCCCCACCCGCAAGTCCCCCCGGTCCCGGAAGAGCAAGACCCCACCACCGCCCTGCAAGTCAAGCACACAGTCTCCTTCCTCCATCCCTCAGGCCCCCACAACACAGGTTCCCCCAACACACCCTGCCCCAGGTTCCCCCACCCACAGATACACCATCCCCAAAATGATCCGGCCTTCTCCACCTCCCACTTGCTCTTCCAGCACCACACCCCCGCTGCACATGTTAGTGCCACTGGTGTGGAGACCGTGTCCTCCCCTCTGTCCTGCCCACCTTACCTGAACCCCATTCTACTCCCCTGGAGATAGGCACTGGAGTCCACTACCACCCCGTCTGACTTGGGCACTGCAGTGGGGAACCTGTCCTCTCCATCTGGCCAGCCCACTGGAGTTGTGCCGGCACCCACGCCATCCGGCTCATGCCCCCCAGTTGTGCCGGCACAGACCATGTCAGACACCTCCACTGCAGTTGTCAGTGACTCTCCAGCACCAGCCACCCCTTCCCTGCCTCCTTCTGGTGAGCCCTGATCCTGTCCCTGCGGTGCCTGGCCTGCCCCCCGTATACCCCTCCGAGGGGACTGTCCCTGCTCCATATCAGTGCAGGCAAGCAGAGGGTGACATCTGCCACTGTCACCCTGTTTGGACTTGATTCATGGACTGGGCATTGGCCTTTGTCTTTTTTCTTGACTTTAATTTTCAATATAACATATGCTGATTAAAGCTACTTTCAGTTCTCTAGTGGTTTTGCTTCAGATGTACATGATGTTGATGATGCTAACCATGCCCTTGCTGCAGTGATGTTGATTTTTGATGTCAGGTAAATGAAGTGTTACTGTGCAGGACCCCATGTGGTCCAGGGGGAATGTGTCCTATCCTGGTGTGTAGCCATGTCATCCTTTGTATCAATATGAGGGTGTCATGTTTTCCATATTTGCAAATGGGATTCCCTACCTGTTATTTCAATATCACATCTGTGGCTTACACCCCTGCACATCTGTTGTGCTTGCCATTGTTTAATTGGTCTATTTCCCTCACCGTGTGACCATCTCCACTGGACATGCATGTTTGGGCGTCAATGGGGAAGGACTCATCTGTGGTATCAGTGCAACTTGCTATACATGTGTATTTGATCGGTGCTGATGATTTGGGTGACAATGCCATGACCAGGCTGATGTGACGGGAGCCTTCATTTTGTGCTAATTGTTGACTGAGTGACCAAGTGTTCTGCTGACATGATAGCGCCCTGCAGAGACAACGTATGGCACAGCTTTTCTTACACAGGAGTGGAGTCCCCTCATGGCAGTGTGTAATTCCGTGACATTGCCTGAGCCCAAGGTGTGTGTTGTGTGAGCATGTCTGTGTGTGTTCACTTCCATTTTGCTACGCAGGCTGGGGGCCCTAGTGATGTTCCTGTTTGTGATGCCTGCTGAGTTGAGCAATGTTCCCCCAGATCTTCTCCCTGGGTGCTCTGTGATGTGGGTGCATGGCACATTACTGGTGATCAGGGTGTCATCCATAGGTGTGTTTGCTGTCAGGGCTGAGTTTGTGGGCAAACGCAGATGAGACACAGTCAGGATTCCCCTTGGCACTTGTTGGTTACACAAGTCATGTAATTTACAATTTGCGTTAGCTTCCAGTGATTGTGACACGTTGTGTGTGTGTGACTGCTGCCACTCCTCAGGGTCAGAGCTGCAATGTTGGAAGTTGTCTATGTGTGTTGTTTGTGGGTGAGCTTGCCATCTTCATTGGTGTGTGACTGTGTCCGGGATCCCATTGGTTGGTGTGGATTTGACGTCATGCCCATGTACAGCGTACTGTGCAGTGTGTGAGACATTCACAAGTCTTGTTGACTGGCCATGTGTGATGGGTATCTCTGCCTTAGTTCCCCCCACAACACCTGGGATTGTCATGGGTGCATGTGCAATGTCACCAGTCCATGTGAGCTTCACTGCTGCACATTGTTGGAGATCAAGGTGTGTGGTGTTGAGTGTGTGCAAATGAGAGTTGTTGCACGGCTGGACCCCTACCTCCATGTTGGCCTTGGCTGACAGGCCGTGCTGTTTTATTTGTGCTTGTGTAGCTGTGATGGTAGTTAGTTGCTCAGGACACATGACTGTGGTTCACAGTGTGTACGACATCTACCTTTGTCACCACAGTGGGATTTTCATGCAGGCCAGTGTCACCACAATGTGGGCTCCCTGGGGTTAGTGCTGTGGTGGGTCTGTCTCTTGCTGTGTTAGTTGCTGTTCCTACAAGCTTGTGTGACATTTGTAATTTGGGCTCCCTCTCATCTAACAATGCCTGATTGCCCACATAGGGGAATCCGATCCTTGAGTTACTTTTGTGTGGCACTGTGTTGACATCTGTGTAATGGGGATTCAGGCCTCCTCGTGTGTTGTGTGTTTGCCTGGGGACACTGGCACACCACCCCCCTCACCTGTGGTGTTTGATATGCAGTGTGAGTCTGCCTGTTTGTGTTTGTGCATCTGCACCACTGCATTGGCATATCTTTAGTGTGCCATTGGCTGTATGTTTTTTGGTGGGTTTCCCCTGCTGTCCCTGGGACTCCTAGGTCATCAGTCAGCACAATGATCATGGTTTGTATGTCCCATTGCTGCCATGGTATGGTATTTGTTCACCTGACATCTACAGTCTCCACAGGATATCTACATTTGTGTGTCCATTGGTGCAGATATGTGGATCTGCATTGTGATGGTCACTTCTGTCATTGTGTTATTTGTGAATGTTGACAATGTGAGCCCCCATGGGTGATGTTTGTCTGCACATGGCCAAAGCGATGTTTCATTTGCACTGCACTGTTTGCCTCACCCAATCTCTGTTGCTATGGGACACAAGCACTGCTATGCCACTGATGTGTTTGTTATTGTGTGACCAGGAATCATCCATGCTGTTTGGCATTTGCAGCTTTTACCATGACTACACTTACATTTTGGTCACTGTGGTGATGGGGCTTTAGACCCCATTGTCACAATGTTCAAAATGTGCTTCAGCTATGGAACCCACACTTACCTTTTGGTCACTGTGATGATGGGGTGTTCGACCCCATTGCCACAATGTTCAAAATGTGCTTCAGCTATGGACCCCACACTTACCTTTTGGTCACTGTGATGATGGGGTGTTCGACCCCATTGCCACAATGTTCAAAATGTGCTTCAGCTATGGAACCCACACTTACCTTTTGGTCACTGTGATGATGGGGTGTTCGACCCCATTGCCACAGTGGTCATGGTCGGCTTGCATTGTGGAGGCCACACACGTTTATGTGTGACACATGTTATAGGGGGTCACATTGTATGTTCAATGTCATGTTCAGTGTTGTAGGCATTTGACACAGACTACACACGCTTGTCATGGTGTTGGGGGGGTGTAATTTTCAGGCATTCCTTATGTTGGAGTATGCTGGTTGTGACATGCATTACACGTCCTATGATTGGGGGTTGTGTGGGTGGTAGGCATCCATCCCCCTATGAGTGGGGATGGTAGTAGTGGTAGGCATCCAGGCCCCCCTGAGTAGTGGTGGTGGTAGTGGCAGGCATCCAGCCCCCCATTAGTAGGGGTGGTGGTAGTGACAGGCATCCAGGCCCCCCTGAGTAGTGGTGGTGGTAGTGGCAGGCATCCAGCCCCCATTAGTAGGGGTGGTGGTAGTGACAGGCATCCAGGCCCCCTGAGTAGGGGTGGTGGTAGTGGTAGGCATCCAGGTCCCCATTAGTAGGGGTGGTGGTGGTGGCAGGCATCTAGCCCCCATGAGTAGGGGTGGTGGTAGTGGTAGGCATCCAGGCCCCCTGAGTAGTGGTGGTGGTAGTGGCAGGCATCCAGCCCCCATTAGTAGGGGTGGTGGTAGTGACAGGCATCCAGGCCCCCCTGAGTAGGGGTGGTGGTAGTGGTAGGTATCCAGGCCCCCATTAGTAGGGGTGGTGGTGGTGGCAGGCATCTAGCCCCCCATGAGTAGGGGTGGTGGTAGTGGTAGGCATCCAGGCCCCCCTGAGTAGGGGTGGTGGTAGTGGTAGGCATCCAAGCCCCCCTGAGTAGGGGTGGTGGTAGTGGTAGGCATCCAGGCCCCCATTAGTAGGGGTGGTGGTGGTGGCAGGCATCTAGCCCCCCATGAGTAGGGGTGGTGGTAGTGGTAGGCATCCAGGCCCCCCTGAGTAGGGGTGGTGGTAGTGGTAGGCATCCAGGCCCCCATTAGTAGGGGTGGTGGTGGTGGCAGGCATCTAGCCCACCATGAGTAGGGGTGGTGGTGGTAGTGGTAGGCATCCAGGCCCCCCTGAGTAGTGGTGGTGGCAGTGGCAGGCATCCAGCCCCCCATTAGTAGGGGTGGTGGTAGTGGTAGGCATCCAGGCCCCCCTGAGTAGGGGTGGTGGTAGTGGTAGGCATCCAGGCCCCCAGTAGTTGTGGTGGTGGTGGTGGCAGGCATCTAGCCCCCCATGAGTAGGGGTGGTGGTAGTGGTAGGCATCCAGGCCCCCCTGAGTAGGGGTGGTGGTAGTGGTAGGCATCCAGGCCCCCATTAGTAGGGGTGGTGGTGGTGGTGGCAGGCATCTAGCCCCCCATGAGTAGGGGTGGTGTCAGTGGTAGGCATCCAGGCCCCCCTGAGTAGGGGTGGTGGTAGTGGTGGACATCCAGGCCCCCATTAGTAGGGGTGCTGGTGGTGGCAGGCATCTAGCCCCCCATGAGTAGGGGTGGTGGTAGTGGTAGGCATCCATCCCCCTATGGGTGTGTATGGCATTGGTGATGGCCATCCCGCCCCTATGGTTCTGCTGTTGCTAGTGTACGTCATTTGTGCATCCCTATGTGTGTGTGACATATTTCGGGTACGTGTCGTTTGATTGTGTTGTGGGTGTTTGACTTACCGTCTGCGCCGTACGCGTCCGTGCCGGTCCCGGTAATAGATGTAGAGTATTGGTAGGACCTGCGCGATGGGATTCATGGTTGGGTCGTCTCGTTCGTGTTTCTCGTGTCTTCGACTCGTACTCGTCGCAGGCTTGTTCGTCTCGTAGCCGTGGATCGTCTTGTGGCGCGAAACGGAGCTTATGTACGGCTCGCCCGGATGCTCAAACGTGCCGGACGTAGCGAAGGGTTCGGCACGTACGGAAGGCGCATCGTACTCGTCCGGCCGGAATGTGCTGTGTATTTGCTTCAGTTCGACTCGAATCGCCGTTTACGGATCCGGCTCGGGCGGGGAACAGGAGCTGATATGGGTAAGTACGGCTCGCTCGGAATCTGGGCTGTTATGCGCATCGTACTTGTTCGTTCGGACGAGTGTTCGAATCGGTCGGGAAACACGCATTCGGCTGGTTTTTTTTCTGGACGAATACTGTTAGGTGCCCTACCGGCCGAGATCGGAATGGGCCCCAGAGTCTGTAGGAAGGTCTCAGAATAGGTTCTCCAGGCTCTGGTTGTTGGTGGCTGCTGGACTTGCCGGGGTCTTGCAGTAGGCAGGTCGTAGAAGGGACAGACTAGTAGGGATGGGGCCATGGCAGTTGGTGTCCTCTTCTCCTTCCTGGATCAGCACGGCTCTTCAGTCCTTCTTCTTTCTTCCTCGAATCTGGGGAGGCAAGGTTCAGGGTCGCCTCTAAATACTAAATTTTGGGCTGTTAAAGGGGTGTGCAGGTTGGGACCAATGGGTCCCTTCCTTGGGGTGGGTACACCCCCTATTATGCCACCCACCAGTGGGAGGGGGCATGAGCCTCTTCCTAATTGGCAGAGTTCCCTCATCTTTAAGATAGAGGGGACTGAGATGTGTGCTTCACCGCGCCTCCCCCACCTGAGGGGTGGGGTTGGCAAAGGTGGGCACACCTCTCTTCCTAGCTTGGTTTTCCCGCCGATTCTCCCACCCAAAGTGGGGGCCAGAACCGGTGGGAGCCAATTGCTGGGGGGCAGCAAAAGGTAGGGACAGCTTCCAAAGGCGGCAGACCTTTGAAGCTTCCCCCGTCGTGGACCCAGCCCATCCTGAGGGAAGAGGCATGACATCTCTGCCCAGGAAGGGCTTTGTTTCTGGACCCAGAGAGCAGAGGCTCTCTACCCAGGGGTCCAGAAATCTGTCTGGTGGTGGCAAATGGCGGGCATCCATTCAGGAACCACACCAGGGCTGGTCAATTTTCAGGTGACATCGCTAAGATGCCCTCTGAGTGCATTTTACATTAAATCCCACACTGGCATCAGAGTGGGTTTAATGTGCTGAGACGTTTGCTTCCAAACGTCCTAGTTTTTAGTAAAGCCATTATGGAGCTGTGGAGTTTGTATTGACCATCTCCCAGGCCATATACTCTTTATGGCTGTACTACACTTACAATGTCTAAGAATGGACTTAGACACTGTAGGGGTACAGGGCTCATGCCTCTGTACCCTCATCTTAGGGCTAGTGCACCCTGCTAGAGGGGTGACTTACCTAGGCGTCAGGCAGTGGTTTGCAGGCATCACACACGGGGGTGTGTGACATGTCGATTCTTCATTTTTCTCTGCAGCAAAACATGCAGCCTGCAGTGGTAGTGTGTGTGTGTGTGTTAAGGTGCAGGGCCTCTAAGGGTGGCACAATCGGTGCAGCATCTCTTAGAGGCCTCCCTTGGTCACAGTGCACTTGGTACCCATGGTACCTTTTACAAGGGGCTTACCCATGGTCAGGCATGTGCCAAATGTGGATACAAAGGTACAGTCTTGGGAAAGAACACAGGCCCTGGGAACCTGATTGGCAGGGACCCAGGCACAGCAAGTCAGGTTGCATCAGATGTCAGGCAAAAAGTGGGGGGTAACCATGCAAAAAGGGGCACTTTCATACAGTTAGTTAAACTATTTATGACTTCTTTGTTACTTAGTACTTGAAAGACTAGTTCACCTTTCACTGGTGCTAATTAAAACAACTCTTCAAAAATGATGATGTGTTTACCTTCAATGAGTGTGTCATACTTTGCTTCTAGATTTTCTTGAATTGTTATAAGATTCACAGTCAACATCACATTTTATACTAGGCTTATGTTGTTAATAATTAGTATATTCATATTTCTCAACATTTGGCTGGCTTGTTGACTGGCTTCACCAGTTAACTGTTAATATACCAACTTGTTATCATGTTCTACTGGTGACACCTTTTATGTTAAATGAAGCTAGTCTTTAAAGAGACAGGATATTGCAGAGCTGGTCAAAAATATTCATGTAAGTACTTAGGGCCTTATTTACAAGCCCCTTGCGCCGCCGGTGCGCCACTTTTAAAATGGGAAAAAGTGGCATACTTGTGGCGCGAGGGGCTTGTAAATACGGCCCTTAGGGGCTTATTTACAAGCCCCTTGCACTGCCAATGAGTCACTTTTTCCCCATGTAAAAAGTGACACAATTGCGGCGCAAGGGGCTTGTAAATAAGCCCCTTAGGGGCATATTAACAAGGCCCGGCGATAAATATCGCAAAGCGCGCTTAGCGCATGCATATTTATCGCCGGCTATCTCTGTAATTTATCGCCCGGTTAGCGCGTTATCAACAACGCGCATCGCCGAGGCGATAAAATTACAGAGATAGCGTGGATATCGCCGTTTTCCATGGTGGAAAACGGCGATATCCTAGATGATAGGGCCTGTGGTCTTAGCCACAGAATCCACCCCCATGTTAAGTATGCCTTAGTCAGGAATTTAACAGACGTTAAATTCCTGCGTTAAGAGCATACTTAACGCGATTTAAAAATCGCTAACCCTCCTTGATAATATCGCGAAGCTGCTTTCGCGATATTATCCCTGTTTGGTTTCACAGCCACGCCTACTTTGCATCTCATTAGCGATGCAAAGTTAGGCGTGCTGGAAACGGGCGCTAAGTCAGCAAAACACGCGATAGCGTGTCTTTGCTGATAAGGCGATGAAATTATCGCCGCTTTTCGCCCGAAAACGGACGCAAAAGCGGCGATAATTTCATATCGCTGCCTTGTTAATATGCCCCTTAGTACTTTAAAAATGAAATAGCTTGTCCACTGATATAAAAGTATTTTTGAATGGTTTGAAAATGAGTATTGATTTTCATTGTGTTGGAAGCCATGTACAATTACTTGTTGTATTTTATCAAAAATATCTCTTTGAGCGGTATGGCTTGTTGTCCTTCGCACATGGTAATTTTCCCTTAATTGTGAACAAATGGGTTCCTAATAGTGCAGGTGTTGCTGATGTTGGGTTTGTTCTCCCTTCAGAGTGTGTTTTAGCTATTTAACTACTACCAGTTGCTCTCTAAATAGAAAGTAGACATGTGACTCAAGTAGGCTGCTCAGCAAGCCGGTTAAAATTAAACACACTTCCAACTTGAAAATACAGCCTTAAAAATGGTAATTTCTGCAGAATCCAAATTTGAGAGGTAATTTTATATGAAACTGACAAAGTAATGTTGCTAATCGCATTACGCTTGTTTTGTTTTCCTAGAAAATCACTCACACATTGCGCAGATGATTCCTAATTTAATTACTTTCCATAAACTCTAAGCAATGTTATAACATTGAAAAAGTTGTTATTCCTAAATATGACTTAAAATGTCAATGTTTAAACTGTATTTATAATGTTGAAGTAGTTAATGTTAGAGTTAGAAAAGTGGGTAATATTAGCTTCACGGCGTGCAGTCGGGTCCTTGAAAAGCAAACTAGCTTGGCAGTATCTGTACAAGGAAGACATGTAAACACTTTTAGTATCGTGTTGCTGTCAGTTTCAACGAATGCACAAAGTGTCCATGTTTTCTGTAAGGTAGACAGGCTAAATTATTATTTAAATTTCTAGATACTAAACATTTCTTTTGTTGATGTATTAAATTATGTGTAATATTTCTTTTTATAACTACCAACTCAGTATATGTAACTTAAAAAGCTTATAACTATGTTTTTGTAAATGTGTTATGCATGTAAGGTATAATAATGATTTTAGATGTAACTTAGGGGCTGATTACGATGGCGGGCGGAGGAACCTCCGTGCTGCTGGCGGTGGCGGAAAATGCCCTTTTCCGCACTCCATCGGCGGTCCTTGCGTCCGCCGTATTACAATGGGCAAAGATAGCCCATTTCCCGTCCGCTGCGGTGTTTCGGGAACCGCCAGTAATCCCCTTCCGCAGCGGTGGCGGACGGAGCCAAAAGGCAGGGACCGCCGTGCGCAATGCAGTTACGACCGCCGGTCGAATTACGATGTCACAAACAGCCCATCACACCGCAGCGGAGAATCCGGCTATTCGAGGACGGCGGAAGCACTATTGCAGATAGCGAAAATCCACTCCCGGACACTCCTGACCGCTGTTCGAACGGCGGTTTGGGGTCTTTCCGCAGCAATTCCGACTACCGCGGATGGATTTTCGGCTTTTCCGCACGTTCCCGGCGGTGTATCCTGGAATCCGACCGCCGCGGAAGGGAGTTTCTGGCGGTGCATCCTAATCTGGCCGGCGGTTTTGCCGCGGTACCTGCGGGCGGAAATTTCCCGCTAGCACGGCGGTCGGAATGCTTTTCCGCCCGCCATCGTAATCAGCCCCTTAGTCTTCTTTTTTGCCTTTTAATAGACCTTTAGCTTAGTAACCTGTGAGAATTGAAACAGTTTTATTCATTGCAGGAAAGAAATAGAGACGTTGTTGTAACTCCAGTCTTAACTATTAGGAAGTTATGCAGCAGTGAGCAGTTCAGTTGTGGAGGCAGTCATGCACAATTTGTTGTATTGCATTGTACAATGCCGGAGTCTGGTGAGCGCGGAAAAGTGTGAGAAGACGGAGACAAAGATGGTGTCAGCAACAAAGTGTAGAGTTGTAGAACCTGCAAGGTTTAATGTTGATAGAAGAGGGCCTGGTAACTCCTGGTTCTGCAAATGTTCTGCCTGTGCAGAATGTGGAATAGCAACTGGTGGAATCTGTAATAATTAAATTAAGCTTGGGAAAGTATTTAAACCATAACATTTGGGCTCATTTACCATGTTGAGGCACATGCAATCACATCATTAGGATTGCTTTGTACATTTACAGTTGCATAGTTGGCAAAGGAATGTCTAAGTCAAAGGGCATGGCCAGGTAGATTTAGGTCAGCCACACAGTACCACACAATACTCTTGTAGCCTCCTTTTGCTAATCTGCACTGGTGAGAGACCAAGTGCCAATGAATACTGCTCAAACAGACAAGCATGAGCATTATCCCTCTTTCATACGGTCAGCAACACCTGCTTAGCCAAACTCTACTTTGCAGTGGCCAATGATCGTGAGTTCCAGGAGTAGTGACAGTGAGTGAAAGACACATTGGGGCATATTTACAAGGATTTAGCGCCACCACCATGTCATTTTTTTGATGCTGCATATTTACAAAGTGACGCTAGAGCCCTCCAGCATCACTTCTCCACTGCTAGTGCCTATTTATTTTTACAATGGCAGCTCGGGTAGCAGTATTTACCGAAAATGATATGCAAGGTAGGCGTTCCCTCGGAAAAACACCTGCAAAACTAATGTCGCCATATGTACAAGGATTTTCCTAAACACTGCTAATTTTGAAAAACTAGGTGCCATTAGCAGCAGTTTTTTACTGCTAGGGAAAAGCTGGTCTTAAAAATGACGCTAGCACACTTGTATAAAGCAGAATAGACCCATATCACTTTGGCAAGCTCTACTACGCCATGGATCTACTGCTATTGCATCTAGGAGCACCAAGGAGACCACCAGCACCACGACAGAGGCAGTGCAGGAGAAGGGAGTGGATATGCCGCCAGATGATAACCCTCATTGACCTCAGGGAGGAGGAGGTCATTGCCCATTACAGGCTCAAGAGGGATCCATTTGTACGCCTCCTGCATCAAAATGTGCCAAGGTTGCAGCCAACATCACAGCACTGCACTAACATCCCTCCGCAGGCCAAACTACTTGCTGTCCTGCACCTGCTGGCTTCTGGAACTTTCCAACCCACCACAGCCAGAGTGGCAGGAATTCCCAAGGCAACCTTGTTAAGGTTCCTACCCACCGTCCTGGATGCCATCATAAGCCTCACACCCCAGTACTTCTACTTCCCCTACACAGCGCAGCAACAACAAAGGCTTTTATGCCATTGCAGGATTCCTACGTGTGTTGGGGCAATGGACTGCACACATGTGCAACTTGTGCCTCCAGAGGCTACATCACACATCTACCGCAATAGGAAGCACACTTATTCCATGAACGTGCAGGCAATCGTGGACCATCGGGACTTTTCATCAATGTCATTGCCAAGAACCTGGTTAGTGAACATGATTCATTCATCTTCAGGCATTCTGCCATCAATGAGCATTTCCAGAATGGGACGTATGGAATGCCTACTGGTCGTAAGTACACCTCAAGCCCAAGACAGACCACAAGGCACTCAATCATATAGGAATACATTGACATATCAGTCTTGTGTCTTTGGGTGACTGTGCATACATTGATAGTGTGGCCCCATATACTTGTCCCATACTACATGGCAAATGTGCAACACATTATCTACAAGTCACACATGTCAACACTGACTAAGCCACTGTGGCCCAGATGTACAAGTCAAATGGGCTGATGGATCCTCATCAGTCATGATGCTCTGGTTGAGCACATGCCCAAATAATGTCAATGTGGCAATGCTAAATATGATTGCATGACATTGTAAGGCCTCATAGATATTCAGTACTGCAAGCCACAACAAAGTGTATCTCTCATTCACCATACGTTAAGGATGTATACCAGGGCCATTGTGGTGGACTTTCCCATCTAACACCAATGAATATCACACATGTTTACACACATCCTATGTACAGGGACTCTGCGACACTGTGCAAGTAGGGTGCCTCCCTAGGGGAGGTGAAGAGAGGATACATAAGTACATGTCTCTTTCTCATGCCCAATTATTATGTGTCCAGCATTCTGCATTACACATTGAAGGAGGGAATTGCACAAATTGTAGGAAATTGGTGCTGAAATCTGTGCCTTAAAACATGACATCATGTCTGGATACTAAGCTGACACACGTGCATAATGGTGCAAAGGGGGAGGTGGTGTTGCATTGGGCACCATCATGTGAGTTGGTGAACGTAGAAAAACCATGGATGTGCTGTATGTAAAATAAAATGCATATTCCATCACTTCACTTTGGATGCAGGTTAGCTCAGCTGAAGCAAGGCAATCCCTGTGTGAAGTCTGTGTATCACAAGCCAATCCCATGAGCAAGAGACATGAAGATATATCACATATATGTGAAACTGAAAAATACGGTTACCCTCAACAACGCTGCATCACATCACAAATCATATACACACATCACATCCAATGTGCACAACATGTATGAAAAATTGTTGCACTAACCACCAGAGCAGTCATCCAAGGTGCCACACTGTGCAGCAGGGTGCCTCCTCATGCACAAACTACATCCCCATGACAGTACACAATAAAGTCCAGGCCAGCAGCCAAACCCCACTGTACATGGCCTTTGGTCATGCCCGGAGGGGGTTGGATTTACATATGGTAATTAAATGTTACTTCACATTTAAAAAAAATCTAGAAATTCACTGAAAAAAAACAAAGTTTAAAGTTACGTTATAGTTAGGTGAAATGTTCGGTAACAACGTAACTTTTTAAACTCTAAAAACCACAGAAATTCACCAGTTATAGTTATCTCAATTAACTATAACTCGTGCCCTAACGTACCTATAACTCGTGCCCTCGCCATGCACTGTTAATTACCCCACATATTACATCACTCATGACATCTTCTATGACATCATTGATAATATTACTGTAACATTTGCAGTGAAATTTTTGATGAGAAAACTGTGCATGGTGGGGTGTGAGTTATAGTTACTTTAGGGCATGAGTTATAGTTATTTGAGATAACTATAACTGGTGAATTTCTGTGGTTTTAGAATTTTAACCTTTATTATTTTCAGTGAACATACATATATATATATATATATATATATATATATATATATATATATATATATATATATATAAATCCACGTAGCAATTTGAGAAATCCCAAAATCAGCAAAGCGGCACACCAAAGGACAACACAATTACTTTATTGTGTCTACAAACGACGCGTTTCGGCGAAGCCTTTGTCAAGTTACTGACCTGCGCCCTACTCCCCATAGAAATACGGGTCGTGGTTAACAAACAGCGAAAAAATACTTTGTTATGATGCATATCAATGCAATACCATTCGTAAATTCATGGCAAATAAAATTAAATGAATATATAACATTCATAAATCAAAACTCAGGATTTACAATTCTAGGACATTATAAGCGGAAAAATTTCCTTTGTAGCCATAATGCATCGTAATTATGTGTGGTACTTTCAACAACTTATGTCCCAGTCATGTCATGTTTAAATTAATATTGGAGCCAACGATTTCTGGTCATGGCATGATGAACAATTAAATACATGTATACAATATAAATTGGTAATGTACCATCTCTATTACTAATGGTGGCCTAATGCGTACCACTCTTAGTCATGTATAAATAAATGAGTAAGAAGCTCCATGTGACCGCACGATGATAGATGCATGTGGACTATACAGTTGATATCCTAGGTAATGTACCTTGATGTCCAACAATCCTGTCAGTGTAAGCAAAACCGCAATCTAATAGATTCAGAACAGGGGAGTATCCGGCTAGCAGTGTTTAGCGACACAGTGTAAGAAAAAGAATGAAAAAAGTGAATAAGTGAATGAATATTAAATATGTACATGTGCGGTAGAAATAATAGGAGACTATAGGATCAACGCTCCCCCCGACAGCCGTCATGGGTGAAGTCATCTAGTCATGTGTGATATCGGAACCTCATGCCATCATGGATTCCCAACCAATGAGTTAAATATCTTCCCTGCACTAAGAAACAATGCCAAGGAAGGACTCTCCACTATATGATCCAAGTCTTCCTAATTTTAATGACTAAAAAGTGTAAGTGATTAAAACAGCTGAGCTGATCATCTCATTCTTGGGAAGGAACCAACAGAAGGATACTATCATATAGTACTTCATTTGTATCCAATGTGTGTAGCTAATTCCTCTCCACTGTTGAGCCCATTAGGAATTTTTGTGTTAAGCTCAATGATGAATCTAGATTCTGTTATTCGTAACAATTTCTCTCTAACTCCGCCACGTGGATGAGGTACAATCCTATCAATCCCATAGAATATTAATAGATTGGGATTGCTCTGGTGTTTCATCTGAAAATGTCTGGCCACTAGATAATTTAAATCTGCGTGTGTTATAGCTCTCATGTGCTGTAGGACCCTGGTCTTGAGCTGCAGTTTTGTGCTGCCTGTATATCTAAGACCGCAAGGGCATTCCAGGATGTAGACAACGTAGTCACTGGTACAGGTTATAAATTTAGTAATCTGCCTCATTTTGCCTGGGTGAATATTATAATTATCCCTACAACGACTAGGTTTGCACGCCTTACAGGAATTGCACTTGTGGAAACCTTTCATGGTTCCCAACCATGTACTACTGGTGGGTGCCGGTTGGTAACTGTGTACGAGATGGTCCCTTAATGATTTAGATTTACGATAGGTTATGAGTGGTGCTTTACCAATACTTTTCCCTATAATGGGATCTGTTTCCAGTAGGCCCCAATGTCGTTTCAGCATGCGTTGTAAAAGGCCTGATCTCATATTATAGGTGGTAATCATTCTGGGGATGTTAATCTCATTGGTCTTGACTTTCTTTGGGAATAAATAAGGCATCATTATGTGTGATTTCACGGACTTTCCGTACTGCTGTGGATATGATCTTATTCTTATAGCCTCTTTGCTTGAATCGTCCTTCCATGGTCTTTTGCTCCTGCCTAAACCCACCTTCAGTGCTGCAAATTCTGCGTGCTCTTAATAACTCCCCCATAGGGGATGCTATTGCGTAAGGGTGTGGGATGGCTGCTGTTGGCGTGAAGGAGCGTGTTACCAGCGGTCTCTTTACGAAATAAATTAGTTACCATCTGCCCGTTATCAATTCTGATGGCAACATCTAAGAACTCACAATATGTTGTACTTATGTTGTGGGTGAAGGACAGATTTAACTTGTTATTGCCTAATTCAGAAATAAATTCCTGTGCCATCTCCAACGAACCATCCCAAATCAGGAACAGGTCGTCAATGTACCTGATCCAAATTGGGATGTGTTCAGTATATTTTTCATAGATGTCCACCCATACCACCTGTTCCTCCCACCAGCCCAGGAAAAGATTAGCTAGGCTGGGGGCGAAACAGGTGCCCATAGCCGTGCCCGTCTTCTGTCTGAAGAGTGTCTTGTCATAGATAAAAATATTTTGTGTGAGACACTGCAGCATCATGTTTTCTAACATTACAGTATGGTTCCAGAAAGAAATATGTCTGTCTTTAAGAAAGTACAGGCAAGCGTCTACACCTTGTCTTTGATCAATAGAGGTATACAGTGAGCACACATCTAAGGCTATCATATGATAGGAATCCTCCCATCTTATATCATGGATGCGGCGTAAGAAATCACTACTATCTCGACAATATGATCTGAGTCTGAGTACATATGGTGACAAGAATAAGTCCAAGAATATTGAAGTGTTTTCAAAGACTCGCCCATTTGAAGAGACTATAGGTCTTCCTGGTGGTCTAGTGCAGTGTTTATGAATTTTGGGTAAAAGATAAAAACATGGTACACGAGGTTTGTCAATTTTCAAGAAGAGGTATTCATCTCTATCCAAAAGACCTTTTTCCCACCATTCGTTTAGATAGTCATGATAAAGTACAATGGATGTTTTATACATTTCCCAGATGACTTCTTCATAACAATTATGATCTTTCAGCTGTCGCAATGCTTCATCATTATACTGTTCAAAATTCATAATCACAACGTTCCCACCCTTATCAGATGGTTTCACAATTATTTTGGGGTCATTTGTTAGATTTCTCAGGGCTATTCTCTGTGATTTGGTCAAATTGTCATATGTAAAAGAAGCTCGTTGATTCTTCAATTTATTAATTTCCTGAATCATGATGGAATTAAATGCCTCTATATTATCATAAGGGACATTAGGATTGAATATAGAACGTGGTTTAAAGCCACTGTGACATGTAGCATCTGGTCGGAAACCCAATTCAATTAACATTTTCCCCTTGTTTTTGTTGGATAAATCAGTGATATTTTCCTCTAATTGATTTTCGCTGTTTGTTAACCGTGACCCGTATTTCTATGGGGAGTAGGGCGCAGGTCAGTAACTTGACAAAGGCTTCGCCGAAACACGTCGTTTGTAGACACAATAAAGTAATTGTGTTGTCCTTTGGTGTGCCGCTTTGCTGATTTTGGGATTTCTCAAATTGCTACGTGGATTTATGAATAGCGGCTGTCGCTGCCGCAGCAGGCACCGGTGTCGAAAGGAGGGGATCGACTCAATGCAGCACTGTGGTTGAACATATATATATATATATGTATGTTCACTGAAAACCTTTGTTATTTTCAGTGAACATAAATATATACAACAGAAGCTCAATATAAAGCCACTTGAAACACCAACCCGAAGTACCCTCTCTGTAGCTGATATTGATCTTTTGAGAGATCAAGAATTGGAACAAGAGAACAGCGGTGGGCGGACAAACATCACTGAGGCCGAACTTATAGCTGATCAGAACCTATTGTGTGGGGAGAGAACAGCAAATCCGTTTAAACCAAAGTCACATTTGAATCCAATCATGCCGAATGATAATATAGATGTTTTCAGTGAGAGTGTAACACAAGAGTTAAAAAAAATGAGAATACAGAAAAATCATAGGGGTAAATACAATATGCCTTGGAATTTAACCCCTTCGCTGCTAGGCCTTTTCCCCTCCTGTGCTAAGCCTTTTTTTGGCTATTTGGGGTAGTGCGCGCTTAGGCCCCTGTAACTTTTTGACCACATAAGGTATCCATGCCAAATTTGCGTCCTTTTTTTCTAACATCATGGGGATTGTAAAGGTACCCAGGGTTTGTGGATTCCCCTGGAGGGGACCCAGAAATTAGTCAAAATACAGCTAAATTTTGTTTTTTTGGGGAAAAATGCGAAAAAGGGCTACAGATGAAAGCGTCTTGATTTTTCCCTGCAAATGGCATCAAAAAGGGGTTGTGGGGATGAAATCACCATTTTCCCAGCTTTCAGGGACAAGCAGACTTTTGTCAGAAAACCAACTTTTTTACACAGTTTTGGCATTTTTCTGGGACATAGCCTATTTTTGCTATTTTTTGTGCTTTCAACCTCCTTCCAGTTAATGGTAGAAATGGGTATGAAACCAATACTGGATCCTGGAAAGCCATACATTTCTGAAAAGTAGACAAAATTCTGAATTCAGCAAGGGGTCATTTGTGTAGATCCTTAAAGTTTTCCTTATAGAAACTAACAGTTAAATAAAGGAAAAATTGAAAATTAGTTGAAAAAAACAGCCATTTGTGTCAACGTTTTCACCTGTAACTTCTTCTAATTATGACAGCTATTTGAAGGCAATATACCGTTATATCCGCTGGACCTTTCTGGTTGTGGGGATATATAGGACTTGTAGGTTCACCAAGAACCCGACGAACCCAGAGCCAATAATTGAGCAGCATCTTGCAATGGTTTTTTATTATGTACCGGGTATATAGCAATTATTTTGGGAAAATGTATACATGGAAAAATTGTTATGAAAGACACCTATGTATTTCTGAAATGGGAACAAAATGTAGATTTTAGAAACAGTAGATATTTGCACATTTCCGAAATTGGGAGTACCCATACTAGCATGAGAATTATAGGTCATTTTTCAAAATGACTTATTTTTTACACATTGTCTTTCATTTGGAAGGCAGAAATGCATCGAAAGTCAATAGGTAATAACAGTTGCTCTACAATTCTGTGTTACCCTAAGTCTCCCGATAAAAATGGTACCTCACTTGTGTGGGTAGCCCTTGTGCCCACAACAGGAAATGGCTCAAAATGCAACGTGGACGTACCACATTTTCACAATGAAAAATTACCCTTTTTTTGCAAAGTGCCTAGGTGTAGTTTTTGAACCCTAGCTCTGCCGGCACCTAGGGAAACCTAGCAAACCTATACATTTTTGAAAACTAGACACCCAGGGGAATCCAGGATGGGGTGACTTGACTGCCTCCCACCAGGTTCTGTTACCCAGAATCCCTTGCAAACATAAAAAATTGTCCAAAAAAACACATTTTCCCCACATTTCTGTGGTGGAAAGTTCTGGAATCTGCATGGATCCACAAATTTCCACCCACCCCGCGTTCCCCAAAGTCTTACGAGAAAAATGGTACCTCACTTGTGTGGGTCGTCCTAGTGCCTGCGACAGGAAACTGTGCAAAACGCATAGCGTGGTCACACCTCAATTTCGCAGTGAAAAATGACCCTTTTTTGGCAAAGTGCCTAGCTGTAGTTTTGAACCCTAGCTCTGCCGGCACCTAGGGAAACCTAGCAAACCTATACATTTTTGAAAACTAGACACCCAGGGGAATCCAGGATGGGGTGACTGGACTGCCTCCCACCAGGTTCTGTTACCCAGAATCCCTTGCAAACCTAAAACATTATCAAAAAAACCACATTTTCCCCACATTTCTGTGGTGGAAAGTTCTGGAATCTGCGTGGATCCACAAATTTCCACCCACCCGCGTTCCCCCAAAGTCTTCCGAGAAAAATGGTACCTCACTTGTGTGGGTCGGCCTAGTGCCTGCGACAGGAAACGGCGCAAAGCGCAACGTGGTCACACCTCAATTTCGCAGTGAAAAATGACCCTTTTGGCAAAGTGCCTAGCTGTAGTTTTTGAACCCTAGCTCTGCCGGCACCTAGGGAAACCTAGCAAACCTATACATTTTTGAAAACTAGACACCCAGGGGAATACAGGATGGGGTGACTTGACTTCCTCCCACCAGGTTCTGTTACCCAGAATCCCTTGCAAACCCTAAAGAATTGTCAAAAAAACCACATTTTCCCCACATTTCTGTGGTGGAAAGTTTTGGAATCTGCGTGGATCCACAAATTTCCACCCACCCCGCGTTCCCCAAAGTCTTACGAGAAAAATGGTACCTCACTTGTGTGGGTCGGCCTAGTGCCTGCGACAGAGAAACGGCGCAAAACGCAACGTGGTCACACCTCAATTTCGCAGTGAAAAATGACCCTTTTTTGGCAAAGTGCCTAGCTGTAGTTTTTAACCCTAGCTGTGCCGGCACCTAGGGAAATCTAGCAAACCTATACATTTTTGAAAACTAGACACCCAGGGGAATCCAGGATGGGGTGACTTGACTGCCTCCCACCAGGTTCTGTTACCCAGAATCCCTTGCAAACATAAAAAATTGTCAAAAAAACACATTTTCCCCACATTTCTGTGGTGGAAAGTTCTGGAATCTGCGTGGATCCACAAATTTCCACCCACCCCGCGTTCCCCAAAGTCTTCCGAGAAAAATGGTACCTCACTTGTGTGGGTCGGCCTAGTGCCTGCGACAGGAAACGGCGCAAACGCATACGTGGTCACACCTCAATTTTGCAGTGAAAAATGACCCTTTTTGGGCAAAGTGCCTGGCTGTAGTTTTTGAACCCTAGCTCTGCCGGCACCTAGGGAAACCTAGCAAACCTATACATTTTTGAAAACTAGACACCGAGGGGAATCCAGGATGGGGGTGACTTGACTGCCTCCCACCAGGTTCTGTTACCCAGAATCCCTTGCAAACATAAAAATTGTCAAAAAAACCACATTTTCCCCACATTTCTGTGGTGGAAAGTTCTGGAATCTGCGTGGGTCCACAAATTTCCACCCACCCCGCGTTCCCCAAAGTCTTACGAGAAAAATGGTACCTCACTTGTGTGGGTCGGCCTAGTGCCTGCGACAGGAAACGGCGCAAAACACAACGTGGTCACACCTCAATTTCGCAGTGAAAAATGACCCTTTTTTGGCAAAGTGCCTAGCTGTAGTTTTTGAACCCTAGCTCTGCCGGCACCTAGGAAACCTAGCAAACCTATACATTTTTGAAAACTAGACACCCAGGGGAATCCAGGATGGGGTGACTGGACTGCCTCCCACCAGGTTCTGTTACCCAGAATCCCTTGCAAACATAAAAAATTGTCAAAAAAACCACATTTTCCCCACATTTCTGTGGTGGAAAGTTCTGGAATCTGCGTGGATCCACACATTTCCACCCACCCCGCGTTCCCCAAAGTCTTCCGAGAAAAATGGTACCTCACTTGTGTGGGTCGGCCTAGTGCCTGCGACAGGAAACGGCGCAAAACGCAATGTGGTCACACCTCAATTTCGCAGTGAAAAATGACCCTTTTTGGCAAAGTGCCTAGCTGTAGTTTTTGAACCCTAGCTCTGCCGGCACCTAGGGAACCCTAGCAAACCTATACATTTTTAAAAACTAGACACCCAGGGGAATCCAGGATGGGGTGACTGGACTGCCTCCCACCAGGTTCTGTTACCCAGAATGCCTTGCAAACCTAAAAATTGTCTAAAAAACCACATTTTCCCCACATTTCTGTGGTGGAAAGTTCTGGAATCTGCGTGGATTCACAAATTTCCACCCACCCCGCGTTCCCCAAAGTCTTCTGAGAAAAATGGTACCTCACTTGTGTGGGTCGGCCTAGTGCCCGCGACAGGAAACGGCGCAAAGCGCAACGTGGTCTCACCTCAATTTCGCAGTGAAAAATGACCCTTTTTTGGCAAAGTGCCTAGCTGTAGTTTGTGAACCCTAGCTCTGCCGGCACCTAGGGAAACCTACCAAACACACACATTTCTGAAAAGTAGACACCCGGGGGCTTCCAGGGAGGTATGGCTTGCGTGGATCCCCCAACGTTTCCTTACCCAGAATCCCCTGCAAACCTCAATTTTAGCTGAAAAAATCACTTTTTCACACATTGTGTGTGGGAAAGTGTGGCATCACTGGCCTCACACAAATTTCCTACCACCCAGCGTTCCCCCAGGTCTCCCGATAAAAATGATGCCTCACTCGGGTGGGAGGCCCAAGTACCCGCGACAGGCAAGGGCCCACAACGTATTGAGGCGACCTCAAAATGGCCTATCACAAAACTACCTGGTTTTGCAAGGGGGTCCCATGACCTTTTGGCCCGGGGCTCGGCGGCTACCTAGGGAAACCTACCAAACCTACACATTTCTGAAAAGTAGACACCCGGGGGATTCCAGGGAGGTATGGCTTGCGTGGATCCACCAAAGTTTTCTTACCCAGAATCCCCTGCAAACCTGATATTTTGCTCAAAAAATCACTTTTTCGCACATTGTTGTGTGGTAAAGTTGTGGAATCATGGGGCTGACACAAATTTCCTACCACCCAGCGTTCCCCCAGGTCTCCCGATAAAAATGGTGCCTCACTCGTGTGGGAGGCCCAAGTACCCGCGACAGGCAAGGGCCCACAACGTAGTGAGGCGACCTCAAAATGGCCTTTCACAAAACGACCTGGTTTTGCAAGGGGGTCACCTGGGTTTTTGGCCCCGTGCTCAGTAGCCATCTAGGGAAACCTACCAAACCCACACATTTCTGAAAAGTAGACACCCGGGGGCTTCCAGGGAGGTATGGCTTGCGTGGATCCCCCAACGTTTCCTTACCCAGAATCCCCTGCAAACCTCAATTTTAGCTGAAAAAATCACTTTTTCACACATTTTTGTGTGGGAAAGTGTGGCATCACTGGCCTCACACAAATTTCCTACCACCCAGCGTTCCCCCAGGTCTCCCGATAAAAATGGTGCCTCACTCGGGTGGGAGGCCCAAGTACCCGCGACAGGCAAGGGCCCACAACGTATTGAGGCGACCTCAAAATGGCCTATCACAAAACTACCTGGTTTTGCAAGGGGGTCCCATGACGTTTTGGCCCGGGGCTCGGCGGCCACCTAGGGAAACCTACCAAACCTACACATTTCTGAAAAGTAGACACCCGGGGATTCCAGGGAGGTATGGCTTGCGTGGATCCACCAAAGTTTTCTTACCCAGAATCCCCTGCAAACCTGATATTTTGCTCAAAAAATCACTTTTTCGCACATTGTTGTGTGGTAAAGTTGTGGAATCATGGGGCTGACACAAATTTCCTACCACCCAGCGTTCCCCCAGGTCTCCCGATAAAAATGGTGCCTCACTCGTGTGGGAGGCCCAAGTACCCGCGACAGGCAAGGGCCCACAACGTAGTGAGGCGACCTCAAAATGGCCTTTCACAAAACGACCTGGTTTTGCAAGGGGGTCACCTGGGTTTTGGCCCCGTGCTCGGTAGCCATCTAGGAAACCTACCAAACCCACACATTTCTGAAAAGTAGACACCCGGGGGCTTCCAGGGAGGTATGGCTTGCGTGGATCCCCCAACGTTTCCTTACCCAGAATCCCCTGCAAACCTCAATTTTAGCTGAAAAAATCACTTTTTTCACACATTTTGTGTGGGAAAGTGTGGCATCACCTGGCCTCACACAAATTTCCTACCACCCAGCGTTCCCCCAGGTCTCCCGATAAAAATGGTGCCTCACTCGGGTGGGAGGCCCAAGTACCCGCGACAGGCAAGGGCCCACAACGTAGTGAGGCGACCTCAAAATGGCCTTTCACAAAACGACCTGGTTTTGCAAGGGGGTCACCTGGGTTTTTGGCCCCGTGCTCGGTAGCCATCTAGGGAAACCTACCAAACCCACACATTTCTGAAAAGTAGACACCCGGGGGCTTCCAGGGAGGTATGGCTTGCGTGGATCCCCCAACGTTTCCTTACCCAGAATCCCCTGCAAACCTCAATTTTAGCTGAAAAAATCACTTTTTTCACACATTTGTGTGTGGAAAGTGTGGCATCACTGGCCTCACACAAATTTCCTACCACCCAGCGTTCCCCCAGGTCTCCCGATAAAAATGATGCCTCACTCGGGTGGGAGGCCCAAGTACCCGCGACAGGCAAGGGCCCACAACGTATTGAGGCGACCTCAAAATGGCCTATCACAAAACTACCTGGTTTTGCAAGGGGGTCCCATGACCTTTTGGCCCGGGGCTCGGCGGCTACCTAGGGAAACCTACCAAACCTACACATTTCTGAAAAGTAGACACCCGGGGGATTCCAGGGAGGTATGGCTTGCGTGGATCCACCAAAGTTTTCTTACCCAGAATCCCCTGCAAACCTGATATTTTGCTCAAAAATCACTTTTCGCACATTGTTGTGTGGTAAAGTTGTGGAATCATGGGGCTGACACAAATTTCCTACCACCCAGCGTTCCCCCAGGTCTCCCGATAAAAATGGTGCCTCACTCGTGTGGGAGGCCCAAGTACCCGCGACAGGCAAGGGCCCACAACGTAGTGAGGCGACCTCAAAATGGCCTTTCACAAAACGACCTGGTTTTGCAAGGGGGTCACCTGGGTTTTTGGCCCCGTGCTCGGTAGCCATCTAGGAAACCTACCAAACCCACACATTTCTGAAAAGTAGACACCCGGGGGCTTCCAGGGAGGTATGGCTTGCGTGGATCCCCCAACGTTTCCTTACCCAGAATCCCCTGCAAACCTCAATTTTAGCTGAAAAAATCACTTTTTTCACACATTTTTAGTGTGGGAAAGTGTGGCATCACTGGCCTCACACAAATTTCCTACCACCCAGCGTTCCCCCAGGTCTCCCGATAAAAATGGTGCCTCACTCGGGTGGGAGGCCCAAGTACCCGCGACAGGCAAGGGCCCACAACGTATTGAGGCGACCTCAAAATGGCCTATCCACAAAACTACCTGGTTTTGCAAGGGAGTCCCATGACGTTTTGGCCCGGGGCTCGGCGGCCACCTAGGGAAACCTGCCAAACCTACACATTTCTGAAAAGTAGACACCCGGGGGATTCCAGGGAGGTATGGCTTGCGTGGATCCACCAAAGTTTTCTTACCCAGAATCCCTGCAAACCTGATATTTTGCTCAAAAAATCACTTTTTCGCACATTGTTGTGTGGTAAAGTTGTGGAATCATGGGGCTGACACAAATTTCCTACCACCCAGCGTTCCCCCAGGTCTCCCGATAAAAATGGTGCCTCACTCGTGTGGGAGGCCCAAGTACCCGCGACAGGCAAGGGCCCACAACGTGGTGAGGCGACCTCAAAATGGCCTTTCACAAAACGACCTGGTTTTGCAAGGGGTCACCTGGGTTTTTGGCCCCGTGCTCGGTAGCCATCTGGGAAACCTACCAAACCCACACATTTCTGAAAAGTAGACACCCGGGGCTTCCAGGGAGGTATGAGCTTGCGTGGATCCCCCAACGTTTCCTTACCCAGAATCCCCTGCAAACCTCAATTTTAGCTGAAAAAATCACTTTTTCACACATTTTGTGTGGGAAAGTGTGGCATCACTCAGCCTCACACAAATTTCCTACCACCCAGCGTTCCCCAGGTCTCCCGATAAAAATGGTGCCTCACTCGGGTGGGAGGCCCAAGTACCCGCGACAGGCAAGGGCCCACAACGTATTGAGGCGACCTCAAAATGGCCTATCACAAAACTACCTGGTTTTGCAAGGAGAGTCCCATGACGTTTTGGCCCGGGGCTCGGCGGCCACCTAGGAAACCCTACCAAACCTATACATTTCTGAAAAGTAGACACCCGGGGATTCCAGGGAGGTATGGCTTGCGTGGATCCACCAAGTTTTCTTACCCAGAATCCCCTGCAAACCTGATATTTTGCTCAAAAATCACTTTTTCGCACATTGTTGTGTGGTAAAGTTGTGGAATCATGGGGCTGACACAAATTTCCTACCACCCAGCGTTCCCCAGGTCTCCCGATAAAAATGGTGCCTCACTCGTGTGGGAGGCCCAAGTACCCGCGACAGGCAAGGGCCATAGCGTAGTGAGGCGACCTCAAAATGGTCTTTCACAAAACGACCTTGTTTTGCACGGGAGGTCACCTGGGTTTTGGCCCCGTGCTCGGTAGCCATCTAGGGAAACCTACCAAACCCACACATTTCTGAAAAGTAGACACCCGGGGGCTTCCAGGGAGGTATGGCTTGCGTGGATCCCCCAACGTTTCCTTACCCAGAATCCCCTGCAAACCTCAATTTTAGCTGAAAAAAATCACTTTTTCACACATTTTTGTGTGGGAAGTGTGGCATCACTGGCCTCACACAAATTTCCTACCACCCAGCGTTCCCCCAGGTCTCCCGATAAAAATGGTGCCTCACTTGTGTGGGAGGCCCAAGTACACGCGACAGGCAAGGGCCTACAACGTATTGAGGCGACATCAAAATTGCCTATCACAAAATGTTTTGGGCCCTTGCCTGTCGCGGATACTGGGCCTCCCACCCAGTGAGGCACCATTTTTATCGGGAGACCTGGGGAACGCTGGAGTGTAGGGAATTTGTGTCAGCCCCGTGATGCCACAACTTTACCACACAAAATGTGTGAAAAAGTGATTTTTTCAGCCAAATTTCAGGTTTGCAGGGGATTCTGAGTAAGCCGTTGGGGGATCACGCAAGCCATACCTCCCTGGAATCCCCTGGTGTCTACTTTTCAGAAATGTGAGGTTTGTAGGTTTCCCTAGGTGACGCCGAGCCCGGGCCAAAGCGTCATGGGACCCCCCTTGCAAAACAGGTAGTTTTGTGATAGGCCATTTTGAGGTCGCCTCAATGCGTTGTGGCCTTGCCTGTCGCGAGCACTGGGCCTCCCCGCAGTGAGGCACCATTTTTATTGGGAGACCTGGGAACGCTGGGTGAGAGAATTTGATCAATCCCATGATTCACAGCTTACCACACAAAATGTGCGAAAAGTGATTTTTTCAGCAAAATATCGGGTTTGCAGGATTCTGGGTAAGAAAGCGTTGGTGGATCCACGCAAGTCATACCTCCTGGAGATGCCCGGTGTCTACTTTCAGAATGTGTAGGTTTGGTAGGATTTCCAGGTGGACGCCGAGCCTAGCCGAACGTCACGGGATCCCCTGCAAAGACAGGTAGTTTTGTGATAGGCCATTTTGAGGTCGCTCAATACGTTGTGAGCCCTGCCTGTCGCGAGTACTTGGGCCTCCCGCCGAGTGAGGCACCATTATTGTGGGAGACCTGGAGGAACTGGGTGGTAGGAAATTTGTGTCAATCCCATGATTCCACAGCTTTGCCACACAAAATGATGCGAAAAAGTGATTTTTTCAGCAAAATCATCAGGTTTGCAGGGATTCTGGGTAAGCAGCTTTGGTGGATCACGCAGGCCATACCTTCCTGGAATCCCGGGTGTCTACTTTTCAGAAATGTGTAGGCTGGTAGGTTTCCCTAGGTGGACCGCCGAGCCCCGGGACAAAGCGTCATGGGACCCCCTTGCAAAAACAGGTAGTTTTGTGATAGGCCATTTGAGGTCGCCTCAATCGTCGTGGGCCCTACCTATCGCGGTACTTGGGCCTCCCACCCGAGTGAGGCACCATTTTTATTGGGAGACCTGGGAGCGCTGGGTGGTAGGAAATTTGTGTCAATCCCATGATTCCTGCAACTTACCACACAAAATGTGCGAAAAGTGATTTTTCAGCAAAATATCAGGTTTGCAGAGGATTCTGGGTGAGAACGTTGGTGGATCCACGCAGTCATACCTCCCTGGAATGCCCGGTGTCTACTTTCAGAAATGTGGAGTTTGGTAGGACTCCGTAGGTGGCCGCCGAGCCCCGGGCCAAAACGTCATGGGACCCTGCAAAACCAGGTCGTTTGTGATAGGCCATTTTGAGGTACAGCCTCAATGCGTTGTGTGCCTACGTGGTACTGGGCCTCCCACCCAGTGAGGCACCATTCTTATTGGGAGACCTGGAGACGCTGGGTGGTAAGGAAATTTGTGTCAATCCCATGATTCCACAACTTTGCCACACAAAAATGTCGAAAAAGTGATTTTTTCAGCAAAATATCAGGTTTGCAGGGGATTCTGGAAGTAAACGTTAGTGGATCCACGCAAGTCATACCTCCCTGGAATGCCCCGGGTGTCTACTTTTCAGAAATGTGTAGGTTTGGTAGGTTTCCGTAGGTGACCGCCGAGCCCGGGTCAAAATGTCATGGGACCCCCTTGCAAAACCAGGTCGCTTTGTGATAGGCCATTTTGAGGTCGCCTCAATACGTTGTGGGCCCTTGCCTGTCGCGGGTACTTGGGCCTCCCACCCGAGTGAGGCACCATTTTTATCGGGAGACCTGGGGATTGCTGGGTGGTAGGAAATTTGTGTCAGCCTATGATTCCACAACTACCACACAAAATGTGCGAAAAAGTGATTTTTCAGCAAAATATCAGGTTTGCAGGGATTCTGGGTAGAAAACATTGGGGACCACGCAAGCCATACCTCGCTGGACTCCCTAGAGTGTCTAGTTTTCAGAAATGTGTGGGTTTGGTAGGTTTCCCTAAGATGGCCGCCGAGCCCAGGGCCAAAAACCTCACTGGTGTGGGTGGTTCAAGTACCCGCAACAGGCAAGGGCCCAAAACGTATTGAGGAGACATCAAAATGATCTATCACAAAACAAGCTGGTTTTGCAAGGGAGTCACCTGGGTTTTGGCCCCGGGCTCGGCGGCCATCTTGGGAAACCTACCAAACCCACACATTTCTGAAAACTAGACACCCGGGGAGTCCAACGAGGTATGGCTTGCGTGGATCCCCCAACGTTTTCCTACCCAGAATGCCCTGCAAACCTCAAATTTAGCTGAAAAAAATCACTTTTCTCTCAAATTTCTATGTGGGAAAGTTCTGGAATCTACGTGGATCCACAAATTTCCTCCCACCCAGCGTTCCCCCAGGTCTCCCGATAAAAATGATACCTCACTTGCGTGGGTGGGTCAAGTACCCGCGACAGAAAAGGGCCCAAAACCTATTGAGGCGACATCAAAATTACTTATCACAAAACAACCTGGTTTTGCAAGGAGGTCCCAGGAGTTTTTGGCCCTGGGCTCGGCGGCCATCTTGGGAAACTACCAAACTCAAACATTTCTGAAAGCTAGACACCCGGGGAGTCCAGCGAGGTATGGCTTGCGTGGGTCCCACAACGTTTTCCTACCCAGAATCCCCTGCAAACCTCAAATTTAGCTGAAAAAATCACTTTTTCCATACATTTTTGCGTGGGATCACCGTGCCGGCACAAATGTCCTACCACCCAGCGTTCCCCTTGTTCTCCCGAGTAAAATGATACCTCACTTGTGTGGGTGGGCCAAAGGCCTGTGACTGGGAAGAGCCCAAAACATAGGGATTTAGGGTATAGCACCGAGAATTCTAAGCGCTATATTTGTTTAAAAATACGTTTTTAGCCAGTTCTGCTTTGGACACCCACACAAGTGAGGTATCATTTTACTCGGGGAACAAGGGCAACGCTGGGTGGTAGGACATTTGTGCCAGCACGGTGATTCCACGCAAAAATATGTGGAAAATATGGTTTTTTCAGCTAAATTTGAGGTTGCAGGGATTCTGGGTAGGGAAACGTTGGGGGATCCACGCAAGCCATACCTCATTGGACTCCCCAGGGTGTCTAGTTTTCAGAAATGTGTGGGATTGGTAGGTTTCCCTAGATGGCGGCGAGCCCGGGGCCAAAAAACCAGGTGCCCCCAAAACCAGGTAGTTTTGTTATAGGTAGTTTTGAAGTCTCCACAATACGATTTGGGCCATTTCCTGTTTCAGCCACTATGCCTACCCACACAAGTGAGGTACCATTTTTGTCCCGGGAGCCCTGGGAGAACGCAGGGTGGTAGGAAATTTGTGGATCCACGCAGATTCCAGAACTTTCCACCACAGAAATGTGAGGAAAATGTGTTTTTTGGACATATTTTTAGGTTTGCAAGGTATTCTGGGTAACAGATCCTGGTGAGAGCCAGTCAAGTCACCCCATCCTGGATTCCCCTGGGTGTCTAGTTTTCAAAAATGTATAGGTTTGCTAGGTTTCCCTAGGTGCTGGCAGTGTTAGGGTTCAAAATCTACAGCTAGGCACTTTGCAAAAAAGGGTCCGTTTTCACTGTGAAAATGTGGTGTGTCCATGTTGCGTTTTGGGCCGTTTCCTGTCGCGGCCACTAGTCCTACCCACACAAGTGAGGTACCATTTTTCTCGAAAGACTTTGGGGAACGCGGGGTGGGTGGAATTTTGTGGATCCACGCAGATTCCAGAACTTTCCACCACAAAAATGTGAGGAAAATGTGTTTTTTGGGACAAATTTTTAGGTTTGCAAGGGATTCTGGGTAACAGAACCTGGTGAGAGCCAGTCAAGTCAGCCCATCCTGGATTCCCCTGGGTGTCTAGTTTTAAAAAATGTATAGGTTTGCTAGGTTTCCCTGGGTGCCGGCAGAGCTAGGAACCAAATTCAACAGGTAGGCACATTCCGAAAAAAGTCAGTGCCTAGTGGGCTTTCTGCCGCCCTGGGGAGGGGAAATCAGGGGCTATTGCCCCGATATGCCCCCGAGGGGGCAGAAAGACTGTGGCTATTCTTTTGGGGGTCGGGGGCATTGGGATGCCTATGCTGGTCAGCCCCCACCCCTCCGTATAAAAGCCAGCATAATCGCTGGCACATAGTGGGCTTTCTGCCCCCCCGGGGGGCAGATCAGGGGCTACTGCCCCCATCTGCCTCCTGGGAGGGGCAGAAAGACAGTGACATCTTTTTTGGGGTGGGTGGGGGCATTGGCATGTCCATTCTTGGCAGCCCCCACCCCGAACTTTGTAAAAAAAAAAAAATCCCTGGTGGCTAGTGGGCTTTCTGCCCCCCCGGGGGGGCAGATAAGGTGCTATTGCCCCATCTGCCTCCCAGGGGGCAGAAAGACTGTAGCATTTTTTTTGGGTTGGGGGCATTGACATGCAAATTCTGGGCAGCCCCCACCCCTACCTATATAAAAAAAAATCCCTGGCGCTTAGTGGGCTTTCTGCCCCCTCCCGGGGGGGCAGATCAGGGGCTATTGCCCCCATCTGCCTCCTGGGGGGCAGAAAGTTGTTTTTTTCTTTGGGGGTAGGGTGGGGGCATTTGCATGCCCATTCTGGGCAGCCCCCACCCCGGGCCTATAAAAAAAATAATCCCTGGCATCTAGGGTATTTCTGAACCCCCGGGTGGGTGCAGATTGGTGGCCGCTGCCACCATCTGCCCCCCGAGGGGCAGAAAGACTGGAATTTCGTGGGGGAGGGGTGGGGGCATTGGCATGCCCATCTTGGGCAACCCCCACCCCTAAATGTATCGAGGGGAAAAAAACCTGGTGTCTAGTGGGCTTTCTGCCCCCCGGGAGGCAGATTGGAGGCTACTGCCCCCATCTGCCCCCAGGAGGGGCAGAAAGACTGTACCTTTGCGGCGGGGTGGGGTGGGGGCATTGGCATGCCCATATTGGGCAGCCCCCACCCCAAATTATAATTTAAAACAAATCCCTGGTATCTAGTGGGCTTTCTGCCCCGGGGGCAGATTGGGGGCTACTGCCCCATCTGCCCCCAGGAGGGGCAGAAAGACTGTACCTTGCGGCGGGGTGGGGTGGGGGCATTGGCATGCCCATATTGGGCAGCCCCCACCCCTAACTATAATTTTCAAAAAATCCCTGGTATCTAGTGGGCTTTCTGCCCCCCGGGGGGCAGATTGGGGGCTACTGCCCCATCTGCCCCCAGGGGGCAGAAAGACTAATTTTGTGGCCGGGGGGATGGGAGCATCGGCATGCCCGTTTTGGGCAGCCCCCACCCCTAAATATAATTTAAATAGAAATCCCTGGTGTCTAGTGGGCTTTCTACCCCCGGGGGGCAGATTGGGGGCTACTGCCCCCATCTACCCCCCAGGGGGGCAGAAAGACTAATTATGCCAAAAATTGTATGGGGGAGCAAAGGCCCTTGCCCAAGGGGCCGCTCCCCTCCCTGGTGCCTAGTGAGTGGATCTCTGCTTGGGGATCGCCCTCCTGGGGCGATCCCCAAGCAGAGATCCACTAGTGAGGGTACCATTGGAAAGGGGAGATTCTCCCCTTTCCAACGATACCTCTCCTGAGTTTCTACGTGCTCAGGGGGCTGAGATAGCCCCTGAGCACGTAGAAGCTGAAACTGTAATGAGCCTCTTGGCTCATTTCAGTTTCAGTTTCACTGAAATGAGATCAGCGCGACGTGCGCGCCGATCGTCATTTCAGGAAACCAGGGAGCCTCGGGAGCTGGGGAGCTCTTCCCCAGCTCCCGAGGCTTTAGGGGATGAAAGGGAATCCCTCTGGTGCCCGCACCAGAGGGATTTCCTTGACTGGGTTCCATGACGAGCTGGACTCGTCATGAGCACACGAGCACTGTGTGCCATGACGAGTCCAGCTCGTCATGAGCATGGAAGGGGTTAAAGTTCAAGAGAGTTATGAACAAATGGTCTGACAGTGACAAATATGTCATTCGTGCTTCTGATAAGGGGCGGAAACAACGTCATTTGGCCTAAAGAAATTTACAAGAGGCATACACTCAGTTGAATGACCCCAATTGTTATCAAAAAACTTTGAGAAAAGATTATGAAATTTTGAAGGAGAAATTCTACAGTGATCTCAAGGGGTGGAGAGAAGCTAATTTACTAAGTGTTGAACAGTACACTTTTTTGCACAGCACACACCCAAAATTGCCTATACCGTATCTTTTACCAAAGATACACAAAAATAAAGACTGCCCCCCAGGTAGACCAATTATTTCAGCCATTGGGAGTCTTCTAGAGAATGTTTCCAAATTCGTGGATTACTTTTTACAGCCTTATGTACAAGACCTACCCTCATACATTAGGGACAGCACTGATTTTTTTAAACATATTTTTGACATACATTAGGAACCTGACTATTTGATGGTATGCCTAGATGTGAGCTCCCTTTACACTAGTATAAGATACACTGATGGGATGAATGTCGTACGACATTTCCTCAAAACCAGAGAGATACAGTTTTTCAAACACAATGAAATGTTGTTGTGTATGATCGAATGGTGTTTGAACAGTAACATATTTCTCTTCAACAATGATTTGTTTCAGCAACTACAGGGGACTGCAATGGGCACCTGCTTCGCCCCCAGCTATGCGAATTTGCACATAGGCTGGTGGGAGGAGCAGGTGCTCCGCAACACAGAAATGCATGATTGGTCTTCTAAGATTATTATATGGCTCAGGTATATTGATGACCTCTTTTTTTTGTGGAAAGGTGATCAAAGATCAGTTGCTGAGTTTGATGCACAGATCAACGATAACTTGAATTTATCCTTTACTAGTAGTGTGAGTGATAAAAGCATTGATTTTTTAGACATTAGACTGGAGGTTATAGATTGTACAATCACTTCGAGAGTATTTAGAAAAGAAACCTCTGGCAATTCAACACTACATGCAACTAGCTCTCATCCAGGTGCCCTTAAGAAAAGCATATATGGTGAACTATTAAGGGCAAAAAGGATATGTAGTACACAAGATTTTTTCAGACAGACAGAAAAAGAAATGTCCAACAGATTAAGCGAAAGAGGATATAGTGAACCAGTTTTAAGACAAGCAACACAGATGGTCTCTATTAAAACTAGAACCAGATATGAGGAGAATAGATATATCTAGTAGAACAGGAAACATAGGTACAACAGTACAAGAGGAATGTAGATTTATCACCACCTACAATAAAGTACATAATCTGGTGAGATGAGTTCTACAAAAACATTGGCATTTGATCAAACAGGACCCTGTGGTGGGGAAAGACTTTGGGCTAAGACCATTGATCACCTACAGGAGATCACAATCAATTAAGGATATTTTAGTCAAGAATCAGATCACAAATCATGGCACTTGGCTGAAACCAGTAAATGGATTCAGGAGATGCAGCAGATGCAAAGCTTGTATGCATGGTGCAAATATCACAGAGATCTACACTGATTTGGGAGAGAGAATAGAAATCAGAAGACCCCTTAACTGTTAATCTGTTTTCGTGATTTATATGCTGTCATGCCCCTGCAAGAAAAAATTCATTGGAAGTACCATCTTACAAGCACATAAACGCGTCTTGCAGCACATACGGGAAATTAAAAACATAGATGAATCGTATCCTGTAGCAAGACACTTCAAACAATATCATAAGTGTAACCCACAACATCTGACCTACAGTGTGATTGGCCAGATAGAAAAATCACTCCAAGGAGGAGATAGAGAAAAGTTACTCAGGCAGTTAGAACGCAGGTATATCTTACCGCTTAACACTAAGGAACCGACAGGTTTGACCGTTGATGAAGAGATGTACACATACTTGTTGAATTGAACTGAAGTATCAGCCTTTGACTTTTTAGGTGTTAATATTGTTGTTCTTTTAATTCACACCGTGTAACCACATATTGAGGAACAGGTTTTGCAATGTTCAACATTTATGCTAGTTCTTAGTTAGTAATATTAATTTGTTTTTGGTTTTGCTGATTTACAGGGCCAGCTTGTACGAAGCTGATATATTGGAGTGCGGACTTTCGGGCTGCACAAGACTGGTGTCAATGGAATGCAAAAGAGCTGAGATATCTAATTTTCTTTTAAGTTTATTCTTTGTATTTGTACATTTATATTGATGGTATTGGGTATATTCAGTTGTCCATGACTGCCCAATGGGGCGTGATCAGGTTTTTGCACTTCAGTGGAACAGTGCATTTTGGTTATTGGTGCCATGATAGATACAATGCCACAAAATTATACTTCCTTATAAGGTTTATTGCATATAATCTGATATATTTGCCCAATGGGGCAAGACTAGTACTTGGACACTGTTGTATTATTGCAAGAGAATACATTGATAAAAAAACATAAGTCCATCAGTGGCAGAAATTGTAATTTACATTTATTTTATATATGTTTTTCTTGCATTTGAACTTGTATGAGTTTTGTATATCATAAGCAATGATTTATAATGCTAAAAAAGCAAATTTATTTTATAGTTGATGTTTAATGCTATGAGATCCATATATATCGCTGTGTTTGACATAATGTTATAAGATGGCCGCCAGGAAAAAGTGAATTGAACTGCTGTTTTTCTTTTTTCACATATGTGTGACGTTAAATATGTTGCTTTCACTCTCGTGAAAAAGGCTTCGTGCCGAAACGCGTCTGACGCTCTTTTAGTGTTTTCTTCACTTGAAATGGAATAAATCCAACTATGAAATACAGCTTCCAGGAGTGCCGTTCCGTTCTTGAACTTTGGTCGGAAGTGCGAAGATATATATATATATATATATTCCAAAACATCGATCTCGTCCTGATCGAAACAACGAGGCGCACACTGGAGATGTATCTTATCTCAAATTTTAATCAGCAACACGACCACAGCACCGAACAGACGTGTTTCGGCTTGACGCCTTCTTTAAAAAAAAAAAAAATATATATATATATATATGTTAACTGAAAAGAACAAAGGTTTTTTCAGTGAGTATATATTATTCTGTTGCATCTGCTCCAAATCTCCCGGCCCATCCAAAGTGGGTTTCGCAGCTTTTGACAACACAAACCAAATTTTTAATTTCGTAAAAAAAAAAAGAACAGTCGCTCACTCTGGTGATGTAATATTTTAGTAGTGGAAAATAAAAACTCTACACTTTTTGACCGTCACCACGGTCTTGCGCATGATACAGTCCAGTGGTTCCCGGTGTGCATACATAAGAACTAGAGTAAACATGATTAAAAGTACAAATTTAAGTGATGTAATAAATATAGATTTTTGATCACGGACCCCCTCTGTTAAGACAGTATAACATTTCATGCTGTTTTTCCTTTCATCATTATAAGTCATATATTTATCCTACACTGAGACAAAAATGAACATCAAATGGATAGCACAATATACTGAAAAAACTTTATACCGAAACAATTTTGGGAAACCAGACCATTGAAATGGAGTACGTAGTACATTTTGTCAAGATATCCACTACAAAAACATAAAGAATTTCTTCCCAGACATTGTGTACCAATATGCAAAGATTTTTCTTTAAAGGTAATACATGATATAATATTGTAAATTTACTTTAGAAACTATTTGAAGGCACAACAAGCTTCTCCAATATGGCACTGCTTTAAGGGGATCTGGAGTTAGTTTTGTAGATGGTGTTCTTCGCTTGTGTCTAGTTCTTAGGTGTGCTCACTGGGAATCACTGGATTGTATTGTGAGCAAGACCATGGTGACGGCAGAAGCGCGTCGCGGTTTGTGTTTCAACTATTAAAATATTACATCAAGGCAGCCAGAGTGCGGGACTGATATTATTTTGAATGCAATATATATTATATATATATATATATATATATATATATATATATATATATATATATATATATATACACACACACACACACACAGACACTCATTTAAATATATATATATTCATTTAAACCTCCCCTCTAATTCCAGTAGTCTTAAAAAACCCTTTTTACCCCTTAGAAACCCTTATTACCCATACTCGACCCTTTAAAACTCTTAATTGCCCCATTCCCTTACACATCCCTTAGTTCCCTTAAATTCTTTACTACCCCATACTCTTAACCAGCCTGAACCCTAAAAACCCCCTCCTTACCCATCCCTGGACCCTAAAAACCCCTTAATCCCCCCTCGCTTTACCCATCCCTGAACCCTAAAAAATGACTCTCTTGGTGCTACTGAAGTCAATGAACTTTTGGCCAATGACGGAGAGCGTGGAGTCTGGAGAGGGTGTCTGCATACCTTGAAACCATGGGAGAGAAAGAAGTGTTCAAGGGAGGAGACACGGAGGGAGGTGCTGATGGACCCCTGGGTATCTGAGACCTAGTGGTGACTCTCTTCAATCACAGTCTTCATTACTCCTGACGTTCACCTAACACACCCATCACCGCTGACTCTGAGCACCATTCTCTTCTTCATCTTCCGTTGTCCTGCTCTTCACTGGGACTGGCCATTACATTAATTTCTTCCTGTTTTTATTACTTCATGCTGCTGGCAAATTCACTAGATGTCAATGTTTAACAAAAATAATCACCCCACTCAACCCCATGCTAAAACAAACTCCATAAAAGTGTGTGAAACTGCTAGAAAAGGATCGGAGGTGTTAAAAAATAACATTTCATGCTTTCCTAAAAGTATCCTAGGATTAAAAAAACTGATCAAAGGTTACTTAACAGGAATTAATCCTTATCACGTCCTCACACATCAGTGGCTCCTCAAACGCCAGCGAGCGGTCAGTGGTTTGACTGCTAACCCTTGAGACATGGCCGACATGTGTGTCACAAAAATAGAGATTAAAAGGGAATTACAGATAGAGTGTAGACCACAAACATGCAAGAATATACACCTTTGAATTGTTCAGAGTTAGGCAATTACACAGAATCAAATACGGACAATGAGCTGGAAACCCCGCAGTGTGCCAATAGGTGCGCTTGGCTGGCCTGGCAAGAAGTGATACCAACGTGGCAAGCCAGACAATGTACAACGAGCAGAAAATGTCAACTGCGTCATGACAAAGGTTTCTCTAGCTATTGGCAACACAGTGACAAAGCCTTTCAGCAATTCCATTTCACGCCAGTCATGGTGGCACATAATTCCATGCAAACACCACAAAATGAACAAGCATAGGCAAACCTAATAGGTCTGTCACTAATGTGCCAACCAGGCCCGGCTCCAGGAATCGGGATCTGGGAGGGCCAGGAAGAAGCATGGATGGGCCATAAAGATGAAAAGGGTTGCCCTGCATCTCCTGGGTGTCTGAAAGCTGGGTATGGACATGCAGGTTAGCCTTGTAGAGCCGAGGAGCAGCGTACTCTACTTACTGTCCTGGTTGTGCCTACTAGTTTTACTCTGTATTTCTGGGTGTTTGTACCCATGTGCTTTATCCCTACTGCTTTCTCCGCCGCACCACCCTTTCACTCTCTGACTCACACTCCATGCTGTCTGCTTCACGCTGCCCTCATGCCCACCTCACCCCCTGCTTCCTCCCACCTCCTCTCCCTCCACCTCAACCTTCTCTTTCTCTGCCTGACCCTCTTTCTCCCCACCTCATAGGCCTATCATATTGCCATGGCCTCCACTCTCTCTGCCTCAGCCTCTCATTCCACCCCACTTTTCCCTTTCCACCTGATATCCCTCTCTTACTCCACTTTGCCATCCTCTCACTGTGTATCAACCTTCTCTCTCCACCTCACCCTTACCCCCCTCTCTCCACCTCACACCCTTCTCTCTTTCCACCACACCCTTCTCTACCCACCTCGCCCTTCTTGCTTGGCCTCCCATTCCTCCCCCTCTCCGCCCCATCCTTCTCTGTCTTTCCAATCCACCCTTCTTCTTCACTTCACTGTCTTCCCTCTCTTGCTCGCTATCCTCCTTATCTCTGCCTCACCATCACCTTCTCCTTTCTCTTCTTCACCTTCTTCTTTCTCCACCTCACCTTCACTGCTGCTGCATATCAGGTAACAATTTTGTGTATGTAAAGGAAGGTTGATCTGCCTCCCTACTAGTGTGTGTGAGGGTGCTTGTGTCAGTGCACAGGTGTACAGAATCAGACCTTGCACTCCTACTGCCCTCGACGTGCTCCTCTCTGGTAGCACTCAACATTTGAACAGTGACAGCTCAAAGGGCTGGATTAATTGCTGGCTTTAGGTATGGGTGAGCTGAGCACAAGCCCAGGGCACTAAGGGGGACATTTACAAGAATTGCCGCTGAGCAGTTTTGATGCTGCTTAGCAGCAATTTTTTTACTGCTGTCCACCGCCGAAATCCCACGCCATGTTTGCGACGTATTCACAATACGTCGTTACATGACATTAGGATCAGCTAGCAGCGGCAAAAATTGCCGCAAACTCTAGCGTCACTGCGATAAAATTCTTGACAGTAGCGTGAAAAAAGTGACAGCTGGACAATTAGCGTAAAAAAAATTCTCGTTAGTCAGCCTATTTTCACTTTTCTGCCTCAAGAGGCAAAAAGAGCTTCCAAATACACCTCTATGGAAAAAAAGAAAATAAAAACACCGGAATGCTGAATGGAGCAGCCAGGACCATGTTCAGCACAGGTCAACAACTTCCCAAACCTTCCAACATCCAGGATGACCAGCCAGAGTCCCAGGGGAAGAAAAAATGCAGAATCAGGGCCTCATTTACGAAAAGTGGCGCATCGCTGGTGAAAAACAGTGACACAGCACTTTTCATTGCACTATCCTTGCGACACCATGGCGGTTGATGTCTGGGAGCGCGGACAGTCCCTGGGGCCTGGAGACCTCTCTGGGCCTGCGACTGAGACCCATAGTGGGAGGTGCCAGTGCTGTGGAATTACTGCGGCCTGACGGTGGAGGCCCGCCGCGTTGGGCCGAGCCTGTGGCACACGGCGGTATACATTGAGGGGTCGGCGATAGCCCTTACCTGGTGGCGAAGTCTGGTAGGTCACATGGAGACACATTTCTGACCTGTGTGAGAAAACCGCCTGGTGCCCCTTGGAGCTGTGATCGGTAGAGGCGCTCCTGTGCACTGACGTTAGGAGGTCTGCATTACATAACATGCACCACCACTACACCGGGGTGCACTGAGGAGATTGCCGATGGTGGGTCACGCCTCTCTGCATCATAGGCCGGCGGAGGTGGCGCTGCCCAGACGCTCTAGAGGGTGAGGCCCCTGAGCTGCACCGAACTTGTGTGGCGGGAGTGCCGCTACTTCGTGCCTAAGAGGGCGCTTTTGCATCACCTGCATCAGGATGTTCCCCAGCGGACTCGGCAGCGACTGCTGTACCCAGGCTTGTGAAATCCGGATCACTGACAAAATATCGACGGACCGAATATCAAGGTACCATAATATCGACGCAAAAATATCGAAGTCAAGAATATCGAAATCCTATCTAAATAAGGGTAAGTACAAAAATATCGAGAGAAAAAATATCGATGTCAAAAATATAGTTGTAAAAAATATCGTTTTTTTAAAATGTTAAAAAAATTATGTAAAATAAAGTAAATACATATAATTAAAAGAAACATAGTTAAAAATATTAAAATATGTTTAAAAATAATAACCAATACATATAATGTTAAAATAAATTAAACATATACATATATAAAATAATATATACACTTACTCCACAGAGTGCAACAGTAGAGAAAGTGTTGGATAGCGTAGGGGTAAAAATTACTATTCCAACTCCAGAGAGTGCAACAGTAGGGAAAGTGTTGGATAGCGTAGGGGTAAAAATTACTATTCCCACTCCAGTGAGTGCAACAGTAGGGAAAGTGTTGGATAGCGTAGAGGTAAAAATTACTATTCCCACTACAGAGAGTGCAACAGTAGGGAAAGTGTTGGATAGCGTAGGGGTAAAAATTACTATTCCCACTCCAAAGAGTGCAACAGTAGGGAAAGTGTTGGATAGCGTAGGGGTAAAAATTACTATTCCCACTCCAAAGAGTGCAACAGTAGGGAAAGTGTTGGATAGCGTAGGGGTAAAATTTACTATTCCCACTCCTAAGAGTGCAACAGTAGGGAAAGTGTTGCATAGCGTACGTGTAAAAATTACTCTTCCCACTCCAGTGAGTGCAACAGTAGGGAAAGTGTTGGATAGCGTAGGGGTAAAAATTACTCTTCCCACTCCAGTGAGTGCAACAGTAGGGAAAGTGTTGGATAGCGTAGGGGAAAAAATTACTATTCTCACTCCAAAGAGTGCAAAAGTAGGGAAAGTGTTGGATAGCGTAGGGGTTAAAAATAACATACTTCTAAATTAAATAATTTTTGTAATTAAATAATGATTTAATAATACATTAACAATAAATTAATTAAAAATACCAATAAATTAAAATTAATAATTACTTTAATAACATTAAATTACTTCCCACCCTATTCCCCAATAAACACACAACCCACTCCGCATAAAATTCCACACAATTAATTTAATCATCAACTAATTAATTAATAAAAATGAATTACCAATTAAGAATAATTAACAATAAAGTAATTATCAATAACAATAAATAATAATTAATAAAAAAAGAATTGCCAATTAATAATTAATTAACAATAAATTAATTATCAATACCAATAAATAATTAATAAAAATGAATTACCTATTAATAATTAATTAACAATAAATTCATTATCCATACCCAAAAATAAAAATTAATTACTTAATTACAATTAAATTACTTCCCACGCTATTCCCCTATAAACCTCCAACCCGCTCCAATAATAAAATACAAATATAATAATCAATTAATAAAAATTAATTACCAATTAATTAACAATAAATTAATCATCAATACCAATAAATAAAAATGTATAATTACTTAATTACAATTAAATTACTTCCCACCCTATTCCCCTATAAACCCACAACCCGCTACAGAACTAAAATGCAAAATTTAATTAAAAATAATTAATAATTCCTAAAAATTATTATTTAATTTACTATAATTAAATTACTTCCCATCCTATTCCCTATAAACCCACAACACGCTACGGTACTAAAACGCATAATTTACTTTAAAAAAATTACTAACTTCTAAAAATGTTATACATATATTTAAAAAACAGTACAATACTTAATAAAAAATATAGAACACATACATATAAAATACATACTAAAATACATAACACTAATATGAACATCGATATTTTTGCTATCGATATTACTAACTTCGATATTAACAAAAACGATATTTCTTACCTTCAGGTCGATATTCTGGTCGTCGATATTCTTGATGTCGATATTCTGTCCCTACGATATTTAAAACTCGATATTAATGTAGGTCGATATTAAAAACTCGATATTATGTCTGTGCACCGTGAAATCCGGCCTGGCTGAGGCTCCTGCTTGCTGAGTCACAGATGTAAAGACAGCGCAGCGGATTGAGCTTCGGTGACGATGTCCAGGTGAGGAGAAGGTGGGATGGGGAGCGGAGGAGGCGGGGGGTTGTGTTGGGCCCAGGCCTAGCGCCTCTGGGTGGCGTACACCATGCCCTGAGCAATCTCTGCACTGCGGCGGACCCACATCGCCGAGGACACCGCACAAGACTGGTGGGGGACTCCACTAACTGGAAGGGGTCCCTGATATCGGCCGTTGGTGGTAGCGGGTGCTAGGGGCACGTGGGTCGGTTCGAGCCCAGGCCCTTGGGCCCGCAGCTTCATCCGCTGTTACTCGCTGGGGCACTGGGGAACACGGAATCTGGTCACCACTGTTAGATTGGAAGAGGCGACCGGGTGGTGCTGCCTTTCCTCGCCCTCTGTTAGTGCGCTTTTGGGTGTACGAGGAAATTCTCTCGGTGGCACCCGAAGGAAGATTCCTGGTTAGCATACAGCTGACTGGAGGCGAGGGGCCGGCTGGTCACACTGCACTGCACCGCATGTTGTACATAGTGTCTGGGAGTCTGGCGCAATGATGGGCCGCCTGTACATGGGGGTGGCGTTGACACCTGGCCTCTCCTCCGTGTCGGTGGACCGAGCAGGTGGGGGTTGCTGGCCGCCTGGGCAGGTGAGAGCGGACGGGAAACAACCTTTAGAACGCATGCATTACATCGCATGCCATTAGATCGCGGTTTTTACAACGCAAGTCGTTACAACGACTTGCACTGGAGGGCGCTATAGGACAAGGAGTAGTTTAATTTACTATCCAACACCTTCCCTACTGTACGTAGGCTGGAGTTGGAATAGTAAATTAAACTACTCCTAAGTCCAGCGCCCTCCAACGCAAGACGTTGTAACGACTTGCGTTGTTAAAACCGCGATCTAATGGCATGCGATGTAATGCATGCGTGATATCGTCATACATCCGAGCGGACACCCTGGACTCCAAACTAGACTCTGTACTCGCAGCGGGTACCTCCCTCGAACAAACACGCACTTCTCTTGAGGGCCGCATCAACAAATTCACAATCGACTTCACCCTGGAGTGCACAGATCATCGCAAGCTGAATGACAAGGTACACAACATTGAGCAAGAACTGGCCAAAGTCCACCCTATTACTCTGACTGCAGGGTTGGAGGTACAGCACCTAATGGCACATGTGAAGTCCCTAGAAAAAAGAGCGGATGATGCAGGGGGCCACTCCCGGCGGAACAACATGAGGGTGGTGGGTCAGCCCGAGGGAGCAGAAATGGCTGATGCAGTGGCATATACGCAGACATGGTTGTGTGACCTACTGCCAGCAGGTGCACTCGTCCCATTTTTTGTTGTGAAGCGTGCCCATCGAGTGTCGGCGAGCCATCTGCCACTGGGGACAGGTCCTATACCCTTTCTCTTCCGCCTCCTACAGGGATCGTGACGCTGTCCTGAGGGAGGTACGCAAGCTGGGAGAGGTGAAAGTGGATACGCCACAGTACTTTTCTTCCCTTACTACGCCACGGGGGTGCAGAGGCCGAGGGGGTCGTGCCTAGTGGTTAAGCGATGCCTCAGAGTTGGGCATCAAATACGCCCTCCTCTTCCCAGCAAGGCTGCAAGTGGTCTCAGGTGGTGACACGTGATTCTTTCTTGCCACTGAACAGATCTGGACCTGGCTGGAATCTAATGGTCGCCAGATGCTGCGGACAGGAAGTGAAGGTTCTGCGCAACAAGCTGTCATTCGTGGAGCCAATCATAGTGGGAGGCATAGGAGGAGCAGGCGTCCCCCTCCACAACTACAAGTCACCCCCAATCTGGAGCAGGTTATACAAGAGAGGCGGAAGGCGCTGCTTGCGGCAGCGACAATGTGCTATCGCACTCAGAGACAGGATCCCAACACTTCCCTTCACCGCTCCTTCAGCGACGATGGCTCCACTGCGACGTGGCCATCTGGTGTGGAGTCCGGGTCGCCCCCGGATGTGACTCCTCAGACGGCAGATGACCTAATTTAAGGTTGACTGGGTGTGCGTCTCTCCTTCTTCCACGGTTCCAGACAGCTCCGGAGAGTTTCTGGCTTTCTGTGGTTCCCGGTCTCCAGCTTCCTGTTGCTGACATTCCGGTCTACCGAGGTCAGCACTTAGATCGGATCAGGTCCAGTCGTCACCCAAAGGGAACGGAGCAGTTGTTCAGGTGAGTGACGTATGACAGGGGTGGTAGTGGTGGTCTCCTTGGTGCTCCTAGCTGCAATGGCAGGAGGTAAATGGTGTCGTTGACCTTGCCATGGATGAATTGTGGGAGTTCTTCTATTATCCAAGGGCCCCATGTATGAGGCCCCAGCGGCACTTTTGCACCGCTGGAACATTACTTTTTTGACGTTCTGGTGGCGCAATGTGCCACAGCATGTTAACAACGCCACCTAAAGCTACTTCACGTAAGTTTTCATGGCCTTGTAAATATGTGCCCCTTTCACACATAAAACTGCGTGAAAGGGGCGTTCCACGGGTGTTGCTGCGGGGGTTCCCACATAAAACCCATGGAATCTGAAGCATCCCCTGATTTACGAGAAACCGGAAACCTAGGAATGTGTCAGAATCTAACACCACCCCAAAGGTGGTGTTTGGGAGGCGCAACGAGGATAAATGTTATTATTTGTCCTCTTTTTTACCTTTTTCTATGTGTGCAGCATTCTGCAGCACACATAGAACGAGGAAATCGCCTGGATTGATTGATTTTGTGCAGGCAGGTTTCCCTTCCTGCACAACATCAATCAGCTCCGCAATGCAGGCACCCTTGCACCATGGCGCAAGGGTGCCTGCGTTGGCGCATGGCAGTAATTGTGCACCAACATAGGGGAAAAAGACAGGAATGCACCCTGTCTTATGGATAGGCTGCAATCCCGCCCTTTTGTTTTGTCACTGGGCAGCGCAGCAAGATTCCAGCACCAAAACCTCTTAAATGAGTCCTCAAGTGTTTGCACCACTGGACTTTGCGGCACTTGTAAATATAGCAATAAAAAAAAGCATCCGTAACGTCAACAAATTGACTCTAAGGCGGCATTAACTCCTTGTAAATACGCCCCTCAGTTTCAGAGGGGAGCCCTGGGCTTGCATCGAAAACTGCTTTAGTTTATTTATTTTAATTACAGGCTGACGGCGCCTGTTCTTTCGCTCCAGGCGCTGCACAAATGTTCACCCTTCTTAAAATTCCTCTGTTTGCTTCCCCCTCCACTTCACCTTCGCATCCACTCCCCCCCACCCTTTGCCTCTCACCTCTAACTTAGCAACTGAATAGGTGCTGCAGGGGACCTGATGTGTAAACACAGTAGCCCTCCACCCCCATCTCCTACTAGCATCACGAGGAGCAGGGAGGAGGTGGATTAGGTCAGAGGCAGACTTTCTTTAGCTTTCACCAACCAACTGCATTGCTCCTTGAACATCCCCCCATCCCCTATTAGATGGCGAGGGGAGTGGTGTATCTTCCTGATGTGCTTAGTTTCCTCATGCAGACATAGTGGGTACAATAGTGTCAAAGAGTAGAGCAAGGGGCTTATTTACAAGCTCACTGCGCTGCGCACATTTATTGATGCACCGGCAGCGCAATGGGCTTCTTCATATTTACTAGGCCATGTAAAGTCACCCTGCGTGACTTTTCATGGCCTTGTAAATATGTTTACCTTTCCCGCATAACTCTGCGTGAAAGGGGTATTCCAAGTGTGTTGCTGTGGGTGTTCCCACACAACATCCATGGAACTTGATGCATTCCCAGATTTACAACATTTTATAAACCTGGGAATGCGTCAGAATCCCTATGCCTTTTCTCTTTCTGTGCGTGCTTCATTCTGCAGCACGCATAGAAAGAGGAAAGTGCATTTAATGGTATCCCTTCCTGCACAAAAACAATCATACCCTCAGCACAGGAACCCTTGCGAAATGGCTGGCTGCATGGCTGCTGTTTGTGCGCAGGGGAAAAGGACAGGAATGCAGCGTATCTTGTAGGTAGGGCGCATTCCTGACCTTTTATTTTGACGCACAGCTGCACAGCAGGAAGGCTTGCTGCACTTTCACATGGAAGTTGTAGCACAGCAATAGCCGCTATGAACTTGCTTAACAGTAACTCATCCTCTATACATCACTTAGAAAAGGTGAAGTACGAAAGATTGGGGAGATAAAGGACATCAGGGGTAGGGGGGCCAGAAAAGGTGCAAATTTGATTTCGCCTGGAGTGCTCTTATAGCTAAGTCCGGCACTGCCTGGTGCTCATGGGCATGCATAAAATCTACAAAGTCCTTGGGGCCTTATGCATTTTAAAGAAATAGCAATGAACTGTACAACTTTTTGGAGCTGTGGATAGTGACTACTGCAGTGCCTTTACCCCAAAAAGAGTGATTCCAATTGGAAGAGCAATCCAAGCTGGCAGCCTGAGGAGAACTAACCAAACCTCAACCGTGGCCTGTTCTGCCAGTAGCAGCCACTGTGCCAAATGTACAGCCCCTGAGATTGACGACTGGACTTCTCATTGGGTGACTATTTTCTCAAAGCATAATTGGTTGCAGCTCCTTAAGCAGAGTGTATTTTAAGGGAAACATAGAGGAAGTGTACAGCACATGTAATCACTCTCCATTTCTCATCTCTGTGCCCCTTCACCGTTTCCTTTTTTCTAGATTCTAGAAAGTTTGATCACTTTTGTTACCCTTTAGCACCACAGTTGTGAAAACTGTCGCAGAGTCTTTTTCAAGACTTCTAATGAAGGTCATGCCCAATAGCTAATAACATTTAATTGTGTGAGTTAAGAACCCTCCTTGCAAAACGCCACAAAACATCACAATTATTTGAAACTAAAATAAGAGTGTGTTTTTCTAGTGGAGGGACACCTAGTAGTTCAGAATTGCTTTATCGATGCCAGGACATGCGTATTTTTTCCATCGCTTGCTTTCCCATTCTTGTGTCAGAAATAAAAGGCTGAGCAGCAAGGTTTGAATTTGTGAAGCCACAGCTTCTAGGAGTATTTCAGAAGCAAGTGCATTAGCCCACTTTATTAACTTATCAGTTTAGTACCTGTTATAGCAGTGCTATATTCCATTTCTGGCTACTCATATAATCAAAACAGAGAATTTTTTTGGGATAGAATTTTTGGGGGAGAGAATAAACGCACAGTCACCGGTCCCCTGTAGTGTGCCGTTTGTGCCTGAAGTTGTTTCAACTTATATTAGCAGACTCTGAATATTTTAAGGATTGTACGTACATTTTCAATTACCTTTCTTGGGATCGCAAAATCCTAACAGATTGATCCTGGAATAAGGCTTCTCTTAAGCACTGTGTGATGGGCGCTTGGGCCGGTTTCTTTTCATCTGGTGGGAGTGTCCCAGGCAGTGGCGGCTCCTCCGCGATGTTCTTGCATCGTTTTATTTTGCATTTGCCGGCTCTGAGCCAGCGTTGTAGGGAGGGGCGGGCCGAGGCATGGGAGGGGGGAGGAGGTGCTACGTGCACGCCCTAAGTGCTCATGTGTGTTTGGCTGGATGTCTCAGGCCGACCAAGACACACATGCACACTTAGGTTTTCTCCAGCCCAGCTACACTGAGCAGCCGGGCTAGAGAACCCCACAGACTCCCTGGCCTGAGCGGAGCGTCTTTCTAGCCCGCTCAGGCCAATCCCTGCACTGCTCTGAAGCACGGGGATTGAATGGGAGTCTATCCCAGGGGCTTCTGGGACCAGGCAGGTAGAGGAGAGTCCGGGCAAGGCTGGAGGCAGCCGGCAGCTAAAGGTACTTTATTTTGGTTTTTTTTTTAAATATAGTATTTCTACCCCCGCATCCCCCCGTGGGACCCCTCCCGCATTCCCTCAACCGGCCCCACCACGCTTTGTTTATGGCGGCTGCCGCTGGTCCCAGGTAACCCTGCTGTTCAAACAGGGGTAACAGCCACTATTCCAATTGACTTCACACCTGTCCCAGGTACTTCAAGTAGCCCAGGGCATTGATGTTATGCATGAACGCTAAGCAATTAAACTTATAAAGTGAGGCTGCAGGTCCAGGTGACTCATTAAGAAAAACAACAAAAGCTGGTTTCCTAATTATAAATTGGTCTTGGGTGGGCCATGGGGCTACCTCGGGAGGGCCTGGCACACCTAGCCCTCCCTCTAGAACCAGGCCTGGTGCCAACGCATGCAGACAAAGCAGGCATGCACACACATACTGTTTGCATGGCTCTTATAATGGCTTATCAGCTTTCTCTCGTCATGAAAATGCGTTTTATTTTCCAGTTGTTACCAGAGTCAGGTTTGTTCGAAGAGACGGAGCACAATACTACTAGCACAGTATATCAAATGTCGTGAGTCCCAATAAAACCCTTACAAAGGTTCATTTGCCCGAGTACAAGTTGTATATTTCAAACCAAGTGACAGGTCTCATTTTCAAAAACTAACGATGAAATGATGCCGCCCTGTGGTAAAAAGTATAAGCACACCCATGTACTCGCGAAGGTTCCGTCTATATGCTTGTTATATGTTTATGAAACAGGCACTTATAAAAAAAAAAAAAAACAGGAACAAAGAAACGGTAAATGTTTGAAAAGCGGCGAATATTATGTCTTGCTAGTTTTATCCATGAAATTATTAAAACAGCTTTAAAAATAACCCCCAAAAATCTGCATGTGGCCAAGATATTATGTAAACAAGAGAAAAAGACGAGTAGTTTGTTTACATTGTTGAGCGCTCCAAAGCTTAAATTATACCTAAAAAATAAACGAACACTTCCATACCATGTTATGTTCTATACAGTAAATTGTCCCAGTGGCAGCGAGGAAGCAGCGTGGCCATATGGTCACTTGATTTTTGTCTGAAGCCCTTCTAACGTGTGGATTCCTAAAGTTGCCAGACTCTTTTGGTTTGTCATTAATGTTGACAAAACAAACACACAGTTTTGCATCATAACACATAGCTAACTATTTCTGGACTGTGCAAATAAAAGCACGTACTTGCCCTCGTTAGGGCTGCCACTGACCGGTTTTCTACCCGTATTTTACTGTCCCGGCCGGTACAAAAAGAGGCACAATCAGCCAAAGCCGGTATTTTTAGCCCTTACCAGTACATACTTCAAACAAAAAATATAAATAGAAGGCACTTTTTAATGTGTACTGGATCTGCGTTGACGAGCCCTGACTAATAATTAAAGTAAACAAAGAAATGTGTTGGTACAAATGAATACCTACGATTTTGTTTAAAACAGTGGTCGGAGTGCATTAAAAAAAAAGTATGGGAATTGTGGTGCTGTCTGCTAAGAGGGCGGGGTGAGTGAGTGTAGGAGCGAGTCAAAAGTGAGGCTAAAAAACTAAATATTCTGTAACTTTTTTGGGTTTTAAGGCATAGCTTAAATGTCAAATAAAAGCAATTTAAGTTAATCAGTGGGAAACGCACTATTGTACATTATGAAACCTCTGGTTTATGCACTGCAGAGGTCTGTGTCTGAAATCAGAGAGCCACATAACTGAATACTGGTTGGGTGCAGTGGAGAATAAGTAACTTGTGTATGTTTAGTGCTACGAGGTCCCAGGCTGTTAGAAAAAGCACTGTGAATATGTAAGTCATTATTTTAAACTTGCTTTACACACAGTATAAGATAGGCTGCTACGAAATGTACAAATATGTTTAAGATAAAAAAGTGTTCCAAAATATAGATTTTAGCAATCCAGACTGTACATAGTGCAATCATTTTTATAACTGTCCTTTAAAAAAAGTACACACTTCACAGCTCAACTGCTAACTCCCTTGCAATACAACTCAAAATGAATAAATCGGTGTCATCAGGAAATTTCAAGTGATTCCGTCAAATAGAGCCAATACCGGCTTCCAAGCACCCTTTACATTTTCAGATTGACCAGTTTTTCACATTTACATTTCTTTCAGGCCACAAGCACCCTGGCATAAAGGCTTGTTTAGCTGTTTGCCCCTCCCTCGGGTTCACAGCACTGGAGACTCCCTGCCTTACACTTCAGCTGAAGCAATTCAGCTCTTGGAATTAACCATCCAAAGACGGTTGTCTTTTCACAAAAAGTAGGGGAACTGTTTTTCTTAAATTAAAAATGTGTGGGCACGTCATGCCCCTCAGATCCCGCCCAATTCAACCACTGGTTTGCAGTCCCAGTTAATATAATGCCTGAGCCTTTGCAGACCCTTAAACCAACAACAAATGGCCAGTATTCTCTTGGAAAGGTGGCAACCATTTGTGTTGAATACTGGAACTACTTGCGTGCTCCACAGGCCCCAGACTAGATCTGGAAACTTGCAATAGCTCCAGAGAACCGACAGGTTACTTCTCGTAGCTCCAGCTCACAACTCTGAGCCGACCCCCCTTCGGATATGACGTGAATGAGCTGTATAAGATAACAATCTGCATGATGCCTCAGTTTTCTTTTTTTTAAATCTACCACATGGATTTGAAACTGCTGTCTTTGGGTTTTTACAGATTAAACTCTTCACATATTTTCATGCCATTGTACAGTGAATACCATGTCCCCCCCCCAAAACAGCCAGGTTCCAAGCGTTGTGACACCTATCTGAAACACATCTGTAGGAAAGGGCCCTTTTTGTATGGTCACCCCCACACTTTTGTCCCCCAATGCTGATGGTTATGACTCTGAAAGTGCACTAGAGGCTGGTATCCATGCCCCAGTGCCAGTGCTCTCTCCCTAAAATATGATGCATGTGAATTGGTAACCCAAATTGGCAAGGACTTTAACCTCCTTATAAGTCCCTGGTAAGTGGTACATGTGGTACCCAGGGCATGGGTGTTAAAGGGGTTCCCAGGGCCTGAAGCACTGATTGTGCCACTCGGAGTGACGGAAGTAAACAGAGGACAGCAGTCCTGCCATAGCAGACTGCATGAGCAGTGCAAAGTGCTCAAACATGACTTTGCCATCACCATGAGTGGCAAGGTCAAAGAACTATTTTAATATATATGCCAGTCACGCCTAAGATGGCCCTCTGAGCCCAGGAGGCATGGTGCATTATATTAAAGATGTGGACACATACGTGAAAGCTCATATGTCCCTATAGCAGCTTCTTTCCATTAAGGGCTACTAGAAGTGGTCAGGAGGCCATAGGATAACATGGGCTGGCACCTGGGCACCCCGAGGTTGCCAGCTTCATTATGATCTCACTAAAAAGTGTCATGTTTGGTATCAAACAACTTGTCTCATCGAATCTGACTTTTTCCCAAAGTCAGATCTAATGTGACATGCACCCAGATGGCTACCTTAGAGGTTGCCCACCTGGTTGCCCCACCATTTCCTGTGCTGTGGCCGACAGCCTGCAGCTGCTGCTGCCAAGACAGGAATCTGACCCCTTGCCAGGAGGTGTAAACACTCCTAGAGTCAGAAACAAAGGCCTGCCTAGGCAGGAGGTATCACCTCCCTCCCTGGCAAGATGGCTAGTGGAGTGGCACATCAAGGCGGTGAGCTTCAAAGCTTCCACCGCCTCCGATATGCAAGTAGACTTTCCTCCCCAGATGAGGAAAGAGCCAACCCCTTGCCCCCAGGCACATGTGCACCCGGGCAAGTGGGAAAATTGGGTAGTCAGGAGGTGTACACTCCCAGAAGACTAGCCACACCCCTAGGGTGGGCTAACTGGTCTGTACAGCAGAGGAGGGGGTTTCCCAGTTATTAAAGTGGCAGAATAAAGAGTTCTGGGTAGGAAAGGTGGCACACACCCCCGGATGTGGTCACCTCAGGGGCGCATTAGCTGCTGGGACTAGTAGCCCATTGACTACTTGCACCCACTCCCCTAACGCCCCTAATCTAGGATTTAAGGGGCACCCCCGGCACCATAACTACAGACCTGCTTGACTTGTGACCAAGGACAAAGATGAGACCCGTGACTGCGATTTCAGGACCTGCACAGAGCAAAGACGTGATAATCTGCACCTGTGGCAACAACCCTGCAACTGCATGACTTGTCCTGGACCAGAGATTGCCCCCAAAGGAAAGAGGAACCTCTCTGCAAGACAAAGGCAACTCTAAAACTTAATTGGACAAGCGATACTAGTCTCCTACTGCCTGCAGGTACATCGCACTCCCGGAACCAAAGAATCACTGGCCTTCAGGCTCGCCAAGGGATCGCCCAAAAGTAAATGGCCTACTGCATTGTGGGAAACACAACCCTGACATCCAGCAAGTTTCAGATGGCTACTGTTTTCATCCGGACTCCAGGACGTTGAAGTAACCAAAAGCTGTGTTTGCTGCTACCAAGGCTTGTTGGTGGCAAGTCAGGCTACCACTACCTTTGTTCGACGCTGTACCTCAAGGGAATCACGCAGCATCTTCAACCCACTGCTTCAGTGGCCCCGTTGTCGAGATATTGCATCCTTTCCCTCACCAGCACCATCCAAGTAGCAAAACCAACACCTGTGGCTCCTGTGTTCAGCACCAGGGACAGCCAGGATAACTTTGCACTCGGGCCCTACGAGCCAGGTAAAATTCAACTGACTGTTGGATCCTGGTCCAAGGACTCACATCACCTTATCCCCCCCATCCCTAGTGGTTTCCACTGGACTCGACCTGCTAGTGACTGAGGGGCCGATTCCGATTCAGGCCGGAAATCTCTCCGACCGAGCTGGACCCGGAGAGATTTCCGACCGAACCGGACTCTAGCAGCCCGACCGAACGAGTACGATGCGTCCGTATGCTATCGGACTCGATTCGGTCGGACTCCCATTGAAGTCAATGGGAGCCGGTCGTACGAAGCGTACACGGACTCCCATTGACTCAATGGGTGCGTCGCGAACAAGGGCGCCCCCTACAGTGGGTACGCGTCGGTGCGACTCACACCGTACATGCACGTGTAGGGGGGACCCATGGGTCCCCCCCTGTGTGCGACTCGCGTGGCTACGCGTGCATGGGGGTCCGACACGGACCCCCGAAGTCCGGCTCCGACTGCTCTTTGAAGCCGGAAGGCGCGAGTCGGTCGGACTGCTCGAGGAGCGCATCGTACTTGCTCGGTCGGGGAACGTCTCCATTGCGTGGTGCGAGTCGTGTCCGTGCGAGTCGGTCGGAGCGGTTCGGACCCGCGAACGAGTCGGTCGGCGATTTCGCGTACGCTCGCATCGTACTCGCTCGCCCGGACGCATGTTCGAATCGGTCGGAAACAAGGCCTCCGAATCGGATCCGGTAAAGCCGAATCCGATTCGGTGCCCTACCGGCCGAGATCGGAATCGGCCCCTGAGTGTCACTGCTGTGTTTTGCCATTGACTGCAACATTTTCGTTTTGCAAGATTTAAATACACTGATCTATTTTTCCTTTAAAAATCCATAATTCCAGTTATACTCATCTGATTGTCTTCTTTTTGGTGTCTAAAATTATATAAAAATCTGTTCTATTTTTATAAATTGGCGTCGGATTTCTATCAGTTCCCGTCAATTACTTATCGTCCATGTTGTTACTCTGAAATACTCAACACATGTTCTTCTAGTAAAGCCTGACTTCTCTGCACCACACTACCAGGACTGAGCTAGGGATTTAGTAGTGTGAATCCAAAAGACCTATTTGGGGTAACGTGAAGGTATTGCATAGTAAAGGCTAACCAGCCTCACTGCATAACACCCCACTTTACTACAATATCAATTTCTGATCTTCGCAAAGTCATAAGCTATCAGTATGAATCGATGCATCCTGCCTGTAGCACAGTGACATAACGACTCCCCCTCTATAAGAGCTAAAGCGGGGGCTGCTACTGTGCCAGATGGGGAAGTGAAAGGGGTCCATTAAAATGCTACTTGTTTGTTTTTGGACCTCTTCTGCATGCAGCTTTGTGTACCAGCAGGGCATGCCACAAAGGAGGGATGAGAGCGTGGGCAGACATGCACAGTGACAGAAGCACAGAAAGAGAAATAATTAAAAATAGAGGAAAACACAGAGAGGGGCAAATACAGTGTTCTTGGGAAAGAAAGGTAAGAAACAAAAAGTAAAGATGAGAGAAAAAAGATAATTGGATAGAAATGGGGAGTTTGAGTCACAAGAAGAAAAGCAAGAGTGGCAGTATCAACTGATGAAACGGTTAATGAATAGAAGAACAGAGGAACAATGGACAGATGTGCAAAAGGATGGAGGAAGCAAGGGTGAAAGGATGGATGGGTGAACTGATGGTGGGGTGGAGACAGGAATGCATTAATGTGTTGCTTGGGCACGCCTTCCCCCTTGCGAATAGCTTACCACCCCAGTTGAGTTGGTGCTAAAGCATGAATGTGTTGCGACAATATTTAAGATGCAGAACATTAATACATACCATAAGGTATCTGTATTCCTAAACACCTAAACATATTCTTTCCAAATATTGATTTAGAACTTTTCAGAATCATTAATTGGGGTTAGTACATTCCAAAAATTGTTTTAATGTTCACTCACCGTCACATTTACCAACTCTGAGCGTTTATGGCTTTTAAAACTGTTTGTCCATGAGGCCCAGAGCTCTGTAACGAGGTGAAACTATAACCCTATAGCCACTGTTGCCGAGGCCCCCCACGATGTGGGATGTTGTAACAGGGACGCTGGAGCCTTGGTTATAGGGAATGTAGCTACTGGGAACTGTGATACAGCAAGCTGCTGCACAAAATGATGGCCGGCTGATCAAGCTGCAGTTGGAGCGGCAGGGAGCCTTCTGGAGTGAAGGGGAAGCCTGGCACGTAGCGATGTGGAGTGCAATGTATGATTAAACAACTACCTCCTAAATCACACATGCCTAAATCATGAAGGCTAAACCACGACCAAACTTAAATCACTAAGAATTTAACCACGACTTACATTTATATATAAAATGATACAACCTCTAAAATTTCAACTTTGCAAGACTTAACCACGAAATTTCAAACAAAGGCAAAAGAAATATATAAATACATTTTTTTTTTTTAAATGAACAATACCACTAAAGTATTTTTTTTTTTTTTTACAAACTAGGAAATTAAAGCGATTATAAAAAAAGATGTTCTCACAGTAAATAAACTTTTTTTAAAAACGGATTCCAAAACATATTTTCTTTTTAAAAAACAATAAACTCTACTAAAACATATAAAAACAAGCATTGGCATAGCCAATAGGTCTCGCCTTTGGGACCTTATAAGTGTTTAGTTATCCAGCACAATATCCTTGGTGCAACAACATCAACTGTTGCATGGCTAAACACTTATAAGGTCCCAAAGGCGAGACCTATTGGCTATGCCAATGCTGGTTTGTCTTAGCTTGGTCTCAGCACCAAGGCAAATCACCAGAGAACAGAGCATTGGGCGCATGCTGAAACAACACACCAAACAGCAATTGACTTAAATAAATAAAAAATTTAAATCTAACAAAATGTAGAAAATCCGATAAGGTGAAAATAAGTAAAACTAGTGACAAGAGAAATGTCTAACACAAAAACATCCCCAAATCAGGAATAAATAAAACTATTTTATTGTAACAATTCCCTAACCATTTACTTGGGCTCAAAGTGAAAATGCAGACAATTTCAGCACCAAAAAAGTCTTTTAGCAAAGTGTCCACTAGAGAGAAGGGCACCAAGAGTGTTCAGTAGCAAGTCTCAGTGTACCAAAAGTGGTCACAGAGGCTGATGAGGCAGGGGTAAAATCAATTTACCTTTGTTACACTTTTTTCTCTGAGGTGATCTTTCAGTAGTGCCAGTACTACCTGCACCATGTTTGCTAAATCTCCAGGACTTGCTCAACAACAAATTAGATCCACCTTTCCGCAGCCTTGGTGGAATTTACAACACTCTACAACACTGGCACTAAAATGTTCGAAGTAATACTTGTAGGCAGGGAGACTTCTCTTCCCAGAAACTCTTAGCAGCCACTGGGCACTTCCAGGCTCAGAAGTTAATCTCTCAGCCCACACACGGATTAGATTAGAGCACAGGAGACCACAGATCTTCTGTAGTACCGTTGCCAAGTCCTGCCTAACAAAGAGCCAGGCAGATACCAGGTCAGCTGTTCCACCTCAGCATGTGACACTACTTTACTAGATTGGGCTGGACTCAGTGGAAAAACACATCTCTAATGCCAGCTTCTCTGGCATCTGCAATTCACCTACAATGTTATAATTACTTATTTTACTGGCCACAAGTGAAGTCAGACTTCCCTTGTGGTCAACATAATCTTATTGACCAAAGCCCTACGACATAAGGATGTCATAGAGACTTTAAAGGCCTCTGTCTGGACAGAAACTCTCCTCTAAGATTTAAGGAGTTCCATTCCTTTCAGGGGACAAGCACGGGGTTCCTGTGGCACCCGGAGCCCAGGGGCTCAGCAGGCTCTTTTGTGGGCGAAGGCAAATGTGAAAAGTTCATTTGTGATATACTTGATAGGAGCCTGGTAGCTCCCAGGATTCAAAATCTCATTCGACAAAACCCCTCTTTATGCAAGACCTAATTTGAGTATAGGAAGACACGTCACTCCAAGGAGAGCTCATTTGTGCTTGGAAATGAGTTTTCTCTCATCAGCTCGGAAGCATAGTTAAGTCCTTGGTAACTCAATGAGTCCCTTCAGGGGACATAAAAATGACACGTAAAAGTGGAATATTATTGTAGTCTCATCTGTTAATTACTGGGATATTTATATATGTTTTTAACAGTAACTTTATTGATTTTTCAGTTTTGAACAAAGTCAAAATGTGACATTACATTTGTTGCCTCATGACAGCAGCACAATTGTGCAGGGGGATCCGACTGGCTTATTCATTAGTCAATTACTTGGACATTCCTGGTGGAAATAGCAGTGCGGCGAGGGAGCACCGGGTGATGTTTCCAGATATTGAACAGTGGTAGTATATACAGTACAAGCAGCCGCTGTGTTGGAGATGGAGGAGTGAAGGTATATTTTATTGTTAAGTAACACCCCTAAATTTTCAGCAGAGGGTGTTAGTTGATGCCGTGGTGAAGGGGTTGGAGGAGGTCAGAAAGTGCACCATTTCTGTTTTTAATGTGCGGAGCAGGCAGACTCATAGAGCCGCCCAGTGGCTGACAGCGGTGGGAGAGCTGGAGAATGGGATGTGCAGATTGAGATACAATGAATGATTGGAGAGATACGAAGAGAACCAACCAAGAGCCATCGCAGCAGTTCCAACAGAGGTGATGGGGTTAAATATTAAAGGGTAGATGTCAGTTTCAAGTTGAAAAGGATAAGTGTGGCTGATGGTTGTAGCCGCTGTGGTGAATAGAAGAGCGTGAAAAACTGGTTGCTGATGTAGATGGTTATGAGCGGATAGGTAGCCAGTTACCCAGACTAACATCAGATGTTCCTGAACCTCAGAGAAGAAAGCTAGAAGGAGGATAGAGCAATGGTTGAGGGGCAGGATGAGTCAGTTACTGGTTCATTCAGAAGCTGTCCTTCCATGATTGATTCAATGATCGTGGTTAGATGACTGCAGCAAAAGATAGATTGTATAAATGTAAGAGAGAGGCAAGTGTAAACCAGCACAAGCGCGCGGCGGGAGGGGGGCCTGCAGGATTCCCTTGCGGGAGCGTGCAGCAAGGCGCGATGATTGCGACCATATGGCGCCACGCGCTCCCGCAAGGGAATCGCCAGACGTGCACGCGTTGCCACTGCAAGCAATGCAACGCGTGCACGTTTTTGCCCCCAAAGCTGTGCCGATCGCTAAAGGTCTCTGCTATGTAGCGCATGCGCGCTGCGTAGGCGAGACCTAAACAGCCATCCACCGGCATCGTTTCTAGCTGAGCAACACAGCAGTCAAACAACGGCATCGTTTCTAGCTGAGCAACACAGCAGTCAAACAATCCAAGAGTGCCATCTACTGGCCTTAGAAGGAAAATTTAAACAACATACATTAGTATGAGTGCTTAAATAAACGTAGAAAATGTATACCAGTAAATATTTTTTACAAAATTTTACAGACTATGAAAAAAACACAAATCAGACAGACTTAACTAACTATAACATAAGAATAAAACAATAACTTAAATGTAAGTTAATCCCGATTATTTCAATTTCATTAAAACAACTAACATCTTCAAGCAGGTCGTTGTTTAGACTGGTCGTTGTTTAGACTAGATAGTTGTAAATGCATTTGTGGTTTAGACCGGATCGTTGTTGAGGAATCGTGGTTCAGGCCCCTCGTTGTTAAGGAGTAGTGGTAAAGGTCGTTTCCCCACAACTGAACACAAGAATTCTGTCAGATGATGTCAGAAAGTCCTGGCCTTCTTCAAAAGCAAACTGACATTATTCCGGGACCTCCTTCTCGACATCCTGCAATGTATCTGAGACCGCAGACTGGTGGTGCAAGAATTGGCACACGAGAATATTTGTCAGAAGTAAGTCCGTTTTTATATAGCGCAGCTACTCACCCTTACGGGTCTCAAGGCGCTGGGGGCCGGAGTGGAAATTAAGTGAGCTATTGCCCAGAGTCACATGGTGCTGAGCTGAGCTGCCGCCGGAGCCGGGGATCGAACCGTGAACCCTGTGCTCCGAAGTCAGCTGCCCTGGCCGCTGCACCACACCTCTCCACTGAAGTGGCTGCATCAGTTTAGTCTCCAATTCCAGTGGCAAGATATGGAGACAATCACTATGCTAGAGGAGAGGCCTGCATTATTGCAACCAGACGACGAGCCCTAAATGTCAGATGACTGGTTACGGTGGCCATTGGACCCTGAAGGTAGCAGCAGCGGCCAGTGGACAAACCTTTAGTTGGAGTACAGGGCCGAAGACCTTAGGAAAGAAGAGAAGGAGTAAGCGATGCACCGTTAAAGGAAGGCTCTTGGGCCCTTTTGGGATAACATGATGGTCTTTGCTGCTTGCTTGTTCTCCATGATAGTGAAGTCTTTGTGTATCTGGCTGGGGCAGTTTATAGCCACAAAGGAGTAGTTGTGGGGTTGCCAGCCATGCTGAATGGCAGCATGGGAGGAGGTCTTTACAGCTAAATTGCATTATAACGTTTATTTAGTTCCTTTGTTGTTGGGCTTCCTTTCAAATACAACATGTCCTCATGGCTTGGAGGAGAAGATTCCAAGTAGCAACTCATGCAATCCAGTACAAGCCAGTTCGAGGTTGTGGTTGTAGCCCAATTGACCACTGGAAAGGGGGAAGCGAGCTGGGGTCGGGGGAAGTGGAGAGTTTACCCGATATGATCTGGCCGCAGTAGTTGGCTGAAGAGCAGGGGGTTAAAAGTGGTGGTTAGGCACATAAGACTAGGGAGCTTGTTTATGGGTTTTTAGCATAGACGATAGCAATAAGGTGCATTCCTGTCCTTTCTCCTTGCACTGGCGCCGTTTCGACAGCCTAGCACCAACATAGGCACCCTTGCAGCATGGTGCACGGATGCCTCCATTGCATGCACAAAAACAATCCTAAGAGGAGTTTTCCTCTTTCTATGAGTGCTGCAGAATGCAGCACTCATAGAAAGAGGAAAGAACAAGGAGAAATAAACATATTTCCTGTTACGCCTCACCTCGGGAGGCGTACATATTTGGCGCTTCCCCATGGTTACAACACTTGTAAATCTGGGACAGCATCAAATTCCATGGGTGTTGGTGGGAAAACCCACCACAACGCCCATGGAGCACGTCCCAGGCGCAGAGTAAGGCGATGCAGCAATTTGTGCTGCGTCGCCTTACTCATGATTTATGAGGCCACTCAAAGGCACACAGGGTGGCTTTGCGTGGCTTCAGAAATGGAAATGAGAGCCCTGCGTCACGCACATGCCACTTTACGTGGTGCAAAAGTGACACAGGGTTCTCATAAATAAGCCCCTCAGACTCATTCATGTGCTTTAATATGATGGGTTTCAACTCCCCCAGAAGGAAAAAGCCATTGTTAGGCTATGTTTGGGGTCTCAACGCCGATACTAAATCCTGCCCAGTTAAGAGATTGGCAGACCAACAGTATGTCGACAACTGAGCCTACTCTGGCTCTGTGCCGGTATGGTCCTCCGACGGCCTGATGGAGAATAGGCCACTTGAGGTATGTAAAATAAAAAATAAAAGATGACTCCCCCCACACCTTTAGAGAAAATTCCCATGGTGTAAGGCTCATCAGTTTTACTTTTTCAAAAAACAAACTCTTGCTTTGGAAGTTTGTTTTTGAAAATAGTAAATCTTTGTTTAAGTGATGGCGGTGTCTGCCAATATTAAGAGGTGTCTGCTGGGCCGGTGGACATTTCTAATTTACTTCATCGCTCTGACGGACATTACTCCATCCTACAAGGTCGAAATCAGGCACTTTGTCTTTATGAATTAATGTCTCAGATGCTCCGTAAGGCAGGCCCCGATCTCAGAAATTTCAATTTCAGACCATGCCCACCTCTGGGTGACATGGGGAACAAGAGGCACCACCATACGCAAAACGATGTGGCAGGTCAGCCTGGCCATCTACCGGGACCAGGTGTGTAGATGGGATTTAGTGGACGCTATTAAGGATTTTTTCAGCCTCAATAAGGTCAAAGATGCATCAACAGCAGTACACTGGGACCATGTACTCAACTGCTTAACAGATAAGGCAGACAAAGTCAGAAAGGAAGAGGTTGAAATGACCACTGATCTAACATCATAAGAGCAAACAGACCAGCACCACAGCACCCAAGCATCATGGCGACAGCCTGTCATCTTGCGATGTCCTGGATAGACTCAACACCAGATGAAATCCACCTAGTACTCCACCAGATAAGGCCGAAACAGAACTCCAGGCCTAAAAAGCTTTGCAGGCATCTTCTACAGGAAGCTTTTTTCTTTTCTGGATCAAGAGCTAGCAGAACTTTTCAATGCTTTCAGTGGTGCACGGGGAGTGGGGGTACCCCTAAGATGCAAAAAGCACATAACACTCTTATCCTTAAGCAGGGGAAGAATTCAGAAGATCTCACTTTGTATGGATCAATCACCCTCTTAAACACGGGCGTTCAGCTTTTTAGTAAAGTCTTTGCAAACAGATTGAACAAATTCATGCATTTCCTAATAGATTCAGAGCAGTGTGGTCTGTTTACCAGAGGCAAGGACATGGTGACATGCACAGACTAGCTCACCTTCATGAGAAGGCAGTTACGGAGCAGGTCCAATCTCTGCTGATTACGCTACACACCCATAGCTGCCAAGGTTTCAGATTGCCACGTGTGACATTTTCAGAATTTCAGTGAAATTATGAGTGACATTTCAACGACTATGAGTGACACTTTCTCGCGAGCTAAAATCATGCAATGAAGACGAGGAAAACTTCTAAATATCAGAAATTACAGCCATTTGAGCAACAAGAAACTCCAAGAAGTTCTTGAAACTGCTGCAGAGCACCAGAAATGGAAGGGCGCTAACCCTAGTGCTCCCTCCTGTAACCTGATTGTACTGTAAACAAATGCTTATCCATGATATTAAACAAGTCTTTCAGTAGCAGTACTTTATTAAAGTTCTGTGTACATATGCTGACACATGCACAGTTAAATACAAAAATACTTGCCCGATGCAACAGATTGTCATTTGCATAAAATAAATAATATACTTTTAAAGTTCATATGTACATAATATCTAGATCAAGCACAACACCTGCCCAACTAGTTAGACACGTGCTGAGGAAGTTCTGTGGCCCTGGTGACAGCAACAATTCTGGGGAGGGGGCCGGGCCCAGGCTGGGGCACATGAGGCAGGAAAACATTGTACCTGGCAGGCTGGATATCTGTTGCGGGGGCTGCAATGAAGCCCCGGCCTCTGGCTTCTCCTTCCTAATGATGCTGCAGTTGGAGCATGCATCATCACTCCAGGGCCTCTCTCTCTCTCGCGTGGTGGGGGTCGACCCACCAGCCCAAACAGGATGTGAGAGGCCAGGCAGGCTGAAAGCAAACCTGGGCTGGCCATCTGTGTTGTGCTGGTGGGGCCTCCTCCTCCCTTGTAAATTATCATGCGGCTATTGCTTAGCAACTGGACCCCAGGGCCTCTCTCATGTGGTCTCTCAGACCGTCCCAGCCCCAACAGGATGTGTGAACAGAGGAGCCTCAAGTCAACACAGGTGCCAGTCAGTGTGTTGCCAGGCGGGCCGGCAGAAAAACAACACTGACTAGTACACAACATATTGCCAGCCAGTAGCAGGGCCCGCCCCCCCCGGCCAGCTTTTGCCTGCAAAATCTGGAGAGAGAGAGCATGATGAGAGGACTGAGGGATCTGACGCGAGTCGTGAGGACCCCACTCCCCCTTGTGGGGGACAGGATGAGAGAGCAGAGAGCCCTGGCAAAACACGCACCACCCGTGTCACTGAAGATAAACCCTCTCAGTATGTACATGATTACTTGCACCATAATTTTATAAATTAAGCACAGTGTGTAAATTATATGTAATGTGACATCACTCTCAACGTAAACATTTAATTAGTTAGATAAGATTATTATGAGACTGATTTAGCTACAGACTCATTGAATTATAATTGTCCATAAGCTGAAATAAGTTAATTAGAAACAGTGGGTCACGGCTAGTGCTTTCAATGACTGTGCCCAACATAAACTTCAGAAAGATGACGAGACAGAGCAGCCCTGCCTGCACTGTCTGAAATAAATGAAAGGATCAGATCTTGCAGTTCTTGCTGTGCAGCAGAGCACACAGGCTCCACCGTCCGATGCGGATGCCCAGCGATGCCTGAGCCGGCAAACATTAATATTAACTAGTATTGGCGCGTGCCCCGCTACTATGGGCTAAATGAATGACGCACGGCTGGGTCTGCTGCATCAACCATCTACGCCGCGGTTATTCACGGAGCTGCACACTGTGTGAGACTCAGTCTCTGTGTGACAACAACAACAACAACAACAACAACAACAACACTACTACTACTACTAGAGTCAGTGGCAGGCAGGCTGCCTGGCCTAGTACTTACTTACTTGTTCAACTTCTGTAGTCTCACAGTCCTGGCAGGCACTAGACTCTCTGAGCGCGACGGCGAGTTCGGTCGCGGCGGCCTCGGTGAGCCGGCCGCATCCGGTCGCGGCGGCCGCACAGAATAGCACTGCAGCTCTCCCCGCAGCGACCGAGGCCTCTCTCATGGGCGGCCATGATTGCTGAGAGAGTCAGTGTGTGTCGATGCTGCGTCTGGTCCAACGCCGGGTTATAATATGCACGGACACCGACACAGCAGAGCACAACTCCACAGTTGAATCCCCCGCCGCGTAATCCTGACCGACCTCACTTCCTTCCTGTTCCAGGACGTGAGGTCACATCTCCCCCGCGGCACAACAGCCAGTAGTACGCAACCACTGCGGGCAGGCCCCACCCCGGGTCTCGGTATTGGGCACACGCTGAGGCGTCAGAGTGACTCACTTTCACTTGACAGCTGCGCGGGCGGAAATTTCATTGCAGCCAGGCAGAGCAGGGCTAAGATAGATTGTAACATTGTAGCACTTGTCTCAGCCAGCAGACAAAATCATTAACTGTTTACTTAGCCTGCTCATGCTGGCAAGTCTGCCGGGAGCTGCAGAGCCGGCGCACAGGTTTCACAGGCACCGCAACGCGCGCTAGCTGGCTGGTACAGCAGAGTGAGACAGCATTAAAATGCGTGACAATGCATTTCAGTGCGGTGATGCGGAACACCACTCTGAAATGCGTTAGAGCCACACCTGATGCGGGATACTTGGCAGGCCTGCACACCAAAAAAGCATTTAATTGCGTCAGATGGAATTTCCTGCACACAGTTCTTAGAGGGATAGGGGTGGACCCCAAAATGCTGGGCTGGATTTGGGCTAACTAGGCAGCACAGGGTAAACATCAAACAGATTCTACCTAGAATAGGGAACAAGGCAGGGGTGGTCACTGTACCCACTGTGGTTTGCCTAGATTGTAGGGCCACTGGCTATTGCAAGCCGTAAATGCCCAGGGATCAGAGCTTAACATTCGCGTGAAATGATCCCAGGATCTGCCTGTCTGCAGATGATGTGTTCCTGAACTTGACTGACCCCGAGCTATCCAACCCTCGGTGTGGTATGTTCTGGTCCTCTTTGAGAAGGTCTCAGGCTTTCAGATTATGGCACAAGTCTGAAATCTTTAATGTCTCTGTTCCATCAGAATGGGTTCTCCTTTTGAAAAGGAAAAGCATTCTTCAATGGGTGGATCAATCAATTTCATACTTAGGTGTGCTTCTCACGAAGGGACTAGAAGGTGGGTATAGTGCTAACTGGCTCAAACTATGAATTCTATTGCCGGCATCCCTTATATGTACTGTGGTTGGGCTAAATCAATGTCATTAAAATGACCATTCTCCCTGAATCGCTGTATCTTATTCATCTTTTTCAGACGCTGCCCGATGACCCATTTGTTGGACAGGCAGATGATGTCCCTGAACAAGAAGACACTGATGGCTCCCTGGGCCACAGGTGGATTAGATGCTAGGATACAGTGAGATACTATCAGTCTGCACGCTTGCAGGTAGTAGCTGAATGGACAGTTAGGGAACGGTCTAGTCCAGAGTCTCAGAATACACAGAGCTAGATGGGGTGGTAGGAGCCTGACATACCTTGCGTCCAAACTATGGAATGAGTTACCTGACGATATCAGACTCCAACAGTCTAGACCTCGTTTCAGGAAGTTGCTGAAGACGTGGCTATTTGCTAGGCAGAAGTAATGTTACCTCTCCTGTGCTAAACCTGTGTCCTCCCTCAGCGCCAAGACGCCTCGGCATTCGTGCACTCTACAAGCATAATACTTACTTACTTAGGAACAAAAATGGCTACTAATGGACCAGGTGGTGGTGGGTCGAACTGGTGTGTAGCACAGACCCCTAAGAGAAGGCAGTGGTGCTAGAGGTCTGGGACAACGTGGCCCTTTGGAGTCACTTGACCTTATTGCCCTCCCTTAACACCACAATCCACGGAAACAAATCTCACCCCTGCACTTCATGGACGTTCCTTTGAGAAGTAAAAGCGGGGTAACTGCCTGACTCACCCTGACCTTTTCGAACAAGGGTCCTTCAAAAGATTTGATACCTGCAAAATCAAGTTAGGTTGGGGAAAGGATATACCCCAATACCTACAACCACATATTATTATTTTGCGTGTGAACCTGGAAGGTATCAGAGCGCTTTACATGGGCACCAGTTCCATTACAGAGGAACACAATTTAAAAAAAAAAATTTTTTAGGCACAGGGAGATTAAGTGATTTGCACAGAATCACAGGAAGTTTGAAACTCCAGCCACACTCGAACCTGGTTCCCCAGCTTCTAAGTCGGCCGCTCTGGACGTTAAGCCACATCCTCTCCCCTGGGGATTACACCCGCCAAATAAAGCTGCGGCCACTAGACCACTAATACCAAGAAGAAGAAAAATAGGTGCATTCTGCATTCAAGCGGTCTTGTTTTCTTTACTATCGCGTGAATGCCATAACTAAATGAATAAAAATATGTTTTTGGGGGGGGGAGGGGGATAATGACAGAGTGGACTGACCCAAAAACCTTTGTTTGTGTATTGATGACATGAGCTCTGGCAAATAGCTGAACCTGATGGTAGCAAGAGTTTAACAAATTGAGACGAAATGCCCTGTTTTTGTTCTGGATGTGGGTAATTCTTTCGAGGCCACGTCAGTTTACGAGACTACACTGTGTGCAGCACTTGGCATTGTGAAGCTGAGTCCTGTGTTCGTCAGTCTTCAACACGTTAAAAGAAACAGAGTGCACTGATTTGGTTTCCCAAAATGCCCTTAGAGATGCTGTACAATATCTGCAACTATCACCTCAAAGACAGTACTAAAGAACATTTGAGTTTGGCAATGTACGTGAACTCAACAATCCTTTTTCCAAAATACTAACAATATTAGTGTATGTGAGACACAGTCATTGTTCTGAGAGGTTCTGAATTTGGCGACTTCACTATAAAAAGATGGAGACTACCTACTTTTCAATTAACGTTTCTCATTCTTTGTCTTTAGCTGGTGCAGACTTGCTTTTTCGACAGAGGTCACCGTTGACCCTGTCGAGTGATAACACTTATTGGGCTCTGCACCACTTCCATCTGTGATGCTACTTCAACACCCCGCAAACGTTAGGAACTGTTGTGATGGAAGGCTGTTGAACATGTTTGATTATTATCCAGGTGCCTTTAAGTCTTCGCAACAAATTTAACCAAAAATAAAAACTTTACGAAATAAGGGGAATCAATGTGGTTCCCAATTTAACTGAGGGGTACTCAACAGATCTAAGAGGCTCAGAGCCATGGCATAGTTTCAGGATATCTCCACAAAATACATTTTCATTCATTTATTCTAAAGTGAAATTATTTGCAGGTTCAGCAGGTATGTGGGAAAACTAGGAAGGATCCAGTCCATGTGGATATCCGCGGACTCCATCGAGAGGATGGAATTCTGCTGGGATGGCAGAGAGGCCGGTGAATGTAGACCTCACCTGGTCACACAAACTGGAGTCCTAGCTAATTCTCATGGATCCTCCAAAGTACAATGATTGAAGGCTGCATATCATATATATTGCATTCACACATTTTACTATTGACTAGATTAAGTGGCTCATTTGTAGCAAAGTGATAGAGAGGGTACAAAAGTGATACCTACAGTGGTAGAGCTATGCCTCTCTTGAAATATGAACATGGCTTCTTTAAGCATGTTTGAATTGTGGCAATCCTAGTCACACCTTTATTTTGCCACTAAAGTTTAACTCCTTGTCCATTCTACTGACTCGAAATGAGGGATGCATGTCCTTGCACCAGGATCTGCTGGCCAAGAGGGTGCACTCAAAGTTTCCACGCCCCATATTCAAGAGCGACTACTGTCTCCTCGAGTAAGGCGAAGGGAAGTTTAATGGTTAATGGCAACTTATTTTACGTTGAAGGCCACAGGCCTTTTTAACTACAGGGGGAAACCCTTTCTGTCCCACATTATTTCAATCCTTGCTGCTCTCTTGCCCAATAATTATATACTGTCTGCTGCATGGATGTGACATGTTGCACCAGAGGGGGGGTGTTCAGGGAGAGCGATATCGGAAGGAGGACACAGTGAATGTTCTACAAAATGGGGTTTTCCTACCTGTTGGGCTTTGAGGCGACACAATAACATACATGCCACCACTGGAGCTTTGGCTCAGGAACCCATGCATATTTGGGTGGTGTAGAGAACATGCATCCCTTTTCTTCCTAGTGAGAACATTTGCCCAGCAACAGTATTTCAGCTTGATTCCTCTAGGTCTTATACATAGACTAGCCTAGCGACTGAAAAACCTATCTTGGAGTGTCCTGATGCCCTCTGCATGGAATAAACAAAGATTCCATTTGGTGCTGGTTGCATTCCCTGGCTTGCAAAAGCCTGGAAAAAAGCATGTGAATATGCATCCAGTTGAGATCAGCCGCGGCCGCCGCAGGTAAGAGCGGTGGGGCGGTTGGGCCGGCTGGGGGATATTTCGAGAGACGACCACGAGGGAAAATTAAATAAATAATTAATTTTCCCTCGTGGTTGTCTCTCGAAATCCCCCCCCAGCCGGCTCCACCGCCCCATCGCTCTTACCTGCAGCGGCCGCAGCTGGTTGAGATTGGTTGGAATTTTAAAATTAGAAGGTATCTTGGGTTTTAGCGGGCTGTAGCTTCCTGACAGGCCCCATGATTTTTGTGCAGTGAACTAGGTACTGACCACCATAGTCCCTATGTTATGTTAATTGTACTTGTAAAGCGTGAATCTCACCCGGGACGGTATCCTGGCGCTTATGAGAAGGGGGGATTGCTTACCATTCGTCTGGGTCCTATGTGAAGAGCCAAGTTTTCAGTTTCTTCCTGAAGTCTCGGACTGACCCGACAGCCCTACTGCTCCAGGCTTTCGGAGCTAGGTACGAGAAGGCGCAGCCACCGGCTCTGGCTTCTCGGATGCACACAACACTGGCAAGTAGTTTTACACAGTGGCGGTGTGGAAGCTAAAACTGGAAAGATATGCTCTGCCCCCTGTTCCACAATATAAGCCGGAGCAGGATCCAGTGGTGAGCCAGATTTGACTGAACTAAATAGTACAGATAGATCTTCTGTACTGATAGGGGGATAGGTCGAAAGATGTCCCTCGGGACTCACAGGTTTCCAAGGGGGAAGTAATATGTTCTGGAGTCCAGGTCCTATCAGAAAATGATAAGTAAATGTGACCTTTTTTAAAAAGAAGTTGGCTAGGTCATTGTAAAGTGCCACCGTAAGGTTCAGGTAGTGTGCTGGCAGGTCCATGGTCTGTGAGTGATTTACCTATTTGAAAGATTTCTCTAGCCGAATTAGAAGCCTTGCCCATCTTGGACACATAATAGGAGGCTTCGGCATTTCTAATCTTGGAAAAGTTTTTTTTTTATTGTTTGTTCATACTCTTTCTTACTCATGGAGTCATAAGACTTTATTTCTTCACTAATCTTTTACATTCTTTTTTTATTTTAGCAACAGTAGGTGTGAATTAAACCATGCAGACTGCCTGTCCTGTTGTGCACTTTTGTATATTTTAAATGGAATGGTCTGGCCCAAAGAATTTTTAATCCAATCAGTAAATTTTTGAATGGCATAGGAGATGCTATCACCTAGTTCGGGTCTGGAGTTACTGAGGATAATTTTCCACTCCTCAGGATTTAATTTAGTCCAGTCGCGATCTGTCCTTGTAGTCTGTATTGGCGAGTTACTCATTGTGTGACCTAGTACAGTAATTGGTATAGGATAATGATCTGACCATATAACTGGCAGGGGTTTTAGCACATGCAAATTCAGGGAATTACTAAAGACTGGGTCAATGAGATGTCCTTTCTCATTGGTGGGCCCATCAACTCTTTGCCTCACCTGTAGAGATGCTAGGTCATGTAATAGGGTCTTAGCTGCGTGGTTATTAAATCGTCAAAATGGACATTAAAACCTCCAAAAAGGGTAAAGTTAGCTTTATTCACTCCCAGACTGGCAACTGCATCAGGAAGTGCATGAAGAAATTGAGCAGGTGGGCCTGGTGGCCTGTAAATTAGGGCACCAGAGAAGGTAAAAGTAGGGGTAACATTTATTGAAATGGAAATACTTTAGCAGTCAGAGGCACTTGAGTACATTTAAACGAGACGCTGTAAATAATGGCAATCCCCCGCTCCCTTATCCATGTCATCATTCCTACAGAGGAGATAACCTGAATTACATCTGGAGCCATGATTCAGTGAGGAATACCACATCAGGTCCTTCTTCCCAGATAAGTGAAAACAAATTAAGTTTATGGCGTACCAGAGATCTACAAATAATAAGAATCATAGGCCATTCTTCCAATTCCTTGGGCAAGATATTGCATGTGGGGTGGGTACTGCTAGGAGCAAAACACTACGCCTCACACTGAGGTCCATTCATACTGAGATCAACAGAATGTAAGCACGGATCCTTTAAACTTACTTGCAGCGCTCACAATTGTTCCGGCGAGTAGGACATCCTGGTTTGGTGAAAACAACCGGGATCCCTGGCCACTGGTCGCAGACGAGTGCAGCCTTTGGCGCGCCCGTTGCGTGCATCTGCGCCACGACTTTCATTTATGGAGGACTGAGAAAACAACTAGAGCGCCTACCAAAATAGCATCTCTAGTTGTAACAAGGGAAGTAATAAAGTGCAGTGCAAATTCAAGGAGCCCCTGCCTTTTGTACTGTGTAGCCTCCCCCTTCATAAAATCACAACAGTAAAATGACCCTGTAAAAACACCAAATTCAGCTATCATAGCACACATCACATGCGTATATTACGTGCTTATAGTGTGTCCAACCCCTTGAAAACTACAATATGTTACTTCCAAGCCCTCTGCGGCCTCTGCCTTAATCCGCTCCATCTCTGCCCTTAGTCAAGTGGACAAAGGAAGGACATTTTCTATCAAACTGGAGTCCATGGGCATCCAGGGACTGGGGCACCAGTAGCAACCATGAGGACCCATCATGGATACTCTCCAGTAACCACTACCTGCCAAACTGGGAGACTCAAGAAAAGGCCTCAGCAGAGTAAGCAACTGAACTGCAAACATGGGCTGAGGAGCCAAAGGAACTATCTGCAGAATGGCAAAGCAGGGTCACTACTGCGACAGAATCAAAAGCTCTAAACACCCATCTCGGTGCACTAGAAAGCAGAGCCTTTCCAGCTAAAGATCAACAACACATGTTACGTAAAGAGGTGAACCTGAGGGAAAATAACACTGAAGAAGGAACTGACCCTTGTTTATTCAAAATAGAATGCTTTAATTGAGTGGAATGCAGTATAAACTTTAATCATGATTCTAAGACCGTTTACATTTAAAACAAATCCTAACACACCATCAGATGTTTTCTTTATAAAAGATCCTTAAAAAATGATTTTATTAAAGAAATGTAATTTTAGTCTATATTAAAACATTTATATCAAAGAGAGGAGTAAAAGAAAGGTACAGCTTTGCATTATTCACATTTAAGCCCGCTTGGGACAATGAAACAGAAGAACACTTTTGGCGGAGGTTAGAGGAGGAATTTGCGAAGGGAAAGAATTGAAGTGTGGTTAATGAATTCGAGCATCTCACAATCCCCTTGCACGCTGGAAATGTAAGGTACGAGGCTCAAGTGTGTCGACGTTTAGTTAATAAACTGTTACATTCTGGACATGAAACACATTTAGTAGAAATACATTTAGTTTGCATTTTGGCCATTACCATATTTGTTCATGAACTCGATTTAGATTTAGCACCTAAAATAGTTGGGATTGAAATGAGAATAGTGACTGTGCCCACTTGAGGTCATGGCAAGGTTGAAAGTTGTAGCTAAACCGAGACTGTCACAGAAAAAGTATCATTAATATTTGAAAGAAGGATTTCAAACTAAATGTAAAATACACAGACGGTTAGCAGCCTTCAGATAATATTTTTTTCACTAAACGTTTCAAACTACAAGTATTTCCAGCTAAATATTTTTAACTTTTAACCTAGATTCAGAAAGCACAGCCCTGAATCTAAAGTCTGGTCCAATGTACAGTCAAAAACCCAGGAACTTGAATTTTCAAACAACTGGAAAGAGTTACTTATTGTTCCACCAGCTTCTGAAATCTTCAGTTTTTAAATCCCCCCACCCACTGTACAGGGGCTGTTCACTATGTACTCCAGTAAAAAGTTGTACACGATGTGCAAAGGTGAGGTAAGTGCAGTTTTTGAGAGACATAGATGTTCCACATACAATTCACAGATGTTGATGAATTTACATACACATCGTTGACAAGGGTGAAGGCTGTGCAAGGCCATTATGAGAGTTCAGTATGTTGTGGGTACCACAAACGTACCAATGGCAGTAATATTGCTGCTGTGTTTGGCATGAACCCTTCGTCTAGGACACCTCCCAAACCCCCTCAAACGCCTCCGATGGCAGCCATCTTTACTTCCTTTTCTTTTTTTCCTCGTGCACGTATTTGGGGTTGTAAAGCATGGTATTCAGCAGCAGCAGAGGAATCAGCAAGTATGGGGCGTAAAATGACACAAGAGTCAAGCGCTCATTTTGGGTCACAGGCTTCTGTGAGGACAGAGTTAAATCAGCGAACAAAACATGCACAATGATAGGCAGGACAGTCGTCGCTACATGGACGGAGTAAATAATGGCTGGGATGCGGATCCATTTGCAACCACCTATGAAGAATTAGGGAAGAAAAAAAAACACGATTACTCATCCTAAATTATGAAAATACTTGTAGCTCTTCATACCAGCAGGGAGAACTTCTGAACCACAGTGGTCATCACCCTCCCCCCCTCCAAGCACAACCTCTCGGACAAGCGCGTGCATATGGACTAATACTTTGAACGGCACCCTCGGCGGTACTACCAAAGGTGGACTAGTACCATAGCTCTAATCAAATCATTCATCCAGAGGACCCAGGTTTAAATGTAAGCAAAACCTACTATGGAGATCAAATGATCATTTAGTGACATGGTGCAGTTCTATAAACACAAGTTCGTATCCATGGTTTGTGTTATTCTTCGTGTGATGGAAAAACATTTGGCGTGCGGGGCAAGGGAAAATAAGGAACCACAGATATAAAAAAACTTAAATAATAGAAAGCCAATATCAACAGAAAATAATAGAGGTGACAGAAATAGAAAAAAAAGTGTTCTTTTGGATGTACCAATTTGCATCTACTCATTGAACTACTCAATGCAATATTCAGACCGAGCTAAAAATGTCCACAGCATTTGCAGCACAGTTGGCTAATAAGAGAAATCATTGTTACCTGTCTTTGCATTCGTGTAGATCCTGATGCAATTTTACATTACCTGCTCCAGACTCAAACATTACATGTGATTTGTGGTAAATTCTATGCCATGGACCGAAGATGGTGGATAAGGTGGAGACATGGAGGATACAGAAAATGGGCAAAATACACCTTCCCTTATAAAACATGATGGCTACGCACATTAGAGAACAAATATTACAGGTAAATAACTTCCTTCCACAGGATAGGTTCTTGTCTGGATTGATTTATAGACTAGGATACTAAAATCGGGTATATTCTATACACAGATTTCATGTTATTGGTTGGCATTTAAACAGACTTTTATCTGCACTAGAACTAAGGCTTGAGCATCAACTTAGCAACCCTCAGCTCCAGGTTACCAGCGAGTAATATCTTTGATGCCATTGTCTAGAGAAGTCATAGAGCCACAGGCCTGCGTAGTTCGCGGGTGCCTTGACTCTTCAGCCACGAGGTCCAGGGCCCTGAGGTAGCATTAGCACAGCCAATATGGCTCAGCCGTGAAACAATTGAACTTTGCCAATGCTAGATGGCCACAGCGACTGTCCAAACATCCATGGTAGCCATCTTTGAATGGGATTGGTAAAAGCAAGAACTAAAATGCATTCAAATGCAAGGGCCGACATCTTGGAATGATCAAAAACCCATTTAGAAAGATGCCAGCTGACAGGGCAGGGAATAGCAAACAAGTCAAAATAATATATAAACCAGGGGACTGGAGGCTAAAGGATGCTGGGTGGAGGGGTACTGAAGGGTGGGGGAAGAGGGAGAGAAAATAGTCCCTCCCTTCCACTGCAAGCAAGGTCTGTCGTCAGCAATGGAAGCATACAACATTCAATCAAAACACAGACTGAAATACTCCTGGGCGGGAGAAACACCAGAATAGTGACGCAAGCTATTGAAGCAGGGACAGGGAAGAGAGCCATACAACAAAGCTATTTAATCATGAGCAAGGCGCTGACCAAGAGCCAACTCTAAGTACATGTGATGTATTTCAAATAATAGGTCTGCCTACAGATTTTTTATATGCATTACATTACAGGGCTATAAACGGCCACACTTTGGTGTCGGTCTTGTCTTTTTCCATTTCTCTTAGTGCATTGAATTTGTTGATGGGCAGTCTGATTAGGGTATCCTGCAATGTTGGGGATTATCCCTGCTTTTACTGTGTCCTCTTGGCTTTAGACAGGAGCAGTTAAGGTAAAAATAGGACCAAGCCAATGAACACCCATATGAAATAAATGCGCAACGCACAGGAAGACAGTGACATTAGATCACTCAGATGTGAAAGACATTAGGGTGAAGAACAATTGGTCACACCCTGCAGGTGTACTTTTGGTCCAATATTCCTCTTTTTTAATCACAGATTTGGTGTTTCTGTGGTCTACCGTGCGTGGATTCAAACAGAGGCTCCTACGCTACTCAGTGGTGTTTGTAAGAGTAGGATCTACCAACTATGATCTTACAACCGCTGGACAGCTTGGAATTGAGGACAATGACACTGTTCCTGGGGCTCAATAATGCAATATCAATCTCTTATGTACTCAGTTTGGGCTTTGAAACAAGCGCTGCCCTGATGCACTGACGAAGCAAAATGGAAAGGCTGTGAACCATTTGTCAGTAGGCCTTTAGACACCCTTCTACTCTGTCATTTCTCTGACAGTGTATTTGTTTGAATAGTGTGCTGGATTTGATTTGAGAGCTAGCATGACCTGACATTCAACATTAAAAACCACAAAAGGAAAAAAATACAACCATAAAGACAATGAGAACAGCCAAGGTTTTAAGTGCTTCCGAAAGATAACAAGATTGGACAGACTTTTAAGATGCATGGGCAATCGGTTCCAAAGTTGACAGGTAGAATAGACAAAACTTTGGCCGCCCCACGAAGCCTTCGTAATTGTTGCATCTATGACTGAACTTGAAGCAGCAGATCGCAGCAGTCTATTTGGAAAGTACCACCTGAATTTCCTTTTAAGGTACTTGCTCCAGTTCCATACAAAGCTTTATGTGCCAAACATAATGCCTTAAAGGCAACTCTTTTCCTGACTGGAAGCAATTGAAGCCGAGCCAAGGCACCAGAGACAGACTTGAACTTTGGTACTTTCTTTAGAAGGCGCCAGCTGCATTCTGCAGCATCTGAAGCTCATTTATTGACAGCAGTTTAATGCCCAAATAAAGGGCATTACAGTAATCAAGCCTAGATAAAACTAGAGCAAAGACCACTGACTTTTGTGATTCAAAAGGAATAAAGGGCCTTACTGTCTTCAACATTCTCAACATGAAAAAGTATCACCAGGTCAGTCTAATGATCTGGTCCGCAAACGAAAGCTCGGCATCAAAAACTATCCAAAGTTCCTTACTTTAGAAGCTGGTAAGAGAGGAGTGCCCAGGGACTGGGGCCAGCAAGAATGATACCAGAAAGAGGTATATTTCCCAAAAAGGAGAACCTCAGTTTTTTTCTGAATTTACCTTCAGGCAAATGCCACTCATCCAACTGACGATAGCACCCACACACCTGTTAAACCGAGATCAACACAACAACTTGGGTGTCGTCTGCATAGGCTACTGTGGCAAATCCAAAAAAGTGAATCAACTTGGCTAGAGGAGCCACTTAGATATTAAAAAGCATAGGGCTAAGTGATGACCCCTGGGAGACCCCACATGGTAGAGAGAATAATTTTGAATTAAACTCCCCAAGGGCCACCGCCTGCTCCCTATTTGTTAGAAATTAAGAAATAAGATCACAATCTCAATTTTTGCCAGACACTCAAGAAAGACCATGTGGCTCCCCATGTCGAAGGCTGTGGCTGGATCCAAAAGGATCACTGCAGCCCTTCCACCACTGTCCATGACAAGTCTGATCTCTTCAGAAACCACAACCAGAGCAGCCTCTGCAGTGTGGCTTGACCTAAAGCCAAACATTGCCTCGTTCAAAAATTCATTTTTCTCCAAATATTATGATAATATTTTGTTAAGATGTTTTTCAAAAACCTATGCTGGATATGGTAACCATAAGATAGGTTGGTAGTTTTTCTCTACCTTAGGATCAAGAGAAGGCTTTTTCAGAAGAGGAAGAATGGAGGCTTTTTTCCATTCCCTAGGAAAAACCCCCGCCTTAGTGCTAGAGTTCAACAAGATTGTAAGAACCGGAGCTATCTTGTCAGCCATGTCATACAATATTTTGGGAGGACATGGGTCTGAGGGGTCTCCTGACTTGGTGTGACCAATTAACTCAACCACTTGGTCTGTTGTCAGCATTATTAGAGGTCCAAGAAAAGAACATTTATCTGATGAGGATCGTTTAAGATCAAATTCGCTGTAGACTTTCTCCACTTTGTTTTTAGAAAATTCAGCCAGCATGTCTCAGAAAATCTGGTTGGGGGGGAAACCGTTTAAGGGATTAGGGCTAATAAGTGCCTGAAGGGAAACAGCCTTACCAACACAGGCTGAGCCACGCGTGCCCTTTCCCCGCAAGCCGTACCACGCTTGCCTTAACCATCGAATGTGCCTTAACAACGCATATGGCTAAGGGCGGGGGGAAAAGGGACAGTTTACAGGGCAGGGAGCAGAGTCGGGTTAGTTTAGGGATGTAGGGGATAGTTTTTAGGGCTCAGGGCAGGGGGGCTGGTGTCAGGATAGTTTTTGGGGCGTGGGCTTAATTTTTAGGTCTCAGGGCAGGGGGAGAAGGGACAGTTTACAGGTCAGGGTAGGGGTTATTTAGGGATGTAGGGGACAGTTTTGGGCCTCAGGGCAGGTGGGGGGCTGGGTCAGGGTAATTTACGGAGGCAGGGAATAGTTTTTTAAGGCTCAGGGCAGGGGGGCTAGGGTCAGGGTCGTTTTTGGGGTGTGGGTTAATTTTTAGGGCTCCGGGCAGGCAGAAAAGGAACAGTTTACAAGGCAGGGTTGAGGTAGTTTAGGGATGTAGGGGGTAGTTTAGGGCTCTGGACAGGGGGCTGGGGCGTTTTTGGGGTGTGAGTTTAATTTTTAGGGGGCAGGGGGAAAAGGGACAGTTTACAGGGCAGGGGTATGATCTTTAGCCCACATGCCCCTTTACCCATCATATCTTTACCACGAAATTGCGTGGTAAAGGCATGCATTCTAAAGACGCGGTCGTGGTAGAGACCGCGTGGTACAGGAATGCGTTGTTCAGGCATGCGTTGTACCATCATACAACTGTGCCTGAACAGTTTTAAAGAGCTCTTTCGAAGACTTTGCGGACAAGTTAACTTTCTCATTATAAAACTTGGCTTTCTCATAGATAAGGTTTTTGTACTCCAGGATTAGTTCACTGTATTTACCTTTTTCAATTTCACTATAATCCGTTCTCCAGGCTTTATCTTGCCTGCGCCATTTTTGTTTCATGGCCGTTAATTTAGGAGAAAACGATGGAGCAGTTGGACTTTTTCAATACATTTTCAGAATTTAATGGTACCAATTTAGAAACAGCCTCATTAATCCACTCAGTATAACTTGCTGCGGCTTCATTTGGGTAGGCATCAGTAGCCTGGCTTCAAGGCTGTCAGCTAAGTCTTTGTCATTAATCTTATTCCGGGCCCGGCTCTTTTTGTCCCTCCTTACAGGCTTTACAACATCTTTCAAAGTCGATGAATCAAGACTGAAGTGGATTGCTTTATGGTCAGAACAGATGATAGGTAGTAATGCTTCCATTTTAAGATCACAATTATTGGAAAATATACTATTTAAAACATGGCCTTTTTTATGTGTAGCGGTCTTGACTGACTGGTTCAAATTAGAACAGCTCAAATTCTCAATTAAATATGCTGAGTCTTTGTTACTGAGATCTTCTAAATGAAAATTAAAATCCCCTCATACGGTATAATTAGGGTATTTGATACTTATTGCGATAAAATTGCTTAAAGCATATAAAAACTTAGCGTTGGGGCCAATGGGCCTATAAACCAAAAGGCCATAAAACATGCCATTCTCCGTTAATTTGCATTTATAAGAAAGGGCCTCATTATCCATTAGGTTAGCAGGTTCACACAGCAATTCTAGCAGAGTGTGGTAAACCATCGCTATTCCACTGCCTCTTGTGCCCGCCTGGTCCAATATTCCACTGCCTCTTGTGCCCGCCTGGTCCAATATTCCACTGCCTCTTGTGGCCGCCTGGTCCAATATTCCACTGCCTCTTTTGCCCGCCTGGTCCAATATTCCACTGCCTCTTTTGCCCGCCTGGTCCAATATTCCACTGCCTCTTTTGCCAGCCTGGTCCAATATTCCACTGCCTCTTGTGCCATCCTGGTCCAATAATCCACTGCCTCTTTTGCCCGCCTGGTCCAATAATCCACTGCCTCTTTTGCCAGCCTGATCCAATATTCCACTGCCTCTTGAGCCCGCCTGGTCCAATATTCCACTGCCTCTTGAGCCCGCCAGATCAAATATTCCACTGCCTCTTGAGCCCGCCAGGTCAAATATTCCACTGCCTCTTGAGCCCGCCTAGTCCAATATTCCACTGCCTCTTGAGCCCGCCAGGTCCAATATTCCACTGCCTCTTTTGCCCGCCTGGTCCAATCTATTGATGGCGCAGCCGGCCGGTAATGCTACAGCAAGATTCGGATCCGAGGATTTGTCTGCCCAGGTTTTCAGTTGAAAATTCCAAATGGGGAGTGTAAGACTCTAGGAACTTTAAAAACTCGTATTTATGTTTAATAAGAGAACGAGAATTAATCAAAACGCAGCTCAAAGAGGTTGTTTTAGAGTGTAAACACTGTCTTGTCTTATCAGCCGGTGACCATTTATCCACTCTACAGCTAAAATTTTTGTTGCTGCAGTGAAAACACTCACTAAAATAAAAAAGATTGCAACCAACCTGCCCACATGAAGAATTTTCTTGTAGTAATGCTTCCCTGGTCTTCTGTGAGGGCAAACGACCAGGGGTCCTGGCGCACTGTGCAGTCCAGGTGCGGACGGACGCAGACGGGCTTGCCTTTGGCGCGTGGGCGTGCCCGCATCAAGTGTTTGTGCAGTATTTCTGAAAGTGCTCACACACACACAGTAGGACCAAAACCGCTATAACGTGTTCAACGCACACTTTTTTTAGTGACCACTTTGAGGTTCTCCTCTTTAGGGATTTCCATTGATAAAGTACATATAGTGCAACGATTTAAAAATGAGTTCAAGTCTTTACTTTTACCCACCAAGTCCTTGCAAGAAAGAATTACTGAAAAAACGAAAAAAATATTCGAAGCACGTGCACAACAGACGATACAGACGTCGAAAAAAATCTGAAATCATAAGAGGGAAGAAAGGACTGAAAGATCATTTTAAATCTTAGTAATGCCAGAGTTCATGTGAGGCACTACCCTCCTTCCAATAACCCTCAAGCTGCAATTTTAACGCCCTTTGGTAGGTTGGCCAAGCTCAAGGCTAAGCTGGTAAAGGGAGATGTGCTGGTGGGCTTAGAAGTGACAACACAATGCAAAATAATTGGGATATAATTAACTTTACGTCAAGGCAAAAGCTTTTCATGTTGTTAGGCTCATTATTAGTGGTAAGTACGGTAATAGTGCCCCATATGGGGTTAGGAAGTAGGTACTATAAAAAACTTAATTACAGAGGTAAAATAAAAAGTGTACGGTGGTAGAATGATGCTCTGGGAACATTTATTAAACAGAAATGGACTTCAAACACATAATGGCTAGTTTGAAACGGGGGAGCGAATTACCAGCTAAGTCAGGAAACTGAATACGAGGCAACCTTCGGAATGAACATAGGCGATTAAAATGTATTTAGGGAACAGAGTGAACCACAACCAAGTTCTTGGACCATACAGAACTTTCCACGGCATAAATGTTTAAAAGGATTAGAAGTATATGCTCGGATGATCATAAACTGGAACAAACCAGTCCAGAAAAGTCGATATAAACCACGCTACAAGGCAGCGCTGAGAAGTGAAATACGTTGCCTTGTCATGTACATTTATTTCTCCTCAGAGCAACCATTTCCACTTCCTGTATTCGAAGGCAAGAGCCGTTAGGCACTCAGTGTAATATATGAGCGGTAAACTTCACCGCTCTGCTGCAGCTCACAGAGGATTTATGTGCCAACAAGTTAGGGTTTTAAAACGCGTCATTACTAATTCTGAGCAGGAATCCTACTAATTAATGTCTATGAACATTTCCTTTCTATACGGTCACTCCCCCCGTGTCTGCACTAGGTGGCGCCCTTTCTCAACGGATCTCACTTTGCAGACTAGTTTTTTTATGTTTATTTGAATGTCATGTTACAGTTGCGTAATACTACTAGTGTAAAGTGCATTTATTAACTTGGCCACTGCAAGCTAACTTGTTCGAGTTGCCACTAAATATGAAATAATTATGAAACGGGAGTCCGTGTTCCGAGAATGTTCCTGCAGTTTCCAATGGACCTACACTGATTTACACTTTTGTTTGTACAGTGACAGAGCAGTCCCTGCACGCACTTCACTGCAACGCCTAGTAACGTTTTCGTGACCCCGAGTCTTTCCCGCAGAGGGCACTTCTGTGCCCACCATGCGGGTCTGGGTGATGTAACGAGTCATTTCGAGAGGATACCCGAAGTACATTCCTGTACCCAATCTGGTAGTGTATCCAGGGTGGGAAGAGTTTGCGAATGGCTCTCGACTCCGAAGTTTGTGGTTGTAAACCCACCTAGTCACCACCTCTCCGCCCCCCCTGCTCACAACCTACCCTAATAGCCAGGGTTGGATTGGGATTAGAAATCGGCCCGGCACACTAAAAAAACAGTGGCCCACATTTTCATATACTGTCAAAATATAAAGGAGGTACCCTAATACTTGGAAAAGGGATGGGTATCTGAACGTAAAACAAAAGTTCCCTTTTCCTCTGTTAATTGTGAGGTTTAGATCCAACTAGTATTAAATCCAATTGACAGGCACTACTATTCACTCCGTGATGTATAACAAAGCTATCAAAAAGAAAGATTTCCAGGTCGCTAAATCACAAATTCTTATACACACAAAATAAAAACATTTATATTCAAATAACAAATTCTTACAGGGAATGTATGTTAAAAACAAATTTATTTTCAATGTATCATACATAAAAATATCATGAATGTCATGTATTTGGCTAATTCACAGAATAAAAACATTTTAAAAATTCATAGACATATTAAAAATTATGTAAAACAAAACAAAAAGAGAGAACAAACTGTCGACGCGGCGTTTCGGTGTACAGGTGTTTCGTCACCTTCTTCAGGACAATAGTTAATTGATTTAAGAAATAATCTTGAAACATGAAGTTTTTTGAAACAAAGTTTTTCTTCCTTGTTATGGTATGAACTCTCAAGGATAGCTAGGGCCATAGGTCCACTTCATCAAATTCGAGGACAGTATGGTTTTGTCTGCAATTTTTCTTTTGCGCCTCTTTATGGACGTTGCGTTTTTAATACACGACCACGTCGAGTGCCTGCCAGCTAAGCTGCAACAGCCAACACTACAGCCGCCTCAAGTTGCACCAACCCCAAGACGCTAGAACCTCCAGCGCCACATCGAGCTGGGGTAAGGCTCCCTACCACGTGTCTGCAGCCTGCACACGTCTGTTCTGCCCGGTGGCCATCTTGAAGTCAGGCCCCATAACGTTGGAGACCCTGTCACCAGTCGGGCGGCCATCTTAAAGTCAGGCAAAGCAGAAAACACCACTACCATCAAAAGAAAGGGAATGCGACGATACTCCCGAGCGTCACTATTGCCCACTGCACCCTCACACTACTAAACGCTGCTCCAACACACTGCTGAGCCAGCAAGAGCAGGCAGGGTCGTTTGCACGTCGTCATGTCTACACCCACAGACTCCTCACAGAATGCGCAACCAGGCCCAGCGCAAATTGCCCAGCCCGGTCCAGTGCTGCTGGGGATATCGTTCCTGCGCCCCCCTGAACTCCTGATGCTGACATCTGGAAACAGCATGGGTCCCAGATGGCAAAATTGGCTGGAAGACTTTGAGGACTTCATGAAAGGATCGCGGGTCAACGACCCCAACCAACAACTTATCGCCTTGCGCAATCTGGTGGGCAAAGACGTCGGACAAATCAAAGAATTACCACCGGCCACATCTGCTTCATATCCAGATGTAAGAGAAGCACTAAACAGAAAGTTCCTCCCCAAGCAAAATTTGGATTACGAACGCTACACCTTCAACTTAGCGTCCCAAGGAAAAGATGAAGCGATGGGTGACTTCATTACGCGCCTTAAACGTCTAGCTCGATATTGTGAATTCGATAACTTTACTACCGAAGATGCACTTCGCCTACGAATCATAGAAGGGTGCCAATCCGAATCTCTACGCCGTCGCCTGCTGAAAAAACACTACTCCTTAGATGACATCGAAGAACTCACGCGAATAAACGATCAAGCTGAAGAACATGCAAAAAGGATGGAAGCAAGCAAGACGGAAAAACGTGAGCAAGCCTTTCGTTTACACTCTCAAACAGATTCACGGCGCCAGTCGGATCATCGGAAACCCTCGAAACCCACGAGCCAAACTCGCAGCGGGAACAAGAATAGCAACACTCGGAAACAAACATTGCAGTGCTATCGCTGCGGCCAAGACTACCCCCACACAGGCCCTTGCCCGGCCATGGGACAACAGTGCCGCCGCTGTGGGAAAGACAACCATTTTGAAACAGTGTGCCAAACTTATCGTAAGGAGTCTACGCCAGCCAAACGAAACCCGGGGCCTCACCATCACGCAAGAGCAGTACAAGAGAGAAGGGACCGATCAACTAGCTCGTCAAGATCCAGTACTCAGTCACACCTCTCATATCGGTCCCGATGGTAGTCATCACGGGAATCGTCAGCTCTCACTCCCATATCTCAAGACAGTGATGAGTATGTATGCATGGTAGCGGACCCTGACCGACTAAAGAAATACCCCCGGCTGCACATTCAAATGGGAAAGCACCCCGAGAAGTTTGTTCTAGACACTGGAGCGTCACTCAATTACATATGCACGACCGAGTACGAGAGGATGGATCCGAAACCTACATTGCAGCCGGCCGCTGTGCGTTACTACACGTGGATGTCCAAAGAACCACTGCCGTGCCTAGGACAATTCCGCACGTCTCCGACATACAAAGACAGAACAGTTCATGCGCAAATCCACGTCCTAGAAGGCCCTGAAACAGCTGACTGTCTTAGTTTACCCACAGCTAGTAGAAATTCTGTACAAAGTTGACGACATGCCTGACATCATCAGCAAATTCCCAAAACTATTCTCTGGACTGGGAAAAATAGCCCATTTCAAAGTTCGATTGCACATAAATGAACAAGTGACACCCGTAGCCCAACACCACCGGAAGGTACCTTTTCACCTCCAGCAAGCGGTGGATGAAGAACTGCAGGATCTGCTGAGAGCGGACATCATAGAGAGGTCAACTGGACCCACCCCGTGGGTATCACCAGTAGTGATTGTACCCAAACGGGGAGCAGAGAACAAAGTGGGTCTTTGCGTGGACATGCAAGCCCCAAATACAGCCATTGAACGCGAGCGGCATCCGGGACCCCACATCAGCGATATGATCACTCGCCTAAACGGAGCAAAAGTCTTCTCAAAATTAGACCTAAACAAGGGGTATAATCAGCTTGAGCTCCACGAGAAGTCCCGATACATCACCACGTTCACCACACACCAAGGGCTCTTCAGGTACAAGCGCCTCAACTTTGGAATTTCCTCGACCGCTGAGATATTTCAAGAGGCGGTGCGGTGAGTCATCCAGCACATTCAACTGCAGTGACGACATCCTGGTGTTCGGATAAACTCGCTAAGAACACGACAAGCACTTGATCGCGTATGTCATGTCCTTCTAAATGCCAACCTCACGCTCAACCGAGATAAGTGCGAGTTCCACAAGTCTACATTAAAATTCTATGGTCACATTTTCTCCAAAGACGGAATGTGACCTGATCCTGAAAAAGTATCAGCACTATCTGACACGCCATACCCCCGAGACGTCAGCGACGTACGATCGTTCCTGGGCATGGCTAGCTACTGCGCCCGCTACATTAAGGACTACGCCACCATCAGCTATCCCCTGCGGGAACTCACCAAGCAAGGCCAAACCTTTCATTGGTCAGCCAAGTGCGAGCAAGCCTTCAGCCAAATCAAAACAGCAGTGAGTTCTGCCATCAACCTGGCGTACTTTAACCCCCGCAAGAAGACAGAAATTACAGTTGACGCAAGCCCTGTAGGACTTGGAGCCATCCTAGCCCAATACGATAATGACGGAGAACAGCGACACATCGTAGCGTACGCTAGTCGCAGCCTCACTGACACCGAGAGGGCCTACTCACAGCCAGAAAAAGAGAGCCTGGCAGTTGTGTGGGCGTGCGAGCACTTCCATCTCTTCATCTACGGGAAGCACTTCACATTAATCACTGATCATCAGGCCCTCCTTACAATCTTCGGCAACCCCCGAGCAAAGATGCCACCACGGATCGAACGCTGGGGGATTCGCCTCCAAGAATATACATACACCATTGTTCACAAACCGGGGAAGGCGGAGAACCCAGCAGATTACATATCACGACATCCCCAGGTCTTTTCACTGACAAGGTGCTCGCTAGCAGAAGAATACCTCCATTTTGTCATTGACCAGGCAAGACCGCCTGCTGTTCCACTAGAAGCCATCATAGAAGCCACTGCTAAAGATGCCACACTCCAGAACGTAATACATCGTATCCGCACGAACTCGTGGAGACATCTGGAGAATACACCAAGTGACAAAACAGTCAACATGCAAGAACTCGTGTCATTCCGACATGTCGAAGATGATCTCACAATCGGCACAAATGGACTGCTACTAAGAGACAGGCGAATTGTCATCCCCCAACAACTGAGACAAGGAACTGTCAACCTAGCGCACGAAGGACACAGAGGCGTGGTGGCAACGAAGAAAGTGCTACGGGAGCGGGTCTGGTTCCCGTCCCTTGACCAAATGGTAGAAACCACACTCCAAGACTGCCCTCAATGCCAACTAGTAGGGCGTGAAGAACCGCACCCCCCTGCTTCAAATGTCTGATCTCCCAGACAGCGTATGGCAACAAGGGGCTATCGACTTCTTTGGGCCGTCGAAGTCCGGGAAATACATTATTGTCATCATGGATGAGTACTCCAGATTCCCCATTGCACAACAGGTCTCATCCACAAGAGCAGCCTCTGTTATACCCGTCATCGACGAAGCATTTGCTGCGTGGGGAATCCCCACAGTAGTGAAAACGGATAATGGCCCACCATTCAATGGTTATGACTTTGCAGAGTTCGCAAGACACCTAAACTTCAGACACAGAAAGATCACTCCCAGGTGGCCTCAAGCCAATGGGATGGTCGAAAGATTCATGGCCACCATAAATAAAACTATACAACAAGCCGAACTGACTCAACGTGATGTCCAACCAGCACTCAACGAAGTACTACGAGCATACAGAACCACGCCACATAACACCACTAACAAGTGTCCAGCTACTTTGATGCTCGGAAAAACCCCACGCACCAGGATACCAGCCACAGATAATCGCCGTACGGTCCAGGTCCCCAACCTCGGATCACGAGACGCTAGTGAACCTTGACAAGGTCAAGAAGGCGAAAATGAAAGAGTACGCTGACGGTCGTCGACACGCCAAGGTGTCTGACATTCAAGAAGGAGATTGGGTGCTAGTCAGGCAAGAACAAAAGGCAAAGGCTGACAGTCGCTATTGCGCCCAACCACTACAAGTGATAAGACGGAAAGGAACCATGATTACAGCTGCATCTGAGACCAAAAGAACCACCCGAAACGTGTCACACTTTAAGAAATGCAATCCTGCAGCATACACCCGAATAGAAGAACCAGAATGTGACAAGTACGAGTCAAGCTGAGAAGATGAAGATCAAGAAGAACCTGAAATCGCAGTAAGTCCGAGAGAGCCAAGAGAAGAGCGCCCCTCTCGTCGACCCCAGAGGACAATCAGGAGACCTACCAGGCTTATCGAAGAACTCTGAGCAAGTAAGCATTGAACATTTTTAAAAAAAAGGGGGAGATGTAGTGTCGTCATGCCTGACTCGGCGCGCGACGTCGGGACTAGATCAGGCATGACAGGAAGAGGAAGTGGGGAAGCGGAAAAAGGAAGGGCGGGGGAAGAGGGAAAGTAGTAAACGGAGAATAAAGACGTGTGTACCCTCAGCTGTGGTCCATCCCTTTATTTGCATAAGGGATATGAAACACCTGAAAACAAGCGAGGCCACTTCTGCTCAGGACCCCCTGGCCCCGCTCAGTATGCACACATTAATTAGTCGGCCCAGCGAGAGAAAGGGAGTGTCACCTCTGCCCGTTGATACAAGGGAGGTAATGGTCGCACATCTGACTCCAGAAAGGCCACTCAGGGCCCCACTGAGCCGCTGGCGACATCTAAACACACCAGACACAGCCCAAATCGCCCCCTCCCATGCTGCCAAAAACGCAGCCCACAGCTGGAACTTGGATACCAGCCCCTCGGCCATTGCCCGAGTGCCCGCCTTACCAATCCGACCCTGCTAATAGCGGGTCTGCTCGCAGCCACTCAGGTAAAATTATTCCATTTTCCATCCGGTCCAGGGAAGACATGGCTTGGCAGTTCGGTCTGGACTGTTCCCATGAGGCACAGGGTCAAGACTGATTTGCATATGGCTATGTCTGAACTGGGGTGGCGTGGTGAAGCAAAATAACGATGGATTAAACCCAGATCTGTGACTGGGGGTGAATGTTTGCCAATGTGCAGCATTCCGTCCATCATCTTGTGTGTTTTGCATTTCGCCCTAAGTGGGAAGGGTATGCCCAGACGTGGGTCCCGTGCTCACTACGCCACTGGAGTCAAGCTATCCTGGCTGATGAAGGCTGACAGCCTGAAACCGGTCCTAGGATGCTTGATTCCGGTCCAGGGAAGACATGGCTTGGCAGTTCGGTCTGGACTGTTCCCATGAGGCACAGGGTCAAGACTGATTTGCATATGGCTATGTCTGAACTGGGGTGGCGTGGTGAAGCAAAATAACGATGGATTAAACCCAGATCTGTGACTGGGGGTGAATGTTTGCCAATGTGCAGCATTCCGTCCATCATCTTGTGTGTTTTGCATTTCGCCCTAAGTGGGAAGGGTATGCCCAGACGTGGGTCCCGTGCTCACTACGCCACTGGAGTCAAGCTATCCTGGCTGATGAAGGCTGATAGCCTGAAACCGGTCCTAGGATGCTTGATTCCGGTCCAGGGAAGACATGGCTTGGCAGTTCGGTCTGGACTGTTCCCATGAGGCACAGGGTCAAGACTGATTTGCATATGGCTATGTCTGAACTGGGGTGGCGTGGTGAAGCAAAATAACGATGGATTAAACCCAGATCTGTGACTGGGGGTGAATGTTTGCCAATGTGCAGCATTCCGTCCATCATCTTGTGTGTTTTAAAATTATTCCATTACCTGTGAGCCACGGGTGCAACCAAACCCAAACTACAGGGGGGCTAATACTGCCAGCAATTGGGGCGGCACAAGCATTTCAAGCAGTGGGGGCTTAGTAACCCTCATAGCCAATGTGAGAAAAAAAGTGACAAAGTGCAATTTAAACATCCTGGACAAACTCGATACAATCAGAAAGAACGGGCATGTTTTTGTGGACTTGGTATTGTCCGTGGGCTACTGACAGTGATCTCTGTAAAGTGCATTGACTGTACTGCCAACTTAAAAGCAGGTTCCGATTTTAATCCAAAACACATTGGATGAGTTTTTGTAAAGTTACTTCAAGACAACATCCCTTTTTGTCAATTTGCAAGTTCCTTCTGTCGCAGGACAATTTACTTGTGAAAAACTTAAAAGTAGCAGAAACCCTCCTGACCCGTTGTTGACTGAAGGTACGATTTTAATGTACCCTTATGGACATTGCATAATATTCATGTTTGACGCTGCCTTATGTGCAGGTCTCAAAATGTCAGGCTTAGTGGTTACCACATGATCAGCTGGAGGGGGTGAATCGCAAGACAGTTTCAATTCCTGAAATACCTTTCCTACCTGCTGAGATTAAATGTGTGCCGATGAGTTGGTGGTATTGCTGCCTTAAATGCAGTGCCTCACGCCTGTGCTACACTAAATACATAGGTGTTGCAGCACGCCACAGTCAGCAGGTCCCATACACTTAGCATCCACATCCGGGAAGGAATACATCAGGCTGTTATTGAAGAGCTGGCAAAAATATTTGCCTTTACATATCTTGGCCGTGGCAGTATCAGCAGAGGTGCCAGCCTAGAGAAGAGGTCTAGCTGGCACACAGATGCAAGGTTTGTTTTTTATTGGGAAGGCTTTTCCAAGTCTCCGTAGAAACTTGTGATGTTGAAAAGTATCAAATGCCAGAGAGAGTTCAAGTAATAGGCATGCTGGTACTCCATTGGAATCTATTGTAGTTGCAAAATCATTGAGTGTGGAACCCAGCACTGCTTCAGAGCCACAGCCGTACCCCAAATCTGTCAAGACAAGGTTATTTTCTTTGATGAATGACAATACTTGCCTTGAGGCAGAACTTTCAATCTTTTTGCCAAGAAACAGTTGGTTATTGGCTGGGAGTTACAAGGATCCTTTGGTTGAGGGCCGGTTTGGTTTAAGGAGGGTTTATGGAAGACATTTAGAGTTCTTTTTGGAAGACACCTTTATGTAAGGAGTAATTGACAGCGATTAGCTATAAAGCAATCCATGAGGATGTTCTTGAATATACGAGCAGCAGATAGGTCTGCTGGTGATCATGCTGGTCTACAGCCTTGATGAAGTCTTGAGCGGTCAGGTGATTTTCCAGTGAGCTGAGCTGCGCTGCTGGAATTGTGATTGAGCAGTGGAGAGGGAAACAGGGGTCTGAAACTGTCTGGAGGATTGGAACTAATGGGGTTGTGCCACGCATACAGCAAGGAGCAGTGGTGAGGCCTTCAGCATGCTGCCAAGGCATCCGGATGTCCCAAGGTACCTCTACTTCCGTTCTGTCGCTGGATGACCCTTTTTTCTGTGAACTCCTCTAGCAGTCTGTCGTTGTTTGTGATCTCAAGCCCCCTCGTCAACTATCCCTGTTCAGATCTCCTGTCTCAATGTTTGGGCCTCCTGATCACGGTCTACTCCCCACGCTGCAGGTCAGCTCTACGGCAGGTCTCGCTGAAGCATGGCATGCATCAGGTCTCTGGGCTCGTTGGCTTTCCTGGCTTCCATCAGGTTTCCTTGCTTCCTACTCTGGGTTGTTATTCAGAAGAAAAGAAAATGACACATCCATGGTGCTCACCATTGAAAGGGTGAACAGTGCCTATTCCTGGAGACATGTGCTGTACAGACACGGGCAAGGACTACAAAGAAAATAAATTTAGTCCACTGAGTATACATTCAGACACAATTCTACATTAGTTTAGTATCTACAAAATGACACATTTGCAGGGATGGACTAAACATGTAATGAGTGAACAGACCATATGAGAAGCGATATTCATTTAGAAAAAAATATATTGCATGAACATGCCCTCTACTAGAAAGTCACCGTCATTCAGTTCATTCTTTTCTATTCTGCGAGTCTTGTAAAGCGCATTGCCACCAAAAGGCTTCTCAGTGCTAGAACAGTCATCGTCTGAACCGAATTACCAGCAGAAACTGGATTCCCAACAGCCATGTTGTTAAAGATTTACGGAAAGACAGCTCACAAGGCAGCCGGCGCAGGTCAAGAGGGAGAGAGTTCCACAGTTATGGGGCCAATGGCAGAGAGAACGGCCACCCCGTGAGATCTGCTGAACCTAGGAACCTGTAGTAGTTGGGCAGAGGAGGATATCAAAGACCTTCTACGAATGTAGGGAGTGGCAAAAGGTCTCAAAAGAGCGAGACCTCTCGTGACGAGATCTGTAGAGAATGCATAAGGCTTTAAATTGGACCTGCTGATCAACTGGGAGCCAGTGGAGATCCCTCAGGGCCTTTTTTCCAGATTGGTGGTGGGGGAGATTCATCAAAAGCCTGGCCGCAGCATTCAGTGTAGACTGAAGTCTCTTTGTGACATACTGTCGAGAGCCCAGGTATAGAGCATTACCATAGTCAAGGCGAGAGATGAGAGCCTGGACAATCAGTCTCCTCACTATAAAAAGGAAGAAGATTGAAAACCTTTCTTAGCAGTCTCAGAAGACCAAAACAGTTGGCTGCAAGTTTTTTTTTCTTGGTGCTCCATAGTGAAGCTGGAGTCTAGCCACATTCTAAGGCTTTTTAATCGCCGTTTTGGGACTGGGAACTCTATCCAGGCCATTGGGCACTGAAGAGGGGATTATTTTATTGAAGTTGTTGCCCAATATCATGAACTCAGTCTTGTCTTCATTGAGCTTCAATTTACAATAGGCTATCCACCTGGGCACTTAATGAAGACAGGGGGTTAGACTGCGATGAGAAGAACTGGGATCGGGAGAAATAGAAATCACCAACTTCGTGTCATCAGCATAGGAGACCAATGACAACACGAAAGAACGAACAATTTTGGCCAAAGGGTACATATAAAGGTTAAAAAGGGTGAGGCGGAGGGAGGACCCCTGCGGAACCCCATAATATAACGGAAGACTATGTGAGTACCAGGACTGGTCTTGCACCTGGAATGTTCAAACTTCAAAAAAGAGGAAAGCCAGTTCAAGGCACAGCCAACAACGCCCACTTTGGATATCCTATAGATAAGTGTTGCATGATCTACTATGTTGAAGACCGCACTAAGGTCTAATAAAATGATGACTGCCGAACCTCCTTTATCCAACAGAGAGCTAAGCTCCTCGACCACAGCCAGCAAGGCAGTTCTGGTGCTGTGCTGGGGTCTGGACCCAATTTGAGTTAATACTCCGATTTCAATGGGAGTCAAGGACACAATGGGTGTAGCTAGGTACTGTGCAAGATTATTGGCACTAAAAGCAATAAATACTCGCATAGTGTCGTGATTTGCATTTTTTTTTTTAAAGAACCTTAGTTAACGGATTTGTTTGAGAACTGAGATTTACAGATTTACTTTTTAGGTCGGGCTTTATAGTTCAGTTGTCACTAGACCTTATGTGATCAACAGAAAAAGAGTTTTAGAAACAAACCTGAGAGAGGAGCTTTGGCTCCGCCCACATGTTGGTTACATTGAGCACAGCATTTGAGCAGACGTTGTGTGCTGCCACCAAGAAACAGCGCTTGTTGCACTTCTGTTGGCTCCTGAGGGGCGTTATCCCACCTATCAAAAATGTAATGATGCACACATTTGCAAGGGGAAGACCCCTCCACCGTGCATTATTGTATAGACTAAGAATATTGCACCATGAGCCAGCAGCAGCGTGATCGGCAGAAGCATCAGGCCATGCTTACTGTGCGCATTACCTAGGGTGCAAATTCTGTTTTGATTGTTAGGCTAATCCTATTGGCTAACAGAACTTCCCGATAAGGGTGTTTCCCTCATTCAAAATTACTACTGCATCCACCGTGATGATGAGGTGGCATTTGTGTCTATGTTTTTAATCCCCATTTACATTTGCGACAAGCGAGAATAAGCGCATTGTTATGGCTATCCATCCCGCACTCCAACTCATGCTTCAGTCACTGGAGCCCAAACAGCCTTATGCCGATTCTTCCCACCGCACAAACTCACTCCCTCAGTTTGCTCTACCCAACTGTAGTGGCCAATGAGGAGCCAGCTCCACTCTTCCGCACTAGACCCCAGAGTTATGGGAGCCAGATACACAGAGTTATTGGTAGAGCCCAGATCACATGACAATCTGAATATAAAGTGGAAAGAATTACAGATGAGAGCAGAGTGTGACGGCATAGTCGCTTTTGAAATGTAAGCAATTTTATCCATTTTAAGATTAGACATTGCAGCTATTTCTTTGCTCCTGACCTCTTGACACAGGTAGTGCCCGCTGTCCTCTCACACCACGCGTCTGCACAATGCCAGTTCAGCTCATCAGTGGCTAAAGATCTTTGAAAGTGGTGGGGTGTAACACTCCCTCTGAATATCGGCAATCAAAGTGAGTAAACATTCTTTTAGATGGTTTCAGGGAGGGTGGGAGCTCGCCCCTCAGATTTTGTATGGAATCATGGGATTTGCCCACTGACTCCAAGATGACCATCCTTCATATAAACTCGAACAAATATAAAATGGCACTCATGGTTGGGTCTTCTTGTTGCCAAGGTTATTGCTCGGCAGTGGAAGAACACAGACCCTTCCACCCCTAAAGAGTTGGAAAAAAGGTCTAGATCAGTGTATGAGTTTGACAAAACCTATTTACTAAGCAAGAGGGTGTCCACAAAAACATTATATTTGGAAAGATTGGGTCCAATACAGAGGAAATATACTGATCTCGCAGGGATACACAGGTCACAGGTCATTAATGGATGATGAAGTCATGTGGTGAGAGGTACATAAAACGGTGATGGTATTTGTGGTCCTGATGGACTCTAGTCTATTGCATCATAACTATCACGTTCTATTGTCTGGAATGAGACCGACATATTTGCTCCTTATTCATTTTTTCAACATGAAAATCAATACAAATTGTTTTATAAAAAAGACGGAATGAAGTTGTGCATTTCGAAGCACACATTTTCACATAAATGTGCTACAAAACCATATACCCTAAAAGGACTCTAATGAAATATTCTAGGACTTTCATGGTGTGACAGGAGCAGATCCCAGTTTTTTTCCAACTTTGCTGTGGATTCACCCCAGATGCCTGAAATTACCTCCAGCATGCTAAGGCCAGCTAAAGCAATGGAGCGTGATAAACTCCTGACTGCCCACACCACAGTGACAGCGCCAAGGGACTGATAGGCAAAGTCACAGCAACAACTGCAAACTCCACCCTGACTGCCCACACCACAGGGACAGCGCCAAGGGACTGATAGGCAAAGTCACAGCAACAACTGCAAACTCCACCCTGACTGCCCACACCACAGGGACAGCGCCAAGGGACTGATAGCCAAAGTCACAGCAACAACTGCAAACTCCACCCTGACTGCCCACACCACAGTGACAGCGCTGAGGGGCTGATAGCCAAAGTCACAGCAACAACTGCAAACTCCACCCTGACTGCCCACACCACAGTGACAGCGCCAAGGGACTGATAGCCAAAGTCACAGCAACAACTGCAAACTCCACCCTGACTGCCCACACCACAGGGACAGCGCCAAGGGACTGATAGGCAAAGTCACAGCAACAACTGCAAACTCCACCCTGACTGCCCACACCACAGTGACAGCGCCAAGGGACTGATAGCCAAAGTCACAGCAACAACTGCAAACTCCACCCTGACTGCCCACACCACAGGGACAGCGCCAAGGGACTGATAGGCAAAGTCACAGCAACAACTGCAAACTCCACCCGTCGTCTGCAGCCGCTGTGGAGCAGCAGCAACTGAACGTGTCTGAATTGAGGAGATGAACAGAGGGGCTCACTCCCGGCACCTGTGTACCCAGGCCGTGCACAGGCTTTGGTGTACTTTCACGAGCTCGATCCTCTCAGCCGAAATATTACAAGACCAGAGCCCTAGTGCCTACAGTCCCTGCCTGCTGTCAACTATGGTACCACCCTCTGCAGAACACTACCTCTGTGTGCGCTAAAAGGGTTCAAATGCTAATCTACGTCTTGGCTTTGCTGTCAGCAAAAACAGTAGGCCATTATGTATGGCAACGGGGCCCGCCCAGGCTCAGGATTAAAATGTACAGTTGGAGCCTCTGCCTGCTTCCCCCACCCACACAGCACCCTTAGCGTGCAGTCCCAATCAGTCCCCACACCAGCCCACAGCCTGTCTCATCACTTCACCCATAGCGTATTGCACCTGCTTCCCCCTCCTGCAGCCTTTGTCGGCTTTCTACTCCCTCCCAGCTCATGCTCAGACCGATCCCCAATTACGAACTATATCCCAAAATCAACAGCCTAAGCTTCCTTCTTGTACTATCCCACAGCCTTAGTTCAATTTCCTCTATTGGCCCGGCTTCATAGTTGCAATAGAGCTGACTAGGCATCTAATACCATTGAAAGAGCAGGTATTCTGAGGGTGCCTTTGCAGAAATATGCGTATGTGAATGCATTGTGAGAGGAGTGAGTGCAGGATGAGCGGTGAAAGTATAGGGTTAGCAACAAGCCCATATGTGCAGGGTGAGAGGTAAGAGTGCAGGGTGAGCGGTAAGAGTGCAGGGTGAGCGGTAAGAGTGCAGGGTGAGCGGTAAGAGTGCAGGGTGAGCGGTAAGAGTGCAGGGTGAGCGGTAAGAGTGCAGGGTGAGAGGTAAGAGTGCAGGGTGAGAGGTAAGAGTGCAGGGTGAGAGGTAAGAGTGCAGGGTGAGAGGTAAGAGTGCAGGGTGAGAGGTAAGAGTGCAGGGTGAGAGGTAAGAGTGCAGGGTGAGAGGTAAGAGTGCAGGGTGAGAGGTAAGAGTGCAGGGTGAGCGGTAAGAGTGCAGGGTGAGCGGTAAGAGTGCAGGGTGAGCGGTAAGAGTGCAGGGTGAGCGGTAAGAGTGCAGGGTGAGCGGTAAGCGTGCAGGGTGAGCGGTAAGCGTGCAGGGTGAGCGGTAAGCGTGCAGGGTGAGAGGTAAGCGTGCAGGGTGAGAGGTAAGAGTGCAGGGTGAGAGGTAAGAGTGCAGGGTGAGAGGTAAGAGTGCAGGGTGAGAAGTAAGAGTGCAGGGTAAGCAGTAAGAGTGCAGGGTAAGCAGTAAGAGTGCAGGGTAAGCAGTAAGTGTGCAGGGTAAGCAGTAAGAGTGCAGGGTAAGCGGTAAGAGTGCAGGGTAAGCGGTAAGAGTGCAGGGTAAGCGGTAAGAGTGCAGGGTAAGCGGTAAGAGTGCAGGGTGAGAGGCAAGAGTGCAGGGTGAGAGGCAAGAGTGTAGGGTGAGAGGTAAGAGTGTAGGGTGAGCAGTAAGAGTGCAGGGTGAGCAGTAAGAGTGCAGGGTGAGCAGTAAGAGTGCAGGGTGAGCAGTAAGAGTGCAGGGTGAACAGTAAGAGTGCAGGGTGAGCAGTAAGAGTGCAGGGTGAGCAGTAAGAGTGGAGGGTGAGCAGTAAGAGTGCAGGGTGAACGGTGTATCCCTGTTAGTTCCAGAAGATCATTGTGCCCATGTTAGTCCACAATGAATGGTGCAAGTGTAGGGTAAGCGATGTGCCCATTTGAGGACAGGATGGGCAGTGAGTGAAGGTGAGCTATGTGACAGGTGAGTGCAGTGCCTGTATGAGTTCAGGGTGAGAGAAGTGGCTGAGTGTAGGGTGATCGGTATGCCTATATGACTGAGGGATTGGGCATTTTTGGAACCCCTATTAGCTCCAAAGATTATAAGTTTCTTGTTTAGATAGGAGGGTGAAGAGAAGTGCAGCACTCTGTGGGTAATGCAGGGGGTTTTGAATTGAGCCTGCGCTTTATTGTAAAGCCATTGGAGGGTTAGCGAGGTAGGGGAAATGTGGTCAAATTTCTCGAGACCTTAAACAAAGCGCGCTGCTGCATGTAGAGTTGCTCTTAGTGAGCCTAGGTGAACTTTGGGAATGCCTTAGAGAAGGGCAATTCCATAATCTAGTCTGGAGAGAACGAGAGACTGCACCGTTTTAAGATCTTGTCCTGGGATCAACTGTCTGATGCCCCAAAGCTGCTTAAGTTGGTGTTGTAAGACTAACAAATGACCCTGCACCCGAGAAAGACACGTACTCTTATATATAGATATCCTAGTACATCATGTTTAAACAATAGAACAGTTGAACAATATATTGATAAATAGCTTCCCAGATGAAAATAACAGATGGTTGTGTTTCTTGATTGTAGTTAATATGAATCTTTTATTGAAAAACACTTTATTCTTTTAAAAGCACCACACAATTGCTTGCCAACGCGTTTCATCCCTCATGGGACTTCTTCAGGGTGATGATAAAATTTGCGTTGTTACCCTTTTATTGGTATGTGCCACTAAGCGTCAGAGCGAATTCGTATGCGCCAGTAATTTGCAATGAACCGGTGTCTCAAGATAATTATTTGTGACAAAAATTCCGCGTTATCAGTATTCAGTCTATGTGTACTGTGACCTTTCACAAGAGATAATGTCACACGATAGGTCGGTATATCCTAGTATATCCAGAAGATCAATGGGCAAAGTGTAAAGCCCTCTGTGCAAACGCGGACGTCTGGTTCCTTCTAAATTGTAATTTGTAATTGATATACTTGAAAAGGCAGCAATTCAGCTTCTTGCAGAATTCAAGAGAAGAGGAGGCTCTGAAGTGGAGTGGGAGGCTGTTCCACACTTTTGCAGGGATGTAAGAGAACGCCCATCCCCCTGATGTGGTTCTGTGTATGCGTGGGATGTGTGCAAGTAGGAGTTTTGCACAACAGAGGTGTCTGGGTGGTTTGTGAAAGGAGATGCGACTGTTCAGGTAGGTGGGACCTGCATTGTGTAGTGCCTTGAATGTGTGTGTAAGGAGTTTGAACTGGGCGCACCTGTTTAACAGGGGCCAGTGGATTTGAGTGACACCGGTAACATTGGCCATCCGGCAGGGGTCAATAGTTAGTATCATGTCCATGTGTGGTTGGAAGGCTAGTGTACCATCAGCACAAACGCTGCTTTGGATGTGCACAACGGCTGACTGTCAACTGTTGTGAGTGCTTTCCTAGGACGAGCAGCCAGCTTGCTCAACTTCTATATGCCTATCTAGGGTTTGTCCTCCATTTTAGGCTATTAGCTGCCCTATAGCTTTGATCCTGCTTAGGTAACCACCCCTTCTTTCATCTGGGGACAATGAGGGGGCTGGTGCAGGAAGTGAGCAGTGAACTGCTGGCCCTGCTCACTTGAAGACCAATTACCCTCTCTATTGTTAGGAATGTGCAGTGGGAGAGGTGACTGTCACCTTATTGAGCCTTGTGAACCGGACCCATGCCCAGAAATACCCCAAATGCTCTAAAGGACACACTGGACCTGTGACCTCTCACTGGGGTTCACTTCTCAATGGTATATCTTGGATGATGGGTCAGGCAGACGCTCTCTTGTGACCACCCTTTGAGACCTCCAGAAAGGAAAGGAGAGGTCAGTGTTTATCCGAGTCACAGGCATGGCAGCTAAGAAAAACATTCAGAGGACTTTGGAGAGGAGAACTTCCCTGAGGTCAAAACAAGTTTGTGAGTTCTTCTTCCTGACTTGCACATAAGCTTGAATGACTAAATTTATCGATCTTTAGCGTAACGCTACATTGAAGGTTTACTCTTTATTATAAGTACGACTGTGACACCTGGGTCCACCTTTGTTCTGTTATAAAATATAACTTGTTTAATAAACATTTGAAAAAAATAGTATTGATAGCTACAAGTATCTGTGGCCAACTGTTTCTTAGGGAAATACAGTTTAAGCCGCTAGCTTGTTCCTATCAATTTCATGAGACAAGGGAGAAACCCATGACCTGTCTAACCATCTTTGCTGAAGCTTTCCTACAAAATGCAGAGGATAATAAAGGTACTGATAACAAAGACCTGGTCTAAATACCCCTCAGAGGCCACACTTATGGAAGGGTTTACATCTGCACGGAATAGGCTCAGTCTGTCCAATTGTGAAATTGTGAACAATGAACTGTCAGCTTCCTACCGTTCTTGCAGTAAGAATTGTGGCTGAGTTTGCAAACGCCATGCACTGAGCAGTCTAAAATCTCGTGCGATAACTTTATTTACTTAAATGATGCTCCTTATTACTGTGCTGTCTGTGAAAGGCGTAGTATGTCTACAGCCCACTCTAGAGAATTTCCAGAAGTTTCATCTCTCTCCGATGCTCACTGCCAGAGCACCGGGAACAAATCACCAAGGCAGATGTGCCTGCATTCAGTGTACCGATGCCTCAGACCTTAGAACCAGGCAGCAGACACTGCAATCATGAGGCAGTGAAAGAGCAGAGAGATACTGCTGTTTCACACCAGACAGCCAGGAATCTAGGGATGTCCTATGAGCATGAAAGGCCAGACAGTCTCCAAACCTTTTCCTCATCGGAGAACTGGAAGGGAGTTCAACACAGTGGAAATGAGTCCTTAGCATGCCTGACCTGCAAATGGCTGCCACAAAGCCCCTGGGTTCATACTGAATCACAAAAGAAGGATGCTGTGCTATTTGTCCTGCAGCTCCTAGATACCATGCTCCCAGTATAGTTCTCTTTGAGCGGTGAGATACTAAAGACTTAAGATACAGTCTACTTGTTATGATGTGTAGATTTAGCAGTGAGGCTTCACATGGGTTGTTTCCATTACACCGTCCGAGTCCCTTGAGTTTGAAACTCATGTGGGACACAGTTCTGTTTATTCTCTTGTGAGCTATTCATGCAGTAATACACAAGGATGGTAAACGTTTTCTGACGACAGAGGAACCAATCACTTTTTAATGTGTTGAATATCGATTTGAACACAAACGCACTCCTTTTTATTTTCACCATATATGGTGTGGGGACTGCCTCTCTCACCCACTTATAAAGATTAAAAACCATGTAATTCTCTACAGCTACCATCCCTTGACCTGGGCTCTTTCCATGGGCATCAATCTTGAGGATTCAACCTTTAGACCGCTGGGCCGGACAGGCCTTTTATTCCACTGGGCATTTCCCCGGCGGGCTGGAGCCATTGGAGCTGGTTTTGAAAGCCCAGGACCGCTACTAGTGCTTGTCACTTCCCCCACGATTTTCCAAATGTAACTGCAGAAGGCAGGGGTAGGTTTCAAGACAGAGGGGGAGGAAAGAGGGAGAAGGTGAGAGAGGGATAGAGAAAGAGAGTGAGTGATCAGAGAGGCAGCAAAAACATAGGCATGGAAAGAGAAAGAAAGCGAGGAGAGGAAGGGGGCAGGGCTGGTTTGAGCATGTGGGCAGGGCTATTTTTAGTTCCACAGTTCGGCCCTGCTTTTCTGCCCTGGGAGCAGTGTAAATCCGAGCCCTGGGATCCATGCCCTGTCTATCTCTCGTCTCTAAGAACTGCCTCCTCAGCCTGCTTGTACTGCTCTTTTCTGGGTCATTCGGCTCCTTACGCTGTTGCTTACAACTGCTCTGTTTCTAAATGCACTTTGATTTGTATTGCACAGGCGGGTTCAGTAATTGATCGTCAGACGATTCTACCAACTCATATCTTAAAACACATCAATGCCGAAATCAGACACTGGATATCAAGTTTTGGAGAGACAGCGGAGAAGGCCTGGCTTTTCCAGCAAAAAGACTGTGTTTGTTTCTTGTGTTATAACTTACTTCCAAAGAAACTGTACATCTATCAGTCCTCTAGGCAAGGATACGTTTTCCTTTAAGAAAGGTTGTAGAAAGATGTATATGGTTTAGGAATTAACTATAGAGTTCTACAGAGTGATCTGCGACACAAGGCTGAGTGATCTACCATGTTTCAGATACTTGGTCAGGAGGATTTTATTTTTTATATCACCCTACCTGCTACAGTGTCAAGCTACTCCACGCTCTTTCTAGCATGAACTGGGAGGTGGAGCGTGGCCATGATGAAGATGGCCGCCCTCAGCTAAAGTTCTGAGCTAACTTGCCAAATGGATCAGATTCGGACAAGAAAGAATGGGCTGCCTGACTCCAGATACATGTTTAGTTTCCACTGTGATACAAAAGGGGATGATGGACGGAACGCTTGAGCCAATCAAACACTCACCCCCAGTCAACTGATCTGGGTTTAATCCATCATCATTCTTTAGCTCACTCCACCACCCCAGTTCAGACATGGCCATATGCAAATCAGTCTGACCCTGTGCCTCATGGGAACAGTCCAGCCCGAACTGCCAAGCCATGTCTTCCCTGGACCGGAAACAAGCATCCTAGGACCGGTTTCTGGCATTTCAGCCGTCATCAGCCAGGCTTGCTTGAATCCAGTGGCAAAGTGAGCAAGGGACCCACGTCTGGGCATACCCCCGCCAACTTAGGGCGACCAAAGCGATACAAAAGGGGATGATGGACGGAACGTTTGAGCCAATCAAACACTCACCCCCAGTCAACTGATCTGGGTTTAATCCATCATCATTCTTTAGCTCACTCCACCACCCCAGTTCAGACATGGCCATATGCAAAATCAGTCTGACCCTGTGCCTCATGGGAACAGTCCAGCCCGAACTGCCAAGCCATGTCTTCCCTGGACCGGAAACAAGCATCCTAGGACCGGTTTCTGGCATTCCAGCCGTCATCAGCCAGGCTTGCTTGAATCCAGTGGCAAAGTGAGCAAGGGACCCACGTCTGGGCATACCCCCGCCACTGTGGCAACGGCTGTGGGGCCAGGAATTAACTGCTGCTGTCTCCACAGCGAGGAGAAAACAGGTAACACAGAGTCTGGAGCGGGGACCTCAGAGAGCAGCCTACACCACAGGAACAGGCAATACAGATGAGTGAGCTACAAGAACACAATCCTCCCTTAGCCAGCACTCTGAGACACACATGGCAACAGGGAGGTGCTGGTGCTGCCAGTTTCGATGGTGGGTATAGTGGCGAGCCACCTCCTGGCAACACGTTCCCACCGCTCCTCGCTTGTCACCTCTCAGCCCAGGTTGCAGGCCTTTGGATTGAAAGGGCAAATCTCACTATATATCCTTCTCCTTGTATACCATTGGAACACACCTGCAATTCCTATTGTGATTAACAAAATGCTTCTACAAAACGGCAGCCATCTTGAAGCGGGCTGCATCACCATTGGCATAATAGTACTTCCATAGTTTGAAGGCTTGCATTAAGATTGAACTATTGAACTTTAATGCCTTCTTATTAATTTGCGCCTTCAAAATTGAGATCACGCATGCCCTGTGTGCAGGGGGCAGGGGGGGGGGGAAAGAATGATGGACGGGTAACCCTAAAACTTCGTGACTGACAACTGCTGTTTCTAGAAAAAGGAGGCTTATCTCATTTGGCCATATGTCAAAAACGAAACCTGCTCACCAGATTCTATTCTTTAGAATTAAATTAAAACGAGTGTAACAGAAAATACCCCTGCCAAGGCTTCAATCACTTTAGACATTCTGCTGACTGAATTAAAAGACATTAAATCCTCAATAGCAGCCACTGAAAATTCAACGGCGGACACCAATAAAGACATTACATTTACACAGGCTGAACTGATCAACATGAACCTTAAATTGAAACAAGCAAAGGCATGCCTGAATGATTTAGAAAGCAATTGACAAGAGTTGCCTGACTGGGGTAATGATATATGGTATCTGCAACATAAAGTGACTGACCAGAAAGATCGCAATACTTGGAATAACATAAGAGTCCTTGGCCTTACTGTAAAAGAAGGAGACAATATGATATCATCACTGGTATCCCTCCTCCCAACTCTACTACGCATTGACTTTCAACCAACGCTGGAACTCAATCGTGCTCTTAGACGGTGTTCCCTCCAGTCCAGTGCTCTGAGGCCTGTGATTGTCTAGTAGGACACCAACATGCTTGCCAGATTATACAATCTGCAAAACGGAACAGTTTATTTCAATACAAAAACTGTAAGATACAAATTGCACATAATTTTTGCAAATAAACTAACCTGATCCATAAGACATGCCTCACCTATAGACCCATCCTGAAAGAACAGTTCATCAAGTTTGGATTCCTTGAACCAGCTACCATAAACTATCACCATAGATGGAAGCACCCGAGAATGTGACGACCTGGGGGTGTTGGAGGGCTTCTTGTCCACTTTAGAGGTGTCACCAATGAATAAAAGACCTAAAAGACCTGAACCATCTACATCAGTAGCAAATGACTGGACTGTTAAAGTAGAATCTTTACTTCAGGAAAAGCATCGCTTAAATACTCAGACTTTCAATAGCCCCACCACATACACCCATGTGCTCCGCATAATGGATGACCAAGAAACCTGATGAACGGCTCATTATGAATCTCGATCCCCCTTCAAATAGCGCTAAATACTTCTGCAACGAAGGTGGAGCACCCAATAATCTCGGTTATGTCAAAATGGGTACATAAGCGTTTGCCAATCACAACAACGACGTATCCTACATCACTTTCAAGTATACATTATCATGGACTTGACGGCTGATGGTTCACCTTTCTGGTTTGAAGTTTTGGGCTCCAACTGGAGTAGATAAAGACCCATACTTCTATTAATTTCTATATTGATGCTCATTGAGACGGTCTAATTGCCACCTGCTACCAGGTCTACAATGACGACTCATTTGTGAACCTTCTCATTAAATCTGAATGGCATAACCAATTATATCAAAAGGAAGAACGACCTTTTATCTTGGCTTCAAAAAAAGCGCTACACACTGTACTATTGCACCCCCTCCCCCCCTATCCCCACCACACTTGTAACCCCTACAGACGGCCAAACTTCAAAGAGACTCGGTGGACAAAATGATTACGGCATCTGGGATCACTTACAGAAAAGGTGGGGTAGCCCTACCTATCCATAACAATGTACCTGTGCAGGTTCTGAAGACCTGGGATGGCTAAACCAGCCACTTTTTATTTGTCAAACTGTCCTTACAAAGCTCCCACTTTGTGATCAGATCAGTATATGTCCCCACCGTGGGTAAATCCTGATTCTTCTCCACATTAAGCAGAATTCTGACTTAGATTGACCATTCCAAATTACTGGTCGGCGGCTTCTGGAAAGTCGCACCAGACTCAGTGCTGGATAGATCTGGTCCTCCAAACAAGGAGTGCAGTCCGGACAGAGGTCTTCTTGTGAACTATTCCCTACTAGCACCCTGGTGACAAACTCAACCCACCCACAGACAATATACTTTTCTGTTGTGCGTCCCACGGCACAGAACCAGAGCTTGACTATTTCGTACTCACTGCTCCTTTGCCACGTGATCTTACTATTGAATTATTGATCATGGAATTTCAGATCACACCTTAAGCAAGACTGACCTTGATGTGCAATTAAAAATGTTGAAATCACACCGATGGAGCATGCCAACCTTGAATACAGGAATCTATCTGATAAATTAAAATTTTCTCAGAGACTGTTTGAACTTGATTGATGGCTCAGCTTCCAACCCCCAACTCTTCAGTGCAAGCAGAAAGGCCTATGTCCAGGGTCAAGCAATGGAAGACGTAACCATAACCAAGTGTCAAACCTTACAGAAACAGCATTCATTAGATGCGGACATAACTACCTTGTTGAACCAATACCGCAAATGACTCATAACTGACTTACTGAACAGATTAATGCAGGCAGCATTCGAGCTTAACTCTATTTCTGCATCAAAAGTGAATAGGCCTTAGCAAGACTCTAGCACAAGTCCTACAAGCCAGGCAAAGAAGAGACGTAGAATATTAGCATTCCAACTGAGACAAGACATGGCTTCCAGAGTGGTTCCACCAATCCGAGCCTCCTCAGGAGCACTGGCTGCACATCCTCAAGAAATTGCAATGACGTTTAAAGACTACTCCTCCTCCCTCTATTCATCAGAACCTGGCAATAAAGAATCACAAGACACCACCTTCTGAGAGACAATCCAGTTACCCCGACTAACTCAATCAGCGGCAGCAATGGTGGACGCAGATATTACGGAGAAAGTAATCTGTGGAGATGCCCACAAATAAAGCTCCTGGAGAAGATGGCCTTCCTCTCAAGTTTTAGAAAACAACTTCTTCTATAGTGATTCCATTATTACACAGGGTTTATGCTGAAGCAATCTCGCCTGATGGTTTGCGTCCTGAATTCAATAAGGCACTTATTTCCCTACTATTGAAACCAAATAGAGATCGTCAGTTATGTTCTAGCTCAAGACCCATTTCACTTAACACAGATATGAAGATACTGGCAAAGGTCTTGGCCACCATATTGACAAAATTTCTTCAACTACAGGTACACAAGAGTTAGGTGCTCATTTTAGGTCCTCATTTTACCAGGCTGATCACCAGCCAACCATCTTCGGTCTTATATTCATCTTTTCTGGAAATTAAGACATGTTCAGTGAGAGGCCTTAGTGGTCTCCCTCAATGCCGAAAAGGCCTTTGATCGTGTAGAATGGCCCAATGAGTTTAGAATCTTAAGGACCTTCGGCCTCGAACACAAACCCATTCATTGAAAAAAGTATATATCGGATGGATGTACCAAATACCCATTACTATCATCAATAGCAATACATATCTGAGAAGTTTCCCATCCATCGCGGCACATGGCAAGGCTGCCATCTGTCGTCTCTCCTCTTTTTGCTCATGCTTGAACTTTTGGCAACAGCCGTCAGAAAAATGTAAAAAATGTATGGCATCCTAACTGGTGAACTGAAACTATTGTTCAACACAGATATTATGTTGACTTTTAAAAATCAAGACCAGTCTCTGCATGCCACGCCAAGTATCATTTCCACCTTTTCAATGTTTTCAGGCTATAAAATAAACCGGGGCAAAAGTGACGCGCTACCTATGAATGCCTTTACCACGAAAACAACACTAGTGGAACTCCACTTCCGGTAGATGCCGGACAAGTTAAAATACCCTGGCATCTGGATCAGCTGTAACATTAAACTAATGAAAACGGAATTCATATGCTGATTGATACCTCAAGACTGACCCTTCTCTAATGGAAACACATACAACTGTTGCTCTAGGGCTGGATACAAACAATTAAGATGGTCATAGCCTCAAAGATTTAATTATTTTGTTAGCATATTACCTTTACAAGTCAAACCATACGGTTGGGTGGTCAACGGCAAAGGTTCAAAATGGAGAAATTATGCGCCCCTACAACATCGGGAGGATTACAGTTGCTAAATATGGGACTGTATTATGTAGCCCATCGTCTATCACACTTGGCCTCCATCGTCTCTCCTCTCTGGAAACCTTGGATTTAGCACTCATTGAGCAGCAACTATGGGAAAATTCTTCAGGATTATTAGATCTATACTATGGGGTACGGAATTCAAGTGAACCGGATAATCCACTCTGCATGATGTCACAGAGAAGACCTGGATGAAAGTACATACCAGAATCAAGCTAATAGGGTTTCCTTCATCTCAATACACCCCTATGGAAAAATGCAAAGATCATCATTGATAGTGAAATGGTGGACTTGGTATGTTAGGATTGTGAATTTTTAGAGTGCGGCTAATCACCCGCGAGAGTATCCAGGCGCAGGAATCATGGCGGACAGCCAAGATAGACACATTGCAACATGTTTTGGCAAATGAACGGAGTCCTTTCGAGAACTGGTAAAGGATTTCAACCTTCCCTGAAATCAATTAAAGTACTGCCTACAATTAAAGTACTGCCTACACAGAACTCTAGGACCAGCACCACTGATACTGGAGGAATCACCTCTTCATCCTTATTTTCAAACAAGGCGTAGCTATATGGGTGTAATCTCTGGCCTTTTCTCATTGTCGATCGAAGACTTAAACCAAATCCTTACGTACTCCCTCAAACGACTGTGGGGGTCTAAGCTTGCAATAACTGGATTGAAGTTCTGTTTCTTTAAAATACTGCATGACTGGCACTGGTCGCCCGTGAAACACACCAAGGGACGCTTAAGTAGTCCAGACACTTATCGGAGGTGCAGAGCCCTTGGAGTGGATACTAATCACATGCAATGCCATGCGAAGGAATATGGTTATACTGGCAACACGTCTGAAACATGCTAAGTGAAACAAACATGTGACTTGCCTATCAAACCCTCTCAGGCTTTCGCATTATTAAATGACATGTCCCATATCCAGGAGTTCACAAACCACTGGAAGAGGTGGATAGACCGCGCTGGCCATCACCACAATTGACATACTGCGGAAATGGACAACTAATCTCCCACCGACCCACGAGGGCTCGATGAGGGATGCTGTTGCAGCTACTCATGAACAAGCGATCTACAGACTGCATGATCAACAAGAGATATTTACTCGGATATGAACCCCTGCTTATCCCTTTTATTGTCCTGATTAGATATTCTGGACACAGATTGAACCGAGTCATGTACTGTACCAATGTTACTGCAAGAGACACATGGTCGAGGAGTTTGAGATGGTTTATTTAGCACTGGAAAGAGGCAGAGACGTGTATTGTTCAGACCGTCCTTAACATCAGACATCACCAGAAAAGTACAGATTAGTGTGATACAAGATTGATGCACGTGTCTTGCATAGCTGTAACTTCTCTAGGGTATAATTTTGCATGTCCACCATTGTTCTAAGATGACTATGTTTTTAATCCACATTTTTCTTCAAAGCCGGGTATTATGGACGCTGCATTTACTCACTGCCACTTGAAATGATTAATATTTTCTTTTTCTCTTCTACTAGTCTGTTAATGATTTACTGTTGGGTATGACAGGGGATAAATAGTAGATACACCTGACCCACATATACTGAATGGCAGTCGATGATGCTACTGAAGGTGAGAGGGCTCAATTGCTTTCCTGTTATAACAAGTTCTTTTCATGTTTATACATTAGGATTACCCGATTACATTCCACTCTTTGACAGGCAGGCTGTGGTTACAGGTCGTCAGTGAACTAGTAACTGATTAAGCCATAACTATGCTTACCATGTTTAGAAAAACAAAACGTATAACAACATTTGTATTAGTGTAATGGCTATCTGCATAAACGAAAAATATGCATGTTTAAAAAAGGCATAAATCAACTCTAAACAATAAATCATTCTAGATCACTCCAGATTAAAGGTTCACAACTCAAAATGCGTGCAGCAGCAGCAATAAATCATTGTCCAACCAAATACTCACTTTTATGAATAAAAGAGAAATATTTTATTTTCTACTGCTAGCAAAGGAAAAATATGACATACAGAACAATAGCACAATACTTGACGTCGTGGCTCTAGCGTTTCAATGGCAATTCCCTGTCCTACTACCGCCTCGCAGGTTATTCCCTATACACTACTGGTATGCCATATAGGCAGTCCGAGTCTCAAGAGCGCACTTTGACTCAATTAGTCTACAATGTTCTAGCGCCGCAGCGCTACTAGCAGCAAGTTCCCCCAGGGCGAACAGGCCCGAAACCAGTCTTCCCTGCACCGGCAGGAGGGAAGCGTTCGGAGTTCCTGAGTGCACCCCGTCCGTGGGTGCTGGCAGCATCAGCAGCCTAGTTCAGGTAAGTTGTCCGCACGCGGACAATAAGGTTGCACTCAGTGGGTGCAGGACCTCTCACTCGTGGCACAACCAGAGGCTTCCTAATGCTCCTCCTGTATGGCAAGTGTTTATTTGGCTCCCGATGGAGAGTGGCAATGACGATTGTGTGCTGGGTCCCTTGCCTGGTTGACGGTGCTCCCACAGCATCCTCACTTCCCCAGCGGGGTAAAACATGTTGCAGTCCTTGGTCCTCCCAGTACCTCCCTCTGGCATACAGGGTCACCGCAACTCACAGTCCACAAGCTTTGCCCGATCAGTCCAGTGATACTCTCCAGGACAGACCCTCCTGGCATACAGGATCACCGCTTCACTACCAAACAGGGCTACGGCCCATTTCTGCACTGCAGTCTTTCTCTGGCAGCTGCATCTGGTATACGGGATTGTAGCTCTGCTACCTCACAGGGCTACACTCCCTTTATGCATGGCATTCTTTCTCCGACGGCCCAATTTGGCACACGGGGTCGCGGCACCACTACCACGCACGGGCTTAACTCTGATCGCGAAGCACAACACACGGCTAAGTACAAGGCGGTCCTCTCCTGGTATACGAGGGTCGTCAACTGTCTTGCACAGCCCAACTCTTTATGATTCTCGAACCAGCCCCATCTTCTTCCTAAGATGTACCCAAGCCCCTTTCTTGTAACACTTCACTGAATCAAAGAGCACACTTTGAAGTGTACAAGGAAGGCCTGGCCCTCCCCTCCCCAGTGTGTGTCCCACCCAGCTTACAGGAATACACAGATCTGTCGGGGGTCTCTCTACCAAGTCTACATGTATCACCATGGAGGCGTGGGTCTCCCAAATGGATCCCAGGGCCCTCCATGTAATGTGCCATTCAAAGACACACTTACACAAAGTGCATGTATACAGTATACATGCACTGCACAGTACCTTATCTCCATGTATTGTACCACTTACGGGACGCATACACCCAGCACATGCATTTATATGCATGCACTGCACTGCACAATATCGTTCAGGTACAGTACGACTCACAGGCACATGCAGCAAATGCATACACCATGCACACACTGTTCAGTACTGCATTATCCCTGTACTGCAATCCTCACAGGTACAAACACACCCAGCTCCAATACACCACTTCTGCGCTGCAAAGCACTTCACACTAATCTGATTTAGCCCAACCGTGAGTTAAGCGCACAGCAGCGGAACTTTAGAGGTCAACAAGCCTGTAGACATCACTCCTGTGACAGGTTAAAAAGGAGGTGTTCACTCCTACTGATCACTGCATGGTATGCTGCCACCACTGCACTTGTGCTGCTTAACTTCTGGTGCGTAACCTTCCACCACTATGAGAGTAGGACTTTGGGCACCCTACCCAGCCCAACAAGATCACAATCAATGAGACAAGACAATGTCCTGGTGCACACATATGACCAGTTTTTGCCTATGACAACAAAAATCAGCATTCGCGATCCAGACATAAATACAGTTGGGCACTCAGGGTAGGGGAGCATGTCTATTACCACGTAGACGACTTTTCCATCCTAACAGTGTTATAACCGGACATGTTAAAAGAAAAGTTAAAAGTTTGCACTCACCTTTATAGAATGCATAAGTTGCAACAGGGAAAAAGGGCAGCTGAAGGAGAGCTTCACAGTACACGAACGTCAGGAACCACACAGGGGGGTCTTGCATAAAGGGATCTTTGAAGTTCACAGTGTACCATTTCAGCAGATCTGTCAACTGAAGAAAAAAACTGATGAAAGAAACTGAACGCATCATGAACGGGATAAACAAAAATGAAAAAGAAGAACAATAACTAGAATGTTTAAACTTTGATTTGAGTGGTTTATCAAACGCTGACGACAGATAGATATATGCTGTTGTCAATATAAAACAAGAGTTAGCAAACCCACTAGGTCTCGCCTTTCCAACACACAATATATATATATATTCACTGAAAAAACCATAGGTTTCAGACACGTTATAGTTAGAAATTAGCATTTAAAAAACCTTTGAAATTCACTGAAAAAAACCATAGGTTTTAGGGACAGTTATAGTTAGTTGGACATTTCACTCGTACAAAACCCGTGAAATTCCCCGTTATAGTTAGTTCAGCTAACTATAACTCGCGCCCCGCAATGCACTGCTGATGACGTCACATATTACATCACTCATGACATGGTCAGTGACATCACTGATGACATCTCAAATGACATCACTGATGACATCACTGATGACATCATCCAGTGACTGTGTGTTTCTGTAAAGTTTAAATATTTTTAATATATATAGGGAAAGGCGTATTGAAGAATGAGTGGGTGTATAAGTGTCTGGATGGATGATTTAGTAGGTGCATGACTGACTCTATAAGTGAGTGATTAAACGTATCTTACTGAATGCATGGGTTAGTGACTAAACTGGGTGAATGTCTGTATCCGTCTGTCTGTTGCTGTGTAAGTGGCTGCATGGGTTTGTGAATAGCTACATGAGTGTCTATATGAGTTATTGATTGGTTGTCTGAGTATCTGTATGGGTGCTTGAGTGTTTGTGTGGGTGGGGTGTGTGCGACTGTGCATAGATGTGTGAGTGGGTGATTCACTGGGTGGATGGTTTCAAGAGTGCATCTGTGATAGACTGTATGGGTGGGTAAGTGTGTGTAAGAGTGTGTTAGTGAGTGAATGTATGTCCCAGTGGTACATGTGTGACTAACTACATATGTGAAAGGCAGTATATATGTGTGTTGGAGTATATAAATAGCTATAAGCGAGAGTTAGTGATTGTGATAGTGGCTGTATGGATGAGTGTGTGCTTGTATCAGTGATTGTATAAGAGCGTAACAATGTGCTAGTATTTGTATGAGTAAGTGAGCTGGTGTGTGTATAACTGTATAGGTGAGTAAATGGCAGTGTGGTTAATTATTTGCATGACTGACTAGGTGTGTGAGTACCTCTATGGATGAGTGGCGGTGTTTGAGTGTCTATATAGGAGTAAGAGTGCATATGATAGTCCTGTACTGAGTGACCGTAAGTATGAGTGACTGTACGGGTGAGTGAGTGGATGTGTGTGTGTAGACCTAAGAATCAGTGAGTGGGTATGTAGTTATTGGTGTTGGAGTGTCTATGGTTTTGCGAATGGCAGTCTGTAATTTAGAGTGGGTGTATCAAAGGTTATAGTAGGGTGTGAGGAGGTGCATCAGATTATCATGTGGATGATGTCATCAGTGATGTCATTTGAGATGTCATCAGTGATGTCATCAGTGATGTCACTGACCATGTCATGAGTGATGTAATATGTGACGTCATCAGCAGTGCATTGCGGGCGCGAGTTATAGTTAGCTGAACTAACTATAACGGGGGAATTTCACGGGTTTTGTACGAGTGAAATGTCCAACTAACTATAACTGTCCCTAAAACCTATGGTTTTTTTCAGTGAATTTCAAAGGTTTTTTAAATGCTAATTTCTAACTATAACGTGCCTGAAACCTATGGTTTTTTCAGTGAATTTCAAAGGTTTTTTAAATGCTAATTTCTAACTATAACGTGCCTGAAACCTATGGTTTTTCAGTGAATTTCAAAGGTTTTTTAAATGACAATTTTTAAATGTATTAATTGTTATATTTATTTTTTTGATACTGATTTACTACATTTTTTAAAACTATTTATTTTTAGATATTTTATTTTTTAAATTACATTGTAATTACATTATACATTACATTACAAAATATACTTTCTCAGAATGAATTACTTTAGTTTAAATACTTTGCAAATAGGCAATAGACTTTTAAGTACAGTAGTTACAGTTGTTGCAATGGGCAACACAATTTCAAACACAATGCAACATTGAGCTCAATGTGAATTTCTAGTTAAATGCAATTAGTTACTTTATGGATTACTTTTCTAACCACAGGACTGGATCCTAGATTCAGTCCTGGGACATCTCCTGTAAACAGTTGAGTAAAAGCGTTTTGGTTACAGTAGTGATTTTTAAGGAATATTATTGTATTTGAAAACTTGACACTTCGAAACTTTTTCACATAGAATCACCAATGTTATCCTATGGGAGGAAATTCACTTAGCAGGTAAGTAGTGTTATCGTTACTTTTTCTTACTCAGTGGTGGATCCTGGATCCAGCACTGGTGCATCTCCTGTAAACAGTTGAAAGAATGCGTTTAAGTCATACAGGCGATTTTTAAGGAATATTTGTAGTTTGTGAAAAACGACACTTTGAAACTTTTCTGCGGAAAACCAGACAATGGATTCCAATGGAAGGAAATACAAGTTACTGGTAAGTACGGTTAGAATTACTTTTCAGGATCAGTACTGGGCTCAAAGATGCAGCACTGAGGTCTCTCCTGATAACAGGTGAGTAAATTGGAATTCGTAGTTCAGCTGATTTTAGAGGAATATTATAAAGTTCCAAAACTCCACACTTAGAAGAATTTCCAAGTGAAACCAGTCAATGTTAGCCTATGGAAGGAAATTCAAGTTACTGGTAAGTACGGTTAAAATTACTTTTCAGGATCAGTACTGGGCTCAAAGATGCAGCACTGAGGTCTCTCCTGATAACAGATGAGTAAATCGGAATTCGTAGTTCGGCTGATTTTAGAGGAATATTTGCACAATGGTGAAGGAAGGGGGTGGGGCCTGAGGTGACATGTCTGCAAACACGCCCTGTGGCGCGTTTTAAGTTGGAGAATTAATTCCTCCTCAATCCAGATGGTCCCTAGGGGCCAACTGGCCCACCAGATACCTCCAGTATGCGCCAGAGAGCTGCGTTGCAGAGAGGTGTTCAGAGGCCACGCCCCTTTTTACAACACTCTGCAACGTGGCCCCCCTTCCTTTTTTTGGGCCCTGGGGACCCCATCCCCCAGGGCCTTAGCCCTTTTTTTCATTTTTTTTTTTTTAAAAACGGGAAGGGGGCCGCGTGGCCCCCCTCCCGTGGCAGATTCCGGCCCCGGGGACCCCATCCCCGGGGCCTGGCCACTCTTTTTATTATTTTTTTAAGGAGGGGGCTGCGTGGCCCCCTCCTCAGGCTCTCCTTTGCCCCGGGACCCCATCCCCCGGGGCAGGCCTTTATTTTTCAAATGTTTATTTTTTTGGGGGAGGGGGCCGCGTGGTCTCCTCCCGGGCCACTACTTGCCCCGGGGACCCCATCCCCGGGGCTGGCCCTCTCCATTGGGGACTGTAGGGGGTCCCCAAACCCCCACGGTCCCGCCGGCTCCCCGCGTCCCTCGGGAGCCGGCATTGCTTTTCCACATGGCGAGCTGCTAAGATGCAGCTCCCCGTGTGGAAAGCAATAGGCTTTGGTTTTGGAAGAGAGAGCAGGTTTCCTGCTCTCTCTTCCAAAACTAAAGCAGTTTGCTATGACAGGACGGGAGCCGCGAGGCTCCCGTCCTGTGATAGCAAACTACAGTGTCCCGGGGGTAGGCACCCTGGGACACTGCAGGAGCCGGCCCTGGGGGGTGGTGGTCCCCAGGGCCATCAAGGGCTCCAGGAGGGGCCGCGCGGCCCCCTCCCAACCAATGCACAGCCCCGGGGAGGTGGTGGTCCCGGGGCTCGGGGTCCGTAACGGACCCCCATATTGAAATATTTAGTGCCCCGGGGAGGTGGCGGTCTCGGGCGTGTGGGGGCTCGAGCCCCCCACACAGGTAATTAATTTTTTTAAAAGAAGCCCCGGGGTGGCGGTCCCCGGGCTGCGGGAGGGCTGAGAGCCCTCCTGCACCATTTTGTTTAAAGCCCCGGGGGTGGCGGTCCTCGGGGCTTGGGGCCTTAGAGGCCCCCCATATAATTATTAATGATCCCCCGCATGCCCCCGGGACTTGGCCCTGGGGGTCCTTGTAGGACCCCTGAGCAGGCCTAGGGGGTCAGGGTGTTTCTACCCTGCCCCCTTTTTGCGTTTTGCGCAGTTGTTTTACTGCATTCTTGTTCCTCGGTTCTACCGAGGAACAAGGTGGCTGCCAACACTTCCTGGTTTGGAGTGTTGACAGACAATTAGCATGCAGCTCGTGATCGGGAGGGTGCGCGGATCCACCGCGGCCATAGATATCGAAACTTTTATTTTGGATTTTCTCAGCAACTACTGAACGGATTTACACCATTTTTAAAAAGGGTGCTTTCTGAACCAAGCACTGCCTTTTTGCCAAATTTGGTGTAATTCCGTTCAGCAGTTTTGCCTGTAGCCTTGCATAAAGTTTCCTATGGGAAATTGATTTTTTCACTCTTATTTTTTGAATTTCTCCGCAACTACTGAACGGATTTACACCATTTAAAAAAAAGGTCGCTTTCTGAAGCAAGCGCTACCTTTTTGCAAAATTTGGTGTAATTCCGTTCAGCAGTTCGGAGTGGGAATTAACATGGAGAAAACACGTTTTGGGACCCCCCTTTTTTCTCGGCCCCCGCTTGATGAATCACCCCGAAACTTTCAAGACAGGAGCGGACCGGAGCGCCCCACTAGTTTTGAAAATTTCGCGATGATTAGTCAAACGACGCCAAAGTTATTGGGAATAGAATGTTATGAATTTCCTATGGATAATAGGTCCCAACTATAACTATCTACTGGCGACCGCCAGTAGATATATATATATATCAATATCAATTCCAGTTACCTCCCAGTTCCTGGACACTAACACGAGGACTCCGGTAAAGATTAAAAAGATTCTCCTTTTATTTTTCGGTTCTTGGTAACGCGTTTCGCCTGTATCCACAGGCTTGCTCACACCATACATCACCACGCATGCTGCAGATATGGCATAACGCAGCTGCCTTTTTTTTTTACAATTATCATTTTACAATGGCGAGCATTAATTGGTGCACAAGCAAAAACCTTCATAAATGAGCAAAATGGAGTGGCATTCACAGCAAATGTCAGCTGCTTTCTCGGAAAAAACAAAAAAAAACAATTAAAAGAAAAAACTGTTTATATAACTGCAATGGGGGTAACAACAGAGGAGCTGGTGGAGGGGACAACAGCGGACCAGGTCAGGGGAAGCCATAGGAAATGGGCGGGGGAGCAACAGACATGCTTGAGGCCAGAAGTTGGAGGGATGGGTGTGGTTGGAAATTAAACAAAAATAATAAAAAGCCAGGATGGCGCGAAGCAATGGTCAAGCTCTGGGTGAGGTGGAAGAGAGGGCAGCACAGGGAGGTGCCGGTCTATGAGTGCAGTATACAAGGGGCAGGAAAAAGAAAAAACGTACACGCTCATGGAGTGCTGAAAGAAAAATAAACAAGCATTGGTAAAGCCAATCGATTGCGCCTATGCAATATGTATTTGCCAATGTTTTTTTACATGTTGCACAATTGAGCTGCTGTGCAACATGGCTTAAACAAAAAAAATAGGCGATATGACGCGGTCAATGCTGACCACGTCATAGTGCTTTTTGCTTTTTCTTATTATTTTAAGCCATTTTGCAACATGTAAAACAAGCATTTCCAATGCAATCGGTATCGCGTTTGTGGAACTTAAAGCTACTGGCGATGTAAATGACAATGTGTTTTACTTTTGTTTTTTCTTTGTTTGCGGTTGAGTAATCATTTTTGTATAGTGATATTGCTATTTGTAGCTAGCCGAAGCTCCTTGACTGGGTTAATTTTTGTTATCAACCGGCTCTTAATACTTACGTGCTGAGAGGGACTGGTTTTTTGAAAGCTTGGCAGGCGGAGAAGATAATCTGTGCAGTTGCAGCACCGTCTTTGTTGTGAAGTTGCACAACAGAGTTTAGATGGAGCAACATGGCAACTGGAAGGTAACACGATTGGCGTGGGGTGAGAGAGGGTCCTGAGTCAGTGCATCGCCCCTTTGTTGGCTCGCAATGAAATTACTCTGCTAACAACTTATTAAAGGATTTTGGCAGACAGGCATGTTAACAGTACGTTCTAAATACTAAAATGTAAACCATCGATGACTTACACAGTAAGCCCTGAAGAATGTGAGCGACTAGGTGCGGGAAAGGGGAGTGAAGAGAGCTGCAACAACTCCACAACTTCTGAAGTGGGAGGAGGGTTGGCACACAGGCTGTTTACACAGCATCGGTGCTGCACACGGTGCCCACTTGCTGCCTGCTCTGAGCGCCCCCGGGCTGAGCTCTTAAAGAGTTCCCGCCCAGCGAGCAGAACAAAATAATTTGAATGTGAGCGACTAGGTGTGGTGGATGGAAGCAAAGACAGCTGCAATGAAACAGACAACAGCATCTGAAGGAGGAGGAGGGTTGGCAGCCGGGCTGTCTGCTAGGAAGCAGTGCTGTGCACGGTGCCCCCTCACCTCGCATGCCGCCTGCTCTGAGCGCCACCGGGGTGAGCTCTCAAGAGCTCCAGTCCAGCGAGCGGAACAAAACAATTTGAGCACGTCTGCAGGTAATTTAAAAAATGTTTGGGTGCCGAACAAAAGAAATGCGGCATCCGACATGTTAAAGATGAAGCGCTGTGTGGCGCGTTCTAAAAAAAATATATATCAAAATGTTTTAATGCAGACACTCTTACTGAGCAGCGCACGCTAAGCAACTGAAATAAAATTTTAAAAAACTACTCAAATTACAGGAACAAAGTGTCGGGGAAGTGCGTAGCTGTCGTGCCTGTAACGCCAGCTATGACAAAGAAGTCATTAACAAAAGAGTGCTCTGAAACTGTAAATAAAACGTACTGAGTATGGTCACATGTAACAGGGGCAGTCCTTATGGGAGGTTACTACAGTAGAAAAGGAGGGTCTACTAAAGAAATTAACCATAGAAAAAAAAGCATATCCAAAAGACAGTCAAAGAAACCAATTAAAAACATGGGTGGAGCTTAAAGCCTATATTCTGAATACAACATGTCTCGAAGAGATAGCGCAAGCGCTGCCTAGGCAAGACCTAAAAACATCGACAAAGCCAACAGATTTTGCACATATGCAAAACTTATTGGCTTTGCCAATGCTTGTTGTGCTGGGGAGGAACAGGCAATAAAGGAAGAGGGGGGGGAGATGAATCAGAAAGCAGCAGGGGGGGAAATTAGATGGAGAGATGTGGTAGGAAAGACAAAGAAGATATTACGGTGGAGGGAGGGAAAGAAATGTGGGTGGAGAAGGGGAGAGGAAAAGAGATAAGAACATTATGCTCTAAACCTGTAGTTGGACTGCAACTGTGCGGTGCTACCTGCATGCTTTATCTTCGTAAACTCCAACAATGACCACTGTACTCAGCACAACGCAAAATAAAATACGATAACAAGCACATAATCTGTGCTTCAGTCCTCATTACGTCACTTGAATGTGCCCAGGATGGGTGCGGACAGATTTCAGACCCTGCTGGTACTGCGCATCCTGCAAGAACTTAAGCCAAAGCTACTGCCATGATGGAGTGGCCAGGGCCCCAGGATGCTGCAGCGGTCACTGCCGGATAGCAGGATACAAGAAAGTGTATTCCAGAAGCTGTATATTTAAAAGATCTTACTGCAGCCAGTGAACAAAGTCCGCAGTTCCATTCTCCTCTCTCTCTAGTAAGATGCCATCAGTCTCAAGCAGGCCATGCAATGATTGAGGAATTACTGTGCAGTGATGATAGTGCAATTACTGTGCGGCCACAAGACCTGATCTGTGAACAGCATGTTACTCCCAGAATCAGTGTGCTGGCCATACTGTGCTAGGAATATGGCTTAAATGTGTATATATATATATATATATATAATATTCTTTATTCGTTCAACTGTATGACTGACACCTCTCTAGCAACAATCAATTGGTGTTGTAACATGGTTTGATATCATTTTGATGAGGACACTTTGTAACCCATGTATAGTGGGTATTGGAGAAAGGGGAACGGTCTTCCGTAATGTGCTACCCGGGGTCTAGAACACAATGATTGATAGTTGACTACAGTAGTCTAGATATTAACGACTTTCTTTATTTGTTTTTGACAGAATTCCAGGCAGCGGCTCGAACTGAAGAGTAGCCACCGTGTCACTGTTGAAGGGTCGAAGGACGTTCTTTGAACGCGCACCTCTCCCCCTCATTTGGGCAGTCACCATATTATAGTGGGCCGCACAAACACTTGCACTGAATAAACCTGATTTAATCTGTAATCTGGCCATTACAGCAGGTACTGCACTGCTCTTCTGCATGTCGAGCACAGTAGCAGTGGGCCCTACTTCCCATCTCCATTATAGGGTAAGATTGAATTAATGGGTACTATACCCTGCATGCATTTCATAATTATTGACATCTACAATGATTCACAGGTTCTCGAATCATTCTGAATTTCAAATGTACAAAACTGTTTACTGAACCATGAGTCCGATTAACTTTGCTGGACATGAGGTATTTGGCAGCTTACACTGACTGCAAGCATATGCGCACCAAGCGATAACGATTTTGATGTACGATCCTCAGTATGCCTGAATATCTGACGATAAAAATAGCTGATCTTGCATAATTTTCTTTTTATGTACAAACATGTATGCAAAATCAATTATAATCATGAACAGGGATTCAAACTTTCATTTGTATTTCTATTGTTTTACACTATTTGCTAAATCACTCACATAAATGTCCGTACAGTCTTTTTCATTGTTATGTGCACGCTGCGTCGTGCATGACGCTGCCACTATATTACTTCTTGAACTTTGCACCTGGTCATGTGACCAAGACCCGCGTCTTTTGTGCCATTAAAGTTCGCAATTTTGCATCTCAAACCCGGAGTGGCTCGTTCTGCTCACCGTATTTGTGTGACGTATTTCTTTTGTGTATATATATATATATATATATATATATATATATCGATGTGGGAAGAGCGCCGGGGAGGAGATGGCCTGTAGAAGTACTCGTATGGAGTGTTAGATAGCAAATACATTTTTTTTAAAAGTACCTTCAAACTGCGTAGCCAAGGGAAGGACACTGGCCAGTGACCGGAAGCTGTACTTGGGCCTTGCTCCACGGCACGGACAAGCAGAGCAGAGCAGAAAGACATGGAAATCAGCTGGTCTTTTGAGTATGGACGAGTTCAAGTATTTAAAAATCGACCATCCCGTTATTCCGACTATATACTTTATCCCCAAAGTCCATAAGGATATGTCTAGACCTCCCGGCAGACCTATTATCTCAGCCATAGGGAGCAAAACAGAGAATACATCCAAATATGTGGACTTCTTTCTCCAGGACTTAGTAAGAGAACTTCCATCGTTCTTAAAAGACACTGGGGATTTTTTACGGAAAATTGATAATGTAAAATGGGATGAGGAATGCTTATTCATGACATTAGATGTAATCTCATTGTATACCAGCATACATAATCGAGATGGTCTTTTAGCGACTGAATTCTATTTAAACACTAAGCGCAGACAATATGGCTTGCATAACAAAATGTTGTTGTCTATGATATCCACATGCCTTGAAAACAACTTTTTTTCCATTTAATAATCAAATCTTTCAGCAAGTGAGAGGAGTTGCCATGGGGGCTTGCTTCTCCCCGAGTTATGCCTGTCTGCATATGGGCATGTGGGAGGAGCAAGTCCTCATGATAAAACACAAAGATACCCTCAGCAAACATATTCTGTGTTGGTACAGATTTATTGATGATTTGTTCCTAATATGGAGAGGCAATGAAATGGAAGCTCGCAAATTTGTAATGGAATTGAATGATAACTCCCTTAACTTGCAATTTACTGCCCAACTCAGTCGTGACGAGATACATTTTTAGACGTTGAGGTGTACATATGTAACAACCAGATATTGACACGCTTGCATAGAAAGGCTACCCCCGGCAACACTGTGTTACATGCTACAAGTCACCATCTGCCACATCTGATCAATAGCATCCCCTATGGGGAAATGCTACGGATCAGACGTATATGTAGCACAGAAATGGATTGCATAGAAGCACAGCAGACATGTAAACAAAGGTTTTTAGCTAGGGGTTATGCCAAAAGTGTGATTCTGGCCGCAATGAACAAGGCCAACAACCAATCACGTTCAGAATTATTGGTTGACCGAAATAAAAGGGACTCTGAAACCAGACAATCCTTGGATCAACCTACTAGGTTGATATTGACATTCAATAAACAACATAAAACCTTAAGGAGAATAGTCAATAGGAATTGGCCACTAATTCTGAATGACCCCATATTGGGTGATCGCCTAACAGCTACCCCTAGCATTACTTACAGGAAAGCCCAATCCATGAGCAGCGCATTAGTCAAAAGTAGCCCTGAGGTTACTTCAACTAAAAACTGGCTTAATGCGCGAACAGGATTTTTTAAATGCTCTAATTGCAAAGCGTGTAGATACAGTAACAATGTTAAAATGTATACCACTCCTTTTAGACAGAGACCAGTTGAGATTTCCAAGTTTCTAAATTGCAAAACAGAATTTGTGGTGTATGTGCTGGAGTGTCCGTGTGGCTCTACGCTATGTGGGGAGCACCAAATTGCAAGTGCACAAGCGGATACTCCAGCACATGCGAGCTATTTCCAACAATGACGCTTCCTACCCAGTGGCAAGACACTTCAAAGAACACCATGGCAGTGATAGTCAGCTATTGAAATATTTTGCCATTGATGCTGTCTTGCCGCTGAGAAGGGGTGGGAACCGTGAATATTTCTTACGAAAGTTGGAAACACAATACATCTTGGAGCTCGACTGTAAAATTCCATCAGGCTTGAATGCTAGTGAGGATTTTTTACCTGTTTATGAATCAGTTACCTCTAATCCTTCTTATATAAAGTACAACCTTTTACTTTTTATATTAAAACTGCCCCTTTCCCTTTCTTAAAAATATTTTTATCTAAAGTTTTAGCATTTTTATACACGATTAGTAATGAATCACGGCCGTGATTCAAGGTGTTGTAGACGCGGGTATAGTTTTTATTAGCACAAGCACTTTTATCGGATTGATGGACTTTTGCCCACTTGGGCTGAATTTGTTGCATACCTTACATATTTTCTTTGAATCTATGCTTATTCAGCTAGGTCAACCGTGCGTGAGAAGTGGTTATAAAATATGGTAACCAGGATGACATTTTACATGAGGCCATTGGAATAGTCAATAAAATGTGGGAGTTCAGATTTTTAATATACATGTTTTTAATCTGGACTTTTAACCCTTTTTTTATGTGCATTGTATTTAAATTTAACTATGAAGATCTATTTATTGCACATGATTGCACATTGGGACTATGGGTAATATGTCTTTTGCACTTTATGAAAATGAATGGCATTGTGTAAGGTTTGCGCAGAAAAATATGGTAGTATTTTTTCTTTGTCCATCAAAAATCTGTATTTCACGTGTGTTTACCATGCACTAGCACTTTAAATTTGAGAAGAAGTCTCCGTTTCGTGTCATGTGATCAAGGCCTCGTGTGAGGCTGAAACGCGTAATGGCGGAGGTGCGGGAGTTCACTAAATAAACCAGCAATTGCACCAACTCTGGGTCTGCTTCTCGTCTTTTCATAGGATTGGTGACGAAGTCTTTGGATATATATATATATATATATATATCTCGATGTGGGAAGAGCGCCGGGGAGGAGATGGCCTGTAGAAGTACTCGTATGGAGTGTTAGATAGCAAATCCATTTTTTTTAAAAGTACCTTCAGACTGCGTAGCCAAGGGAAGGACACTGGCCAGTGACCGGAAGCTGTACTTGGGCCTTGCTCCACGGCACGGACAAGCAGAGCAGAGCAGAACGACGTGCAAAGTGAAAGCAGACGACGTGCTGACCAACCAGAAGCAAGCAAATTAGAGTGATACTGGAATCAGCAAATGGTAAGTAAAGGTATGCATTGGGCAATTTCTAAGCCAATTTTAAGATTCTTTTTTTTTTTTTTTATACAAGAGATTTTGCAAGCACTGTGCAGGCGAAATCTAAATTGTAGTTGCCTGAATATGCACAGAGGATGGATACAAGCCATCCAGGAAGTACCACAAAACCTTGATGTTCAACCAATAGGAACGGGCAGCGGAATCCCGAAGCAGGACCCACAGCGCCTAGACACCCTCACGGGTGAAGCAGCCACGCTATACAAATCCTGATTGGATCAATCAATCAAAAGGAAGGTAAAAAAGAACTATGTTCCAGGGGAGGGACAAACACAAGAGTAGGAGGAACAGCCATTAAATAAGAAGCACGCAAACTAGAGTGACAAGAAAGCCAATCAATGTGGCTCTAAGTTTATGGTACAACCCACAGGAGGTCTTTCCACAACAGTCAATTAAAGGCTGTTTTCAGAAGCGACCTAAAAATAGAATAAATGCTGCATTAGTACATCATACATTGATGCTTGTTCATGATAAAGTTCAAAATCCAAGGAGTTCAGCTATCAACTCTGTGAAATAAGGAGAAACCATCTATTGTCTGGTCTTGGGAGAAAAGTGTACACAATATTGCAACCTGCAGAAGGACACACTGCTTAAGTGTTTTTATTTGAATTTCTGTGGACATGATGACACACTCCCATCAACTGCTAACTGTATCAACTGAATAAGTTACCAGAGGCAGATTATGAAAGTGCACATGATTTCATAACTAGATTGGCTTAGATGCAACAAGCCGATACATCTTATCACAGCAGAACAGACTGTACTGTGCAAAGCATACTTGAAGTAATAGCAGACTTCACGCCATAATTTGACTTCAAGTTTTTAGCCCTGCTACCAAATACAGAGCATTACACTAATCATTTTTTAACAATTGTGTTAACACCTTTAAAATGCTATTCGCCTAAAACAAAGCATATATAAAATGACATCTTCCGCTCATGGACACACACTACTACCCTCCACCCCCAACTATTTCACGGTCTCCTGTCCTACAAATAGACCATTCCTAAAGTGAATCAATCAATCAATATTCTTTTATTTCGGTCAGAATGTGACCATAAAAAGACATACAGTTTAATCAAAAGAAGATTTAAAAAAAATACAATGATCAATAAGAAAAAAACTGTGTGAACTGTACAGGATGTGCAAACTCAGCAGACATTTCAAAGCTTCTATATAATTACATCCATCTTAAAGTACCAGCTAATTTAAAAACAGACTAAAATGTACAGCAAAATTAATGTGCATATTTTCGTCTAATATACAAGGCACTTCTAAAAAAAATTACAACATAACATGTGTATTTGTAAAGCGCACGTTCACCCCCAACGGGGTATCTTGGCGCTGAATAACAGATGTTTATTGTTACCCAACTCAATGGTACTCTATTTATCGACCTCTGAAAGGATGAGAGGCTGAGTGGACCCGCCGGGATTTGAGCCTGTGACCATGAGGTCGTACACAGAGGCCCCTGGATGCATTAGTCCACTAAGCCACCAGACCCGGCTGTACATGTCTCTACAGAGCCCAATTGTTGTAAAAAAATAAAAGCACTTCTGTGTTGTCTCATTTTTGACAGTTTTAAAACCGGTATTTAAAACCTCTTCCGAGGAACTGCTACAAAGAACAACAAAAAATGTATAATGCTTTGTGGAGTGCAGTTATCGCACGAGCAGTTGGGTAAAAATGTAAACCAAGTGCTCTGGGTAGGAAAGGCACAACGGAAAAGGATAGTATTCAACCCCAGCCTAGTTAAATAAAATCTAGGGTGTTGTGGAAGAAGGCAAGATACGGTTTCAAGGCATTGGATGGTCCCAAGTCTAGGTATGCTCTCACTGTAGGCACATTATAACCTTTTGAAAGCCTACTTGTGGAAGTGAAATCAAGATACAGAGAATTAACTAATTCCTTGCTATGAGGATTTATCATTGTGAGTTTAACAGAGTTCTTTAACATCCAATGTCTCCAAAGACTGATTCACATACAATAGCCAGAGAATTCTATCCGCCCCATCCAGAGCCAGGCAGTCCTGCAGAATCATCCTCGAAAAGGCCGTGTCCGGAGAGGACCAGACCTTAACCCACAAAAGTAAAGGGGCAAGATGGACAACATCTTCAGGATAGTTTAGGCCGAGCTCGTGATGGCCAATGAGTGAGGCTAAAGAGGTGGGGTTGAAAGCATACGATTTACAAATCTATTTTCTAGGGTCCGAAGAATTTCAACATCAAAATGACCCCACACTCCCGCACCACAGAGCCCCACTTGAATACTTTTTTTTTACAAAAGAAGCATATCCGCTACCATTTTTGTACCCAACCTGGAGGAGAGTCGAAAAATTGCCTCAATGGTGCCCTGAAATTGATGTGCCCTGGTTCTAAGTAAATGCATCCAATTCGAAGAGGCATCTAAAGATATGTCCAGGTATTTAAAGGTCAGGACTCTCCGAATAGCGACCCCTTCCACCATTTGTAACCTAGATTTCGTCTTTCTGGGTCCCAAAACCATCATGAAGGATTAATCAAAATTAACTTTTAATTCTAAATTGCTCATAAAGGCCATAAAAATTCCAAGAGCCGCTGTAACCCATTTGCTGTTTGCGCTATGAGCATTGACTCATCTGCATAGAGGAGACAGGGCGCCGGCCTTGCACCCACTACAGGTAAATCTCTCCCAGCCTTAGTTAAGTGTAGATCCAGACCATTGATATAAAGCAGGAAAAGAAACTGGGCCAAAATCCATCCTAGCCTAACCCCTCTAATCGATTCAATGGGGTCAGTGCAGTCCCCATTTTGGCCGAAACGAACTTTGATGACGATATTCGAGTGCAACCTCTTTAGGACATCCACTCAAGCCTGCTCCACCCCCCATAAATTCTATCATATTCCATAACTTGGCACTGTTACGTTATGAAAAGCACAGGAGAGGTACATCAATGCTACGTGTAAGGCACCACCCCTGGCTTTGACGTACTTACCGGCTAGGAGTGACAAGTTTGAACATTGTTCCACCGTGCCCACCCCTGGACAGAAACCAAAATGGACAGGTGAAAGAATATTGTTGGATTCGGCCCACTTCTCTAGGCATGTAAGAAGAACCCGCCCCAGAATCTTAGACGTAGTATCCAGTAAGGAGATAGGTCTATAACAACCTGGGTCGGTTTGTCCCCCTTTTAAAAAATTGGGACAATAAATGACTCCCTCCAAGAGGGTGGTATGTGGCCAATCATCACAGCACGCAAAACATTAGTGACGAGAGGGGCCCATAGTTCTATATTGGCTTTAAAAAGCTCTATCTGGACCCGGAGCTTTATGAGATACTCTTTTATAGCCAGTTCCACCTCCTTATTATCTATAGAGAGGCTTGAAGCAGAAAGGCCACTCACATCTGTAGGCGCACTCATGGACTCTCCTCCACTAGTTGCCAAAGCATGTTCTTGGCCCAAAAATTTAGAAAATTTAGAAACCCAGGATTTAGATGGTATAACACAATCAATATTAGTCAACTTACGCTCCGAGAAACGATTTACAATTTCCCAGAAGCTGGAGTGGTCCCTGGTTCGGATTGATGCTTCTAGTTCATCCCAAGCTGTTTTTTGCATATTGATCTTTCTAGAAGCTAGGGTATCTTTATATAGTTTTCTGGCCGACTTAATTAGGGCCTTACCTCTCAAGATGGTTTTGAGTGCTGTTTTCAAATTACAGTGGGTAACACTGCATGCATTATTATACCAGCCATATGCCTGAGTAGTTCGCCTAGAATTTTTAGCTGTTAAAAAAGTGGGGACCCTCAAACAAAGGGACGCAAACTCTGTCATAATCACTTTTGGGTCAGCATCTGGGGACTGGCAAGTAGCTATTGCCGACTGCTCTCCCTGTATTAGATCCTGCATGAACTGATGTACTTTATCCCATTTTAATCTCATACCAAATTCGGGCAAGAAAGTAAAGTCTCCCCCATTTTTTCCCCGTGCCCTCTCCAAATTTAAATTTAATATTAAAATCAATAAACTATGATCACCGCACAATTATTTCGGATTAAAAAAATCACCAATTTGGGGTGCCCGGTCACTCGTGACTATATTAAAGTCAATTGATCTAGTCTCGCCATTTCCATGAAAGGTGGGCGGTAGTGAGCATAGTTAAAAGAAAAGGTCCAAAACAAAGAGCAAATGATGTTTGGTAATGATCTTAAGCCCTCTCCATAGGAGGTATGCAAAAAGTGAGTAATCATGTCATCATTTAGAGGGATTAGGCCACAAATCAAGGTATTACTAAAATTACAAAGCTTTAAATTATGCAACACCTTTATTTTAATTGAGGGAAATTTTACTGAGACCAAGACCACTAACCCCCCTTTTGCTTCTCCACTGGTAATGAAATCTCTGGGAAGCAGTACACGTGGAGAACATCTAAATGAAAGGGGGTCACCATCCATGTTCCCTGTAAGAAAAGTAAATTGTACGTCCAAATTAGAGCTAACCAATCTGGGTAGTCAAGTTTACCCCTTACTCCAGGCGTATTCCAGGAAAGTACACTAATAGATGAAAACACACTGATGGAGTCACTACCAGGCATTTTTATTGCCCGAGTCTATACTTTTTGTAGAAGCTGGATTGCCCATCTCATTAGCCTGTCTTTCCAATATTGACATCTGGGCGACACCCTTACCTATTCTATGATATCCTCACGTGTCATTGTGACGCCCTCTTCTAGCTGCTTGCCTCCTTGTTGCTGGGCCTGAGACCGGGGGAACACAAGACCACCAGCTCCAGCATTCCCTGCGGCCAGCAGCCGCCCACGTCACCGCATCGCGCCAGGAGGCGCCTCAAAAACACCCACGGGCTCCCGCAGCGTGGGACGCCCGCTTCTAGCTGCTTGCCTCCTTGTTGCTGGGCCGGAGACCGGGGAAACACAATACCACCAGCTCCAGCATTCCCTGCGGCCAGCAGCCGCCCACGTCACCGCATCGCGCCAGGAGGCGCCTCAAAACCACCCGCGGGCTCCCGCAGCGCGGGACCCCCGCTTCTAGCTGCTTGTCTCCTTGTTGCTGGGCCGGAGACCGGGGGAACACAAGACAACCAGCTCCAGCATTCCCTGCGGCCAGCAGCCGCCCACGTCCCCGCATCGCGCCAGGAGGCGCCTCAAAAACACCCGTGGGCTCCCGCAGCGCGGGACGCCCGCTTCTAGCTGCTTGTCTCCTTGTTGCTGGGCCGGAGACTGGGGGAACACAGTACCACCAGCTCCAGCATTCCCTGCGGCCAGCAGCCGCCCACGTCGCTGCATCGCGCCAGGAGGTGCCTCAAAAACTCCAGCGGGCTCCCGCAGCGCGGGACGCCCGCTTCTAGCTGCTTGCCTCCTTGTTGCTGGGCCGGAGACCGGGGGAACAAAAGACCACCAGCTCCAGCATTCCCTGCGGCCAGCAGCCGCCCACGTCACTGCATCGCGCCAGGAGGCGCCTCAAAAACACCCGCGGGCCGCGCCCGGGCAAAGCCCGGGCCAAGGGCGGGCCCGTCCTTGCCCGTCATTGCCAGGAAGAGGCAGGGCAGGGCTACCCCCCTTTCATCTGGCTTTTGGACTATGCTGCGGACTGGCACCTGTCTCTTGAGGTACTGTGTCTATTCCCTTGTCCTTGCTTGTGTAGAGACTAGCTGAAACCCCATTGACTGTAAATCATCTTGGGTTTGCATGCTAACGCCGCCTGACTACTGTCCGGATATCGTCTTGACCCATGTTGACAATTTGAGCATAAGTTACTTGGCTTCTTTACTGTATTTTGTTGTTGTTATTGAACTGCCATTTTTGTGCGCGACCCAGAAGGATGGGGAAGAGGAAAACCATGGAGGGAAACGGAGGTGGTGGTGGCAATGGCCAGGTTGTTAAAGGGAAAAAGGCCAGGAAGTCATTGAAACACGCAGGTAGTAACTGTGTCCTCGACCGAATAGACACTCTTATTAGTGAGTGCGAAGGCATCTTAGTGGTCAAACCAACTATGCGCTCCACTCCTGGTCAATCCCCCTCCCGATCCACTCGCCCAAGCCGCTCGCCTACCATTCCAGCAATGTTTCATAAAGCTCCCCAAAAGGGGGCAACCATATCCAATTCTGAGGCACCATCAGATACAGTAAGGATTTCCCAATCCCCAACTAACCCTCCTGGTATTAACACTCAACAGCCCGGAACTGCTATTCCCTGTGCAAACAGGTTTTTACCCTTGCTGGACCTGCCCAATGACCATAGGGATGATACGCCACAGTCATCCCTTGCGCCTTGCGCAGGGATTGGATCAAGGCCCAATTTAGAACCCCATGATACGCACCAACTTATTAACATGCTTAGATCTGAAATAGGGACCATGAGATCCATGATTGAAGGTCTCACCACTTTGGTTAAACTAATATTGCAAAAAGACTCGCCCTGCTCACAGCACGTTAACTTTATGGCAGGACATCATTCACAGCCTCGTCATGACCATCACATGACACACGAGGCAGCTACTCATGGCAGGGGTACCATCGCCCATGGTCCTACTATGCACCCCCCCTCTGTCTCGATTCATAAGCAAGCCCCACCTTTCCCTATGGACAAGCGTCCAAATAACCTCAACACACATCCCCATAATGGCCGCCAAAACGTAGCGGCTACGCAGGACCTTGTAAATCGCACCAGACCTACTTCTCTATCCCAGGCACAGCACCCTCCATGCAGCGTCCAACGCCAGCCGAATTACCTGGACACCCCCTATTTGTCCCAAGCCCCGAAAATCCACATGGTTAATGTCCCTAAGCTCGGAACAATGAATGGCTTTGAGAGCGAAGACTCTCTGACCAACAAAGCCATTCATTGGATTCGCTATGTCAGGGGCTGTTGCTCAGTAATACGAGATGATATCATCAGGGCTCGGAGGTGTACTTCTCCAGCTCAACCACTTGACTGTCTCAAGCTTACTTTCAATAGGGTTGATCTGGTAGAAAACCTCCTTGCCCTGGAATTTCTTACCTGCTCTCCTGAAACCTCCTCTATACAGTTTAGGCGATTTCCACCGGTCAACCAGAGCAGGCAAGCCGCCTCGCAGCCATTTATTCCTTCGGTTGGATGCACTTCACTGGAGGCTAATGACTGACTGCAGATCGAGCCCCCACCGTACACCGGATCACATACCAGCCTTTCAAACTGTATGGTTAATCTTCCCAGTATTCAGGTCCCTAGTATTGTATCTGATTCAAAGGAAGATAGATCCCGGGGGGACATAGGACCAAGTAGCCTTTCTACCAATAATTGGGAGGGCGTAGATTATTCTACATCTTTAAACTCTCAGGCACCACCCCAAGCTCAAGCTTCACCTAGCCAAGGTATTCCAATTAGAAACATTGCACCCGGCTCAGCATTACACCATCAGTTGAAAATAATATCGTGGAATGTGGCGGGGCTAAGCAGTAAATTGTCAATCCCCCACTGGAATGAACTAATTGAGGGTTTTGACATATGCATTTTCCAAGAGACCTGGAGTCTGGTACCCCTATATAAATCAGGTTATGCTTGCTTCTACTCTCCAGCAACAACTGTAGGGAGAGGGCGCGTCAGGGGGGCTGATTATTTGGGTGAACATCGCTCTGGGCTGTCGAATTACTCGTCAATCAAGTCCCAGCCCAGACATTCTGAGAATCAGCGTTAGGGGGCCCGGAAGGGGGGGGGGGGTATAATTGAAATGTTTAATGAATATGTGAGGGGGACCAAAGGGGGCAGATCTTCACCCATTATTTCAGCACTGGAAGAAGAGTTGTGGTGGCAGGAGATTTCAACTGCACCTTTGAGCCTTTGGATAGAATGGACCTGTTAGGAGCTGAGGACGACGACAACAAATGGGCTGTCCCCCCCCCACTAAATCTACTTCCAGTCAAAAGATGGACTCAGTTGGCGCTACAACGCAATGCCCTTACCATAGAGTTCGACTTGAGGGCAGCTAATGGAAGAACACCATCGGATAGACAGGGCGCAAATACTTACAACAGAGCTAGCTGCCCTTCACGTATTGATTATATCTAGGGCTCCCGGTTTTATGGTATTCATCTTTTTGCCATTTCCGTCTGTATTTATCCATATTTATTTTTTGGCCATTTTTTCTGTATTTATCCGCATTTATTTTTGCCACAAGCAAAAGACAACGCTACAGCTAGTATTTTTCCACATTTATTTAAATTGACAAGGCACACCTGCGCCCGGTTGTTATTGGTCAACACAATACATTCATCTGAAAACTTTGCCATTGTAGTACAAGCACATGTGCATTTCAAGAGAGTTTGAGGACATTGAGGCTCTTTCTGGTTTGTTAATGAAGTGAAGACCACTGAAAACCCGTTCAATATTTGCTGATGATACTGGAATGGCCAAAAGATTCAAAGAAAGATTACACAGTGTTGGCCATTCTTGCTTCTGAGAACGCCAGTATGTCATTGCACTGATGTCTTTTTGTGGGATAGGGTGCATTACATATTTCTTGAATTCTTCTTCTACAACATTCATTACATCATCAGAAGCTCCAACCAACATGAATAAATCTTTGTAATCATTGAAATCCTGACTAAACTGAACTTTCTTGAATGGGTCCAGGATTGTAACCCGCTTCCAAAAAGAGCTATAACTCATTTGCCCAGTTATGTTACGAGCTAGGACAGCATCCCACTGACCAATTGCGGCACCTGATGTCACTGTTCAGGGTGTCTGTGTTCCTGTTATGGCTGTGTTCTGAATGGGGCACTCAAGGCCTTCTGATAAACACGGGTAGCCTATCACTGTTAACAGCTTTTTTGTGTCCTAAGCTAAAAGGCGTAGATGGTAATTCATAAACCTAGTAACACTTTCCATTTCATATTGCACACTCTATTAACCGAATCACCTTCAGGCACTTGGGCTTCAGTGCCTAAGAAAGGCGATGCAATTTGGTGATAGACTGTATACTGCTCTATGGTTTGTGTGAGACAGCCATAACCCTCTCCCGCCCACGCTTTAAGTAGGATAAAAAAGGTAAGTGTCTCTAGAAGGAGCATGGCCAAAAAATGGTATCTACATGATTAAAGGGAGCGCAGAAGAAAAGGTCCCCTGAGCGCTACCACCCAATCGCACTTTTGGCTCAGTATGCCCTGCTTTAGACCACTAACAGCCTAATAGGGCTTCAAACAGGAGCAGCACAGACCACCAGCAAGAAACCCAAGAGACACCCCCGTCACCACCACCATCCAAGCCATGCAACAGACAGCAGGAGTGAGGGAGGCCGACAGGCAGGGGGCTACAAATTGTAGTATGATGGTATCCCCCAGCACTAGAGACTCTGGGCCTGCGTGGTGTAGTGGAGGAGCAACTAGATCATCCCTGGGTGCCCCTGCAATGATTCCATTGAGGCAGGGACCCCCACACACTGGTACCCCACACACTGGTACCCCTGCCCCCTAAAAGATGCTCCGCTCAGGGTCTGGTGCCCCCAACTGTGCGGCCCACGCACTACAAGCAGAGCCCCCAACTTCACTGGTGCATGTTGAATACCCTGCCGGGGGCAATCAGCAGCTAAGGCAGTGATTCGTCCCCCAACTGCATACTGAAAGTCCTGGGGCTCAGGGGGAGGCAGGGAGCAAACCAGAAAGTACGGATCGGGTCAGGCGACAGCATGGCCACCGCTAACAAAGCGGGTGCCAGATTCACACCGGAACCGCCCTACTCCGATCGGCGGCCCAACAAAGTGTGCCGGAGGGCTGCCGAGTGGGTGAGACAGAGAAGGGGATATACGACCCTAATCCCCCCACAAGTATTAGGGTCACTCGGATTAGGGTGAGTGCGGTACAACACGCTCAGTGCGGTGAAAGGAGTAGGTGGAGTGCACGGGGTGCTGGGGGTGAGTGCGCACGGGGCCACATGTGAATTCGATCGCCAAGCAGAGATTACCAGACTTTGGTTGGAAGGAATCAGCAGTCTTCCAAACGCCTCTGTTCGACTTCATTACCCGCAACAAACAATTCCGTCGTAACGCACTTACCTTGCGAGTAGGAATGGCGGCGGGCTGGCGCAGAGCTAAAGCTGATGGTGGCAACAGGAAGGCACCTGGTGGTCCGTAGTGCAGGCAAACAGTGGTCCGTAGTGCAGGCAAACAGGAAAAATAGGCAGGTGAGCCCCCAAAATAAAGGACAAATGTTATGAGGGAGGGGCCGGAGGTGTTGGCACGCCCACACAGTGACGCTTGGATCAGACCAGGATTGGCTGAAGAGGACGGTCGTCACTGAAAGACCCTAAGCCCATAGGTCCACACGAGGGCACTAAAAGACCCTGATTGGAAGGGATTGTAAGGAATTTCCGGGAAACAGGGGCGTGGCAAGGAAACTCTGCACTGGAGTACGGCAGCGCGGCAACATTTACTCGTATTTTGCCGTTTCTAAATATAAATACAGACAAAGGAAATATCGATTTCAGTCTGTATTTATATGTAAAAATCCGTAAATACGGAAAACCGGGAGCCCTAATTATATCCTATTAGATGTAAAGCTCTGGGGAGACCTGATAGACATGAGTGTGGGTACCACCACAGATAGCGACCACAATCCCCTTTGCGCAACCTTGAAACCTCTATGGGAAGCTTCTTGCCATTTTGTGAGCACCTTACCCCTAACTACCAGAGAGATTGTTCCCTCTAATTGTAATAGATTTTTAAAATGGCGTAAGGTAGCCCTGCAAGAATCTAAGATCGCTGGCATACGACAAGTCCTGGCTTTAAGTACAACAGAGCTCCAGGCCGCAACATCTGACACAAGGGGCGGTGGATGTGCCTACGGTCCATTCTCGTACAGTGCAACGACTGAGCGCATACTTCCTAGCCCCCAATCTCGGCAACAAGCCCAGCTTGTCATCAAGAGGGCCCCATTCGTGGTATACGAAAGACTGCAGGCGCAAACGATTGCTCCTAGCCGCAGCAATCAAAGAAAAGAACGGCCCTTTGATTAAAGCTGCTAGGAAGAGCTATAGAGCTGCTTTGCATCAGGCAAAGATATCATGGGATGAATCCCGTTGGCAACAACTGAGGGAAGCAAGTTTAGCCAGGGACACCAACCTATTTTGGACCCTAGTTACCTGGGGCAACAAGACAGCTGCACGTCCACCTCCTAATTACATCACAGACCAGGAATGGCACGACCATTTCCGGAAGCTTTACTCTATATCCGAGGACACGCCACTCGTGGAGTTACGCGACTCTTATGGGCTCCCCAGGGCTGATAGGGAGTTATTTGACCTGGCTGAGAATGAGGCCGCGATCGGGAAAATAGTGCCCGCTAAGGCAGCTGGGCCAGATGGTTTGCCTGGTGACTTATTCCTTACAGACATTTCAAACTGGGCACGTTACATCCTCCTTTTGGCCAATGCCATAGCAAGCGGTGCCCCAGTACCGGAGTCTTGGAAGGGCGCTGAGGTGCTTCCAATCTACAAAAAGGGCGCCAGAGAAGACCCCTCAAATTATAGACCAATTAGTTTGATAGACGCATTGCAGAAGGTCTTCGGTTGAGTCCTGCAGCAGAGGATACAACTATGGGCAGAAGGCGAAGCCATTCTCTCTCAGTACCAGGCTGGCTTTCGGCCAAGTACTAGAACGATCGATCAGGTGTTTAGGCTGCTTCTTATCTACTGGAAAATAGTGGCAATCGGAAAGGGCAGTCTTTATCTCGCATTTATTGACTTAAAGACTGCCTTTGACTTGGTCCCCAGGAGCAAGTTGTGGCAGACTCTTAGAGATATGGGCATCCCCCCTTTTATCCTCAACTTGTTGGTCCGGCTCCCCGAGGGTCATTATGCTCAGGTTAGATGGGGGACACAAGGTCAGCTGACAGAGCGGATCCCTGTTAACAGGGGAGTCCGACAGGGCTGTGTTATGGCTCCGACCCTGTTCTCTTTATATATGAACGGGTGGTTAGCTTTTTGCAAGAAGACCCAGCCGGCGCACCGACTCTGGCGGGTGACAAGGTACCGACCCTCTTGTTTGCTGACGACACCCTGCTGGTGTCTAAGACCCCAGCAGGGTTTCAAAGATTACTTAACAGGTTCCAACTCTTCTGTGATTCCCGGGGGCTGGTCATCAATATCTCAAAAAACAAGTTTATGGCATTTAACCCCCACAAATCATTTAGAAGCAATCTTCTGCTGGGTGGAACATCCTTAGAAAGAGTCGGCACCTTCGACTATCTCGGTGTTCGACTCTCTGACAAAATGACATGGAGGCCCCACCTAGCAAAGATGCTGATGGGGCATAAACGAGTCGCCGGAGCACTTGGGAAAGAACACCGTTCCTCATATAGCAGGCCAGTTGCCCCGGCCCTCACAGTTTATGATGCCAAAGCAGTTAGCACAGCTCTTTACGGAGCCGAACTGTGGGGATTTGTTGATGTTGACGACCTCCGCAGATCCGAACATAAGTTCTTTAGGGACCTGGTGATGCTGCCCCAATCTACCCCACTTACACCTTTAATGCTTGATATGGGCAGGCGGTCGATCGGTGACACAGCAAGGCTGCTCCCACTCCTCTTTTGGGCTCGCATTAGGCGGACCCCTGAGCTATTTAAGTATGCTGAAGCACTTACTGAGGTCATACGAATAGACGCTGGCCGCAAAATAGGATGGATCTCAAATGTCAAGATAACAATGTTAGCCTTGGGACTCCAAGCATAGTGTGATAGGCAAGAACCACCAAGCAAGGAGGAGCTTAAACGGTTGTATTGGGATTGGGTGGATTGGCAGGAAATCCGTAAACCCAATGTGGGCAGACTGACGGCAGAGTTTTATTTACATAAGCAGACAAGATGCCTACAGCCCTATTTAGACTTAAATCAGGTCCCGAGGGACAGAACGCTGTACATCCATTTTAGGTTCGGCACACTTCCTGTCTGCGCAACAACTGCAAAATGGCATCCACCCAAACAAACATCACAGGATTGCCCATACTGCAGGGCCACGATGGAAAGTGTTGCGCATGTTATGTTTGCTTGTCCGGCATATACCGCTCTAAGGTCCAAGTGGTTAAAACCAATTTGCCAACAATTGGGCGCACAGGACCTTCGGGTAGCCCTGCGCATGCTCAGGTCTGATCCCAGACCTTATTTTGTGTGCGGCGTGGCCAAGTTTCTCAGTCAAGCATGGGTAATTAGACGAAAAGCCTTGTCAAGAGCGGCCTAATATTGTATTACTTGAAACTGAGATGATTTTGTTGCACTGTTTGAAGGCTGCTTAGCTATGCACATTTTATGCACATGCACTATATATTTGATCTCCCCTGTTGTCATCCCATTAAGGGCTTAATCTATTTTAACCAGGTGTGCATTGGGGGTTCCACACTGGGCCCATAACAAGGCCCCCACACATAAGGCCCATATTATGAAGGATTGTCATGCTGTTCTCCTTTGAACTCTTTTATCGCATTTTACCCATGTTGTTATTGACGAACTGTATAATAGTCTTTATTTAGCAGCCTTTGGAAATTGCATCCTTAACCGAGGGTGCAAAAGTGTACTTTTATGGACTGTCTATATTGGTTTTTACTATGCTGCTGTATTATATGCTTATTTTGTATTCTTTTTATTACTACATAAAATGTTGTCTATGGCTTTTATGACACTATTTGTCGAAATAAAGCATATACAACAACAACATTGTGTCAATCTAAATCCTCCAGATTAGTAAGGGGTGCGAAACGATTTTGTGTATCCATGTTAATAGGACCCAAGTGGCCCCCAGACCTCACCCAATTATGAGCTAGGGGCCTAGGAACTGTTCTCAATGATTTATAAAAAAGAACTGCAGGGGGATGGGCCTGGATACCATTGGTACTTGTGTTTGTATGGGTGAGGCGATTTAAAAGTATCGCCACAAGCTTTGGTACCTTAAAATTTACCATTACCCAATCTGTTTGGGGGTTATTCGGAGTATACCCAATTTTCTTAATTCTTCTTACAAAAACAAATTCATCATACAGGTCCTCTTGCCACCCTGAGTTTTGCATGAGCCAATGTACCACTTTCGACTTTAAGTCAAACACATTTTCAGACTTCCCAGGGGCCAGAGGCAGAGAGTTCCTTAAAGTTACCACAAAAAGTGTGCAAGCTGGAGGTAAATGCAAATCAGGGTTACAATGAAATGGTATGTCTCTCGACTCAGAATTCTGTATATCATTGTCTAAATGTTTGTTTTTTTGTTGGGACAGATCTAAATTTACTCTTGGTTGAATAGGTGTGACCTGCTCCTCAGTAGGTTGGAGTCTTTCTAAATTAGCAATTTGTGGGGCTCCTAACGTATTGCCCTTCTGGCTCCCTACGGGGCTGGGCGTTTGTTAGGAACAATGTTTCCTCAATAGATTTCAGGTGATCACATATCACATTACAAAATTCCTGCAATTTTATTCCCCAATTTTTTAAAAATGTTGTGCAGAGTTTATTAAGGTTGGCGCGTGCCAGGTGCTCTCCCTGCGACACATACTCGTCTTTCCAGTATGTATCAATGCTCCTATCGGCCCGGCGTCCCTCTTCCTCTACAGGGGGCCGATGATAATGGGCCCCCCCCCATCTCTTTTTAGGTCTCGCCTACGCGCTGCGCAGGAGGGGACCTTTTGGAATCGATCAGCATTTTGGCAAAAAGCATGCATGTTTTGCATTGCTTTCTATTGCAACGTGTGCACGTTTGGTGTTTCCCTTGCGGGAGCGAGCTTTGGCACCATCTGTTTGTAATTATCTTGAAAACAGATGGTGCCAAAGCTCGCTCCCGCAAGGGAAACGCTGTAGATGTGGACTTTCACTTTTGCATCCGCGGGCCGCGCTTGTCTTTCAGCGCTTGTCTTTAATTAGTTTCTGGTCCTGCAGGCACTACATGCAGCGCGCCATGCGCATTATGTTAAACAATGACAGCCGCGGCCGATTCAGCACATCCGCTTTCATCTTCGCCCTGTCAAACATGCAGCCAGCCCTTAAATTGCAGCGGCACGTGCACGGTCCCCGCTTTCATCTTTTCAACAGGGGCGCCGCGATATAAATTTCAGCATGGCGCCCGGTTTTGTCTTATTTTTCTTATTTTATTTGCGCGCGCGTAATATTTACAAAATGCGTGGCTCGCCCGTTTTGTTTTAATTGACGAGTGCTCTGGCATTTTGTTCAGGTCTTCTTTGCATTTTCGTTTCGGCTGTACACCTTGTTTATTGTTGTAAAAAAAGTGCCCTGGGGGTTGGGAAAAGGATACATTTGCTGCATGAACAGCAGCTGTCGCGCCAGCCGGCCCACTCCCAGCGGGAGTTTATTCAACAACGCACACGAGCTGAAGCCTCAACAACGCACACAAGCTGAAGCCTGGGAAGCACTTCAGAAGGAAGGAAGGGATCGTCTAATGGTGAGTGGGTTTAGGTTACGCAAGAAGAGGTTCTGTCCATCCCGGCGTAGTACGCTCTGCTGCACGTCTCTTGATTTCCGATAACTTCCTCTCCTTGGCTGTACACAGAGCTGTTAATCGGTCCCCGCTTTCATCTTTTCAACAGGGGCACCGCGCTATAAATTTCAGCACGGCGCCCGGTTTTGTCTCATTTTTCTTGTTTTATTTGCAATGGCGGCGCGCGTAATATATACAAAATGCGTGGCTCGCCCGTTTTGTTTTAATTGACGAGTGCTCTGGCATTTTGTTCAGTTCTTCTTTGCATTTTCATTTCGGATGTACACCTTGTTTTTTTTTTACCATGAAGGCGCCCTCTCAGGTTAGGCAGCAGCTAGTGAATCTCCTCTCTGTGGCCGAGGCCGGCAGAAAAGCATGAGCAGGGCCGGCTGTAGCACTGTTGGCGCCTGGTGGGACTATCACTTTTGGCGCCCCCACACCCAATGACCGCTTCATCGGATTCTCTCACTCCCACCGGGTAAAAGTGCCCCTCATCTCGCCAATCATAAGTTGTTGCCGAACACAATACCCCTCCCCCCACCCCCCGGAGGTCAGTTCCCCCCTCCGCAGGTCAACCCAGTGCGGCCGCAGGGGTCGCACTGCCCTAAAGCCGGCCCTGAGCATGAGGGTCCCCTTTTGAAATGATGTCCCCTATGTCTTTATGTGGGATCAAGTACACTCACCCCATTTGCCTCCACCAACACTAAATCGCTCTGTTGTGGTGTACCTGGCATGTTATCACAGAATGTGCACCAGTCGTTTTGCTGTGAGGTATGCCAGTTTTTTTGTAGCATAGTAAAGGTAGACTGGTGGGGGCAGACAGGACAGTGACCGCAATATAAGCTGAGGTTTGTGGGGACAAGGGCCAATACCAGTTTCAACACATGGTGCTCCTGCAGGTCCCATCGCTTTTTATGTGGTTGAAATGCCATGACACTAGCCCTGCCTGAAGTGCCATTCTGCACATCACTTGTCTGAACTTGCAGAGGGCAGTGCAGATTGAAGCGGGACATGGAGTATCTGGTCTGTGGGTTATTCCCCATTCCTTTAGTTGGCTGCATTGCTGCTCCAGACCTTGATGCCACTGCTGCCCTCAGACATGCAGCCGGCTCATCTATAGGCCTGAATGTAATTATTTGAGTGGGCACGCACTGGCGTACCGCGTGCATGTGCACGGATTTATTTTGAAATGGGCAGTACCAAAACTTTTAAGGTGAGAGTGTTGGTCATAAGGAGTAAATGCACTGTAGTATTTCCATTTGAAACACACACTGCGTGGGAGCGTCATATTTTGAAATTCTGTGTTTAGCAGCATCAAACGAGATTTTCGTCTTTTCCCAGCACAAAAGTCAGTGTGATGGGACTGTAGTTCGCCAACAGAAGACGTGTTTTTATGGGGAAACACCTGCGTTATCAAATGGCAGCTGCTCTGCGTTGGACTGCACAAAGATAAAACAAAAACATCCATTGTGATGAAAGATTTGTACAATAACACTTTTCGGTGAATTTTACAAGAGTACATCCGTTGGAGATGCACGTGTGCCCTTACTGTGCAATTAAAATGAGTGCACAAGTGAGGGCTGGCGTGCTCTACGTGTATGTGAACACGTTTTAACAGTTGATGGCCGATTTCTTTTTCAGAGTTTGGTCTTGGAGAATGGAATCAGTACATCAACCTGTGTACCAGGGCAGAATTTGAATTCACCTACAATTTACAAGTGGGCTTGTATATTTTTTTATATGAATTCCCATCGTGTCTTCGTTACGAATTTATTTTTCGAATAATAAAAAAGAATGCTATAGATTGAACATGTATATGGAAGTGTGTATTGTGGTGTCTTTCATTGTGTATTGGCACTGCATGCTTTTTCACCCATAGCATGTATGAATGAATTACATTAACTGCATATAAAAGCAACACATAGGCAGCGAGTCGATCTACAAAACCTGTTTATCGAACACAGAAACACAAAGAAAAATGAGTAGTACCTGTCTAGTGAGAGAGATGTGAGAGCACTTAGCTCCGTTTCGCATAAGTTATGACTTTGTGACTATGAAAGCCCTCCTCTTTCAGAGATATTTCCTACTGGCCTTCTTCTCCTTAGTCTTCCTTGCCTGGTTTCTTCCTGTACTGGTTATATTGGGCACTATGAAAATCGTACTAGGTGGGGCTTGTTCCGGACTATGATACCCTATCCTTGTTTTATGTCTTGCCTACCAGAGTCTAGTTGCGAAAGATCTATTGTGGGCTTACTAAGAGCATTTAGTTCATAGTGCCTTTGCCTTAACTTAAATAGCATTGTTCCTGCTGTAGTAGTATCTATCATGTTCAGGTCATATTTAGCTTTGGTAATGAGCATAGTGTATGAGAAGTGATGTCATCTAAATGGAGTTGCTGGACTAGTCTCTCCAGTCTGTTTTTCTCATTATTCGCTTGTCATATGAGTATTGCCACAACTCTCATTATTTCACCTCTAAGTCAAGCCTTTCCAGCTAGCCATAGAAAATGTGTTGCTGTAGCGGTTTTCCCCATTGTTTTCCGTATATGCCTGCAAATGGAACGTAGGTTTTCCTTCTCCTTTGGGCATATGAGTTGCAGTTTATTCGTCCACCATTGACCCGGTGATGGAGGTATAAGGCTAAGGTCTGTGTGATGCTGTGCTGGCTACTATTGTTTACAACAGAGTTCTTCTAAGTAGTCCTGTGGAGACTAAAACCAAATCTGCTAGAATCCTAGTACCATGTGCCTACAAGGTGAACGTGTATTCTTTTTCTCGTGGGTTCATCAGTATCCATGGTTCTGTTAAGGCATGGTCAGTCATCCTGTCTTATATTACTAGTCTGTTCCCCTTATGAGCATTATCAGGGCTACCTAAGTGATATAGAGTTGGGTCAGATACTATGTTCCAGTCACTGCCTATTTAATGTCTTTTCCCCCCCAAAAGTGTGCATCATTCTAGGTAAAGAAGAGGAGAAGTCCGTTTTATCTCCCACTGTGGCATAGATGAAATCAAACATCAGGGTTCTTTCTTGTATTTTCAGTTTTGCAAATACAAATCGACCATCCCCATCCACCCATGTACTCCATACTATGGCTGGTAAACCTTTGTGTATTAGGTAGCCACCCATTTCCATCTTCCATCGGCGTATTTACTGTCTTGTTCCCTCCCCCGGGGGTACCAGCAGAAATAACATTCCCAACCCAGTCACGTTGTAATTTTTTACACTCTGCGTAAAACAAATGGGCAAAATCATGGTTTTAGATTTTTTTTAAAAATGTAAAAAAATTAAGGGCATTTTTCTTTTTTATGTAGTGGTACAGTCCATTCATGTGAAGGGATACCACTACCGGGTTTTTAAGGGCATGGTCTTCGTGCCAACAATGTATAGAGTGCATACAAAAACCAGCATTGGCATAGCCAATAGGTCTCGCCTTTGGGACCTTATAAGTGTTTAGCCATGCAATAGTTGATGTTGTTGCACCAAGGATATTATGCTGCATAACTAAATACTTATAAGGTCCCAAAAGCGAGACCTATTGGCTATGCCAATGCTTGTTCTTTTTTTTTGTTGTTGCAGTTTTATATAGCGCGAACTCGACTTGAATGTATTAGAGCGCTTTACATGAGCAATAGTTACATTACACAAGGACACATTCATTTTTTGGTAGGCACGGGGAGATTAAGTGATTTGCCCAGAATCACAGGTTGTTGAGCCGACGCCGAGACTCGAACCTGGTTCCCCAGCTCTAAAGTCGGCAGCTCTGACCGTTAAGCCTCTTACTACTAACAACTGATCTCTTCATTTTAGTCGGAGGGGGATTTATAGACCCTGGGCATACATCAATTACTTCCAGCTGCAGATTAGTGCTACTGCAAGCGTTATGTTCTACGCGGTCTTTGCCATTTAAGCCCATCAAGGCCCTAGCCACTTTTTTTAGGAATGCCCCCCCCCCCCCTGGGTTTTAATTTCATGACCTGTATTTACCACTCGTGCAGGGAGGGGGGGGGAGGCTTATGACTGACGTTGAACTTGGTCTATGCGTTCTTCAACCAGATCTAATTCCATGTCAATTGCCCCCATTAGGTATGAGTGGTAGACGGTGTTGCTTGGAGGGCATTTGAAGGGAACCCTTTCGCAGAACCAGCTTTCCTTTATCCCATTCTCGCTCGTTGCTGACGGGGTATTGCAGGGTCGGACGATCTAGGCCAAGAGGGGTGGCTTTAAGGAATGGGCTCTGCCGGAATAGAAGGAACGGAGAACAGAATCAGAGAAAATAGGACTGGGGGAATTTGATAACTTTCTACCATTATATCACAGTCATTAATCAGGATTTAGCAGAAACCCGATCAGATCCAGGCCAGAGTGAGCGAGGGTTCTTGCCTTTATAGGAATAGGGAGGGGTAATTTCCAACGTAGTTTTTCACATGAATTTATTTATTACATCATATAGATTCAGTACTAAATGCCAAAGTATGGTACTTAACAGCACTGTAAACGTAAAGGACCTTCTGACAAATGCCACCACTTCACCTATCAGGTCACGTGTCAGCGAGTAGAGCGGGGCGCTCCCGCGCTTGTAAAAACATGGTAACACTTCAGGTGTCACCTGTGGGGATGGCAGAGCGGCCTGACCACACTGCTCACAATCTTACTGTTGCAAACCAGCAGCTTGGAAAACACTGGTGGAGACATTAAAAAAAGGAAACCCTTCTTAGGGAAATTGGGTCTCTTGTGCAGTGAGTCACTACTTGGAGTGGTCTGACTGGCCTTGTTTCCGAACTATTTTAACACAGTTCAAGTCTAACATTTACAAGCAGAAACTTTTCTATCAATGCCAAAGTAAACAAAACTCTGAAAGGCACTGTCATCCAGTGTGACCTACAATCTGAACTCATACGAAGGACCTTGTACTCTTGGTATAAAACCCAGGTGTGCCTAACTGCAGATAACCAACCTGTAAGTACCAAGGTTCTCGCAACGTGCCGCTCAAAGGTTGTGCATAAAGTGAAGTCATCAGACAGCCTAGGCTGTCCTGCCTGTACAAGGCCTATCTGTTTCTTATCACACACTGCATCAAAGAGAAAGTGGCATCTTGCAATTACTCTGGTGGAGGAGGGAGGTTGGGTTCTGTTGCAAACAGATTGTCCACAGCCAAGAGGAAGGTGTGATCTGCAGGCCTGCTAAAAAGCTATCTTTGGGTTTTAATGTGTACATTTGCAATTCAAGTCTGTGAGCTTAGTCGTGCGGTCTACAACTCGCCATCTCATTTTAGCTCAGTTACTGAGCTGCACATATATTTAGTTACTCACAGTCACTCATATAGCAGGAATCATGGGCTACCTAAGACTAATAAAGTGCAATCAAATATTCTACTTCACTACGAGGCAAAAGGTCTCTGAGAAGAAACTTAAGGACTACAGTACGGTCAATTTCCCTAGTCTATTTGATATTTTCACATACACATCTTTCTGCCTATGCTCGTCTTCTGCCACATGCCCAGCCACTTAGCTATAAGCACTGCTACATAATGCGCAGAGTAAGTTTGAAGTACTTTTTTACAAAGAGTGCGGACACTTCCAGCCAGAGAACCAGGTCAATGAAGCCTTACTGTAGAAGTCTTGTGTCATGTTACACTCTACCAATGAGTGCATAATGTTAAAGTGCTGTTTGGGAACACATGCCATGCCATATCAAAAAGTAAAGCGTTCACATAACAATTTCTGCCACAAACTAGCAACCTTGTATTCCTCTATACAAAAGCCGCTCTTGTGATGACCACAAATATTACTTATTTTATCCATGAAAAACCTACTAGGGGCATTAAGAAAGAAACCGGTGACTACAGATTGCGCATAGACCGCTGCAGGAAGTGTTAACCCACTGTGTTATTTTACACACTTCTACTTGAATTAGTCATTAAGAAGTAAAAGTAAAAGTGCTCCCTCAAAGGTAAGGGTGGTCAAGACCCCGATCTTAAGCAGACCCTACTAGAGCATGGGCCATCGAACAACTTTATTTCCATTCGGTCCTCTCCTGGTAGACAAACCTAATCTGCAGGGGGAAGAAAGTGGACTTGTGTAGTCCTTAGTACCAAGCAGGTTGAAGCCAAGTACTACTCTACCAGTCAGATCACTAACCTTACCGCAAGGTGCAGAAAAACTGCTCCAGAGATTTTCAGACCAGCCACACTACATAAAATGTCCAGCATGGAAGAACAGCAAGGAAGGGGTCATATGTGGGGATGAGGCGCGCAGTACATTGGCTCCTAGAGTCAAGCAAAATATATTTCAAGATTGTCTGCCTGCACATGAAGATGTACATGGTTCTGGCTCCAAACACTTGGAATAAAACAAAGCATGCAATGAAGTCTTACGCACCACACTGTCCCAAATATTGGTAAAACACAACTGCCTACAACTCCCTTCGGAGGAAGGAGGCAGAGCTCATTGCCACATGTTTGGAAATAAACACTCACAAGAGTGCATAGTTGTGGGCAGCTTCAAAATCTGTCGAAAGCAACATAAAGCTCACCTTTACGCTGAATATTGCCTGCTACACTCTGCCTATTCCATCTGCATAAGGAACACCCGTAGCTTCAAAATGGATGGCCGTGTCTGAGCACCAAATACATTTACTAGATCACTTGCAATTGGAATCATGCGTTATATTTCCAGTTAAAAATAAAGAAAAGTATAGTTGTTCTACTTAATTGCAAAGGGCACGTAAGGGCCAAAATAAAATCAATTTTGTTTATTTAGTGGCTTAACGTCTTGAAGGGCAATGGTTTTTGAAAACCAATTTATATCAAAATCATACTCATAGATTAGTATCTGTTTAACTGAACTGGATCTGGAATAATTTGCTGCCCAAACCAAGCTACCAAAGGTAAGCCAAGTTCACCTATAGTGAACCCTACTTACCTCTGTGTGCCCTTGTGTTTGGGTGGTCGCAGCTGACCTCAGACTGTGCTGTCTGTGCCAATGGATGCCCACCGGTCACCAGTCAGACTAGCTTCCTCCAATACTACCCGAGGGTGTCGGACAAAAGCCACCTGATCGGGGTCCGAGGCCCGAGGGTGGAGGCAGTAGTGATAGGGCGCCGCACAAATGCCAATCTTTTCTTGCCTGGTTTTGGTATTAGAGTTACAGTTGTCTCTCTTTTGTTTCAGTTACTTTACCGATCACTACAAAGGAGCTACAATGGTTCTAGGGGGGTTGTCACGTCACCATGGAGCGTTCTCTTCCACTCTTCTGGAAAAAACCTCTGCCATAAAGACTTCCTCTGTTTATAGTTGGTGGCCCTCACCTCGTTTTCTGGTACTCTCCAGCATCGCCCTCTGCTGGAGAGTGTTTTTATGGAGTATCTTTTACATCTTGGGCCAACTGTACCACAAGAATCAGCGGTGTACAACTTCTGACAGACACTTTAGAGTTTGCTGGTTTCACTCCTGCCCTAACTGAGCAGAGCTCATGTCCGCCGCGGTGTAGCTTTAGATTGGGTTGTTCAGCCTGTATATTTCTGCTCCAGGTCTTCACGCAGCTGGTCCCTTCCAGTGAGGTTTGCACGGCTTGTCAGGCTAGCGCTGTGCCCTTCCCACTGAGAAGTGCTTTAAATGCATCCTAATGTGCAGCTTTTGAAGACCCCACTCCTTGCGTATGGACATATGCGCTCCTGTGTGATCCCCGTTCTCCTTATAGTTACGCCAGTGATATTGACACTATTGGAACTGAGCCCAGCTCCATAGGGGTCACCTCGCCAGCTGTTTCTTTCGCTTTGTAGGTGGAGTACCCACAACTTCCCTACAGTTCAGCCCATAGTAAGCAACCCACAAAGGCCTCTAGGGAAATTAGCAAGTACAACCTATTTCCCTCCAAATTTGGGGAAAAACATTATTAACCCGTTTGCAGACTGTTACAATGCCGTGGGTGATCTTTCAACTTGATATGTCAAATAAGTGCCGTGTTAGATACACAAATGTGATTGTGCGATCGATTTTTTTATCCTGCCCGCTACAGACTCTCCATGGGTTAGAGACAGCACACTAACTAATTTCAGATATCTGAAGTTTTGAAATAAGGGCTCGCATTGAACATTTTGCCTGTGTGCTCTTAAGTAAGCAGACCTGCTCAGCCTATCAGTGCAGGCAGAGAGGAGGGTGCAGTCCCGAGGTCTCTCTCTGTCCGAGCATCGGGTAGCGCCTTGTTCTGCCGGTTTGTGTCTGGTGCTGCATCGCTTACTGCTCTTCGGGAACAAGCATGGACGCCAGTACTTACCAGGCTGTGTTTTGGGATCTAAGGTAGGCGGACCAACTGGCATGGGTGCAAATTCAGGACGGTGAGTGTAAAAATTCAGGACAAAGGGTCAAAATTCAGGACAAAAATTCAGGACAGAAAGTCAAAATTCAGGACAAAAAATCCGGACAAAAGGTACGTTTTACAGACACGTCAGATGAGGTTACGCAATAGTATATAAGTAAGTAAATAATCAACATAAACTGCTCGTCATTGTTGGAAAGGAAAAAAAAAAAATCAAACAGCCCTGAGCACACGGAGCAAGTACTAATATCTACAGAACTCCTAAACTGGATGTGCTGTCAACGTCGAACCCCCACAGATTTTTAGTTGCAGGACTGTAACCATCTCACAGCAACAACGTCACAACACATTGCCTTAGCATCACATTGTGCCACGCCGCTTTCTTGCATACAGTACACCAACACATCATCCGATCAAACACATGCTAGATCAGACAACACACCTCACCATTCAATATCACACCACAACATATCCCACTATATGTATTTATAAGACCTCTCTGTAAATTAAATTCTCTCTCGGAAGTTGACTATTCCTGAGAATTAACGGTCTCAATCCTCGATGAAAGGATAAAAGATTAGGGGTCCATCTGCTTTTATGAGAAAGAATGTTTCATCATCTTTAAGCTAAAAAGCTGCATTTTTGACAGCTCCTCTGCACTTTTTGAACTTCAAGAACTGAAGAAGCGAGTACTGGATCTCAGGTAGCCCAAACTGGAATGCTAGCCTGTAGTTTATTGGTGATCATCCATGTAGACAGTTAAATGTCAAACTAACATCTTAAAGACACTTCTCATCGTCACAGGATGCCAGTGCAAGTAGGAGACATTATGTTTCACCGTCAGAAATGAGAGTTGTAGTTTTTTGCACATGCCTATTCACTGATGCTCGGACTGCCTACAAACAGATCTTTTGCATAGTTCTCAACTCAAAATTATGTTGGCCTGTGAATACTCCCGTTTTAGGAGACATGGATGGAAGAACGCGGCCTAACCCACTCACCAAATATGGACATCACAGCTTACTTCATCATTTCAAATGGAGCCCAAGCACCGAGTCTATTTTGGGGTATGTAGTAGGAATACCAAACCTGTTAGGGGAGATCCCATTTTGCCAAATGATGATAGAATTTGGTTTGGGCCCAACAATAAGATGTGTTTCAGAGCCCTTCATGTTTAGGTTGGGAGTGGGGTTCTTCCATGTCATCAGCTCCTCCAGAATCTCGAACCGTGTGGTAACGTGCACCTGGAGGGCTGCCGATATGTTGGTAGATTTGCATATTTTAAGCATAAAATGGTTCTGGGTGTCCCAGTATCTAATAAAAACTAATTCATCAATAGTCTAAAAGGGAATGGAAGCAAAGGGCACTCTGCATTACTCGGCATTTCATTATATCATATACATATAAAAACAAAACACCACTTCACAGCGCATCATACCATACCATGCTTTACGACACTCATGTACCTTATTAGACAACACACCGACCACACATCACTGGAGTTGGGGGCATAGAACATTGACGATAACAGGAAAGGAGGGGCAGTGTGGCTAGGTATGCTGCATGGCGAAGGGAGCTCTGGGACAGTGACACGCCTGCCAAGGCAGGCATAGTAAGAGAGTAGAAGGAAATATGAGAAGGAATTCGCAGGAACAAGAAAGGACAGGCCCCATCAGATGTGGTGGCCGGGGAAGGATGACCCTGTGTTGATGCAGCGCTGGGCAAATAACAGAGCAGGGTACAGGAACTTGCAGGGCGGCCCCGAGACAATGCACCAAGGCGAGCTTGTTGGAATGACAAGAGACAAACCTAAACCTGCATGCAAAATCTTGGTCAGTCATAATTTTAAACAAACTCCCTCCTCTACCACAGATATCCCCCAAATTGACTTATCAATTCCATTACTTGTTTACTGCCTGATTTAAATCCATCACTATTACTCCAAAATTATAACATTACCACACTTAACATTAAGTGGACTTAAAGCTTTGTTGAAAAGTAGCGAGTAATATCTTCCAATAAAATCATTACGACATTTATTTTTTTCACTGTTGCTTGTTGTGAACTCTAACCTTTCTTTGGTAGTGACTACTTATGGAGCATCGTTGAGTTGGTGTATCATTGCTACATCGTTAAAACATCTGTAGAAATCATCTCATAAGGAGACCGGCCTTTCTGTGTCTCCAAAGTACTAAGGAAAAGGAGTGCTGCATGCCGAAAAAACAGGCACTGGCAGCAGGGAAGGTGCCCCCCCCCTTCAGTAAACAACATTGGCAAATTACAGAATGCCTGAAGTTCCCCACAGTACTCTGATTGGGGAAAGCTCCTCTGCTACAATCTACTAGCTCCAAGGCACTCACTTGCCTGTACATATGTGAAAGGCAGACGGCCCATGGTCATTCTAAATGTGATAATCAGCCTAAGTCAGAATGACAACGGGCCTGTCCACAGCCTGTGGGAGGTCGGGGAGGGGCTGCTGCATCCTGTGGAGTTAAAAAGAGAAATGCGAGCTGGCCCCGATTGTGAGAACCTTTAACTCCTGGGGCTCCTCGCAGGGGAACCGCACAGCTTTCTGAAATGCCCAGAATTAAGGACAAAAGGCGTCCGTAAAAGGAATGATGACGGACAACGGACAGGACACCAAAATGACGGACGGTCCGTGAAATTTACGGACGGTTGGTCACCCTAATCTAAGGGGCTCCTGCTCTGTCTGTGGAGGGGGTGGGCTCCTCCGTCTGTAGGTGCCCTGCTGTCAGTTCTGTAAGAAGTGGAATGTATCCGAGAGCCGGAGTAGACCTGGCTTGTCTGTGTGTTCAGACCTTGCCTGTTCTGCCCTGTCTGGATGTGCTGTGCAGGAGGCAGGAGCTATACCTGCGTATGCAGGCTGAGCTCTCAGCTCTGGTCTGAGTGGCACGGCAGCCCTGCTGCGTGTACAGAGCAGCAGTTACTGCAATGCAAGTCTGTGTGTGCCTCTGAGGCGTGTGTATGCGCGCTTGTAGCCCTGCAGGTCACTCTGTGCAGGTACACAACTGCTGTATGTTCTATTTCAGCATGGGTGGGCAGCCCTGCTGTGTTACGAGAGCAGCAGTTCTGCACTACCTGTCTGTGTGCCATAGATGCGATATTACTGTCTCTCTGTCAGCACGAGTGGGCAGCCCTCCTCCGTGTTAGAGAGCAGCAGTTCTGCAAACGCCTGTTTGTGTGTATGTGTGTGTGCAGCAGGTGCAATGCCCCTCTCTCTGTGTAAGTACGGATGGGTAACCCTGCTGTGTGGAAGACAGCAGCAGTTATGCAATGCATGTTTGTGTGTATATGTGTGAAACAGGTGCAATGCTGCTTTCTCTATGTAAGCACGAGCTGTGTGTAAGAGCAGCAGTTCTGCACGAGTGTGTGTGTGTGTGTTTCGCCTCCATGCGCTCTGTTTCACAAGGGGTGGGCAGCCCTGCTGTGTCGCGAGAGCAGCAGTTCTGCACTGCCTGTGTGTGTGCCACAGGTGCAAAGCTGCTCTTTCTATTTCAGCTGGGAACGGCAGCCCTCCTGTGTGTGAGCAGGGATTCACAGCCCTGACCTCAGTGCATGGCAAGAAAGCATCGGTGCGCCGGAGTGGTTTAACTATCTTTCTCCAGGACCCCACGCCCTGCCCTGCCCTCCGCTCAGGTACTCACGCAGTCCGGGTACAGCCACGCAGGAAGGAGGACCTGCAGGTCCACGCAGAGGGTGATGGGGATGTGCGAGAAGAAGTAGAGGCAGAAGATCCACTCCAGCAGGCGGATGAACGAGGCCATGGCTGCGAGTCACTCACCACACGCTGCTACTGACAATACTGCTACAGGAGCCAGATCCGAAAACAAGCGCAACCTCCCCTAAACACACGCCGAAAAGAAGCCCAACCCAGGGACTGACGACGACTGGTTAATAACACACACAGCACTTACACAGGAGGAACCGTTCTTCCCATAGGGTGGAATACAACTGGAATATTTATCAACCACTGGCAACGCACACAGGTTTGGCGTATTGAGTGGGTCTCAGACAAAGACTCACATTGTACTGCAGCGCTTCTATGCACTTTCCTTCTTCTTGACTGGACCCTAAAGCGGCGGTTTACTGTATAGAAAAGTACTAGAATATGTTATCCTCACTCCAACCCCTTGCCTCATCCGATTTCTTCTTTGTCAACAAGAAGCGTAAAGTGACTCCATTACTTTTATTACAAGACGGGAGGCTAATATTATGCTATATTTTCTTGCTATTTATCAACAGCAGCAAAGCAAGAAAAGAAACTACATTACCCAAGAAACCTGGTAAATGAACTACAAGCAGTGACATCATAATAGTACAACCAATATTAACCCAATAATTTTCTTGACTGCAGGAACAAATCCTCTTTTCTTGCTGCTCGGAGTTAAGATAGGCCCCATATCGTTTTTCCCCTTTAATATTGTGTGTTTAAATGACTTTCTTTGCTTTCATTACCATAGTTTTGCATAGTCCCATTATTGGCAACACACCCCACCCACACCACAACAGAGTATGCATGCATAAATAAATACACAACACAACTTTTGTTTGGGAAAATTAGTGCTGCAGGTTTATTCCATACAAAAGTATGCAATATGGTGGGTTATCTTACGGGCGATCCAAGGGCAGGCAGCTGTACCAACCTATGCTGCCCTGCCCGCCTGATGAGCCAAGCACTGTGGAGTAACCAATCAGCGCTACCCTTATGGGGGTGATCCCCTTACTGGATCACGTGACACATTGGTCCCTATTACTCACGCCCCTTTCAGGGCGGAGCGTAGCAAGGCAAGCCCCCGGTTGTTCAGGCCCACAACCGCCCGAAGGACTAACGGGGCGCCGACGTAATTGTTCCAGGACCCTCCCATGAGGCTCCTGGGATTTGGCTCTGGCACCCCTATTGTGCTCTTGCAGAGGTACTCTTCTGTACCAATTTGCTTCCAGATCGCCCTGTAACTCCTCCACAGCTCTGGAGGCGGCCCCGTCGCCTAGAGAGCCCCCCACCAAAACAGCTCCTTTCTCACTGCAACCTGCAATTTCCCGGGCCTCATTCATGTCCAGAGGAACAGATCCAAGCCCACCTGTGCAAGTGCACCCCAACATTGTCAAATTAACCTTTGGTGTTCGCCCGGCATAGCTCATGCCTGATGAAGCCAAAGCCCCTTGTTCTGCAAACTTGCGCTTGGAGCGGTTTATCCTTCTCTGGGAATGTACCAGTGCCTCACATGCGCTGCAAGAATGTGATGGCCTCTCAGGAGGGAGCTCTACCCTTAAACATCGCTGTATTACCCTTCAAGCTGATGTGGCTCCCACCTCCTGCAACCTGAAGTTGCAGGCCTTCTAGCAGTTCGTGCTCCCAAACACCTGTTTCCCCAATACCTGGAACAGCAGCACACATGCTTGAAGACCGCTTCCACAACCAGGCTATATACTCTGGCTATGCGGGCGGGGCATTTCCTGCTTAACTGAAGCAACACGTAACCCGCCCAGGGAGCAGGGTGCACCTACTTTGTTGAGGTTGACCAGACATGTGCACCGACCTTTGTGATTAATAAACCATGGCGAACAGGACTGATCGCCTAGCGCACACTACTGCAGTACATCAACCAATTGGAGTGACAACTTACGCCACCTGCCAGGCTTGTTTAACTAAAGCTCGATGACAGATACACACATACCTGCTAACCAGCTGTGACCCTTGATGTTCAACCCAGCTAATGACCTAGTACCTTGATATTCCAGGGAATATTGCCCTATTGTTCCAGGGAACAAGCCGCACATGAGCCTATGGCCTACACCTACTGGGCCGAGGTGCATAGTGTGCTCTGGAATGGTCAGTGATGGTGCTCCAAACATATTTCAAACCGCTATTGGAGCCACAGCACACATTCTGGCCTAACCAGCTGGCGCATGCCACCTGGATACCTTGCCGCTGCGAGATTTTGCTCTTAACGCCAACCTCTTGCGGCTACTGGTGCACATAGTCTGTAGGTCTTGCCTCCACTATTTATGCCGATACCTGCAATGTACCCCTCTGCCCCTGTATGGGCGGGAAAATACCCGTAACATTGCAAATCCCCCTGCACTCAGTCTCGGGCAGTCCGGTGGGGGAGAGAGGTCCTTGGAATTGGTTCTGCTATCTTGCTTGGCCACCTAGCCCGCAAGCACCCTCGCCTGACAGCACCCTATCTGCTGTGTCGCCCGTGCAATGTCCGCGCCCTGGCGCAGGGCGTCCCGATCGACACCTCTCCTAACAGACTGCCTTCAGGAAACTGGAGTGAACGGTTGTATGTTGTACATCTGACCATAAGACCTTGATTTGCTTAGGGAGGGACCAATTTGTTGCACTAAAATAGTGGCAACGTGCAGTTCTTAGCATCCTAACCTGCAGGGTGTGCCTGGACGATCCTAGACACCCCTATGAGCCAACCCGCTTTGACCCAGGATGCAAGGCACTACAACCGGTACACTTGGTTATCCCGGACTTAATTGCCCTCCACCGGAAACCGTGTGAAAAGGTACCAGCTCCCGGATTTACTTCCTAATAGTCTATGTGTCACGCCATGCTCCTTTTTATTCCTTATTCAAAACAGTAAACCCACTCACCCACGAGACCTGCTAGGAGCACGTTTAGTAAAGCCTGTACATGGAAATAAATTCCCCCGCCAACTGCACAGGGGGCAAGCCACACTCACTGCTACTGGTATCTGACTGGTTGGCCCTTGGAGGCCGTGGCAGTACTGCCCGGTCAGAAGAACGACCACGGTACAGTTGTCATTTAGTAACTCCTGGCGCTGACAACTGCAGGTGCCTAACACCGGGCTGTGTGTAAGCTGCACAGGAAGCCTAAAAACAGGCTTGGTGTGGATGGGTTGTTCCAAATGCCTGGCAATGAGTGTAATGCCTATGACAAACCTCTCCTGGCTGGCATCTATGTCATTCTTAAACATATACACGGTTATGCCACATGGCACCCTTCTGGTTGGTGATATGGAACCTCCTAACCAGCATAAGCGGACAGGCTCGCGTTGCCGTCACCCACCTGTGTATATCGAATCACCCTCCTGTGTCACCTAACCTCGGTTCTAGAGTGCACTAATCCGCGCCGTTGGCCAAACAAATTCACAGGCCTCTTTGCTTGCTAGACCCTGGTGAACACGATGGTGGAGTCAATTCTGGTTTGAAACAATATATGCATTGTGCCCTCTATTGGAGACAACTCACCCCTCATGTGTAGTTGTGGAGCGAACTACACCTGTGCCTACACAAGTCACCCAACAGACAAGTAGGCCCTGACTACTTATGTTCTAGTGCCAGATTTGGCGCCGGCAACCACAGGTGCCTAATACCGGGCTGGTGCGTGCGGCCCAGGAACCTAATCAATAGGCTTAGTGTGGATGGGTTGTTAATGCCTGGCAATAAGAGTAATACCTTTGACAAACCTCTCCTAACCGGCATCTATATAATTCTTAAACATATTTACTGGTTTTGCCACACGGCACCCTTCTGGTTGGTGATACGGAACCCCCGACGCAGCAAAAGCTCACAGTCTTGCGTTGCCATCGCACCACCTGCGTATCTTGACTCACCACCTAACATCGGTTTCAGAGTGCACTTACTCCGCACCGTTGACCAGACAATTACACAGCCCCCTTTGATTGATATACCCCGGTGAACACATTAATGGTGTCAAATCTGGTTAAAAACAATATATGTATTGTGCCCACTGTTGGAGACAACTCAATCCTTCGTGGGGTGACAACTACACAGGTGCCTACACAAATCACCCAACAGACAAGTAGGCCCTGGCTACCTTGTGTTCTGGTGCCAGATTTGGAAAGAGCCTTGCCTTCACTTGCTGCCCCCTTAGAAACACACAATGCCCGTGCTCTGGCCGCAACACGGTAATGCCCTCGTGTAGCATCGAACCCCTGGTCAAATAAGAGTGCCAACTCCCTCTACTAAAACTACACCCTTACCAAAGGTGGAATCTAGCTCTCCCCAAACTTCTGCTAGTGTAACCCACGGTCACGCCTCCTGTTCAGTTCAATTTAGTAAGTCATGGCACTGACCCACAAGGGCCTAATACTGGGCTGTGTAAAAGCGGCCCTGGGTGACCTTAAACAATCGGCTAGGTGTGGAGGGTGCTAACATTACCTGGCTGAAGTGCAATCCCTTTTGACAATCACTCCCGACAAGATGTGCCAATGAAGGGAGCAGAAAGAGTTATCCAGCCCACCTTACTTCCTGTCCCAGTTATCTGAGTAAATTAGTGAAAGATGCACTTTTGAACTGGTCGCCGATACTCTTACTTACGCCTGCAAATGCTCTGCTCAGAGCAGCCCGCTAGACAATGGCTTCCATTGAAAGGCGCTGCCAACAGACCTCCAAGTACTTAAGGCGGTACCTCTGAGTAGGGCTCTAATCTAACCGATGCCCCTTGCATCGAATACCGCATCTGGCTGTGAGCCACTCAGTGCTCCTGACGCCTTGGCGCTTCCTGACCCACCTCCAGCTCACCGTGATACAATCCGCTCGTGATAAGGACTCAACAGTGCGGCGAAAGCATGATACATCCTAGCCTGACCTTAGCTCTTCAGCAGGCTCCCACACAAGAGCCCTCCACAACCTTTGTGGCCTAAAACATTCCCCTGTGGGTCGGTTGCGGATGGACTGCAAACAACTCCTAGGCTGTCTCCACCAGTTGTAAAAGGAGTTTCTGGTTGCCTAGGGTATGCACCTAAGCCTGGCCGAACCCACCTCTCTAGTCAGAAGGGAGTACACACTTAAGCTGACACCTGCCACCCCCTAGGTGGCTAGGCAGAGACTTTGGCTTATCCCAGAGGCAGTGTAAATTTGATGTGCCAACCGCACTCCCACAGTGGCACCTACCGAAGAGACTCCATACCAAGTTATTTTAATTACCCTTCGTATCGTCCATGCAAGAGAAACTTAGTTCCATCTGCCCCTATTACCCTGTGCTAACAAAGCTCATCATGACATCACAGGGATTACATAACTCACAAGGGCAATCGGGCCACCGTCCTACAGCTCAGTTAGCACACTCCGTAGCTGCTGGTAGGAACTGTACTTGGCATAACACAGCACCAAGTAAATGTAAAATTGTACTTTCCCACCATTGGGCTGGTAATAGACGGCCAAAAACGACAGCACATGGGCATGAGATCCCAGTTTCTTAGAGTAAAACAATAATTATCCTGCACCATTAACAAATGTGCCACATGCACCCATGCCCTATCCACCTGTTTCTATGTGGATGTCGTCCAATTCAATGCCATAGGCAACATGTCAACCAGTTCTCTCCTTTGTGGTCAACCGAATCCCATATGCCGGGATTTCTCCCCTAGTACCTATGCTGTTGAAACTGGATTTGAAAGGCGCATGTGAGGTTCGGCGATCGTGCCAATGTTAGTCGCCATGTTTTCAAATTCTCAATAGCGTCCGACTTAGTTGGAGCACTACTAGGCCTCGTGGGACAGAATAGAGGTCTAAAGCTTTGGTGTCAATTAAGTGCACTTTCAGTAACCTTCCCCACAGTGGGCATGAAAGAGCTGAGCCAATTAAAGGCTGTTGCAAACAGGTGCCCCCAATAATTTGGCCCCAGAGCAGCTGGTAGTACTACAGCTTGTGCTGTTGATTACAAGTATACGCACTCCTGACCTCAAACCTCCATGATGTCCTGTTTTTTAACGCGTCAGCACCCCCACGCGTGTTGAGGAAGGCGGTGCCTCGCCCTTGCCTGGTATTTAGCCGCTGTCATTGCATCCCTATCTTTATTACAAAAGGAGCACTGCACCTACAACAAGCCCATCTATTGGCTTAGTCAATGCTTATTAGTTGCATCAGGTAACAGCCACAATTATAGCTCAGCTGCATAGCCAACCAAGAGCTAGCCGCCCCCATCCATAGCTGCCAATGTTTCAGATTGCTATGCCTAACATTTTCATAATTCCAAAACCTCTATGAGTGACATTTAGATGACTATGCCCGGCACTTTCTTGCGAGCAAAATCAAACAATGAAGATGAGGGAGACATATCGACCTCAGTAATTACACCCATTAGGCCAACGAGAAACTCTAAGACCACTAAGGTTAAGGCAGCTTTAGTGCGCATTTCCAGGCTTGGAGGCGCCATGCGAGATGTACACATGTTCCATCCCTTGGTGGCACAGGGACCTTGTTGTAAAAGCAGCAAAGTCTTCACTCAATGCAATAAAACTAAACCGATAGTTCACAGCGCACGCTCCCCACAGCCGCCAACGGGGCAAGCTGAAGTTTGTACCAAGCATCCCAACTCCAAGGAAAGGCACCACAACCAACCAATATGCTGTGCAGGTCACACACAAAGGCCCCGCTGAAAGGACCCCACCTTAACCAAGGCCCCCTACATAAACCTAGAGTGCACCTTGCGAATAATGAAGGCTGAAGACGACTTCCCGTCGCTCTAACACTCATTTCATGCAGAAGTGGACACCGGTTTAATCGCCCTTATGCAGCAACTAGGGCTGTTCCACCTAGCAAGGACGCTGCGACCATATAATCCAGCAGCCAAAGCGTGTCTGTGAACCATCAAACATATCCTGTGACGCTGCATGTTCTGCGCTATCCTGTGCCTGGGAAACGCAAGTGCCCCAGTTAAATTACATCCCCATGGGGGGAAACATACAAAAGACACGTGAATAGCAGTTGGCAAGTGAGCACATTTTCGTAAACAAAATGCTCCCAGTACATCCAAATAAGGGCGCTGCGACCAACGATCGGGCCCCTAAGCGTACTCCTAATAGCACACGCCCCACCCACATACATCATGTGACATTGCCTGATCTGCGCCACCCCGTGCCTGAGCAACGCAAGTACCCAGACAGTTAAACAAATTGCCGAGGAACACCGGGGCAATTGGGTGTCCTTACTTCTTCAGCTATCGCACAAGTCCACACTACCTCTGCCGGAACTCCTCTAAATCGTGCAGCTACACTTTGGGGCCTATCAGATCGCGCCCGACTCTGTAGTTTTCCTACTGCGGATTGCTCCCACTATGCTCGCTGTAGGCTCCAGCATGCCAAGCTGTAGACACCTTTGACCGAACGTAAAGCACAACCATGGGGCAGTGCCATCTGGTGCTAAAGCACCCCCCTGAAGATAGGCGACTACGCCTCTCAGTGAGTCACAGTCAACTCTGAATATTATGAAGAGTTGGTAGCAATGGGAGTGCACGCAGCTACGTTGTCAAGGCAGACCTAGCAATGGTAAAATAGCATCCCAATTCTTGGAGTAGCACTACTCAGATAGGATGACTGGAGACTAAAACAGAAACAGTGGGATCTGTTTATTTAACATTATTGATAGGCATAAATCATACCACTGTATCAATTTGTGAATGGTCTTGTGGGGAGTGGAGTTGACAGACCAGTGCACTGTTCTGTAATTTAATCATTTATTCTTGAGCGAGTGGTGTTTGGGTCCAACAACTTGCCCACAAACGTCACCGGGGCAGTCGCAAGTACGGTAGCTGAAATTTCTCAGGCGCAACTAGGCTTTCCCACCTCTAGTCTGAAAAAGCTAAAGATGTGGAATTTTTGTTGGACAAAACATTAGCGCAAACACTTCAACCTTTGCAAATCATGTGAGAGTTATTAAGGGATCCAAATGGGCAAAACCCTAACTCTTTCATGATTGAATCCCGGGTTCACTGGCATGTATTAACACACTGCAAGCAGGGCAGCCCTTGGTTCTGTTACCACAATACCAGTGGTAGATATTATATTGGCTATACAAATGAAGCAATAATTGGCTTGGAGGGTAGTATAGACAAGCTTATAATATCCGGGCTGCAATAAGGAGATGAAGGATCAGACTGCTGACTCGAAGGGCTTCACAAGAACCCCAACATGGCATTGGCATTTGATTATTGGTAGGCCCGGCGCTTAAGTGATTCAGCCCGAACCGCAGGATGATGAGCCCAGGCTGAGACTCAAACCCGCTACTGAGCGCCTAAGTTGTCAGCGCAAGCTCTTACGCCACAACCTGATTTGCACCTAGGGTTCGATCATAAGCAGGGGATAACCGGCACGAGTATTTAAAATACCAACTGTATATATAAATCCAGTCTTATAATATAATATCCACAGTTATTAATGGTACGTGGGCTTCAGCAGGAGCAGTGCTTATTACAGGGGAGACGAGGCTGCCACAGGGGGCACTGCCTCGGGAAGGCACCTGATGACGTGGCCACCTTTGTGAAGTCTGATCTCTCTTCGAAGACCTGGGAGTCCAAAGTATAAAACACGCGCTTCTTTCCACACTTCCACACTGATGAACGCTGTAGCTTGAAATAAAGCTAGATAGTGTAATGTGGCTTCAGGGCACTTCTGGCTGTTAAAGGCCTTCTCTCTAATGTCCAGTAGGCACTGGAAGTGTGGGCCTGTAAAGGGAGGAGGCCCTGTGAGCCAGTCCAGCCTGAAACAGGAGGGCTGTACTGATGGTGGACCATCCCACCAAGGGGGCAGACACAGGCTGGCGTATTGGAGCAGAAGGCAATAGTCTCCCATTTTGGCCCTCTGCCACTCCACGGTCTCCACTAGATCCCCGACGTTGTCATTTTGCACCACAGCAAAAGGCCTGCTGCCGGGGGCTATACCAGCTGGTAAGGGCCCTCTCTCCCAGTTATAGACCTAAGCCACAAGCGAGGGCCTTCAACCAGGGCAAGCGCCTTTACCGATCAGTGCCGTGCTAGGAATGGTGAGAGGAGCTAGTGACGCTCCTCTGTCTACGGCCGATCGGTCGCCTGCGTGATGTGAGCATCCCCATCCCTCGCCAGCAGCCCACCCGCAGGTACCGACACCAGCGGACCTGCTGCGGGGCCGGGCCAAAGAATGCAGCTAGGAGGGCTCCCACACCGGCCATGGCCTTACGTGGTGGGAGGGGGGGTAACCGCACTCGCCTCACTACCAGAAGCGACCGACCGCACGACCGCATGTCCAGCAACGGACCAACAGCACGACCCGCCGGACGGCGTGTCCGGCGCCAAAGTGGGAGATTAGCTGAACAGAGGCCGGGGGTGCTGGAGCCGCCCGCCGCCGCCAGTTAATGCCGGGTGGGGGTCTGCCTCGCACTAGGGTTGGCTCGGAGTGGGTGGCACTACTGTGGTGCACGCGCTTAGGAGCCTCTTTCCTAACACCACGAGCCTACCAGGGATCCCCGCTGGGCAACCCATGACATGACCAGGCTGCGGCACGCCAGGCGCCGGGCCCGTACCCCCGGCAGCTGTGCCAAGCCCCCTCCCCTCTGCGGCAGACCATCACCTGCGGCGGCAGCCGAGCACTTGACACCCGTAGTGCCTGTTGGGGGAGGGGGGATCGCACTCACCGTGATTGCCGCTCCTGGAGGATCACCAATGGATCCTAATTGTCGTCACGGTGCGCGCGAAACGGGGGGTGGGAGATGCCCGGACGCCTCACCCAAGACCACTCGCCCCCCAGGTGCCTCCCTGACCGCACCGCCGTCGTCTGCTCGAGTGAGCCTGACTGTGGACCGGGGAGCTGAATGACACCCCCCTCCTCATGGGGCGGACACCAGGCCAAGCTATGGCCGGGCGGTGCCAAGGAGCGAGGGATAGAAGGGGGGTGGGGGGCTCACGGACTCACCGCATAGCAGCTCCGGCCACGGACGTCCAGACGGCGTGTCCAAATGCGGGCCGGGCTCAAGGAGGAGACCCCTCCAGACGGCGTGTCCGGCGCAAAGAGGACGCCAAGATGGCCGGGGGAGGCATAAATACCTCCCCACCTCCTCTGCGTGCCGGAAGTGACGCGTCTGGTAGGGGACTCCTCCTTGAGTCCCGCACATCATTGGGGGGTGGGGAAGTGCCCAAATGGCACTAAAGGGGCCGCCCGTTTAGGGTGGCCCCCTGCGGGGGCCGCGGGCAGCCGCATTTGTGTGGCACTGTTTGAGTTCCCCTGCCTGCACGCTTTCAGTAACACTTAACTCTGCCTCGAGCGTTTTCAGCGCTGTCGACTGCAATGTTTTTCCATTCGTGTAAGGTTTTTTTTTTGTGGAACCGCTTGGCGGTAACAGACGTTCCCTTCCTTTACTCCTCTCAACGGCAGTCTTCCTCTGCTGGTTAACTCCACCCAGGCACGCAACGCCATTGGGCTCAAAGGGCTTCAGCCCCCCCCCCCCCCGTCGTGTGTGTCAGCCCGGCTGAGACAGTTTACCGGGCACTCACACACACAGTTTTTGCGCTGCTTTGGTCTGGTGTCCGTCTTCTTGCAGCCGCACCTGAGTACTTCACAGGTTTTTAAAAGACCATTTACTTGTTAACGAGGTTTTGTTGTTTTTCACCCCTTCTTAGAGCCCCTGCATCTCCACTCTGCATATTGCTGGAAGAGTCAGCCGCCCCCCCGAAATTTTTAGTAGCCCCTGTGATATTAGTTGTTGTCTTATTCATGCACACACTTAGAACAAGAATATAGAATTGTACTTAATATTCTCTTAAAGAATGTTTGTATTAGAATACCTTTGTTAGATTCTTTACTGGTCAGTTGATGCTGGCTGTTGGTGGATGAGGTGCAATAAATCTTACCTGCGTACTTCTACTCATCGTGTTCTTGTCTCAATATTATTGGAGAACACCACATTTCTTTGGCGACGAGCGGGCGGATTGTCACCTCAACACCAGATACGCTAATCACTCCGGAAACAAGTTTTCTCCTCCAGCGGCTGTCCGTGATTTTGAAGAGAAGTTCATTCTTCTCCAGCGGCTGATCCTCGTATTTGTCTACGGTCATAATGAGGAACTTCCCCGAAATGTGCGGTGAGGAGGACGGAGGTTGGCGTGTGTTGTGAAACGCATATGCATTTCAACACTCCATTTCAAAGGAGAAGCTAGGCCGCATCAGCGAGAACTTTCTTGCGTTTCAGCTATGTGGGGGCCTCTGACGTGATTGATTGTCCCTTCAGCTTTGTGGTGATTGGATACGCCCCGTGCGTCAATACGCAAGGCATCCATTTTGTGTGTCAGTCTCAACCAATCAGATGTTTAAACGTCACAATAAGCATCCATTTTGTTAGGTTGGGCTTCCATCAATGTACTAACATTGGAACACGATAATACGCGCAACATTGGTGATTGCCTTAATGCGTATTTGTTCTGACCACTTGAACGAGAGGATTGCTTTCTTCAGTTACTCGCAATATAGTAACACTACAATATGCGCATTATTTAGGATTGAATTAACAGGTACCTTTCCTGTCATTTATCACGGGGATTATTTAATTGTGTTATTCAACTTTCAATTCATTTCTTTGTGAGTCTGCAAGAAGAGCCAGCGTTTTCGGTGACTGGCACACCTTTGACCAAAGGAGATATCAATTCAATTCAAATAGACAGTTGAATTTTCTCTTTGTTACTTCATGTGCAGAATTTATCGCTTTTATCTGGAAAATGTCATTTTGTTATTAAGGGAGAAAATAAGTTCAGTCTGAAAACATATTTTTTATTTCTCTTTAAAAGTGCTTGCAACGTGAAATTGCTGCATTATGCAGAATGTAACTCAACCCTCTTTCTTTTTAACTAGTCCAGGTGAACCGAATGTGAAATGGCAGAAATAGAAAAAGATATTTATAAATTATGCCAGAGTTTGTGGTACCAATTTAAGTGCTGAACGTAAACATTCGTTATTGTTACACTGTCTTGGGGGTGAAGGGCAAGAAGTATTAGAACATCTACCTGAACTTAGTGCAGCTGAACAAAGGAATCTCAATGAGTATGAAATATGTATTCTACAACTAGATCGTCATTATCTTCCAAGATTAAGTACCATAATGGAAAGGTATCATTTTGGTCTTCGGGAACAGAAAAAGATGAATCAGTTGAAGAATTTGTATCAGCTCTAAGGAAACCGGCATCATCTTGCAAGTTTGGTCCTGCAGTAGAGGAGAGAATTAGAGATCAATTTGTTTTGAAGTGTGCCCATGATAATATTAGAAAAGAACTATGGTTAAAAGATGAACCTCCTTTAGAAGAGGTTATAACAATTGCAAAACAAGTAGAACACATGATGAAATGTGTTGATGAACTTAATGGTGAGAAGAATAAACCTACCACAACTGAAACTAAAGTAGAGGAAGTTGTATGCCAGGTGCAGAAGAAAAACACGACGCATAATGACAAAAGTACTTCTTTGTCTCTTAGTTCTGGTATCTCTCCGTATGCAGGAAAACCTGTTTGTTTTAGGTGTGGACGTTTAGGACATCTTGCAAATGCTTCCTTCTGTCCTGCTTTACGTGTTATGTGCAACACCTGTGGTCGGAAAGGTCATTTTGCCAAATGTTGTAAAAGCAAAGCTAATAGAGGTGATTTTTCAATCACGAAAAATCAACCACAAGTGAAAGTTGTTACTTTTCAAGTTGATGGGCAAAGAGCAGAACATCCCTCTCATATGGTGGGAATCGAAGGCATATTACTCAATTTCAAATTTGATTCATGTTCTCACTTGACAATGATAGGAGAGGATGTTTTCCGTCAACATTTTTATAACAAAGTTAAGCTTGTCAAAAGTGACCTTTCTCCTTTAGGGTATGGGGGAATTCCAATTAAGATGTCAGGATATTTTTTAGCTACTATTGAACTGTCTGGACGAATGATTGCAGGAAAAGTATATGTGGCTAAACGTGGAGATTCTCTTTTAGGTTGGCCTCATCAACGTTTACGGTGTACGTCTCAATCCCAATGCTTCACCACAAGTTCAGGTTCAAGAAGTGGATGATTCATCTTCTATGTTTGCTGAGCGATTCTCAGATGTATTTAGAGACAGTCTTGGTTGTCTCAAAGGGTACAAACATCGCATTAAGTTAAGAGAAGGTGCGGTTCCCGTAGTTGCGAAAGTCAGGAGAATTCCGTTAAATGAACAAGCTGGTGTTCAAAAAGAAATTGAGAGACTAGTGGATATGGGGGTCATTGAACCAGTGGAAGCCACAGAATGGTTGGCTCCCATAGTTGTAGCTAAGAAAGCCAGTGGAGAATTATGTCTTTGCATTGACTTGCGCTCCTTGAACAAGGAAGTTATTGTAGACAAATTCCCTTTGCCGAATATTGATGAGATGGTAGGTACGTTGGTTGGCGCAAAATACTTCACTACTCTTGATTTGGCGTCGGCCTATCATCAGGTTGAGTTAGAGGAATCCTCGCAAGAGTTAACAGCTTTTGTGACTCCTATGGGAATGTATAAGTTTCGTAGGATGCCATTTGGTCTTATTTCTGCTGCTTCTGTATTTCAGCGTATCATGTCCAGGATTCTTAGTGGACTTGTAGGTGTCAAATGTTACCAAGATGATCTATTGATCTTTGGTAGTTCAATTCATGAACACAATGTACGTGTCTGTGCAGTGTTGGAACGACTCAGGGAGTCTGGTTTATCGCTTAGAAAAGATAAGTGTAAGTTTGGTGTGGAAGAGGTGAATTATCTTGGTCATCGAATAACTGGGCAAGGTGTTTTCCCTAAGAAAGAATTGGTTGATTCCATTATTAAGATTTCTGAACCAGTCAATAAGGAAGAGCTTCTCTCTTTCTTAGGCATGGTGGAATTTTATAGTAAATTCATTCCAGACTATGCTGACAAAACTCATAATTTGAGAAGACTCACTGTGAAAAATGTAGTTTTTTAATGGTCAAGAGAGTGTATGGAAGAGTTTGTTTCCATCAAGGATGTACTGAGAAAAGCTCCATCTCTTCAAGCGTTTGTTCCTGGTGATCCTACTTACATCATGACAGATGCTAGTGAAAAAGGATTAGGCGCAGTCTTACTTCAAAAGAAAGGTGGAAAAGATTGTCTAATTGCTTGTACCTCCAGATGTCTTAGGGGGTCAGAACTTAACTATTCTGTTATAGAAAAAGAGTCTTTGGTCATATTTTTGGCGTTAAGGAAATTTAAGAATCTGATTTGGGGCACAAAAGTGGGTGTGTTGTCTGACCATAAGCCCCTAAAAGAAGTGTTTTCAAAAAAAGGTCTTGATTCCATCTCGTCAAGAATTAAGAAACGGATAATTTCTCTTCAGGAATTTAATTTTGAAGTTGAATATATTCCTGGTGCCATCAACAAATCCGCTGATTGTCTTTCCATATTGGTTAATGTAAATGAATGCGTTGAGGAGGAAGTGAGTCAAGATGATGATGTAATCAATGTATGTGAAATTACTGATGGTGCTGTTAGTGAAGTTGATTGGAAGTCTGAAATTGAAAAGGATGATGAGATAAAGAAAGTGATGGAGTTGTTGATGAACAACAAACGTTTAGAGAAGCCTTGGGCTCTTGTTTGTGAAGAACGTTCAGTTGTTGATGGTATGCTTGCTCGAGGTACGAAATTGGTTCCTCCTGTGGGTATTAGGAGTAAATTACTCAATTTTGCTCACAATGGTCACCTTGGAATAGTTAAGACAAAAGAGTTCCTAAGGTTACAATTCTGGTGGCCTGGCATGGATTTAGATATTGAAAGGATGGTTCGTGAGTGTGTTGAATGTTGTGCCAGTGATAAAATCTTGAAGACCAAACAAATACCAATGGTTTGCAGGAAGTTGCCCGATCATCCTTGGGATGAAATTTCTATTGACATTGTTGGTCCTCTACATGGAGTGTGTGACACTCCTTATTTAATTGTTGTTTTGGACCTTTATTCCAGGTGGATTGAGGTGGGTGCTGTTAGAGAAATTTCCACTGAAGTTGTTATTAAATTCTTAGAGGAAGTTTTTAAGAGGGAGAGCTTTCCCAACAGTATCCTCTCTGACAATGGTCCGCAGTTCTGTTCGAATGAATTTAAACGCTTTTTAGATAACTGTGGCATTGTTCATAAAAGATGTGCTATGTATCACCCAGAAACTAATGGAGCTGTAGAAAGGGTCAACAAAACCCTCAAAGAAAGCATACAACTTGCCAGGGTTAATGGTTTTAGTTGGAAAAATGCACTTCAGGACAGGATTACAGCTTACCGCATTTCTCCCCATTCGACTACTGGGAGATATCCTTTTGAACTCTTTAAAGGTAGAATTCCCAATTCTAAATTGTGTCCTGGATGGATGAAGTTAAATAAAGGTTTTGTTGACAACCAGATAGGAGATTGGAGGAAGAGAGAACTTGATAAGCAGATTAATAGGAAATTATACTTTGATGATAAGAAATGTGCTCAATTTCAGGAAGTGAAAGTAGGTGATCTTGTAAAGATTAAAGCTCCTGTTGGTTGTCGACCTTGGTCTAAATATACCAATGTTAGACCTGTGGTTAAGATTTTCAAGAATGCTGTCAAAACCAGTGATGGGAGAGTGTGGAATAAGAGCCGCATAGTAGTAGTCAATTCTGATGTCCCTTTAACAGAAACACATGGTAATGACATTAACTCTTATTCCAAATGGTCTAGTACACTGTCTTCTTCCACTGGTCCTTCTAGGGTTCCAAGTTTCGTTAGAGAGAGGAGTCAAAGACTGCGCAGACTTCCAGTGTATATGAAAAATTATGTATAATATACTTCACTTGTTTTTCATGCATTTGTTTTCATTTAAGTATTCTCAGCCTTGATCTTTATATTATTTTCACATCATTTTTATTGTTAAGGAGGAAGATGTGTGATATTAGTTGTTGTCTTATTCATGCACACACTTAGAACAAGAATATAGAATTGTACTTAATATTCTCTTAAAGAATGTTTGTATTAGAATACCTTTGTTAGATTCTTTACTGGTCAGTTGATGCTGGCTGTTGGTGGATGAGGTGCAATAAATCTTACCTGCGTACTTCTACTCATCGTGTTCTTGTCTCAATATTATTGGAGAACACCACACCCCCCCCCCCGAAATTTGGCTCTAGTTGCGCCTCTGACTTCACCCCAGCTTACATGCGCTCTTTCCTCAGAGCCACGCTCCTCAATGGTCCTTTTTCCTTTAAGGGTTGGTTGTATTAACCCTTTCCTGTCACTTTAGTGCAGATATTTATTTACTATTTGCTTTTACTTGATTTTCTGAAGGGTTTCTTTTAATGGGATATTTATTAAACCATTACTCTATTCACAATGGCTGAGGAAGAAAAAAACTCAAGCTTTTAATCATAATTTGAAATCCTTTATTAAGGATTCTGTTCAGAAGGCAGTAGCTATCTCTATGCATCAAAACATTTAGAGGCTTGTATTTAAAAAATGCTCTCTTCCCCTACTGAAGTTCCCTCAAGAAAGGGTAAGAAGCATGCAGCGACCCCTGGTGGGTTTATTAAAGGCAATTTGTTAAAAACTGGTCCTCCCAGAGGTTAAAGAGGCTTCTTTGACGGGGCTCCTTTTACGGGGCTCCTTTTACGGGGCTCCCTTCTTCCCCTCTTCAGGTTACCCACTTAAAAGACACTGATGATGATGATATCTTGAATGGCTCACACAATTTTGATGGATCTTCAGATCCTTTTAATTATGTGCTTCTGGAGAAAAGACATAACATTTCTCCTAATGATGGTAGTGATTCTCACCCAGTGTCTAATGAACTAATTGACCATCTTTTGGAACCCATGCTTGACCCCTCCCTGATTCATCACCCCAGATCCACAGACTGGGTCCCTTTGGAGCATGTGGCTGAATATATTTCATTTTATCTTCATCATGCTCTAGATAAATCTTCTAGAAAAAATAATTAAAGTCAGAATGTCCCTGCCCTTTCCTTCCAATAACATTATGGCTACTTCTGTCATTGATCCAAACATGTTGATATTTTTTTGCAAAATTTGGAAAGGACCCGAAGAAAGGGGTTGACAGGGCCTGGTCCAACTGCCAAGACAGGATTTTGGACTTGGTTGGTCCCCTGACCAGGATATTGGATTTGACGGAAGAGGCAAGAATTGAGGGCACTCAAGTTGATCCGGATACCCTCTCTAGTTGGGCCCAGTGAGTTATATGTATTTTGGGCAATGCCAATGTTCACATTTCACAAGAGAGGCAAAAATGTTTGTTATTATAAATAGACCCCAATCTTAGCAGTCTCTCCACTAAGGAAGAGGGTCCACTTGCTAAGGCCTACTATTTAGGGATTCTTTTATAAAATAACTCAGAAAATATGTCTCCATGTTTGCCACGAAAGACAAGGCCCAGCTCTCCCTAAATAAAAAAATTTCTTCTCTGGTTTTTGCCAGGGCCGGCAAAGGTCGGAGTCGCTTTGCCGGCCGTTACCTCACAAGAGGACAATCCCTTAACAGAGGCTCCTTCAATCAAAGCTCCCAAGTTGACTTATATACTGGTTACAAACCCCAGTTCTATCACCGCTATTCCAGATATAGAAATAAAGGAGAGCAATACTCGGGTAAGAGTTTCCAGGTCTGGTCTTCCTCACGTAGGAGGCCGATTAGCTCTTTGTCTGAATGCTTGGCTTCCTCTCAACACAGATCCCTGGATAATACAAATGATTCAAGGGTATCATATAGAGCTTTTCTAGCCCGCAGTGCAGTTGAAACACAGTGCTTAATTTGTGCCGGTGCTTTCGGGTGCTTAGCACCGGCACTTATTAGTCAGGGCCGGGTCTACACCGCTACTGCCAACTTGAACTCACATCAAGCAAGACGCTACTGAACTCACTGCACGTGCCGTCATACAAAGTAAATAACTGACTCACTGCAGTGTTGTTCATACTAGTCTTCCTGTTGAAGAAGAGTGTTGCTATGCTGCTCATTCTGAGAGAGCCGACAGTGCCGATAATAAATCTTCCACGTCATCTATTCGTATTTGCCTGGCCTTCTTCGGTTCAGTGTTGCTGGAAGGCGGGCCAGGGCTGTATTTGGTCCTGTGGGGGGTAGGGGCAGTCTGCGGTAGCCTGCGTAACCTTTTTTTCCAATTAAATTCCACGTGACCACGCCCCGGCACACACGCACCGCACGAGTCACTGCGGCCAGAGTTCAGCACCACGTCGAGGCGGGCACTGTTATTGAAGCAGCAGCAGCATTTAGAAGGCCTCTTAATAATAAAGGCAGTGCCACCAGTAAAGTAAACCTGTAAGTAAAAATGAAAAACCAAACCACTCAACGCTGCTTTTTCTCGAGCGTGGTGACTGTACTGTATGTATGATTATGATTCTAAGTCCTGAACTGAGGCCCGAGCAAGAATGCGACCGGCGCCGGGCAAGACAAGAAACATTGTGCGTGCCGGGTTACTTCAGGAGTGGTGTTAGAATGAACCCATTCGTGTTTACCTGCTGACACGTGCGCCTTTCCATTCCGAGCTTAAAGCGCAGCGGGCGGCTTGTGAAATGTGTTAGCACTAGCAGTGCACATATAGCGCTTTACTGAGACCCCAGTGTAAAGTGTGAGTGCAAAAACTCTCTGGCACAAATCACACTTTACAGCAGGTACCAGGTGGTGAGCTATTTGTTGCCAACTAGGCGCCAGGGCTAATAATGGGGAATAATGCCCATCAGTGGTACCGGCACTGTTTCAATTGACTTTTTTCAAAAGTTTTACTCTCACGGTTTGATCATCTGATCAAAGTTGGTGGGAGCAGAGCACCCAAAACACGAGCGAGCATCATTTCAGCTTAGTTTCTAGACAGGAGTACTGCAAAAAAAAAAAAAACGGGAACTACTAACTAGCATAATCAATCAATCAATCAATCATGTCACTTATAAAGCGCACTACATACCCGCGAGGGTCTCAAGGCGCTGGGGGAAGAGGGGGGTGGTGCTGCTACTGATCGAAGAGCCAGGTCTTGAGGAGTCTTCTGAAGGCCAGTAGGTCTTGGGTCTGTCGGAGGTTGGTGGGGAGGGTGTTCCAGGTCTTGGCGGCGAGGTGGGAGAAGGATCTGCCGCCGGCGGTTGTTTTCCGGATGCGGGGGACTGTGGCGAGGGCGAGGCTGGTCGAGCGGAGCTGGCGGGTGGGGGTGTAGAAGCTGAGTCGTCTGTTGAGGTAGGCTGGTCCGGAGTTGTGGAGTGCTTTGTGTGCGTGGGTGAGGAGCTTGAAGGTTATCCTCTTGTTGACAGGGAGCCAGTGCAGGTCTCTCAGGTGGGGTGTGATGTGGCTGCGTCGGGGGATGTCGAGGATAAGACGTGCAGAGGCGTTCTGGATGCGTTGCAGCCGTCTCAGGAGCTTAGCCGTCGTTCCTGCGTAGAGGGCGTTTCCGTAGTCCAGCCTGCTGGTGACGAGGGCCTGGGTGACTGTTTTTCTTGTTTCGGTGGGGATCCACTTGAAGATCCTGCGGAGCATTCGGAGGATGTTGAAGCAGGATGAGGAAACGGCGTTGACCTGCTTAGTCATGGAGAGGGTGGGGTCGAGGATGACCCCTAGGTTGCGTACGTGGTCGGTGGGTGGCGGGGCTGTTCCCAGTGATGTTGGCCACCAGGAGTCGTCCCAGGCTGAAGGGTTGGAACCAAGGATGAGGACCTCCGTCTTGTCCGAGTTCAGCTTCAGGCGGCTGGTCCTCATCCATTCGGCGACGGCCTTCATTCCTTCGTGTAGGTGGGCTTTGGTGGTGTGAGGGTCTTTGGTGAGGGAGAGGATCAGCTGGGTGTCGTCGGCGTAGGAGATGATGTTGAGGTTGTGCTGTCGGGCGACGTGGGCGAGGGGTGCCATGTAGATGTTGAACAGCGTTGGGCTGAGGGAGGAGCCTTGGGGTACGCCGCAGATGATCTTGGTGGCCTTGGATCGGAAGGGGCGAGGCGGACGCTTTGTGTTCTGCCGGAAAGGAAGGATGTGGTCCAGTCCAGGGCCTTCTCTTGGATCCCGGCGTCGTGAAGGCGTGTTCGTAGTGTGTGGTGGCAGACCGTGTCGAAGGCGGCTGATAGGTCAAGGAGGATGAGGGCTGCTGTTTCTCCGTTGTCTAGCAGGGTCCTGATGTCATCGGTGGCGGCGATGAGGGCGGTTTCGGTGCTGTGGTTGCTGCGGAAGCCGGACTGGGAAGGGTCCAGGATGTTGTTCTCCTCGAGGTAGCGGGTCAGTTGTTTGTTGACGATTTTCTCGGTGACCTTCGCGGGGAACGGGAGCAGAGAGATGGGTCGGAAGTTCTTGAGGTCCTTGGGGTCTGCCTTGGGTTTCTTGAGTAAGGCGGTGATCTCGGCGTGCTTCCAGCTTTCCGGGAAGGTTGCTGTCTCGAAGGAGATGTTGATTATTTTCCGGAGATGGGGCGCGATGGCTGTACTGGCTTTGTTGAAGATGTGGTGAGGGCACGGGTCTAGCGGTGAACCGGAGTGGATGGTGTTCATGATCTCGCTGGTGTCCTCGTCGTTGATGTTGGTCCAGGAGAGCAGGCGGTTGGTGGTTGTGGGGGCAGTGGTCTCGGTGGTTGCCGGGGCGGTCGTGGTGTTGAAGCTGTCGTGGATGTCGGCGATTTTGCGGTGGAAGAAGGTGGCCAGTGAGTCGCACAGGTCTCGCGACGGCTGGATGTCGTTGGTGTTGGAGCTGGGGTTGGAGAGTTCCTTCACGATGTTGAAGAGCTCTTTGCTGTTGTGTGCATTGTTGTCTAGGCGGTCTTTGAGTGAGGCCCTTTTGGCGGATCTGATGAGGTGATGGTGACTGCGGGTGGCGCTCTTGTGGGCGGCGTAGCTGTCCGCTGTCCGTTCGTGGAGCCAGATCTTCTCCAGTTTTCGGCATGTTCGTTTGGAGGCCTGGAGGTCTTCGGTATACCAGGTGGCTTTCTTGCTGGTGTGGCTGTTGGGCGGATTCTTGAGCGGGGCGAGGGTGTTGGCGCAGTCGTCGATCCACTGTCTGAGGTTGCGGGCGGCGGTGTCGGGGTCGGTGGGTTCGGTGGGTGGGCTCAGGGCGAGGGTTGTGGTTAGCTGGTCTTCCGTGACTGTGCTCCAGCAGCGGCGAGGCATTTGTTCGGTGCGGTGGTGCGTGGTGGGCTTCCTGTAGGTGAAGTGGATGCAGTGGTGGTCAGTCCAGTGGGGTTCGGAGGTGTGGTTGAAGGAGACGTGTGGGCTTGCGGAAAAGATGGAGTCGAGCGTGTGGCCGGCGGCGTGGGTGGGTGTAGTCACGAGCTGTCTGAGTCCGAGGGTGGCGAGGTTGTCGATCAGGGTGGTGGAGTTGGTGTCCTTGTTGTTCTCGAGGTGGAAGTTCAGGTCCCCGAGGAGGATGTAGTCCGTGGAGGCGATGGCGTGTGTGCTGACGAAGTCAGTGATGGAATCGCTGAACTGTGGTCGGGGTCCGGGGGTCTGTAGATGAGGGTTCCTCTGAGGGTGGTGTTGGGATCGGTGTGGATCTGGAAGTGCATGTGTTCGGCGGTGCTGAGGGTGTCGTCGGTGTTGGTTGAGACTTTGAGGGTGTTCCTGTGGACGATGGCGATGCCTCCTCCGACTCCGTTGGTGCGGTCCCTGCGGGTGATCTTGTATCCGTCCGGGATGGCAATGGCGATGTCGGGGGCTGAAGCGGGATTCAGCCAGGTCTCCGTCAGGAATGCGACGTCTGGGGAGGTTGAGTCGAGAAGGTCCCAGAGTTCGATGGCGTGTTTGCGGGCGGAGCGGGTGTTGAGGAGGATGCATCTGAGGTAGTTGGGTTCTTTCCTGGGCGGTGGTTTGGCGGGGCGGGTGCTGGCGAAGCTGCAGTTCCGGCAGGTGAAGGGCCCTTGGGTGCGCTTCGGGGTGGCCTGGTAGCAGGCGTGATCTTTTCCGGGGTTGAGTGCGTGGAGGGTGCTGGCGTCGTATCGGCGTCTGTTGATGTGGCGGGCGCGGGGGATGCCCGGACCAGGGGGTCTGGCGCTGGGCGCGGTCACGGCGCGGACGGGCGCAGACGGGCTTGCCTTAGGCGCGCCTTTGGCGCGGCCGCGCAGCGGCCGCCATAAATGGGGAGGTGGGAGGGAGGAGCAGGGAATGGGGCAGCAAATGGGCAGTAAATAATACTTGAGGGGGCGGGGCCGCAGGGGCGCAGCGGCGGGAAACAGGCACAGAAGGGAAAACGAGCACAATGAGGGGCAGCAAGGGGGCACAGAAAGGAAAAAACTAGCACAATGAGGGGCAGCAAGGGGGCACAGAAAGGAAAAACGAGCACAATCAGGGGCAGCAAGGGGGCACAGAAAGGAAAAAAACGAGCACAATCAGGGGCAGCAAGGGGGCACAGAAAGGAAAAACTAGCACAATCAGGGGCAGCAAGGGGGGCACAGAAAGGAAAAAAACGAGCACAATTAGGGGCAGCAAGGGGGCACAGAAAGGAAAAACGAGCACAATCAGGGGCAGCAAGGGGGCATAGAAAGGAAAAAAACGAGCACAATCAGGGGCAGCAAGGGGGCACAGAAAGGAAAAACTAGCACAATCAGGGGCAGCAAGGGGGGCACAGAAAGGAAAAAACGAGCACAATCAGGGGCAGGAAGGGGGCACAGAAGGGAAAAAAACAGAGCACAATCAGGGGCAGCAAGGGGGCACAGAAAGGAAAAAACGAGCACAATCAGGGGCAGCAAGGGGGCACAGAAAGGAAAAAAACAGAGCACAATCAGGGGCAGCAAGGGGGCACAGAAAGGAAAAACTAGCACAATCAGGGGCAGCAAGGGGGGCACAGAAAGGAAAAAACGAGCACAATCAGGGGCAGCAAGGGGGGCACAGAAAGGAAAAAACGAGCACAATCAGGGGCAGCAAGGGGGCACAGAAAGGAAAAAACGAGCACAATCAGGGGCAGCAAGGGGGCACAGAATGGAAAAACGAGCACAATCAGGGGCAGCAAGGGGGGCACAGAAAGGAAAAACGAGCACAATCAGGGGCAGGAAGGGGGCACAGAAGGGAAAAAAACGAGCACAATCAGGGGCAGCAAGGGGGCACAGAAAGGAAAAAACGAGCACAATCAGGGGCAGCAAGGGGGCACAGAAAGGAAAAAACGAGCACAATCGGGCAGCAAGGGGGCACAGAAAGGAAAAACTAGCACAATCAGGGGCAGCAAGGGGGCACAGAAAGGAAAAAACGAGCACAATCAGGGGCAGCAAGGGGGCACAGAAAGGAAAAAACGAGCACAATCAGGGGCAGCAAGGGGGGCACAGAAAGGAAAAAACGAGCACAATCAGGGGCAGCAAGGGGGCACAGAAAGGAAAAACGAGCACAATCAGGGGCAGCAGCAGGGCACACAGACGGAGCTGTGTGGTGGGGGAGCGACCTACCAGTCAAGGTCAGGGGTCCTTAAACCCGTAGAGTTTAATTGACCGCCGTTAATTCTCTCCCTTGTGAAAATAGCTTGCTGCTGCTAAATGTCTGTGTAGGAGGTTACTTTGATTTCTTGCATCAAATGGTGCCAGCACAGATGCCAGTCTCATGCCGGTCTGTTCCAGGGTTAGCCATGCACCACCAGGCTAGAGAGCTCCCCCCCGTTTTTGCACTTTTATTGCAATGTGGCACCACTTAATGGTGCGCGGTAAGGATGCTGCCTTAGCCTCACTTTACTATATGTATGCACTGGCGGGCCCTCAGCAGTGAACAGGATATTTGTCGAGTGGTGAGAGGGAAAGAAGGCCTCTCTCTCCAAGTTGACCTGAACCTTCACTGTCAAGGACGCCTCCTGAGAGGCGGATCTTCTGCGTGGTGGTACTAGAAGAAGTGCTTAGTTTTCTCCGTGAAATGAATGGCATGGTAAGGCTGTGCGTGACCACTTTTGAGAAATTGCATTTTACAACTGAGTTTTAAAATGACATTCAGAAGCCCCCACCTTTCACTTCTGAAGGATATTGAGTCATTTGACACAGAAAATACTGACTGTAGCACAGAAGTGTGTTTTCACAACAAAGAACGGACGTTAATTGTTACAGCACTGTAGTTTTGCAGCAAAATTGAGTTTGCAATGCACTCGCTTTTTTGGAGAGTTCCCCCACAAAAGCAGAAAAGCTATGTTAGTGCAGAAACTGTGGCTGTAAAATTAGCATGTTGTTCGCCCCACTCACCCACACTCTTCAACTTTTAGGAGGAACAATGTACTAGAAACCATTCCTCATTAAAACATGAACTCCAACAAGCAACATGGCGGCAGAAGGCAAGGTGTGGACTACAAGATTACTGACATGGCAGGCACAAATGATGCGTAAGTCTTTGCACATACATACCTGGCAGACCATCTCACCCTACCTTTAAAACTAGTGTTGGCGGAGAATTCCAAATGATAGCGAATCAGAAAAAGACTGTCATCATCCTTTTAATGCTGGCTTTAAATAAATAGAAAAAAGCCTGAGGTGAAAAAAGTAAAGCAATAATTCCTGTCAGACAAGCAGCTTTTTGGGGTGCCATAAGCAGTTGTGTGCGCGCAACAGTTAGCGTTAGGTTCCATTTTAATGCTGGGGACTGGATTAGGTTTAGCACTGGTCAAATTAGGGGAGAGTGACTGAAATATGTTTTCAGTGTAAAGGAATTTGTTGCAGCAGTTTTGCTTTAGGGATCTTTCTGATGTTACCAAATTGTTTAGGTTTCTATTCAGATATTTATCTGTGACAGTATTTCTCTAACCAGTTTTTTCTCTATAGTAGTGTCTCTCTGAAAGTATTATTTATAGTGACAGTGAGTGAGCCATTTGAGTAGGCTGGGCCATGAGCGAATTAGGCTGCCCTGCAGAAGGTGGGTGGACAGGTGACAACATTTAACATTGCTTTGAAATCATTCTTCATAAAAAACACCCTAGCAAGAGCTTGGCTTAGCTAAGTCCTAGAACTTCCTATCTGTTCCAGAGCAGAAGAGCATGCCGGATGCAAGTTTGTCTCACCCATGCTATGGTTCCTCCTGGTTGGTGTTTGGTCTGTCAAGCTTTTCAGTCTTGAGCGTCTTTAGTGAACTGTTGTCTAAAGCATTGTCAGGGCACTTTTCTCCTGCGTTGGACCAACTCAGCTGGTGCTCTTATGACGAGTTTTTACTTTTTATGGACTTGCAGTACCATTAAACATAAGCAAAATGAGTCTGTGAAGGAGTCTGAGAAAGGTGTACCTATATCGTGCTTAACTCGCTTGAGTAGGTGCTTCATATAGGCCAACGCGCTTCACTCCTGTTGGGGTTAGTGGACCTGTCCTGCAACAAACATCTCGAATGGGATGAGGCCAGGCAGGATTAAACATCCATCCAACCCCAAAGGCAGATGCGATGGAAAAATAGGGGGAGGCAGTGATAATCAAGTGCTCAGACTGTTGCACCCTCTCCACAGATTTACATTGACTATAAATTGAGCTTGAGCCCCCAGTTTCATCTGACCCCCCTTCTGCATTTGATGATTGGTGTAAACTGAGCTCATCCCCATGCCGATGGACCTGCACTGTTAAACAGTTCAGCATTGACAATAAAGTGAGCTTGATCACCTGGACCCTCCCGCACACCCTCTGCAGTTTACGATTTGTCTAAACTGAGATTAAACCTCCAGATGCACCTGTGCTCTTCACTGGGGCTGGTATTGACCATTTGCTGACCTTGAGCTCCCACATTCAAGTGTATTCCTCGGCACAGACTTGCCTTGACCATTGGGTCTTCTTGACCCCTAGATGCATCTGCACCTGTTTGACCTTTAGCACCTCTTGCTCCCCAGATGCATCCAGATCTCTTGTTTAGGGCTAGCATTAAATACTGTTTGATTAGCACAGACCATAAGCTGATCTTGAGCCCCCAATGGGTGTGCATTCCTTGGTATGGGCTAGCACTGACCATACGCTGATCTTAAAACCCAGAAACATCTGAAATCCCACCAGCAGGCTAGCATTGACATTAACTGTGATTTGGCTTCACTTGCAGCTGTTGACAGAGATGGCAGATCCTAGGAGAAAGTCTTTAATCAATCAATCAATCACGGCATTTATAGAGCGCGCTACTCACCCGGGAGGGTCTCAAGGCGCTGGGGGAGGGGGTAAGTTACTGCTCGAACAGCCAGGTCTTGAGCTGCTTCCTGAAGGAGAGATGGTCCTGGGTTCGCCGAAGGTGAGTGGGGAGGGAGTTCCAGGTCTTGGCTGCCAGGTAGGAGAAGGATCTTCCTCCGGCGGTGGCTCTGCGGATGCGTGGTACGGTGGCGAGGGCGTGGCTGGTTGATCGTAGCTGGCGGGTGGGCGTGTAGAAGGTCATGCGGTCGTTGAGGTACTTGGGGCCCAGGTCGTGGAGGGCCTTGTGTGCGTGGGTGAGGAGTCTGAACGTGATTCTCTTGCTGACGGGGAGCCAGTGCAGGTCTTTCAGGTGTCCGGTGATGTGGCTGTGTCGGGGGATGTCCAGGATGAGTCGTGCGGAGGCGTTCTGGATGCGCTGGAGTCTTTTTGAAGTTTGGCTGTGGTTCCGGCGTAGAGGGTGTTCCCATAGTCCAGTCGGCTGGTGACGAGTGCCTGGGTGACGGTCTTCCTGGTTTCAGTGGGGATCCATCTGAAGATCTTGCGGAGCATGCGCAGGGTGTTGAAGCACGAAGATGAGACGGCGTTGACTTGTCTGGTCATCGACAGGGAGGAGTCCAGGATGAAGCCCAGGTTGCGTGCGTGGTCCGTTGGCTTGGGCGCGGTGCCCAGGGCCGGGGGCCACCAAGAGTCGTCCCAGGCGGAGGGTGATGAGCCCAGGATGAGGACTTCCGTCTTGTCTGAGTTCAGTTTAAGGTGGCTGTTCCTCATCCAGTCGGCGACGTCTCTCATCCCGTCGTGTAGGTTGGCTCTGGCGGTGGTGGGGTCGTTGGTGAGGGAGAGGATCAGCTGGGTGTCGTCGGCGTAGGAGATGATGTTGAGGTTGTGTTGGCGTGCGATGGCTGCGAGGGGCTCATGTAGACGTTGAAGAGGGTTGGACTGAGTGAAGATCCTTGTGGAACGCCGCAGATGACTTCGGTGGCCTCGGATCTGAACGGGGGGAGGCGGACTCTCTGGGTTCTTCCGGCGAGGAACGAGATGATCCATTCCAGTGCTTTCTCTCGGATTCCGATGTTGCTGAGGCGCTTCACTAGGGTGCGGTGGCAGACGGTGTCGAACGCCGCGGAGAGGTCCAAGAGGATGAGGGCAGCTGTTTCCCCGTTGTCGGTTAGGGTTCTGATGTCGTCGGTGGCTGCGATAAGGGCGGTCTCGGTGCTGTGGTTGGCCCGAAACCCGGACTGCGAGGGGTCGAGGGATCCATTCGTCTCGAGGAAGGCGGCAAGCTGTCTGTTGACGGTCTTCTCGATGACTTTGGCCGGAAACGGAAGGAGCGAGATGGGACGGTAGTTCTTGAGGTCGGTGGGGTCCGCCGTTGGTTTCTTCAGGAGGGCGGTAAGCTCGGCGTGCTTCCAGCTCTCCGGGAAGGTGGCGGTGTGGAAGGAGGAGTTGATGATGTCCCGGAGATGGGGTGCGATGGTGGCGTCGGCTTTGTTGAAGACGTGGTGTGGGCAGGGGTCGGTTGGTGATCCGGAGTGGATGGAGTTCATCGTGCGGGTGGTGTCTTCGGTGCTGATCGGGGTCCAGTTGCAGAGGGTGGTGGTGGCGGGCGTTGGTTCGGCGGTAGGGTGCGTGGTCTGTGCGTCGAAGCTGTTATGTATGTCGGTGATCTTGCGGTGGAAGAACGCGGCGAGTGAGTTGCAGAGGTCTTGCGAGGGGTGATGTCGTTGTTTCCGGCGCTGGGGTTGGAGAACTCTTGACGATGCTGAAAAGTTCCTTGCTGTCGTGGGCGTTGTTGTCCAGTCGTTCTTTGAGTGCCGACTTCTTGGTGGCACGGATCAGCTGGTGGTGTTTGCGGGTGGCGTGCTTGAGGGCGGTCCTGTTGTCTGTGGTCTGGTCGAGTCGCCAGGCTTTCTCGAGAGTGCAGCAGTTCTTCTTGGATTCCTTGAGTTCGTTGGTGAACCAAGGGGTTTTCTTGCTTCCGGGTCTGCTGGGAGGGTTTTTTAGTGGTGCGAGGTCGTCGGGCGCAGGCGGTCAGCCACTTGGCGAGGTTGCTGGCTGCTTCGTTTGGGTCCGTTGTGTTGGTGGGTGTGTTCTGGCTGAGGGAGGCGGTGAGCTGCTCGGCGGTGATCTTGCTCCAGCTCCGGCGGGGAGCCTGTTGCGGGTGGTGGTGGGTCGCAGTCTTTCTGAAGCTGAAGTGCAGGAACAGCGAGGAACATCTAGTACTCTGTGGGATCGGGTGATTCTTGAATGTAAGACCGCTAGGGATCCTCAAGTCGAGTTCTCCCATCCCCAGGAGGGATATTGGGTCTGCCAATATATCTAGAGTGTACAATATAGAGCTGATGCTCAGTTAATGCGCAATACAAGGAACAGACACACAAGAGAGAACCAAGCTGTTCCAAACAGAGCCAAAAAAACGAAAATCTGTAGATCTGAGGGAATGGGACAAAAAAACTGATATTTTTCCATAAAATAATGTTTTCCCGGGAGAAGGGGAGGCCTCATTACAATCATGGGGGCATATGCACATGCCCCGGCTGGATGCCTATATGTGACATTTCCACGGTTTATGGCCTGGATCATGGATGCCTATGCTATGTGTGACATTTCCACGGTTTATAGCCTAGCCCTAGCCTGGATGCTTATGTGTGACATTTCCACGGATTATTGCATGGGTGCTTATGTGTGACATTTCCATGCTTTCTGGCCTACGTGCTTATGTGTGATATTTCCATGCTTTCTGGCCTGAGGGCTTATGTGTGACATTTCCTCGGTTTAGGGCTTGAGTGCTTGCTTAACTCATGATACACAATTAGACTCTGTTAAAAATGGCATACCCCAGAATTGTTCTTTCCCCAAATCGGCACATAGAGCACTGGAATATTTCACGTGTCCCATTTCAATGCATTAGTCATTTTAGCTAATTTATTTCAAAATTGTGCTTTAAATGCACTTTTGATTTACTCTTTTTCAAAAAATGTTACAGGGCAGGGGAAGGCTCCCTTGCTGAAATTCAGATTGGGTATTGCATCTGACTTTCAGCAGTGCCAGTTGAGGATGTGGGTGGAGCTAGTGAAGGAAGTGGGTGGAGCCGGAGGAAGAGGGTGAGGCCTCCGACAAACATTTGAGCACCTGGACTTCATATTTTACAAATTAAGCACTGTTGAAACATCCCCGTCCTCTTCATTTTTCTCAGGATCAATTCCTTCCGGTCCAGGATGAGATTCAATCTCTTCTTTCAAAACAAGCAATCGAACAAATAGAGTTCATCCCCATGGGTTTTCTAAGTACCATCTTCTTGGTACTGAGAAAAAAAAAATGTTGCCTTGTAATAAACGTAAAAGTTTTCAATTACTTTGTAGTGTATCATCACTTCAAGTTGGAGACTATTCTTCACCTCAGAGACATATTGCTCCAAGACGACTGGCCGGTCAGATTAGACCTTCAAGATGCTTACCATACAATTCTGGTTCATTCCTTGCACACAAAATATCTCCAGTTTTAATGGGGTCCTTCGTTCTTCCGCTTCAAATCTCTTCATTTCGGCCTATCATCAGCTCCTAAGTGTTTCACCAAGATTCTAAGGCTGGTTGTAGCCCTCCTCAGGGGATCAGAATAATGGTGTACCTTGCCGATTTTCTAATCATGGCCCAGGACAAAAAGTGTTCTTTTCTCACATCTTTGCCAAGATCTTCTACTTCTACTAGAATTCCATATAAATGTTCAGAAGTCTGCACCAATTCCTTCTCAACTGCTGTAACTCGTAGGGCTCCTGATAGATACCTCTCAGTCTATCCTTCAACTCCCTCAACATAAGGTCGCTCTCATAAAAAAGGAGATTCGACATTCTTTAACTCTTACTCATTTTTCTCTCAGATCTATGTCCCCCATTGTGGGTCTTCTGGCTTCTTTGATTCAGGCAATTCTTCTTGGCCCGCTTCATTATCGTGCCCTTCAAAGATTAAAAATTCAACATCTTTGCAGTGGCCTGGCCTATTCAGATCCTGTTTCCCTAGATCCAGAGTCCAGAGAGGAACTCCTTTTGTGGCTAACTCACTTCGACGCTTGGAAAGGGAGAACGATTTTCTCTGCCGCTCCAGATTTTGTCTTAGAGACCGAAGCAAGCCTGACAGGTTGGGGCAATAGATGTGGTCAGTTCTCGAATGGAGGTACATGGTCTCGTCAGGAGTCATTCTTGTATATCAACAGTTTAGAGATGCTTGTAGGATCCTTTGCCTTCCAATCCTTTACAAAAGATAAGGCAAAATGCACCATTCTCTTTCGGATGGACAATCTGTCAGCAGTCAAATATGTAAATCATCTCGGGGCTACAAGATCCAAACCTCTGGCAGGTCTTGCCAAACATCTTTGGGAGTACTATCTTCAGCAGAATGTCTCGTTCAGGGCAGTTTACCTCCCAGGAAATTTGAATGTCGTAACGTATTGGTACTCCAGACACCTTCAAGACTCAAGCGTTTGGCATCTGCATCCTTCAGTGTTCAATCATCTTTCTTCCATCTTTGGCAACATGTCAGTCAGTCTTTTTGCCTCTCGACTGAATACCCAACTTAATTTCTTTTTCAGTTGGAGATCAGACCCGTGGGCTCCGGTCTTGGATGTGTTTCTCCAAACTTGGCAGCAGTCTCTTCTCTATGTCTTCCCCCCCTTCTATTGATTGCATGAGTCCTAGCACAGGCCCGCAGACAACTTTTGCCTCTGGTTCTAATCATCACTTTTGGCAGGCTCAACCCTGGTATCTAACTCCGTTAGAGCTGGCCTCAGATTTCCCAGTTTGGATTCCTCACTTTTCTAATTTACTTCTCAACCCTTAGGGACTTTGACACAACATGATTCTAGAGGGCTCACTTTTTCTGATCGCTTGGAGGATTTCGGGTCTCCCTGGAAAACCCCAGGAATTTCGGAGGAGGATATTCACCTCATCCAACAATCCTGGGCCCCTTGCACTTCTAAACTCTACAAGTCAGCCTGGTTGGGATGTTGTAGCTGGTTTATGGACAGGAATTCAGATCCCATTTCAGCCGAAGTAATTCTGGTAGTTAATTTCTTAGCCTCTCTGGCTTCTCAAGGGAAAGTCTATCATACAAATAATACTACCAGATTGGCCATTTCAGCTGTAGATCTCAGATTGTATGGAAGACCCATTGGAGAACACCCCTTGGTGTCAGGGACTGTCCGGGACTATGTCAGGAACACAGTCAGGGACTTGGGCAAGGACTGGGAACAGGGTAGAAAACGTACACAGAGAGGAGTACAGCGCTGCCCAGGGTCACACAGGAAGTCAGAGGAGGAAAAGGGATCCAAAGGGGAAACCTGTACAAGTGAACAAGATGGCTAAGACCCAGAAAGGACAGGCCCTTATGAAGCAATTTAGCATTCAGAAAAACTACACCCAGGACGAATGTGCAAGACATATATATGAAGCAAAATTAACAATAAAGGGGAGTGTGGGGTAAAGCACTCAGGAGCTCCACACGGTAAGACTGAAGCTCAGTAAGTTTCTCACCCACAATTGCTGTTACAGATACTGACTGCAAATACCCACATATAGGATATGCATGCAAAGGCAGGGTCTGTGGAGCTTATACCTATGGTGATGTTATAAATGCAACTCAAAGACAATACTCACAGTGAACAAGAAATACCACCTAGGTAGTCAGCTATGCCCACGGATCCTGGCGATCAAACAGGAACACACAAGGCAGTAACAGCAAGGGGGTAGAAGTAAACACAAGCACAATAGACAAGGAGCTAGCAAGGAGGAGTGCTTAACAGGAAAGGAAGGAAATCACAGTGCACACTTGGCAGAAAGCAGGTAACAAAATATACAAGGCAACAGAAGCAAGACAGCAGAATAGAAAGACAGCAAACTAGGAACTGGAACCAAGGAAATGGGAAGAAAGGCATGGACTGGAAAAGGATATACAGAAGGGGAGGCTACAAAGGTATACTAGAATAGTGCAGGTTCAGGAATCAAGAAAACAAAGTAGCATTGAAGGCAGTGCTGGGGCAGGAACAAGAATTGAGCTAAGGCTCAGGAGTCAAGGTAGCACTGCAGGCAGTGCTGGTTCAGGGACAGGGAATTACTAAAGCCCAGGAGTCAAGGTAGCACTGCAGGCAGTGCTGGTTCAGGAACAGAGAATTACTAAAGCTTCAGTGTTGTACCCTGTGACACAAGTAGACGCTGGTAGCCGAGTAGAGTTCATATGTACCTTTATTCTGTAGTTGGTCCAAGTACATACAGAAGGTATACAAGTACATCAGATAGGTAGTCCAGATGGACAGGTGATGGAGATGTAGGCAAGCCTGTAGTCAGCCCTTAGTCCCATGTAACAGCAACCCCACCAGGAGCAGCCTGCCTGCTGCTCAGCCCATCTCTAACTGTCATTCCTCACTCCCACAGACACCCAACATTCCGTGCATCACTGAATTCCCAACATTCTACAGTAAACATACACAGTGGATGAGCAGCAGGAAGATTGATAAACTACAAGATATAAGTAAACTATGCAGGGCATAACACATCCCCCTCCTTTTAAAATGAAAAACAAAAATTGCAAATACAGATAAAGATTGAGAGAAACTATACACAAGAAAAATTACAAATGCAATAAACAGTTCAAAACCCAGGGATGTGCAATAATGTAAACATCACGAGAGGGTCAGAGCCATTAGAAACAGAAAGAATGGATAGCTTACAACCAATAAATTGAGTAAAATAACCCATCCTCTCCCAATAAATATAATGAGAAAATTTTGTTGCGAATTGCAAAAGGCAAAAACACACCCCGCAACTTCGATCCCTACTGCAAGGGAACAAATGAATAAACAAGATTCATCACATAAGGAAACTTCCATACGTTGTGAAGATGGAGCTAAAAACCCATCTTTCACCCCTCATATGAGGTACAAACACTTGGGATTGCGACCCATAAAGTCCACCCTCCTGTAAGGGTCTAAGACTTTAACCATGTATATGGGACCAGAAACGATGAAAACATACCCTGTGTAGGGGAACCGTACCCATGAACCAAAACCAACCCAGTGTAAGGGTTAAACGTAATGTTAATCGGAGAAGACCCAATAAACATACCCCGTGTAAGGGTTACCAAATCAAAACAACTGTAAATGGGAATAATACCCATGAACCGAAACCAACCCAGTGTAAGAGTTAAATGTAATGTTAATTGGAACAGACCCAATTAACATACCAAAGGGTTACCAAATAGAACAACTCAATTGGGAATCATACCCATGAACCCACCCCTATGTAGGGGTTGCTTGTAACGCTTTATGAGAGAGGGACTCGTACCCAAACCCATCCCTCATGTAAGGGAGAATGTTGTACAGCTAGCCACCAAGGACAAGACTAGGACGTCCCTTGAGCAAGGAAACGTAAACTGTGGAAGCTGAAAAACTAAAGCTGTGAACATTCAACTATTCATACATAGATTCACTTAAGGCAAACTCTACATACATAGGAAAAAAAAACAATTACTGTAGAAATATGTAAAACAAGTAGCCCCGCTGGTGAGCGACCTCTCACCCGGATTATGCTAGATTTAGGTTAAGTGTAAGCTGCAGACACGTGAACTGATGGATCAACTCTACTACATAAACGTCAAATTCCAACTTGACACTAGATGGCAGCGTAACAGGGCAGAGAATACTGAAAAATCATAGCTGTGTAAAGACACAATTATAACCCACAGTTTTGAACATTACCACGCTGCACTTGAGCAGATTGATAAACTACAAGATATAAGTAAACTATGCAGGGCATAACATTCAGGAGTCAAGGTAGCACTGCAGGCAGTGCTAGTTCAGGAACAGGGAAACTGCTGCAGTTCAGGAACAAGGAATGCTAAGGCTCAGGAGTCAAGGTAGCACTGCAGGCAGTGCTAGTTCAGGAGGAGGGAAACTGCTGCAGTTCAGGAACAAGGAATGCTAAGTCTCAGAAGTCAAGGTAGCACTGCAGGCAGTGCTAATTCAGGAATAAGGAAAACAGCAGGAGCTCAGGAACAAGGAATAACTAAATCTCAGGAAACACTGGAAACAAGGATATCAAAGGCTCAGGAAACACTGGAACAAGGATCGGTCTCACCGGTATACAGCTACAATGACCAACACTGGACTGAAGGGAGCTGGGGCTTAAAAGAGCTCACAGTAATTATATACATCAGGTGTGAGCAGGCTTGCAGCAGCCAGCCACAGGTGAACTGGATTCCTCCACCCATCCTTGGCCTGCAGGGGTGGAGACGGAGCAGTGAGCAGGGAATTCTAGGTAATGGAGTTTCCAGAATGAGCAGGCTGGCTTCCACAAAACCCGGCATGGATTGGGAATGGATCGCAATTTGCAAGTAGAATCTAAATGGCTGGAAGTCAGTATCTACATGAAGGGGAGGGTCTGGAAGCTTATTAAACCACTGAAAAGCCCCACTATTTGGCCCCCTGGTGGTGGGCACGAGAGCACAGGGAGTGAATCGTGACACTTGGTCTGTCGTCTATTGAAGGGAGTAAGATTCGTTAATTCTCCTGTTGCCAAATATAATACAATGTGGGATGTTAATTTGGTGTTAAGAATGTTTATTTAATGGCTAGATAATGTGAATCTTTCTCTCAAACAGTTATCAGGAAAATTAACTATGCTTTTATGTTTCATTTCCTTGAAACGTGTCTACGATGTGAAAGCCCTAGATGTGTCTTCTTTTCACTGTTCACCCCTTGGTATTTCCTTTCAAGTTCACAGGTTTACCAGAACCAATTTAACTACAATTCAGTATCCCATTTTTCCTACTCAACCAAAATGATGGGTGGGAGATTTTTTAAAAACGCATATTTCATGAACTGCAGATCAGAGATCTCACTCTTCTTCCCAATTGCTTATTTCTTTCCAGAAATCCCATAAACCTGTCTCTTCTCCCACTTTAACCCACTGGTTGAAATGGTCTATGTCCTTGGCTGGTATTAACACTGATTCCTTTGGCGCCCATTCAGCCAGAGGGGCTATGTCCTCTAGGGCTTTTTGAGCAGGTGTAAGTTTGCATGACATTTTCTAATGTGCAGATTGGTAGAAAGTTAATACTTTCAGAACTTTTTATTGTAAACCATTAACCCATGTATTTGATTCTGTTATTGCAATGCTTTGAACAAGAATAATATGAGCCTCCGGTCTTGTAATAAAATTGAGATTTTCCTAGCCTTGATGTTAGAAAGGCTAGATTTTATTAAAGACACGGAGGCGAGTATTATCCCACCACTGTTTCATTAACCCTCCCTGGTCTGTTGTTTCTGCAATTCTAGTACCATCTTCCGCTAGTGCCGCTTCAACCTAATCCTGTTGGATACTCTTCTGCAGTGGAACCTGCTGGACTTCTCCATGGGTCTTCTTTTTACATTCAGAAGATATTTCCTCACCTCCTTTGAGACTGCCTTGCGTACTTATTGACTTTAATGATTACCTTCTGTTCAGTGTTGTTGTTTCTTTCCATGCCTCATCTTGGTTAACTTACTACAAGATAAGAGGATTTGTTGCTCTCAGTCAAGATAATTATTGAGTTACTCAACGTCCTATTGGTTGTACTAGTATGATGTCACTGTGTGTAGTTCTTTTACCAGGTTTCCTGGGTAATATAGTTTTTTTTCTTGCTTGGCTGCTGTTAATGAATAGCAAGAAAAGATAGCATAATACTCGCCTCTGTGTCTTTAATAAAATCTAGCCTATCTGACACCAAGGCTAGGAAAATCTCAGTTAAAACCCTAAACTGGCAGCCAAGCAGGCTTTAGATATGTTGATTAATCTATTCCACATATTTACATTTCTTTCTACTAAGAAGACTTGTTTTCTCGTTCAGCTGCCTATCCCTCCTCTTAGGTTCATAGTAGAGGAGACCCACCTTCTTCTCTCCTTTCAGCTGAAGGGAACTCAGTGTCACCATTAACTGTTCAAGAACGGTTGTTTTTTAAATAAAAGGTATCGGTACTTTCTTCAACATTGATGAACCTTGCGAATGTGGTTCCCATCAGAGTCTAAACTAGACCTGAACATTATTGGGCGGGGGCGCAGGGGTGATTAACAGGTCAACCAATGAAGTACTGAGTGTGTAGCTTTCACGTTTACCCTGACCATTAGTAATGTAAACTGCATTTTAAGATGGTTAACGTCTGGTTACCATTTGGTTCCATGTTGTGTATCTTTCTTTATTTCAGGACAAACAGAACCAGCAGTCTCAAATGACGTTTCTTTTGTTTTCTGGTTCTACGTGAAGTGTTTTTTTTTAATCAATCCTTCTAGAGCGCATTAACAAGCACCTGCTAAGTACTGCACAGACTAAATGTATCTCATTATGTGTCAGATAAAATTAAGTCCAAAGGATGTTTAGAGAAGCTTCATTGTGCAGTAGCTTGAGAAAATAATACATTTAGTTATCGGGCTGTGCCTTAGCTCTGATTGGTCCTTTGTCTGGGAATCATGTGTAGGTGTACCAAGTGTTAGAATGGGAGATTTAAACTAATGGAATGGAAACGCAGACTCAGATGCCTTCTTCACTTGGTAGCAGAAACCTCCCTGCTTGACCCTTAGGCAGATGCCTTTAAGAGTAGAATCTTTCTAGATGTCTTTAAGGCAGAACTCCTTTCCCTGACTTCCTAGCAGAGCCTTTTCTGACTCAACATAGTTGGGTGTTCTCTTTATGGGAGAACTGATCTTTCTTAACTTTCCTTTTGAGACAACTTTATAATAGTTTGTCTTTGTTCATGATCTTGGAATTGCTTTGAATGTATTCATTAACGTATTCATGTATTGATTATGCATTTACTGATGATTTGAGTTTGTAACTTTGTTAATCCTTTAATAAACCTTTATGGTTGTGAAACGTAACCACTCTTCGTCTTCCTTGTGGAGCCAAATGTGCGTCACATCATTGAACGGTATAGAATGTTGACGCTAGCCTCAGACATGTTTCAGTGTATTTGTCAGTGTTTAAAGCTAATGACAGAGAGGAATGAGTAATTTGACAACTAAAAGACAGCTTATATGCAAAGCACTTGAGAACCAGTTTTCTAAAAGTTAGTTCAAGCCTTTTTGACAAGTCTCCAAAAATTCCTTCTATGAAATGACAATGAGCTCATGAAATATTTTTAATTCTATCTTCAGAAAGACAATCCTGTCTTACCGTTGAACAATGGTATGTTTTCAGTTTGCTCATCGGGATGTTGCAACATATACTTGTTTGAGGTGGCACACATGTAAAAGTCTCAGAATATTGAATTTACAGGATTAACATACCTGATTTTGGAATGTGTGACTAGCAAGTCAGGAGTTTGATTCCTTATGCATTTCCTTTCCTGGGGAGATTAAATGAATGAGGACCAATCAGTTGACACTATTTCTACCTGGTAATGACTCTGCCAGAAATCTGTTCTGAAACAAAATACGATAGTAGTTGTTGCCACCCACATGGAGCAGTTCTCACATGAGATGACTGAGTTACATCCATGCAGGAAGTCACTGACGTGAAGAGCTGTCAAAAGGGGATTTCTTTGAAATAACTTTGCAATAAATGGTGTTCTAGCATGAAAAGAATACAGTATTCCTTAAAGCTCCAGAACACACAGAATATGTGGCTAATGGGCAATGTCCTGCAAAGAGGTAATTCCCACAGGAACAGAAATAGTGCCTCTTAATAGCATGTTATAAAAAACAACAATCATACTTTCAATTTTAAATTGAGGCACACTGCCTCATATCCCAGCACAATTCACCCCTTTGCACTATGGTGAATGCAGTTCACAATTAGCGCTTACTTGAATATTAGAAGTAGTATTTCACCAAAGTTGGTGCAGGTATTGCTGCTCATCTCTAGACACGTGTTTCTGGATTTTATCCTTCATCAGTAGAGATCAAAAACACATTTCATCAGGGGTTGCTGAGAATGCCTCCACAGCCCTCTTAGGTCTCAGTACCTCTCACAGGTGTACAGGAGCACCTCCAAAAGACCGTCAGCTAAGTGGATCAGGGGAGCCTTTTTAAACAGAGGGGGAATAGGAGCACACTTCCTTACATCCTAGCACAGTTTTCCCCTTTGCAGTATGGTGAATGTAGTTCACAATTAGCGCTTACTTGAATATTAGAAATAGTATTTCATCAAAGTTGGTGCAGGTAGTGCTGAGCATCTCTAGACACATGTTTCTGGATTTTATCCTTCATCAGTAGAGATCAAAAACAAATAATGCAAAGGGGCGAACTGTACTGGGATGTGAGGCAGTTTGCTCCCACCCACGCACCACCCATGGACTGCCTCCCTGGGGCAGAGTAACGCAGCGACTTGCGCTGCATTGCTTTACTCTGGATTTATCAAGCCACTCAGGGCCACGCATGGTGGCCTTGTGTGGCTTGATAAATTGCACTAAAGAGTTGCGTCATGCATGCACCTACTTGTGTGGTGCAAAAGCGAACCAACCCTTTAATATATATGGCCCTTGAGCTATACCTCAGGTGACAATGCATCATTACCAAAGGCCAAGAGTCACAAATTGTCATTTCTGCTTGATTTATTCAAACAGTTGCCACCGGCCCTGTGTTTAGTGACGGAGGGTACCCACTAAACATATTGAAAACGATATATATGCAAGATATGGGTTGAACTGAGTTGCTACTTAGTAAGTGCAACAAACACCCTGAGGTATTTTAGCACGGAGCAAACAACATCAGAAAAGATATGAAGATAATCAATAAAATAGGTTAATTTGAGGAGTGTTTATAAACACAGAATGATCCTCTATTTTCCAAAGGTGAAGACATAGTGCATTTCAAATAGAGGAAGCAATCTAAGAGAGGGATCATTCTTTGCTTTCCCACCGAGCTTTTCTAAATCAGGAGACTGATAACAGGAGGAAAGAGTCAAAATGAAGGTATCGCTTAGACTTGGAAGTAAATACATAACCAGCCAGGGCCTGTTTCTTCATAAGCTTAGTCGGCAAATAGAACACTGGATAATAGATCCTTCTAGATGCTGGCAACCAGTGCAGCATATGGTGAACCTTGGAAATCCTATCAAATTTCCTCAAATTTACGACAAGTCACACTGCAATATTCTGAATGCCTTTAAGCTTGTAAACAGCGAACTCAAGAAAGCCAATGCAGGAAGCATTGGCACATATCAGTATAAAATTAATGGTAGCATTATCAAAGCAAGCTTTACAGAGTCATGTTATTAAAAGGTTTTACTTCAAGAACCTTATTAGTAAGTCATAGGATGACACAACAGGCAACAGCAGGCTTGGACAGGTGGAAATTCCATCATTGTAATCTTGTCTAACATCATTCAATACAGCCACATAGGTAGTCTCAGTGCCTGAACCAAGCCTTGCCCTCATGCAGCTAGTGTCTAGTAACTGGTGCTCTTCAAGATGGTTAGAAAGCCTCAGAGTCGGAAATTCTCACAAAGTTTAGTGACTGCTGGCAAAAGATAGATTAGCCTATAGTTAGTTCCAAGTTTGACTTCTTTAGGGGGTTTGACGAATCCTTTCTGCCATCCACTAGGGACAGTTCCTGACAAAAACTTGTGTTAAGGAGGAAGGTAAAAGCAGGTGGGGAGAGGAGTTGGCCTAACGGCTCGGGCGGTCGACCTTGAATCTGGGGAACTGGGTTCGAGTCTCGGCAATGACCCTGAACATCCTGTGATTCTGGGCAAATCACTTAATCTCCCCGTGCCTAACAAAAATGAATGTGTCCTCCTGTAACGCAACTGGTGCTATGTAAAGCGCTCTGATACCCGATTCGGGTCAGGTTTGCGCTATATAAAACTCCGTGAAAAAAGGTGTAACAACTACAGATAAAGGGTTGTATGATACAACCGCGCTTGCCTTAACCACGCATGCCTAAACAACGCGGTCTGAACCACAACTGCATCTTTACCATGCATGCCTTTACAACGCATGCCTTTTACAACGAATGTCGTTGTAAAGACATGATTGGTAAAGGGATATGCGTGGTAAACTGCACACCCCTGCACTGCACCCTAAAACCCGATACCCCAGCCCTGCTATCCATCATGCCCCAGCCCTATAAACGTCTCTGACTCCCCACCCTGAGCCCTAAGACCTGGCCACCAGCCCAAAAACTATTCAGACTCCAGCAATCCCACCCTGAGCCCTAAAAACTGCCCCACAGCCCTGAAAAGTGCCCCTGCCTCGAGCCCTAAAACCCGGCCCCCTGCCCTAAAAACTACCCTGGCCCCTCCCGCCCTGAGCCTTAAAACCCGGACTGTTAGACCTGGCACCATTGGCGTGGGTCTCCCTTCCATTTTTTGCCTCTAGTTCCTGTGTTTTGCTGTGTGTTGGACACCATTTTTGCTGGTCTAGATGCTTTGGGCACTTTGCCACTGCTGTTCTTAGCCAAAGTGCAAGTGCTCCCTTTGTAAAATATTGTTATGGATTATTGATTCCATGATTGGCATATTTGATTTACTAATCAGACCCTAGTACAGTGCACTATGTGTGCCCAGGGCCTGTAAATCAAATGCTGCTGGTGGGCTTGCAGCACTGATTGTGCCACCCACAGAAGCAGCTTGTAAAATGTGACTCAGGCCTGCCATTGCAGAGCCTGTGTGCAGTCTGGGATTGCCATGTCGACTTGGCAAGTGCACACACTTGCCAGTCCCTAAACCTACCCTTTTCTACATATTAGTCACCCCTAATGTAGGCCCAAGGTACCCCTGTGGGCAGGGTGCATGGTATGTAAAAGGTAGGACATGCCCTGATGTGTGTGGCATGTCCTGATAATGAAATACTGCCAATTTCGTTTTTCATATTGCAAGGCTATCTGTTCGCATAGGCCAGAATGGGGAGTTTGTTTATAACATCTTATAAACATAACTTACCCTGGGAACAAGATAAGAAAATAAAGTTTAGTATGCCTGAACTCAGAATGTTAAAATACATCTTTTAGGGAGGGTGATTTTTACATTCTGTGTTTGAAAATACCACTTTTAGAAAGTAGGTATTTTCTTGCCTAACCATCCAGTGTGCCTCTGCTAGGTTTGTGTATTGCATGTCTGGCTTTGGAGTGACAGGGGCTGGAGAAGGGCAGCAGCTCCAGAAGTCTGATGAGTCAGGGTTGGGCTAAATAGGCTTGGTCTGCATTTGGAGTGGTGGGAGGAGTAGCATCTTCACCTGAATAGGGCTGTGCCTGCCTTCCACAATAACGGCTCCGCCCCCCTGTGGTGTGTCTGGAGCTAGGGCTCACACTGACAAAGGAGGTTGTTGTGCACTTGCAAAGTGCCCCACAGAACTGATTTTGGCTGGGTACAGACACTCTCTGCCTTCAGAGAACAAAGGATTTTGGTGTATAAAAAGAGGGGCCCAGACCCCAGACTTTTAGATCACTTCTGGGAAATCAAGAGGAACCTTTGCCAAGGAGAAGAGCCGGATAAGCTAAGGAGGAATACTGCCCCTGTGCTGTTTGCTGTCTGGGGTTGGCCTGCAGTGGCTGCTTGCTGCCAAGGAAAGGAGAAAAAGGACTTTGCTGTTTGCTTTGTCATCTTGAGGAAGATCTCCAAGGGCTTGAAACTGAGCTTGCCTCCTGTTCTGAAGTCTCAGGGACACAAAGACTTCACCCCCAGCTCCCCTGAATTCCCTTGCTGGGAATTCCCACCTGCAAAGAGGTGCCTGCTGCTGTTTAGGGCCTCTGGAGACTGCTTGTCGCTGGGAGCTGGAAAATCGACGCAACACCGAAGAAGCGTGTCGCATCCGCACTTGTTTTCCGACGCATCGCCGAAGAAACCGTTGCAGCGCCTGCCGCGGCTCGAGAAATCGGCGCACGACGCATCGGGTGTAACGATCTCCGAAGTCCAAGATCGCCGCACCGATTCTGACGCAAGCCTGCTGTGCGGCTGCATGAAACCACGCATCGTACCGGATCGACGCAATGCATCGAGGCGCCAAGACTGTCGCATCGTTGGGGGCCGCAGTAAGAAACAGATGCATCAACTCCCCAGGCAGTAAGGAAACGACGCATCACCTCCCCTGCGCTGCAGTAAGGAACAGACGCATCACCTCCCCTGAGTGTAAGGAACAGACGCATCACCTTCCCTGCGGCCATTTTGTTTGCTTTGCGTGACGCATCTAAGGTACTTTTGAGAAAAGTGTCGCATTTACAACTTGCATTGAACTGAACTATTACTACCATCTGAAAGCCTTATTTTTAATATTGTATTGTGGATTTTTGTTGTTTGGTCTTGTTTTGGTTTAGATAAACATTACTTATTTTTCTAAACTGGTGTGGTGTCCATTTGTAGTGTTTTCACTGTGTTACTGTATGTGTTCACAAATGCTTTACACACTGCCTCTGAGATAAGCCTGTCTGCTCGTGTCAAGCTACCAAGGGGGTGAGCAGGGGTTATTTTAGAAGTGTATCCCCCTTACCCAGACTAGAAGCAAGGGTCCCTATTTGGACAAGGGTACCCACCTCTGCCAACTAGACCCCCATTTCTAACATTTGGACCCTGCCCAAAAAATCACCCTGACCCCCCCACCCTGAGTCCTAAAACTGACCCACCAGCCCTGAAAACTGCTCCCCCAACCTGATTCCTAAAACCAGGCCCCCAACAGTAAAAACTACCGCAACTACCGCAACCCCCTGCCCTGAGCTCTAAAACTGGCCCCCAGCCCTAAAAACGACCCCCTTAAACCTGGCCCGAGCCCCCTTACCAGGCTGCGTTCTATCCCGGTCCTTCCTGTTTCTCTCCCCGCCCATCCGCACATCTAGACCACCTTTTGCCTTAACCTCGCTTATGCGGGGTTAAGGCATATGCGTGGTTCAGGCAAGCTTTGTTCTGCTTGCATTGGAACAGCATACTCAGCCCGCGTTGTAAATGCTGTTTCCCCAGATAAAGAGTTAAGAATCCTGACAGGACATACATCCTCTGGGGATCCTAACTTTAGGGAGGTAAGCAAGAACGTGACCTCTTCTTCCTTAATCATTGGGAGAGCTGTGAGAGGAGTGACAAAAAAGGGTGTGAGAAAGAATGAAACCGAAAGCTGGGCAAAACAATCATGAAGAGTCATGATCTTCTCATAGAAAAAGGAGGCCAACCTGTCACACAAACAACTTGGGATGGGGAATGGCCATTTTGACCGAGGCCTATCTGGAGAGATTGGAGCCTGCTTCCAAAAGAGCCTGTGAGGAGATGGAGGCCTGAGAAGCCCTTGGTCCTCTGGGACCCCTGAAACAACAAGCATTTGCAATGCTAGTTGGCAGAGGTAGGTACCTTTGTCAAAGTAGGGACCCTTCTTCCTAGTCAGGGTAAGGGAGTTACACTCCTAAAATAACCCCTGCTTAGCCCCTTGGTAGCTTGGCATGAGCAGTCAGGCTAATCTCAGAAGCAGAGTGTAAAGCATTTGCACATAACCAACAGTAATACAGGGAAAGCACTACAAAAGGACACCACACCAGTTTAGAAAAATATCCAATATTTTTATATATCCAAAACAAGAGCAAAATGATAAAAATCCAACATACAGTACTTTAAAAATATACTTTGCCAGATATCCTTAAAATTCCAGGGCTACCTCGATGGTGAAAACAACAGAGTATAACAGTTCCAGCCAACCACGTCAGTACGGGCCAGCGAAAGCGTGGACAGAATCGATCACAGTACCTTCCTCGTTGCGGCTGGCATGTTGGTACGAGCCGGTTGTGGCAACCGTCGCGGTTGCGTTGCAAAATGGAAGGCTTACGGTGCAGGGCGAGGCGGTGCTCGATGCAGTGCTGGCAGGTTGCAGTGCAAGCGACAGAGCCGGTTAGAGGGAGCTGGTGTCGGTCGGCCCAGATGGCTGTGTGGGACGAGGCGGTGCATCATGAGACTTACGAGCGGTGCCCCCAGCCATGATGCGATCACAGGTGTCGTAGTCAGCAGCAGCGACGGCTTCGGTGAGACCAGGATGGCGAGGCGGTGCGGAGTGCGGTGCCCACAGGTCAAGGTGCAAGCAGCGTCTCGGTGGCGTTCGTCGTCGTTGGTGAGACCAGGGTTGCAGTGCAAGATGCGGACAGTGCCTTCTGCGGTGCCGTCAGGACACAGAGCCAGCAACGGAGACGGTGACGGAGTCGGTGATGGAGTCGGTTGCGTTTCCCGTCTCTGTGGCAACTGAAACAGTGGTTCCAGAGGTGGTACCCAGAGGTTGGTGAAGTCTTTGCAGTCCCTGAGACTTCAGAACAGGAGGCAAGCTCTACTTGAAGCCATTGGAGATACTCAGCACAAGTAAAAGAAGGTGCAGGCCAACCCAAAGCAACAACACATCAAAGGGGCAGTACTCCTCCTGGCAGCTCTACCAGCTCTTCTTCTTGGCAGGTTCCTTGATTCCAGCAAGTTCTAAAGTTCTGGTGTTTGGGCCCCCATATTTATACCCAGTTACTCTTTGTTCTCTCAGGCAAAGAGTGTCTGTGCTTAGTCCAAACCAGTTCTGTCCTCTCTGGCCCAGCTTCTTGGCAGGAGGTGGAGACAGCATTGTTCAAGGCAGACCAGGTCCATTCAGGTACAAGGAAATCTCCTCCCACTACTCTAAATGCGGCCCAGGTCTATTCCGGCCAGCCCTGACTCATCCAGACTCTCTGGAGCCACTGCACATCCCCAGCCCCTGTCCCTCCAAGGCCACACATTCAATCCAGAAACCCAGCAGAGGCACACAGGATGGCTAAGCAAGAAAATACCTACTTCCTAAAAGTGGTATTTTCAAACCCAGAACATAAAAATCATCCTTACCAAAAGATGCATTTTTACATTCTGAGGCCAGGCATACTAAACTCCATTTCTCTTTCTTGTCCCAGTGGGAAGTTATGCTTATAAGATGTTATAAGTAAAACTCCCATTCTTTCCTATGGGACAGATAGCCTTACAGTGGTGAAAAACGAAATACACTGTAATTCACCACCAGGACATGTCACACACACCAGTACATGTCCTACCTTTAACATACACAGCACCCTGCCCACAAGGGTACCTTGGGCCTACCTTAGGGGTGACTTATATGTAAGAAAAGGGAAGGTTAGGGCCTGGCAAGTGGGTTCACTTGCCAAGTAAAGATGGCAGTTACAAACTGCGCGCAGACCCTGCAGTGGCAGGTCTGAGATACCTTTTCAGGGCTACTCATGTGGGTGGCACAATCAGTGCTGCAGGCCCACTAGTAGCAGTTGATTTACAGGCCCTGGCACACTCAGTGCACTTTACTAGTGGCTTACCAGTAAATAAAATATGCCAATCATGGAAACACCAATCCATAATAACAATTTACAACAGGAGCACTTGCACTTTAACACTGAACAGCAGTGAGAAAGTGCGTAGAGACACTAAACCAGCAAAAACAGAGTCAATACCGGGAGGTCAGAAAGCAAAAAGGCAGGGGAAACACGCCAAAAGATGCCAAGTCTAAAAGGTCTTATAAGTATTGTTAGAAATGGGATCTCTAGTTGGCAAGGGCTTGCACCTTTGTCCAAGTAGGGACCCTTCTTCCTAGTCAGGGTAAGGGAGTTACACTCCTAAAATAACCCCTGCTCACCCTCTTGGTAGCTTGGCACGAGCAGTCAGGCTTATCTTAGAGGCAGTGTGTAAAGCATTTGCACATAACCAACAGTAATACAGTGTAAGCACTACAAACTGACACCACACCAGTTTAGAAAAATATCCAATATTTTTATATACTTTAAACAAGACCAAATACAATAAAAATCCACAGTACAGTACTTTAAAAATCTTCTGTTATCAAATTGTCCTTAAAAACAGTTCCTTGATGTCGATAACTCCATCCGGGGCTATCACGGCGTAGTGAACAAACAAATCCAAACAGTTCTGGCTGACCGCGACGTCGCGGGTCAGCTAAGGTGTCGGGAAGACCCGCAAACAGTACCTTTCAGAAATGCAGGGCGTCGATGACCTCGCGGTGAGCTTCCGAACACACGGCGTCCGCAGGCGTCGGTTCCGGAGGTCGGTGCGGCGTCGTCGGGGCCCTCGAAGTCACACGTGTTGCAGATCGATCTCTTCTCTGTTGAAGTCAGGAGCGCTGGCGTCGGCCGGCGTCGGGTGCTGCGGTGCGAAGTGCAGCGGTGCGGCGTGCGGTGCCCTCAGGTCGTGGTGCGAGCAGCGGCTCGGTGGCGGCGTCGGATGGCGTCGTCGGTGAGACCCGGGGTCGCGGTGTGAGATGAAGGCGGTGCTCGTCACGGTGCTGGCAGGTCACGGTGCAGCAGCGGCGTCGTCGTAGCTGCAGCGCTGTCGTCGGCTGACGAACTTGGAGTCGATGGCACCGGCGTCGGTGGGCCAAGGCTGCGGTGCGGGATGAGGGCGGTGCATCGTGTAACTTACGGCGGTGCCCCCGAACCACGGTGCAAGCAGCGGCGTCGAGTCCGGCGTGAGCGGCGTCATCGGGGATACCACGGCGTCGTCGTAAAGCGAGGCGGTGCGAAGTGCGATGCCCACAGGTCGCGGTGCGAGCAACGGCTCGGTGGCGGCATCAGCAGGCGTCGTCAGTGAGACCAGGTGCGGCGTTGCGGCGGTGCCCTCTGCGGTGCCTTCAGGACACGGAGTCGGCAGCGGCGTCGTAGACGGCATCGGGCTTGAAGTCTTTGCTGTTCCTGAGACTTCTTGAACAGGGGGCAAGCTCTACCTCAAGCCCTTGGAGACACTCACAAAGTAGATTGCAGAAAGTTCAGTTCCAGTCCTTTCACTGCCCAAGACAGAAGCAGCCACTGCAGGCCAACACAGCAAAGCACACAGCAAAGTGGTAGTTCCTCCTCACAGCTTCTCCAGCTCTTCTTCTTGGCAGTCTTCTTGATCCAAAAGAGTTCTAATTTTCTGGGGTTTGGGTCCCCCTTTTTATCCTCAATTTCTCTTTGTCCTCTGAAGGCAGAGAGGCCTTTGCCTAGTCCAAACCAGTTCTGGTCAGTCCTGGAGCACTTTGTCGACAAGCCTCCTTCTTTCCTTTTCACAGTGCAGGACAGGGACATCAGACGCACCACAGGAGGTGGAGCCAGCATTGTGGAGGGAAGGCCCAGCCCTATTCAGGTCCCAGGTGCATCTCCTCCCACCCATCTACATGTAGATCTTGCTATTCAGCCCTGTGCTGACTCACCCTGTCTCCTGGCATCCCCCAGCCCCTGTCACTCCCACTCCAGACAAGCGATACACAACCTAGCAGAGGCAGGCTTGGATGGTTAGACAAGAAAATACCCACTTTCTAAAAGTGGTATTTTCAAACACAGAATGTTAAAACCAACTTCACTAAAAGATGCATTTTATCATTCTGAGTCCAGGCATACTAAATTCGTTTTTCTACCATGTTCCCTGGGTCAGTTAGGATTATAAGGTGTTATAATCAAACTGCCCATTCTGGCCTATGGGGAACAGGTAGCGTTGCAATAGTGAAAAACGAAATAGGCTGTAATTCACTATCAGGACATGCCACACACACCAGGGCATGTCCTACCTTTCACATACAATGCACCCTGCCCACAGGGGTACCTTGGGCCTACCTTAGGGGTGACTAATATGTAGAAAAGGGAAGGTTTAGGGACTTGCAAGTGTGTGCACTTGCCAAGTCGACGTGGCAGCCCCATGCTGCACACAGGCTCTGCAATGGCAGGCCAGAGTTCCACTTTATGGGCTGTTTGCGTGGGTGGCACAATCCAGTGCTGCAGCCCACCAACAGCATTTGATCTATAGGCCCTGGCACTCGCAGTGCACTTTACTAGGGACTGACACATAGATCAAATAGGCCAATCATGGAAACACCAATCCATAACATATTTTACACGAAGAGCATATGCACTTTAGCACTGATTAGCAGTGGTAAAGTGCCCAGAGTCCTAAAACCAACACACACAGGGTGAAAAACAGGAGGCCAAAAAGCAAAAAGTCTGGGGGTAAACCCGCTGAAAAAGCCAAGTCTAACAAGTATTTAGCCATGCAATATATTGTCTGCAGCTGGGGGCTAGTAGCGATTCCAACGGGATGCAGGGAAGCGAAACAGTGTGTCTCCAATTGAGGGCCAACTGTTTGCAAAATGCCATGTAATGTGCAAGCAAACGTTTTGCTTCGCTGCAACAAATTAGGACGGGGTTTTGGTTGCTTAATGCTTTATGCATACACCCTCCCTCCCCTTCATTTATTAACGTTTATAGCTGCTGTCTATCTGTTCTGACTTTGGTTTTCTCTCGGGAACGATACAATTATGTACAAAATACAGACATAGCCCTCACTGTAAACATAACATTGCATCCTAATAACGGCCATTGAGGCACTGATTTATGTGTTCCAGGCTCTACAACTGGTGCTATCTTTCAATCTAATATTTTGTGCTAAAAGTGAGTAGCAGAAGGATACAAATTAGCCATTTAAAGGAATGGTAAAGAGGCTATGCTTTGGAGTCAAAGAACAAGAAAAAGAGGAAGACAAGGCATGAAGTAAGAAGAAAGCACATGGAAGTGACAAAGTTAATAAACGGTAAGCAATTGGAGGGTTGTAAAGCCCACTATATGTTTTTGGGAAGCCCAGAAAAGGCCTTTTAAAAGGAAAGGCAAAAGTGAAACCTTTTAGAAATGCATAATGTAAAATGTTCAGCAGAAGCTGCTACATAGGAGAGCATTGTGTTTTATCCCCGATTTCTCAAGTTAAGCAAAACTGTACAAATTTGAATAATTTACTTTCCTCCTGTGCCTTACTTTCCTATTATGCCAAATGTGGAAGTGTTTTGGAATTTCAAAGGGTTCAGGAGGCAACCTTAAGAGAACCCAAATATGTTTTGGGTTAGTAAGGAGCCAGTCGCTTACTTGTGGGCGATGGCAACCTTGTATACATCACTGTTCATTAAAACAGCACTAAAATTCTCATTGCAGATGCCACTTGCTTCATGTTGTTAAAAGTGCAATGCGGAGCAGGCGAAAATAAATATAGCTGAATTTAGTGTCCAATCCGAACTGGGCAATCAATATAAATAAAAATTACCTGATATCCATGGAAAATTCTTCCATGTGTGTATTTTTTAGTTTAATTCCCTTCTGACCCGTGCCTCAGGTAGGTTCACGGATCCTTCCTCTTCCTCCTCCCCCTCATCCATGGCTGCGCTGCGAGCCTGAAAGTGGCAAAGACGGGTGTTGGGCAGCTGCAGGAGCGCTGGCCGCAACCGGAGTTGAGGTAGCGCTGTGTGTGCTATATGTAGTGTCCTGCTGGACACGTTCTAGTGTTTAACCCTGTGCCTCAACCACACTTTACACCCACCCACCACAGGCGTCACCAGTCAGGTGACCCTGATAATAAAAGGGGCTGAGCGCACGTGCTCATGGCCAGTTATGCACCCTAACCAATTGTGTCTGTGTGCTCTGTATACCAGCATGCGGGCCTAGCGCCCGCCAACTCTACATTGGCGACGAGGGGGCTGTGCCCGTGCGTGCAGCAGACCAGTAGCTGTGGAAAAGGGGGAGAGAGCTGCCTGTGGTGAGGGCACCCCCCCTGCGAGTGGGCGCACCGCCCGCCTAATGGCCCGCGGGGCAGATGAAGAGCCCCGGGCCCGAACGCTGTGAAGAAGGTGATCGGGAGCCCACCACGCACCTAGTATGCCTGCACCCCTGGGAGGAGGTGCTCGACGCGCCCGATAGGCCACGGGGCGGGAGAAAGCCCCGGGCGTGGAGGCAGCCGAGCGGGAGCCCACCCCACGTCGGAAGAGCCGCAGACTGCCGTAGCAAGCAAAGAGTGACCCCTGAACAGCACAGGAGGTTCGCGGGAGCCCACCCCGTGCTGAAGGATCTGTTGTGTGCCCTCCGGCACGAAGAAAGCCCCGTGAAGGTGGAAGCGCACGGCGAGCGAGGCCGGACTGGGCTGATGCCGGCCGCCGCCACAGAACTGCCACGAGGGGCGTGAGGCCTGATCCGACATCGGGCGAAGGTGAGCCCTGGCTGCGGGACATCAGGGCGAGAAAGAAAGCCTAATGCGGGAGGACGGAGAGTGGAGTAGCTAACCACTCTCCCGTCCCCGCAAGGAGAAATAGACTGTGCCCAATGCCCCCAAAGGGGTAAGCAAGTCCCGGGAGTAGCGCGAACCTCCCCCACCCCGCGCAGCGTGTGAGGAGTGAGGCTGCGGCGGTGGGGTGGAGGAGAAAGGAGATTGCGGATGGTCAGCGGCTGTCTGAGGCGAGAATAAAAGTGAAGGTGACTCACCGGGCTGAAGCGGAGTCCTCCGGTGGTGTCCGACTACCTGCGGGTGCCCCGAGAAGCGGCCGTGGGCATGGCCGCGCCTGGCCATTGAGAGAGCATCCGGCTGCAGGCGTGAAGAAGAGCAGCCGGAGGGGTTAGCGCCCAGCCTGCGAGGAGAATAAGCGCATGGTCGGCAGGCCCGACGAGACGAGGCGGCGCCAGCGCGCTGAGAGGTCCCAGCACAGGCTGGTAACACGAGGTTTGAAGAAAGCGGCAGGAGCGGCCGCGAGAGAGAAGAGACAGCAAGGGGAGGCCCGCAGCGTGGGTGAAGCTGCTCTGGCCGATCGGAGCGCTGCAGTGCCAGTGAACAATTGCAGCAGAGAAGTGCCAGTTCGTGTGGACACAAGCAAATGGTATTTCCACAAAGTAAACAGTGAATGGACGAAGTGTGAAAAGAGCATACCGGGGTTAAGAGTGCCTGTGCCCTGTGTGGAAAGTAACGAGGGGAGCCGAGGTCACGAGAAGCTCCATACCGGCACACCCAGAGAAGAGCGGAAAAGCGCGAGGCCGTAGTTCCAAGCAAACAGCCTGGGCCCACGTTTCATATAAGGCAATACTGCCATCTAGCGGCTGAGTCCAGGTACTACCTTAAGAAGGAAAATACAATGAGCAGGAAAGTGCCAGGAGTGCATAAATGTAGCACAGAGAGAACAGTGAGTGCAGCAACACCGGGACACAAGGAAGGACACCGAGGCACGATGAGAGGCAGATTCAGGCTGCTTAAGTGCAGGGGAAAAGATAGGAGGCAAGGGTGCCAAATGCAATGCACAGCAGCTCTGGGAAAGCTATGACACAGTAAAGCAGAGTAGAGACATGCACAACTGCCTACGCTGAGGTGGCAGACATCTTCAAGTAAGCCCGCATGGAATCCGCAAAAGGACCTGCTGCCAAAGAAGGAATGTGGCGACGCCCACTGGCCACAGGTTGTCGCTGCAGCAGCAGGAAAAGGCAGGAGCACCACCAGAAAGACAAGGGTGATTCAGGAACCCAGCACCAGGCAAGCGCGCAGCAGCACTGGAACAGCTGCTACAATCCAGGAGGGAAGGACTGAAGAGACTGCGCAGTAAGTGCGCCCAATGAAGCAAATGAAGGGCGCAGTCAGAAGCGCGCTGAAGCAATGCGATCGCAGAGAGAAGAAGAAGAAGTGGTTGCGCAGACCACCAGAAGCACGAAGACCCGTAAGGAGGAAGAAGCCGACCTGCCAGATGGTCGCAAGGAGGAAGAAGCCGACCTGCCAGATGGTCGCAAGGAGGAAGAAGCCGACCTGCCAGATGGTCGCAAGGAGGAAGAAGCCGACCTGCCAGATGGTCGCAAGGAGGAAGAAGCCGACCCGCCAGATGGTCGCAAGGAGGAAGAAGCCGACCTGCCAGATGGTCGCAAGGATGACGCTGACTCACAAGAGGTCAGAGGGCGTAGTGACCGGCGAAGAGGTCAGGGAGAGAGAAGAGATCTGACAAGAGGTCCAACAAGAAGAATGGAGAAGAGGTCCGTGAGGAGAACGACCGAGGAGATGTCCATGAAGAGGACCACAGGAGAGGTCCGCGAAGAGGACCAGGAAGAGACGGAGGAGAAGTCTAACGACATTCACTAGAAGTCAGAAGTAAACGTACGAAAGAAGGTCGCGACGACAGGTCCAGTCACAGATCAAGGTAAAGATAGTGTCCTAGGGGAGGACAAGACCAGGGAGACACGTGTGGAGTGCACGCCACACGGAGAGGCCTGGTCAGTGCAGGAGAAAGAAGATGGGACTGGACCATGTCGCGAAAAAGAAGAAGGAAGAACGTGAAGAAGAAAAGAGAGTGGCAGGACGCCACCCAGTGAAGGAAGAAAAATAACCATGTTCATCATCCAAGTGCATCACGGATATCAAAGGAGTATCGCACCACCCGAGCGGATCACAACACTCCAGGCAACCTGAATTTAATGAGGCTGGATGCCCAGGAACCTTCTGTGTGCCCCCATGAACCTGGAGCCCGCCGAAGAAGAGCATACCCGAGCATTGGGTCATCCACCCTTGGGGTTACACGAGGCTCGGCCGTGGCCCTGGTGGGAGTTCCTCAGCGACCCCTCAGCGCGGCCTACGAAAGGCCCGCACAACCCACGCGGTCACGTGGCAATCCAGGGGCAAGGGCCTCGACGGAGTTCCTGTGAGAGGGGAATCCGAATAGGAGAGATGCATCGGCAGCAGCTCCACGACGGGCAATGGAAGCATGGAGGTCACAGTTGAAGACTGGGCATCTAAAGACCATCCGAGGAAGGCATAGACCCAAGTCCTGACGGCGAGAACATCCAGGCTGATAACATCACCCTCTGCGGCCACATGAACGACTTGGCTGTGGGTCCTGTTGGCAGTTCCTCAGCGACGCCTTCGCGCGGCTTACTCAAAGCCCGCACAGTCCACACGGTCCCATCGCAGCCCAGCAGGAAGGCCCTCCAGGAGACTCCAGTGAGAGAGGGGTCCAAGCATGAGAGGCAAGTCTGAGAGGCTCCAGTGAGAGAGGAGTCCAGGCAAGAAATGCAAGTCGGAAGTTGCTTGGCCGTCAGGAGCTCGAAAAGACCATCAAGCACAGCGCCTCCAAGAGAAGGCCTCTTGCACCGTGATCGTCTCCAACAACTAAGGTTTGTCGTACACCGGACTCTGAACACCTGCGAGATCTCCAGAGTGGATTCCATCACCGCTCCAGATGCACCGATAGTTGGACCTTGTACATAAACTCCAACACAGCGAGACCAGGCCGGTCTGAACTGTACCGCTTAGGTGGATTCCAGCTTCCTGACTTTGTGGTCTAGAACACTAACACCGCCCAGCAGATCGCCTGAAGAGACTCATTTGGTGCTGTATATTGTTGATTTGTTGTCTTGCAGGTTGGACGTTCGTTTGTTTCTTTTCATTAAATTTTGGGAGGGATGTAGTGTCCTGCTGGACACGTTCTAGTGTTTAACCCTGTGCCTCAACCACACTTTACACCCACCCACCACAGGCGTCACCAGTCAGGTGACCCTGATAATAAAAGGGGCTGAGCGCACGTGCTCATGGCCAGTTATGCACCCTAACCAACTGTGTCTGTGTGCTCTGTATACCAGCATGCGGGCCTAGCGCCCGCCAACTCTACACTGCAGAGGCGGAGGACAGAATAATGGAGGGGGAGGGCTGCCCCAATATATTAAAAAAAAAAAAAAAAAGCGCAAACACTGTAAAGCAGACACCGCGTCCGGTTAAAAAAAAACAAACAAGGCACACAAAGGGCATAGATGGGGGAGGGAGTGGGAACAATGGTGTCTGCAGATTTCTTTAATTGACATGGTGCCTGCTTCGCGCAGCGTCCATGTAGCGGGGAGGGGAAAGGGGGTGTCAGAGCATATTTAAAAGTAATAGCCATTAAAGTGAAAGTGAGGCATGGGGCATTTTATTAAAAAAAAAATACTTTAAGTAAATACGGCCAGTCGCATGTTAAGAAAGGCGTGCAGTTGCCATGAAACAGAAAGCAGAGGTTTAAAAAAAAAAACAACTGGTAAGACCTTAACTGAAATGAGCAGGGGGGGCAGCTATAGCCCAGGGTGCGAGCGCTGCATGTTCTCACAGCGACTGAATACCATGCCGTACTTGTTGCCCTAGCAATCTCTTCAACTTCTTCACACGCAGTGGTAACATGCCCTTCCCAGGCCACGGGAGAGCTGCTGCTGGTACAGCACACTCATATCGCTTTTATGCCTAGGATCCACTGCGATGAAAGCGCTGCAGCTAGCCGTGAAGCGGGGAGGGCGTTTTGGACGCAAAGTTCAACGACACGCAGCAGATGAAAAAGAAAATAGTGCGCCGAAACATGAATAGCCAAAAGTGAAAGCCCACAAGTAATAGGGCCTGTAGCCATAGGCAGAAGCCACACCCCAAGAGGAGGGACAAATATAGGAGATTAACCACAGGAAAGCAAGGATTTTTTAAGGGCACACGAAGGAACAAATGAATACAGAGGGCGTGAAGTGGGCGTGGTCTAAGCTCACAGAGGACAATACTGCATGTCGAGAGACAGCGCACGCGTGCTGTCTAGACTCGACCTAAAACCGAGCCGAGCTGCAGTCTTTTTATATTTTAATTATCGGGTACTCAAAATGCAAAAATCCTCGAAGCGTTGCCAGGGGAGTAGCTATAAACAAAGTACACCCCCACTCTTAACCATATCCCGACGGCTGTGAGTGATCAAGTGAGGCGGGCAAGCCCAGCACTCGTTTATCTGCTCCCCGAGAGAATTCTGAAAGCAATATTGATAATTGTGCATTTTACACCCCAGTTTTCAATAAATGTACTCATCCATCCATTGCTCCCCATCCTCTCTCTTCATGCATCCTTTCATCTCTTCAACCCCCTCCTTTTCCCAATTCTCCTCTCCTCGCTGCCTCTCTAACTCTTACCACGGTTCCATCACGCTATTCTCTTGAACGGTTCATGTATGTGCTTGTATTCAAGGACAAGTATCTCCATTCAAAGTCAAAGGGGCCACAGACAGTATTTAGCGCTGACCAGCTCCTCCTCTGCTGCACCCAGATTGACCACCAGCGCTACATACAGCGCTTGGAAACCCGTGCCTAACACAGGAAGATTATGAAGTAATGGAGTAACCCAATAGGCGTCACAGGACCTGGGTACAGTATATTATAAAAAGATGGTCCTTGACTGACTTTGCGAAAATGCTTTAAATCAGAAACCTAATAGGTTAGGTGCTGCCAAAAGGTCAGACACAAGTTTTAAGTACAATATATTAATGAATATACACCCTAGAGAGACAGAGTTAATTCATCAACAATATATATGAACAGAATACACCCACACATATTTTACTTAGATTGCTTCTTAGTTTTTATATATCCTGTACTCAAATACAAACATCAAACAATAGGCAATATTATTACCCGATAAGAAAAAAGGTTGCACAAGGGATAGAAAAACGTGCTCGTGAGAAGAGAGGAGAAATCAGAAGGGTTAGCGATATACACTGTTCCTTATTACAGGAGGGCACTGGTCTGTACAAGAGCCAGTATTCTTGAACCTGTCCAATGTTTTTGGTAATTCAATTTACATCACTTATGGGTGCTTGATTGCAACATCCAGTTTAGTAGGGGATAAATATGTGGAACAGGTCCTTTCTGGGGGGGATGCGTCGACGTTTCGACCCGTCTTGTGCGAAGAGGGCGATTTGAAGCCTCCGCATGCAGGTCTTCTTCAGGACGAAGGGAAGGGCAACCTTAAGCCAGTGCCAGGGCTGGCGTGGGAATGGTTAATTTCAAAATTGCTGGGAGCCAATTTAGGGCGAACCAGGCTGTAATTCCAAGGATGGAAGGTCCGCAAGGGCGGTGTGGCCACGCTGAGGGGACAACCAATAGTGAAGTCCTCATCTATTCAGTTTACTTCAATTAAAAGGGGGGATCCAATCCATTGGCAGATCCGCAAACAGCAGGCCCCACGTCTGGGGGAGACACACACAGGTCAGCTGAGGCCTGTACTCGCAGAGACAGCTCCCCGAAGTCCGACCCACGTAGCTGGGCACCGCCGCAATTTTGAAATTAACCATTCCCACGCCAGCCCTGGCACTGGCTTAAGGTTGCCCTTCCCTTCGTCCTGAAGAAGACCCGCATGGGGAGGCTTCAAATCGCCCTCTTCGCACAAGACGGGTCGAAACGTCGACGCATCCCCCCACAAAGGACCTGTTCCACATATGTATCCCCTACTAAACTGGATGTTGCAATCAAGCACCCATGAGTGATGTAAATTGAATTACCAAAAACATTGGACAGGTTCAAGAATACTGGCTCTTGTGCAGACCAGTGCCCTCCTGTAATAAGGAACAGTGTATATCTCTAACCCTTCTGATTTCTCCTCTCTTCTCACGAGCACGTTTTTCTATCCCTTGCGCAACCTTTTTCTTATCGGGTAATAATATTGCCGATTGTTTGATGTTTGTATTTGAGTACAGAATATATAAAAACTAAGAAGCAATCTAAGTAAAATATGTGTGGGTGTATTCTGTTCATATATATTGTTGATGAATTAACTCTGTCTCTCTAGGGTGTATATTCATTAATATATTGTATTTAATACTTGTGTCTGACCTTTTGGCAGCACCTAACCTATTAGGTTTCTGATTTAAAGCATTTTCGCAAAGTCAGTCAAGGACCATCTTTTCATAATATAACACAGGAAGAAGCAACGCAGGGCCTGCTGCGCTTCTCCTGTGTAGACACAGCTTTTCCAGGGTTCCCCTTCTAACATCTGAAGCCGCCACAGTAATGCTTTTGTTTACATCTCACCGATTCGCAGGGAGGAGGAGAAGGAAAGATACAAAGAGGAGCAGAGAGATGTAGAGAAAGATGAAAAGGAGGGATAAGGAGCACGAAAGAGAGAGATAGAGTGGCAGAGTCAGGGAGAGGTAAAGTGGGAAAGGGTAAGAGAAAATAAAAGCAGAAAACAAGGGAGAGACAAAGCTATAAAGACAGAAACAGAGAGCGAGTGTGATAGAGTTTGTGATTTAGGAGTGTGTGACAGAATGTGAGTGTTTGTGTGAGTTTGAGAAGGTAAATGTGTTGGGCGAGAAGGCAGCCTTAGAGCATGACCTCGGATTCTGATCATAATCATATAATTATACATCCTTGAAATCATATACATATATTTTTTTGCAGGATTGTGTCTGGATCGCATCATAGAGCACGGCTAGTGATGCCAGTCATACATCCTCAAAAACATTCAGATTTGTTGTCTGCGCGGCTGAGCTTCTAGAGACAAACTGGTCTCATGGCTCGGCTCTGGTTCGGCTCTTCAAGTTCACATGAGCTCTCTGGCTTGCTCATCTCTACTGCTTGGTGACGGCAGACCTCAGTTTCCATGCTATCTAAATTTTGCCTTCTTTACAATAAACACGTATTTATTTGTTTATTAACTTAACTGGTTTAGAAAATGGGAACCACTTGGACTTATACATCTATTAAATGTAAACGTATACATTCACGCATCGTGAGACTCCAATGAACAATAAACATTGAAAACCCCCTTTTGCAAAAAAAATAAAAGGTGGGGGGGTGTTATTGTTGGAAAGTGGATTATTGGTAGGGGCAAATGTAGGTCTGCCACTGGCAATAAGGCCACTAACACATAATAGGACTCAGCATAGCTCTTAGAAAATTATTCCCATGCTCAACCCTTGGTAGCTTGGCTGCGAGCAGGCAGGCTTAACTTCAAAGACAGGTATGTAAAGCATTTAAAAACACCAATTCAGTAAATAATTAAGACACGATGCATAATAAAAATCCAACACCAATTTATAAAAATAGGAAATATTTTTATCTTTAAAATGACACCAAAACGATAAAAATCCAATGTAGGGAACCGGGGATATGAATTGTTAAAGATTTATCACTTTATAGCACTTAGAAACATATAGCACCATGTTGGGACATCTGGTCGCGATAGACCGGCTTAAAGTCAAAGTTTCAGGCCGACCGCGATGGAGCCCTGAGCGGCTACCACTCGCGGTAGGTCCTGGTCACAGTTTTTACCTTCGGACTTAGAAACTTTTCTGGAGCTTTTTCTCGCGGGGTCCCTCGATGCTCTTCACCAGGCCGGATTCGGTGAGGGTTCGCCGGCCTCGGATATCTTCTACTCCCAGTCAAACTCTGGGTGGTCGGACCTACGGAGCTTTTAGCGGGACGAACCTGGAAGGCTTGGCCGGCTCACGGTTGAAGGCAGGCGGCTTGGCTGACCAGGTTGAGTCGGTCCCCCTATGGAGCTTTTTTTCAAAGGTGCTCCAAAGTTCTCCAGACTCCTGGAACTTCTTCCTGAAGTTCCCCAAAGGGTCCCAAAGTGTCTCAAACTCACTCCAAGGGTCTGAAAGCTCCAAGATGGTCCTTGAAAGTTTAGGACTTCAGTTCCCACAATCCACTTGGACAAAACCCTTACAAATCCACTGGTAATTCTCCAGTTTGAGGATCCTTGGTGGTGATGTTCCAGGTGAGCTCTGTTAACCTGTAGCTTGCATGGATTCCACTCTTTAGTTCTTTTACAGCAAGGTAATCCACAGGGCTGTAGTTTCAGCTGGTGCAGTCTTCAGAGGGCAGGCCTTAGAATTTGCACCCCAACTTCTCAGCATGGCAACGTCTTGCTTTCTTAAGGTTCAAGCAGCAGATCTGAGAGACTCTGCCCCTCCCAGATACTTATTCCAAGTTCTCTGGGTCAAGCAGGAGGTCACTGCTGACCAATGGGAGCAGGGCAACTCCCCAAGGATATGACCACATCCTGTAGAGTGTGGCATTATTTTGTCCCAGAGTGCACCAAATCCTCCAAATTCATAATGGCTGATTTTCCAGCAGGGAGGTAAGAGCTGGCTAAACACACCCCTAGGATGGCTACTTTCCATAGACTCTCCCCTTGCATCTGTGCATTCCTTCCATAAGCCTAGCTCTGGCTGAGGTGAAAAGTTTAGAGTTGTAAATGACACTGGTTTCTTCCCTCCTCTTTGAAGACCATGGTTTACGACTCCTCCCCTGCCCTGGCATTCCTGTGGAACAGCACACTGCCCTCCCAGAAGAGCTGGTTAACCCCAGGGGCTCTTTATCATCTCTTCGAAGCAGCCTGGCTAATCCACTTAACTCTGACCAATCAGGACAGACCACTGGAAGGCTGAATCTGGACTTACAAACAAGAAAGTCTTATAACTTCTTGTCTGTACATTTTAGGAAAAATTCAACAATATGAAATTGTTGGATTTATCACTACCTTTCTGGGAAGTCTTTGAATGGAAGTTCTATCATTCTCCTGTCAGGAGTTATTAGTTAATAACTTCTTTCCATGTTAACCTATGTGGCATGGGATTTGCAATGGGAAAAAGGACTTGGGCCATTCTTCCAATACCAGGACTTATAAAAACATATTTTATAAGTACTTCGCTTATATCTGCAGGACCCCCACCCCATGGAACAACTAGGGGAGACTTTGGGGGTTCTGAATCTGTAGAGATATTGCAGATCCTCCCTCCACAGTGCTCCTAGCATCAAAGTCGAATTTGGGCAGCACTTTATCACAATGTGGGGAGTGAAATGGGAAATTTCACTTAACCCAGGGCATATAAAACTCATTTTATAAGGATCCACCTTATAAATACCTGACCCCCCACCCTTGAGACACCTAGTGTTATGTTTACAAATACACATGTTATGTTAGGGGAGACTCTGGGGGTTCCTAATATGCCAAAACATTGTAGGTTACCCATTTTTAAACTGACCTCAGGCTTCAGCAGTGCACACATGCAAGTGCAGAAAAGGCTGCTGGCCTCTAAACTGCCATGCCCTACTATATACTAGAGTAGTAGGTATATAGGTAGTTTCAATCCCCCTGCCCTATTATGTACGAGGGGCTTATAGGGTAGGTCATGCCAATCACAGGGGTACCCCAACCCATAGTGTACCCTAGTGTATGGAGGTGTTTTCACGGTATTCTAAGTGTTTTCAGCATAGCACTGGCCCTGGGCCTGGTTAGGCAAAGCTCAGGGTCAGTCAGAGTTAGTTACCACCAGTACCATTCAGCAAAACGTTGGGGGGTGCCCAGGGCACAGGATGAATTTGCAACAGTTATAAATAGATATTAACAGCTGGCCTGAGCATTAATAGATTTTCATATATCTAGATGGAAACACTGTGCATGACATTTGTTTGGAAGCAGCACTGTATAGCTGTGAAGCACTCTGAATGTGAATAAAGATTCTGGAAACCGGACACTACTGTGTGAATCAGAGTTTCATATGGCAACTTACACTTTCAACAATCTCAGCTGAAAGGGCAAGTAAAAAAAGGGAATGACATGTATTTCCTTCTTGAACAGTGTTAAACACTGATGACAATAGAGGCGTGGCTTGCCTGGCTCCAAGATGGCCGCAGCCTGAGTGCGCTCCGGCAGCTGCCCATACCTTCCTTCAATTATCGGCGCCATCCAGGCATATGGGGGCACAATAAGTTGCAGAATACACGCAGCAGACAGAGAACTGTGATCCCTGAAGGTTTGGTGAATTAAATTGGCTCTTGTGCCTGGCGACGACGAGTGACGCAGCCGCGGCCTCTCAGGAGCCTGTGGGGAGCTACGCGAAGCAGTGGGCGTGCTACGCAGACTCGCGGCTCATCCAGGTGCTGCGACCCGGGAACCTCAGCGAGGAGAATATCGGCCTGCCCTCGGTCCGCCCCTGACAGGAGGCACTGCTGCACGATACGGAGAGTCTGTGCCTGCAATCGGAGAGAAGCTACGGTAGGGCCTACGGAGTGCGGGGGAGGCCTAATGTGACCGGCGCTGCAGCCGCCTTGATTTATGAATGGCGGGCGCTGCTAAAGGCACAGTTGGCGTGAGGAAATTGTTCTAGGCCCCCCCCCGCTTGGACAGTGCCTGTGCCTCCCGGGCGGGAGTGATCGCCGAGGGGCCTAAAGTTTATCGCAACCGCGATTGCCCTAATAACCGTAGCGTGGAACAGCGCGCAAAAGAGATCGCGGGTTCGGGTGTTGGCCCATCGCAAGGAGCGTGGCTTCAAACGATTTGAGAGGCGGCGGGGTGTGGCGGAGGACCGTGTGACTGAATTGCAGAGCCCAGTGATTACAGCTGCTGTGGGGCCCGACCACTTGCACAATATTACGTATATAAACAATTCGCACACTGGTGCTCTCTGGTGCCTGCGGTGGTTGTGTCTCTCCACCTCTACTATTTTACGACAACCGCCGGGGGCCACACAGGAGCGCTGCTTATCAGCTGTACGTCTTCCCCCCTGCGCTCTAACACCAGCCCACTGAACCGTGCAACTGGTCTGGAGGCGTGTAGGCTCCAACAGACAGGTCATACTGTTCCGCGCATAAAAAGCATTAGCGGGCTGTGCCCTCCTCATTCGACCTCTGCAATATCTGATTATTACAGACATTTTGTCCCCACCGGGAGGCATTCGGAGGCAGGCACTATGGGGAAAGGAGACAAGACACAAACCAAAATACAATTCGATCAAAGGAAATCGATCAGGAACAGAGATGAGGATTCCAACCCCCCAATTGCAGAACAGAATGAAGACTTGAATGCCACAGGAGATGATATTCAACAAATACTGGCAGCCATGCGACAGAGCTTAGCTCTCATTGATGGCAAGATGGATGCATTAGCATTCCGAATGGACGGGATGTCTGAGCGTGTAGACAAACACGCTGAAAGGCTCGGCATGGCGGAGCGCATAATATCGGAAGCCGAGGACGCACAATCTGAAATGGGGACGGTGCAAAAATAAATGGAGAAGTTGCTAACAACAATTCGGGATAAGGCAGAAGATCTCGAAGCGCGCTCTAGGCGCAACAACGTGCGCATACTGGGTTTACCTGAGACTACCGCTACTGGAAACATGGAATTATTCGTTGAGCAACTGCTGGTGTCTATGTTGGGCCGTGAAACCTTCTCTGAGGTATTTGTCGTAGAACACGCCCATTGCACTTTGGGCCCCAGGCCTCCCCCTGGTGCAGCGCCTCGCCCTTTGATCGCGAGAATTTTAAACTACAGAGATGCAGCATTGCGACGCACCAGAGATCTGAAACTCCTTAAATATGAGGGGTCAGACTTGGCTCTCTTTCCGGACTTTATCCCGCAGGTGCAAGAGGCACGCAAGAAATTTGGGCCTGTCAAACGTAAACTGAGAGAACTCCATCTCGACTATGCGATGCTATATCCGGCCAGACTCCGGGTGTACTTTGCTGGCAAATCTAACATTTACGGAGATCCTAACCTACTGCAGCAGGACCTCAAAAAATACCGTTCTGAAAAACCACGGAACTCATCCCAACCGGTGCTGGCTGAGGGGGACAGCGCACCTGAAGTCTCCGAACAAGATATGCTGCCTGAGCCGGGTGCGACGGTTGAGTGAGTGCACATTGGACTCTAGATTTGGCACAGGTATAATAATAGACAATATCCACACTGAACTTTCCTGCCCATAGACGATGTGTTGTTATCTCACCGAAATGATGCACAGACTGTAACATCACTGCACAGATATATATTGCAACTATTTAGTTGACTGGATGGAAACTCAATGAGTGTGCAGCTGTAAGTGACCTAGAAACACCTCAGGGCTGGCTGCCACTGCCTCCGTGTGTATTACACCTGGGTAGTAATTGTGGGAACACGTTTTTTAGATGGGAGGGTCTGTTTCAGGGTGGGAGGGGGGACAAGTGGGCAGTTCCAAAAGTGCCATGTCTAGGTTTTTTGATATGGAGTGGGTGGGGGGAGGGGAGTTGTTTTTGCTCAGAAGTCTATCTAACATGTCTAATGTATCAGCAGGGAATGTACACACTGAACTATGTCGCTTCACACAAGTCGCATGATGGGTCAGAATGGATGCATAAATTAACACATGTTGCAGCCCCCTAAAGCTAGAACTAAGATTAGCTTTATGTCCTGGAATGTCAGGGGCCTTAATGACCAGAGAAAAATACAAAAAGTAGTAGCCTATTTGTACAGGCATAATACTGGTGTTGCCATTTTGCAAGAAACACATCTTTCACCGAAATCAGGGCTACTGACCCCTAGAAGAATGAAAGGCACTTGCATATCAGCTGGATTCACTTCCCACGCTTAAATATCTTCACAGAACTTATTACAGCCCGGCTCGTCTATATAGATATGGGCTTATGGAGGATGACAGATGCATGAGGTGTACGGAAGCAAATGCCAATTTCACACACCTGGCCTGGGAGTGTCCTGGGATCCGCGCATTCTGGGGCGAGGTGTTCATTGCTTTGAATGACATGTTGGATCAAGTTATACCAGAATCACCGTTAGTTGCCCTCCTGGGGTTTGATAAAAACATCCCAAAAGCTGTACGCAAACTAGCCTCCATAGGTTTACTGATTGCCAAGCGCAGGATAGAAATGAGGTGGATGCGGGGCCCCTTGCCTAAGTTATCGGAATGGCATACTTATCTAGCCTACTGTTCTACGCAATCTGAGAATTATAATGCACTAATGCCTATTAAATGTCAACCTAAAGATATCTGGGGGCCATACCATACATATCTATTGAAACAAGCTGCAAACGATTCTACGCACACAGAACAGGATAGGACCGGTGTTGGGTGAGCGATGTTATTGCTAGTCGGTCAAATTATGACATATGCATATATGGGCGATATCGTTTTAAACTAAGAAGTACAATAGACTATGTTGGAATTATAAACTATTATGAAAACGAAGTGCACGTTAGTCGTACACAGGACGCAACAGTATTATCTAGTATTGAAAGGTGGGTTGTGGATTATGTGTTGTAATGATACCTACATTGGCAATATATTGCTCTATCTGCGATTGTATATGCAACATCGACCGCATCGTGTGTACATTACGATGACTGCTGGAAGGTCTCTTTACTGTCTGTTTTTCTTTGCTGAAAAATCAAAATAAAGTTTAACAAAAACCAAAATACACTGATGACAACATTGAGGTCTGAAGGATCTAATGCTGTTCACTTAGCATCCTGAAACACAAGCAATCACAAGAGCCTAGTAGCAATTCAACTGTTCTCATGTGCTTTACAAAAATAGGGGGCACATGCATTAAGGTATTTTGCAATCGCAAACAGGGCGATTCACAAAAATCGGCCGTTTGCGATCGCAAAATGGCCTTTTGCAATACATGAAACTTTTTGGGATTCGCAATTTAGGCAAATTGTGAATGCAAATAAGGAATCGCAATTTGCGATTCCCTAATGCATATGCAAGAAGCCTTTCCTAAATGCGAACTGTGCATTTAGGAAACGCTTATTAGCATCAACTTCAAGTTGATGCTAATATGTGCATACTTTGAAAAACTGCACAAAACTGCATTTTTCAAAGTGCCATGTGGCATACACATGCCCCTATGGCATTTGTGTGCCTTACATGTGCAACTTTTATTGTTAGGGGTGCCTCAGGGAGGCCTTAGGCCCTCGGGCACTCTTGCCTTTGCATGACCTAATTTACGATTACCAATTAGGTAATCGCAATTTAGGCAATGCAAGACCATTCCCACCTATGGGCCCATAGGAAAGAATGGAGTCACAGATGCAAATAGCGATTCCCTATTTGCGTTTGTGATTCTTAAGGAATCGCTATTTGCAGCCTGTTTTGATGCATTGCATTTTGCGCTTACCAAATAGCGATTTCTTAAAAATCGCTATTTGGTCATCGCAAAAGGCAACTTTGATGCATGTGACCCTATGTCTCTTCGAGGTGGACAAGTTGTGTTTTACCAAGCATAATTGTTCAGTATCGACGTTAGTGTGTTTGTGATCTGGTACAAGTACTGAAGGATAGAGCTGAATGTCTCAAAACGTGTCATGAGAATTCAGAATTCGAGTTACACAGAATACAGGTGAGAAGCAGGACAGCTGAAAGGAAAGTTTCTATTTTAAGTTGTATTCTTTCGGTGTCAGTACAATCATATTGTACATCTAACTACTTTTTACATTAGCCTCTGGAGGAGCACGATGCAAATATGTTTTACCCCTCTCGCTCATCACATAAACTAAAATACAATTTAACTGAGCGCTATCAGTTTCTTCTCGCTGTAATTTCTGATGCTTTGATAGCGGCGAGAAGGGAACAAAGTTTTTTAAACATAATAGTACTTCTATAGGAAAGGAAGGATTAAAATATTGAAATATGAAAAATAAATATGCTGAACTATGTATTGTTTCAAAGCAACTGATCTGTTTTTCTCTTTCTTTTTGTCTCTTACTACCTTGTTGAGTATCAGCTTCACCTGGCACGAAAAGTGCATTGACATATCACAATTCGCCCCCCTACCAGCCTCCAAACTTGTAAAATAAAACGATAATAAAACAGGTTTATCATCGTTTTATTTTTCAGATTCTAATGGCCGGTGAGGCTTGGGGGCGGGGCCATAGCGAGGGCAGTGACGGGAGGGAGTGGTGGGCATGTCGGTTTGGCTGACATGACCACTGAGCTGTCTCCAACCCAGCTGCTTTGCTGGGTTGGAGACAGCAAGCCCAGGCTCCCAGTCTCTCTGGTAGCGCAAATTCACGGCGCTAAGGCCAATCTTGACACAGCTTTCAATCATGAGAGTAGCATCAGGATTAGCCACAGGGGACACTGGGAGCCTGTGTGCTGCAGCAAGGAAACGCTTCAGAAGATCGGCAGGTCATTTCTTTTTTCTCCATTTCTTTAAAATGTTGTCTTCGTTGTCAGTTCCATCCCCCCGGCCCCAACCCCCTCTTTTCCCCGCCACGTCATTTTGACAGATTGGGCTGAAGGTTTAAAAACTGCAACAGTCAGACTACAATGGTAGGACTTCAGTCATGTTTGACCTGTGCTGTAGTGAATGGCACAGTTGGTACTGCCGTCCACTAGTGGCATTTAACTTCCAGGCCCTGGGTACACACTGTACCATATAGTAGGGACTCATAGGTAAGTTCAGTACACCATATAGGAGTATGCCAATTTGACCTAGTTTAAAGGGGGGCCACTGGAACTTTGCTACTGGTTAGCAGAGGTAAAGTGAACAAAGTTTTAAAGCAATCAGAAATATAGGGACCAGCAAAAGGCAAAAAATCTGGGAAGGCCATACAGAAAAGTGGATTTCCTACAGCAAGACAACATTTGTTGAACTCTCCTTGACAGCAGCCAAATAGCATTTTTAGAAACATTACTGTTGGAGCTGATACTCGTCAGGTAGAGTTTACCTAAACTTTTTGCATTTTCCGTCTGGGTTTTACCGATTCTCTTGCATGGCCTCCGGGCTCTGGGCATTTTCTCACAATAAATAAAGTGGGCGTGCCCTTCCTACCCGTGTTGGGAAGTGGCATTGACTCGCTGTTCTGAAACATGGGCCAGTCTGTCATTGCCGACCGGTGTGTGCGCACTGGCATCAATCATGATTAAACTCATGAGCAGCCTGCCATTGCAGGCTATCGTAGCTGCGCAACCACACTGATGGTGCCTGTGATTGCGTGTGCCGCCTACCATTACAGGTTAGGGCGTGCGCACCGACACCTATTTAGTTAAACCCGTGTCCAGTCTGCCGATGCAGACTCAGGTGGGTGCACTTGTACCCCTGGTGCTGGGGACTATGTGTCCATCCTGCCATTTGCAGGTCTGTATGCGCACTAGTGCACGTACGCCCAGGCAATGAGGAATACCCGTGTGTGTTTTCACTAACTATGAGGCCTGTTCTTCCCATAGATTAAAATGGGGAAGTGGTTGACATTACTTCGGGCTGCAATAGTGAATTGCAGTTCAGCAGCCTCATGATGTTTCCTTTCAATGGATTCGGCATGCCAAACCCTTTCCAAAGTAAAAGGGGCTTTAGCATAACTTGCCTAGAAATGCCACTTATAGAATATGGACATTTCTATGCTTTAAGAGTCTTGTGTGCCATGGTGTCTGGCTCCGGTGGACACCAGGGGTCGAGGGAGCACATCTCCCCAGCAACCATGATAAACCATGGGCATACCACCAGAACGACAAGACCTCTGCTATTTGAGGGCAGGATGGGATAGATTGGAGAGCGAGGTTTTGACACTTAGCCTCTCGGGGCCAGGTCATGGTCCCACTAAAGATTAAGATTTGCATTCCACGGCCCAAGGCAGACAGGCCTACAATTTAGGGGAGACATCTGTGGTTCAAACGGAAACCCCTTAAACCACCCCTAACTTCAAAGATACACAACAGTATAACTACAGGTGGCATCCTTCAGCAAAGGGGGAGATATGCTTGTGGGGATGTGGGACCAGAGAACCCGGGCTGCATTGTGCACATTGCCAGAGGACTCTGTTGTGCACATGGAGGATTACTACCCGTGAAGGGTACCGCGTGCCCTTTCTGAATAGTGGCTGGCCTGGGCCGAATACCTGCTGAAGTGTGGTGCCCTGAAGTGTGCTCTCCAAGGGCCCGTCGGCAGGCCTCCTGTTCTCCCGGAGATCTCAGGGATATCAAAGATCTCCCGTGAGGGACCTACACCATCTATCTGTGACATCTGGAGAGCGGTGCCCTCTCAAGTGCCCACATTGGCTACGGAATCCCTTTGGGTAGCGCGGTGTGAGGGTGAAATTAAGACTTGTGTCTGGAGACTGGACAGTCTAGTGTGGAGTCCCAGAAATCTTGCCTGCATCTAAGGCATGTGGTGCCTGTACCGCAGGGACCCTGACACTCATAAGCGTCTAGTTGGTGGTGAGTGGATTCACCGGTTGCAGGATCCTACGTGACTTGTTTCATCGATCGTGCCACATCTCTCTCGTGCTACACGCCACCTGCATGCTTATTGCTTGCGGTGTCCAATTCACAGGGTGCAACCCTGGGAGGTGGGAGTGTACCCGTATTAGTGCCTTATTCTACCTTATATGGCTCTGCTTAACTTACACGTGTGTGTGTGTGTGACCGTACTTGTCTGGTGCAACCTGTATCATCGTGCACCGGAAGTTGTGCCTCATTTTCAGGGAGGTACAGAATTTGCAAGTCTTCATTGTGTGTGACCGGAATTGCCTGGTGCAACACATCTCAACATGCACCAGTCATTGTGCCTCATTTCCAGGGAGGTACGAAATTTGCAACTCTTCATTTGGAGACCTGAAGTGTCTAGTAAAAACCATACCAACACGCACCAGATGCTGTGCCCGGATTGCCTGGGCACGACCCGGATCATTGTGAACTGCTCGGGGTGTCTCCTCCTACCGAGAGGCTCTCCTGTTTTACTCCCCATTCATCTGTTGTGCCCTTTTGACCCTCATCGCGGTGGACCAACTGCCCTCTCCACACCTAGCCCCTCCCGAAGACATCTTGGCGCCAGGTAGTAACAAGAGAGATTGACTGGGTTGAAGGAACGCTTCCGAAACAGTTCGGAAGTGGGTCAAGAGCCTGCGTGACTCCATTGTGTTTTGACACCTGTGGGTGAACTTACAGAGTGGCTGTTAAACTCCCCTTGTTTACGTCTACCTCCTAATTAAAACCTGCTACATATCCCCACCTGCTTCCCGAGGACCCAGATTAAGTGTGACTTTGGCCGCGTGCGGCCTAGTATCCGGGAGGCGGGGCTGGTTATCTTCTATCAGGGGTATAGGACAATTGGGGTGAACCAGAGGGTGAAGGGATCCTGGGACCATGGAGACTGCAGGGTGTTATTCATTGACCTGCTGGGTACCAGTAGCATCGCATTAGGGTATTGAGTGCGTATGTGTGTAAGAGCATTCCACACGGTCGGGGCTGATACCTGTCGCATTGTGTAGCGGTGCAGAGTGAGTGTCTGGGAGTGGAAGTGATAGTCTGTGGACTGCCTGTGATTCACAACACTTGCCGGGGGTGCCGCTTTATACATTGATTTCATGCCAAAAGCACCATACATTTGACATTGGGTTTACCCATGTGGCTCTGGCCCACGGTGCTGCTAAAAAGTGTTCTCATTTCATGTATGTACATACCTTTGATATCGTTGTGACCTGGGGTGTAGCCTATAACTGTGTGTGACTGTATTATCAGGACTGCTAGGGTGGGCCTGGGGTGGACAGCGTGTCGCACCGCATAAGGGTGCTCTCTCTCTCGGGGGGGGGGGAGTTAGATTAGGAATTGTCCACAGTGTGCATAATATTGATATCATAACAATAGGAGCGGGCCTAGTACTGCTAGTAATATTTCCAAATGTGTTTTATGCCCGAAAGTATATGATGTTCATTTTATAATGATTGAATATGTGTGTTAAATATAAACGTTATTTACATACATCCTGTGTGAAGTCTGTTTTGTGACGCTCAGTGTATTTATCGTGAGTGACTGCCATTGCCTCTGAGATAAGCTTGACTGCTCAGTGCCAAGCTACCCAAGGGTGAGTACAGGTTATACAGCAGGTGTAATCACCGGCCATTGATGGGAGCGGTAGGTTCTGCCTGGCTGGGGGCATCCCTTTAGCTAACCAGAAAGTGCTGGTTCCAACAATTACCACCCATACTTTGACTATTAAAATGTCTTAAATCAAGTCGATTGTTATTATCCGAAGAGGGTACAGGTGCAAATTTGTTAGAGGTTGAAATTGAAAACTCTGAAGCTGTTTCATTGTGGAGAGAAACATCTGCTTACAGGCAACAAGGATTTGAAGAAAACCCTGAGAGGGACTACATTAATCCTTGTCCCAAATATACAATTTGTGTTAATATTAGAAAACTACATAAATCCATGTCCCAAATTGTGTTAATATTGAAAAACTACATTAACCTGTGTCCAAAATATATAATTTGTGTTAATATTGAAAAATTGTGTTAATACTGGAAAACAAGTAGCCAACAAAATCCATTTCCTTAAAATTACTATCAATGCAGTTGCTTTCACATTCCTTTGACAAAGCACTGATCCAGGAGACATGTCTGTGCACAACTTGATGGCCACTAATGTGAGAGTGCTTCAAATGCACTGTCTTACTCTTTAATTGTGCACCATCTTCCCAAGGGTGGAACATTTGTCCAAACCAAGGCATATGACGCAGCTTGAGGTGGAATGTGTAACACTGGAGGGTCACAGCTCTTCGGCATCTGACGCAGCTTGAGGTGGAAGGTGTAACACTGGAGGGTCACAGCTCTTCGGCATATGACGCAGCTAGAGGTGGAAGGTGTAACACTGGAAGGTCCTGGCGCTTTTGCATACGACGCAGCTAGAGGTGGAAGGTCTAACACTAGAAGGTCACAGCTCTTTCGCATATGAAGCAGCTTGAGATGGAAGGTGCAACATTTGGAGGGTCATGGCTCTTTGGCATATGATGCAGCTGGAGATCAAAGGTGTAACGCTGGAGGGTCACAGCTCAAACACTCCGTCCATCGTCCCCTTTGGTATCGCTTTGTTCGCCCTAAGTTGGCAGGGTATGCCCAGACGTGGGTCCCTTGCTCACTTTGCCACTGGAGTCAAGCTAGCCTGGCTGATGACGGCTGAAATGCCAGAAACCGGTCCCAGGATGCTTGTTTCCGGTCCAGGGAAGACATGGCTTGGCAGTTCGGGCTGGACTGTTCCCATGAGGCACAGGGTCAGACTGATTTGCATATGGCCATGTCTGAACTGGGGTGGTGGAGTGAGCTAAAGAATGATGATGGATTAAACCCAGATCAGTTGACTGGGGGTGAGTGTTTGATTAGCTCAAACACTCCGTCCATCGTCCCCTTTGGTATCGCTTTGTTCGCCCTAAGTTGGCAGGGTATGCCCAGACGTGGGTCCCTTGCTCACTTTGCCACTGGAGTCAAGCTAGCCTGGCTGATGACGGCTGAAATGCCAGAAACCGGTCCCAGGATGCTTGTTTCCGGTCCAGGGAAGACATGGCTTGGCAGTTCGGGCTGGACTGTTCCCATGAGGCACAGGGTCAGACTGATTTGCATATGGCCATGTCTGAACTGGGGTGGTGGAGTGAGCTAAAGAATGATGATGGATTAAACCCAGATCAGTTGACTGGGGGTGAGTGTTTGATTAGCTCAAACACTCCGTCCATCGTCCCCTTTGGTATCGCTTGCGTCACGGCTCTTTGGCATATGATGCAGCAAGTGGCGGAAGGTGTAACACTGAAGGGTCAAGGTTCTTTGGCATATGGCGCAGCTGGAGGCGGAAGGTGTAACACTGGAGGGTCACAGTTCTTTGACATATGATGCAGCTTGAGGTGGAAGGCTCAACACTGAAGGGTCAGGGCTCTTTGACATATAACGCAGCTTGAGGTGGAAGGTGTAACACTGGAGGGTCACGGCTCTTTAGCATATGACGCAGCTTCAGGTGGAAGGTGTAACACTGGAGGGTCACGACGATTTGGCATATGGCACAGCTGGAGGTGGAAGGTGTAACACTGCAGGGTCATGGCTCTTTGGCATATGACACAGATTGAGGTGGAAGGTGTAACACTGGAGGGTCACTGCTCTTTGGCATATGAGGCATCTTGAGGTGGAATGTGCAACACTGGAGGGTCACGGCTCTTTGGCATAAGATGCAACTAGAGGTGGAAGGTGCAACACTGGAAGGTGTTGGCTCTTTGGCAAATGAAGCAGCTTGAGGTGGAAGGTGTAACACTGGAGAGTCACGGCTCTTTGGCATATGACGCAGTTTGAGGTGGAAGGTGTGACTCTGGAGGGTCACGGCTCTTTGGCATATGACGCAGCTAGAGGTGCAAGGTGTAACACTGGAAGGTGACAGCGTTTTTGCATACGACGCAGCTGGAGGTGGAAGGTGTCACACTGGAGGATCACAGCTCTTAGGCATCTGACGCAGCTTGAGGTGGGATGTGTAACACTGGAGGGTCATAGCTCTTCGGCATCTGACGCAGCTTCAGGTGGAATGTGTAACACTGGAGGGTCACAGCTCTTCGGCATCTGGTGCAGCTTGAGGTGGAATGTGTAACACTGGAGGGTCACAGCACTTTGGCATATGACGCAGCTTGAGGTGGAAGGTGTAACACTGGAGGGTAACCGCTCTTGGCATATGAAGCAGATTGAGGTGGAAGGTGTAACATTGGAGGGTCAAGGCTCTTTACATCTGACGCAGCTTGAGGTGGAAGGTGTAACACTGGAGGGTCACAACTCTTTGGCATCTGACACAGCTTGAGGTGGAAGGTGTAACACTGGATGGTCACGGCTCTTTGGCATATGATGCAGCTTGAGGTGGAAGGTGTAACACTGCAGGGTCACTGATCTTTGGCATATGATGCAGCTTGAGGTGGAAGGTGTAACACTGGAGGGTCACGGCTCTTTGGCATATGATGCAGCTTGAGGTGGAAGGTGTAACACTGGAGGGTCACTGATCTTTGGCATATGATGCAGCTTGAGGTGAAAGGTGTAACACTAGAGGGTCACGGCTCTTTGGCATATGACGCAGCTAGAGGAGGAACTTGCAACACTGGAGGGTCACGGCTCTTTGGCATATGACGCAGCTGAAGATGGAAGGTGCAAAACTGGAGGGTCACAGCTCTTTGGCATATGATGCAGCTGGAGATGAAAGGTGTAGCACTGGAAGGTCACGGCTCTTTGGCATATGATGCAGCTGGAGATGAAAGGTGTAGCACTGGAGGGTCACAGCTCTTTGGCATATGATGCAGCTTAAGCTGGAAGGTGTAACACTGGAGGGTCACGGCTCTTTGGCATATGATGCAGCTGGAGATGAAAGGTGTATACTGGATATATGACGCAGCTTGAGGTGGAAGGTGCAACACTGGAGGGTCACAGCTCTTTGGCATATGATGCAGCTGGAGATGAAAGGTGGAACGCTGGAGGGTCACGGCTCTTTGGCATATGGCGCAGCTTGAGGTGAAAGGTGTGACACTGGAGGGTCATGGCTCTTTGGCATATGACACAGCTGGAGGTAGAAGGTGTGACACTGGAGGGTCACGGCTCTTTGGCATATGATGCAGCTGGAGGTGGAAGGTGCAACACTGGAGGGTCACGGCGCTTTGGCATATGACGCAGCTGGAGGTGGAAGGTGCAACACTGGAGGGTAACTGCTCTTGGCATATGACGCAGCTTGAGGTGGAAGGTGTGACACTGGAGGGTCATGGCTCTTTGGCATATGACACAGCTGGAGGTGGAAGGTGCAACACTGGAGGGTCACGGCTCTTTGGCATATGATGCAGCTGGAGGTGAAACGTGTTACACTGGAGAGTCACGGCTCTTTGGCATATGATGCAGCTGGAGGTGGAAGGTGTGACACTGGAGGGTCACGGCTCTTTGGCATATGATGCAGCTGGAGGTGGAAGGTGTGACAGTGGAGGGTCACGGCTCTTTGGCATATGATACAGCTTGAGGTGGAAGGTGCAACACTGGAAGGTCACTGCTGTTTGGCATATGAAGCAGCTTGAGGTGGAAAGTGTAACACTGGAGGGTCACGGCTCTTTGTATCCGACGCAGCTTGAGGTGGAAGGTGTAGCACTGGAGGGTCACGGCTCTTTGTATCTGACGCAGCTTGAGGTGGAAGGTGTAACACTGGAGGGTCACGGCTCTTTGGCATATGACGCAGCTTGAGGTGGAAGGTGCAACACTGGAGGGTCATGGCTCTTTTGCATATGATGGAGCTGGAGATGAAAGGTGTAACGCTGGAGGGTCACGGCTCTTTGGCATATGATGCAGCAAGAGGCGGAAGGTGTAACACTGTTAGGGTCACGGTTCTTTGGTATATGATGTAGCTGGAGGCGGAAGGTGTAACACTGGAGGGTCACGGTTCTTTGACATATGATGCAGCTTGAGGTGGAAGGCTCAACACTGAACGGTCAGGGATCTTTGACATATAACACAGCTTGAGGTGGAAGGTGTAACACTGGAGGGTCACGGCTCTTTAGCATATGATGCAGCTTGAGGTGGAAGGTGTAACACTGGAGGGTCACGACGATTTGGCATATGACACAGCTGGAGGTGGAAGGTGTAACACTGGAGGGTCACTGCTCTTTGGCATACGAGACAGCTTGAGGTGGAATGTGTAACACTGGAGGGGCACGACTCTTTGGCATATGATGCAACTAGAGGTGGAAGGTGCAACACTGGAAGGTGTCGGTTCTTTGGCAAATGAAGCAGCTTGAGGTGGAAAGTGTAACACTGGAGAGTCAGGGCTCTTTTCGGCATATGGCGCAGCTTGAGGTGGAAGGTGTGACACTGGAGGGTCACGGCTCTTTGGTATATGACGCAGCTAGAGGTGGAAGGTGTAACACTGGAAGGTCACGGCGCTTTTGCATACGACGCAGCTGAAGGTGGAAGGTGTCACACTGGAGGGTCACAGCTCTTTGGCATATCATGCAGCTTGAGGTGGAAGGTGTAACGCTGGAGGGTCACAGCTCTTAGGCATATGACGCAGCTGGAGATGGAAGGTGCAACACTAGAGGGTCACAGCTCTTTGGCATATAACGCAGCTAGAGGTGGAACTTGCAACACTGGGGGGTCATGGCTCTTTGGCATATGACGCAGCTGGAGATGGAAGGTGCAACACTGGAGGGTCATGGCTCTTTGGCATATGATGCAGCTAGAGGTGGTAGGTGTAACACTGGAGGGTCACGGCTCTTTGGCATATGATGCAGCTTGAGGTGGAAGGTGTAACACTGGAGGGTCACGGCTCTTTGGCATATGATGCAGCTTGAGGTGAAAGGTGTAACACTGGAGGGTCACTGATCTTTGGCATATGATGCAGCTTGAGGTGAAAGGTGCAACACTAGAGGGTGACGGCTCTTTGGCATATGACGCAGCTAGAGTTGGAACTTGCAACACTGGAGGGTCACGGCTCTTTAGCATATGACGCAGCTGGAGATGGAAGGTGCAACACTGGAGGGTCATGGCTCTTTGGCATATGATGCAGCTAGAGGTGGTAGGTGTAACTCTGGAGGGTCACGGCTCTTTGGCATATGACACAGCTGGAGGTGGAAGGTGTAACACTGGAGGGTCACGGCTCTTTGGCATATGATGCAGCTGGAGACGAAAGGTGTAGCACTGGAGGGTCACGGCTCTTTGGCATATGATGCAGCTGGAGATGAAAGGTGTAGCACTGGAGGGTCACGGCTCTTTGGCATATGATGCAACTTAAGCTGGAAGGTGTAACACTGGAGGGTCACGGCTCTTTGGCATATGATGCAGCTGGAGATGAAAGGTGTAGCACTGGAGGGTCACGGTTCTTTGCCATATGATGCAGCTGGAGCTGAAATGTGTAACGCTGGAGGGTCGCAGCTATTTGGCATATGACTCAGCTTGAGGTGGAAGGTGCAACACTGGAGGGTCACAGCTCTTTGGCAGATGATGCAGCTGGAGATGAAAGGTGTAACGCTGGAGGGTCACGGCTCTTTGGCATATGGCGCAGCTTGAGGTGTAAGGTGTGACACTGGAGGGTCATGGCTCTTTGGCATATGACACAGCTAGAGGTGGTAGGTGTAACACTGGAGGGTCACGGCTCTTTGGCATATGACACAGCTGGAGGTGGAAGGTGTAACACTGGAGGGTCACGGCTCTTTGGCATATGATGCAGCTGGAGATGAAAGGTGTAGCACTGGAGGGTCATGGCTCTTTGGCATATGATGCAGCTGGAGATGAAAGGTGTAGCACTGGAGGGTCACGGCTCTTTGGCATATGATGCAGCTTAAGCTGGAAGGTGTAACACTGGAGGGTCACGGCTCTTTGGCATATGATGCAGCTGGAGATGAAAGGTGTAGCACTGGAGGGTCACGGTTCTTTGGCATATAATGCAGCTGGAGCTGAAATTTGTAACGCTGGAGGGTCAGAGCTCTTTGGCATATGACGCAGCTTGAGGTGGCAGGTGCAACACTGGAGGGTCACGGCTCTTTGGCATATGATGCAGCTGGAGATGAAAGGTGGAACGCTGGAGGGTCACGGCTCTCTGGCATATGGCGCAGCTGGAGATGAAAGGTGTAGCACTGGAAGGTCACGGCTCTTTGGCATATGATGCAGCTGGAGATGAAAGGTGTAGCACTGGAGGGTCACAGCTCTTTGGCATATGATGCAGCTTAAGCTGGAAGGTGTAACACTGGAGGGTCACGGCTCTTTGGCATATGATGCAGCTGGAGATGAAAGGTGTATACTGGATATATGACGCAGCTTGAGGTGGAAGGTGCAACACTGGAGGGTCACAGCTCTTTGCCATATGATGCAGCTGGAGATGAAAGGTGGAACGCTGGAGGGTCACGGCTCTTTGGCATATGGCGCAGCTTGAGGTGAAAGGTGTGACACTGGAGGGTCATGGCTCTTTGGCATATGACACAGCTGGAGGTAGAAGGTGTGACACTGGAGGGTCACGGCTCTTTGGCATATGATGCAGCTGGAGGTGGAAGGTGCAACACTGGAGGGTCACGGCGCTTTGGCATATGACGCAGCTGGAGGTGGAAGGTGCAACACTGGAGGGTAACTGCTCTTGGCATATGACGCAGCTTGAGGTGGAAGGTGTGACACTGGAGGGTCATGGCTCTTTGGCATATGACACAGCTGGAGGTGGAAGGTGCAACACTGGAGGGTCACGGCTCTTTGGCATATGATGCAGCTGGAGGTGAAACGTGTTACACTGGAGAGTCACGGCTCTTTGGCATATGATGCAGCTGGAGGTGGAAGGTGTGACACTGGAGGGTCACGGCTCTTTGGCATATGATGCAGCTGGAGGTGGAAGGTGTGACAGTGGAGGGTCACGGCTCTTTGGCATATGATACAGCTTGAGGTGGAAGGTGCAACACTGGAAGGTCACTGCTGTTTGGCATATGAAGCAGCTTGAGGTGGAAAGTGTAACACTGGAGGGTCACGGCTCTTTGTATCCGACGCAGCTTGAGGTGGAAGGTGTAGCACTGGAGGGTCACGGCTCTTTGTATCTGACGCAGCTTGAGGTGGAAGGTGTAACACTGGAGGGTCACGGCTCTTTGGCATATGACGCAGCTTGAGGTGGAAGGTGCAACACTGGAGGGTCATGGCTCTTTTGCATATGATGCAGCTGGAGATGAAAGGTGTAACGCTGGAGGGTCACGGCTCTTTGGCATATGATGCAGCAAGAGGCGGAAGGTGTAACACTGTTAGGGTCACGGTTCTTTGGTATATGATGTAGCTGGAGGCGGAAGGTGTAACACTGGAGGGTCACGGTTCTTTGACATATGATGCAGCTTGAGGTGGAAGGCTCAACACTGAACGGTCAGGGATCTTTGACATATAACGCAGCTTGAGGTGGAAGGTGTAACACTGGAGGGTCACGGCTCTTTAGCATATGATGCAGCTTGAGGTGGAAGGTGTAACACTGGAGGGTCACGACGATTTGGCATATGACACAGCTGGAGGTGGAAGGTGTAACACTGGAGGGTCACTGCTCTTTGGCATACGAGACAGCTTGAGGTGGAATGTGTAACACTGGAGGGGCACGACTCTTTGGCATTTGATGCAACTAGAGGTGGAAGGTGCAACACTGGAAGGTGTCGGTTCTTTGGCAAATGAAGCAGCTTGAGGTAAAAAGTGTAACACTGGAGAGTCAGGGCTCTTTTCGGCATATGGCGCAGCTTGAGGTGGAAGGTGTGACACTGGAGGGTCACGGCTCTTTGGTATATGACGCAGCTAGAGGTGGAAGGTGTAACACTGGAAGGTCACGGCGCTTTTGCATACGACGCAGCTGACGGTGGAAGGTGTCACACTGGAGGGTCACAGCTCTTTGGCATATCATGCAGCTTGAGGTGGAAGGTGTAACGCTGGAGGGTCACAGCTCTTAGGCATATGACGCAGCTGGAGATGGAAGGTGCAACACTAGAGGGTCACAGCTCTTTGGCATATGACGCAGCTAGAGGTGGAACTTGCAACACTGGGGGGTCATGGCTCTTTGGCATATGACGCAGCTGGAGATGGAAGGTGCAACACTGGAGGGTCATGGCTCTTTGGCATATGATGCAGCTAGAGGTGGTAGGTGTAACACTGGAGGGTCACGGCTCTTTGGCATATGATGCAGCTTGAGGTGGAAGGTGTAACACTGGAGGGTCACGGCTCTTTGGCATATGATGCAGCTTGAGGTGAAAGGTGTAACACTGGAGGGTCACTGATCTTTGGCATATGATGCAGCTTGAGGTGAAAGGTGCAACACTAGAGGGTGACGGCTCTTTGGCATATGACGCAGCTAGAGTTGGAACTTGCAACACTGGAGGGTCACGGCTCTTTAGCATATGACGCAGCTGGAGATGGAAGGTGCAACACTGGAGGGTCATGGCTCTTTGGCATATGATGCAGCTAGAGGTGGTAGGTGTAACTCTGGAGGGTCACGGCTCTTTGGCATATGACACAGCTGGAGGTGGAAGGTGTAACACTGGAGGGTCACGGCTCTTTGGCATATGATGCAGCTGGAGACGAAAGGTGTAGCACTGGAGGGTCACGGCTCTTTGGCATATGATGCAGCTGGAGATGAAAGGTGTAGCACTGGAGGGTCACGGCTCTTTGGCATATGATGCAGCTTAAGCTGGAAGGTGTAACACTGGAGGGTCACGGCTCTTTGGCATATGATGCAGCTGGAGATGAAAGGTGTAGCACTGGAGGGTCACGGTTCTTTGCCATATGATGCAGCTGGAGCTGAAATGTGTAACGCTGGAGGGTCGCAGCTATTTGGCATATGACTCAGCTTGAGGTGGAAGGTGCAACACTGGAGGGTCACAGCTCTTTGGCAGATGATGCAGCTCGAGATGAAAGGTGTAACGCTGGAGGGTCACGGCTCTTTGGCATATGGCGCAGCTTGAGGTGTAAGGTGTGACACTGGAGGGTCATGGCTCTTTGGCATATGACACAGCTGGAGGTGGAAGGTGTGACACTGGAGGGTCACGGCTCTTTGGCATATGATGCAGCTGGAGGTGGAAGGTGCAACACGGGAGGGTCACAGCGTTTTGGCATACGACGCAGCTAGAGGTGGAACTTGCAACACTGGAGGGTCACGGCTCTTTGGCATATGACGCAGCTGAAGATGGAAGGTGCAACACTGGAGGGTCATGGCTCTTTGGCATATGATGCAGCTAGAGGTGGTAGGTGTAACACTGGAGGGTCACGGCTCTTTGGCATATGACACAGCTGGAGGTGGAAGGTGTAACACTGGAGGGTCACGGCTCTTTGGCATATGATGCAGCTGGAGATGAAAGGTGTAGCACTGGAGGGTCATGGCTCTTTGGCATATGATGCAGCTGGAGATGAAAGGTGTAGCACTGGAGGGTCACGGCTCGTTGGCATATGATGCAGCTTAAGCTGGAAGGTGTAACACTGGAGGGTCACGGCTCTTTGGCATATGATGCAGCTGGAGATGAAAGGTGTAGCACTGGAGGGTCACGGTTCTTTGGCATATAATGCAGCTGGAGCTGAAATTTGTAACGCTGGAGGGTCACAGCTCTTTGGCATATGACGCAGCTTGAGGTGGCAGGTGCAACACTGGAGGGTCACGGCTCTTTGGCATATGATGCAGCTGGAGATGAAAGGTGGAACGCTGGAGGGTCACGGCTCTCTGGCATATGGCGCAGCTTGAGGTGAAAGGTGTGATACTGGAGGGTCACGTCTCTTTGGCATATAATGCAGCTGGAGATGAAAGGTGTAGCACTGGAGGGTCACGGCTCTTTGGCATATGATGCAGCTGGAGATGAAAGGTGTAGCACTGGAGGGTCACGGCTCTTTGGCATATGATGCAGCTTAAGCTGGAAGGTGTAACACTGGAGGGTCACAGCTCTTTGGCATATGATGCAGCTGGAGATGAAAGGTGTAGCACTGGAGGGTCACGGTTCTTTGGCATATGATGCAGCTGGAGCTGAAATGTGGAACGCTGGAGGGTCACAGCTCTTTGGCATATGACGCAGCTTGAGGTGGAAGGTGCAACACTGGAGGGTCACGGCTCTTTGGCATATGATGCAGCTGGAGATGAAAGGTGGAACGCTGGAGGGTCACGGCTCTTTGGCATATGGCACAGCTTGAGGTGAAAGGTGTGACACTGGAGGGTCATGGCTCTTTGGCATATGACACAGCTGGAGGTGGAAGGTGTGACACTGGAGTCTCACGGCTCTTTGGCATATGATGCAGCTGGAGGTGGAAGGTGCAACACTGGAGGGTCACGGCGCTTTGGCATATGACGCAGCTGGAGGTGGAAGGTGCAACACTGGAGGGTAACTGCTCTTGGCATATGACGCAGCTTGAGGTGGAAGGTGTGACCCTGGAGGGTCAAGGCTCTTTGGCATATGACACAGCTGGAGGTGGAAGGTGCAACACTGGAGGGTCACGGCTCTTTGGCATATGATGCAGCTGGAGGTGAAACGTGTTACACTGGAGAGTCACGGCTCTTTGGCATATGATGCAGCTGGAGGTGGAAGGTGTGACACTGGAGGGTCACGGCTCTTTGGCATATGATGCAGCTGGAGGTGGAAGGTGTGACAGTGGAGGGTCACAGCTCTTTGGCATATGATACAGCTTGAGGTGGAAGGTGCAACACTGGAGGGTCACTGCTGTTTGGCATATGAAGCAGCTTGAGGTGGAAAGTGTAACACTGGAGGGTCATGGCTCTTTGTATCCGACGCAGCTTGAGGTGGAAGGTGTAGCACTGGAGGGTCATGGCTCTTTGTATCTGACGCAGCTTGAGGTGGAAGGTGTAACACTGGAGGGTCACAGCTCTTTGGCATATGACGCAGCTTGAGGTGGAAGGTGCAACACTGGAGGGTCATGGCTCTTTGGCATATGATGCAGCTGGAGATGAAAGGTGTAACGCTGGAGGGTCACGGCTCTTTGGCATATGATGCAGCAAGAGGCGGAAGGTGTAACACTGTTAGGGTCACGGTTCTTTGGTATATGATGCAGCTGGAGGCCGAAGGTGTAACACTGGAGGGTCACGTTTTTTGACATATGATGCAGCTTGAGGTGGAAGGCTCAACACTGAAGGGTCAGGGATCTTTGACATATAACGCAGCTTGAGGTGGCAGGTGTAACACTGGAGGGTCACAGCTCTTTAGCATATGACGCAGCTTGAGGTGGAAGGTGTAACACTGGAGGGTCACGACGATTTGGCATATGACACAGCTGGAGGTGGAAGGTGTAACACTGCAGGGTCACGGCTCTTTGGCATATGACACAGCTTGAGGTGGAAGGTGTAACACTGGAGGGTCACTGCTCTTTGGCATATGAGGCAGCTTGAGGTGGAATGTTAACACTGGAGGGGCACGGCTCTTTGGCATATGATGCAACTAGAGGTGGAAGGTGCAACACTGGAAGGTGTCGGTTCTTTGGCAAATGAAGCAGCTTGAGGTGGAAAGTGTAACACTGGAGAGTCAGGGCTCTTTTCGGCATATGACGCAGCTTGAGGTGGAAGGTGTGACACTGGAGGGTCACAGCGCTTTTGCATACGACGCAGCTGAAGGTGGAAGGTGTCACACTGGAGGGTCACAGCTCTTTGGCATATGATGCAGCTTGAGGTGGAAGGTGTAACAATGGAGGGTCACTGATCTTTGGCATATGATGCAGCTTGAGGTGAAAGGTGTAACGCTGGAGGGTCACAGCTCTTAGGCATATGACGCAGCTGGAGATGGAAAGTGCAACACTAGAGGGTCACAGCTCTTTGGCATATGACGCAGCTGAAGATGGAAGGTGCAACACTGGAGGGTCATGGCTCTTTGGCATATGATGCAGCTAGAGGTGGTAGGTGTAACACTGGAGGGTCACGGCTCTTTGGCATATGACACAGCTGAAGGTGGAAGGTGTAACACTGGAGGGTCACGGCTCTTTGGCATATGACGCAGCTGAAGATAGAAGGTGCAACACTGGAGGGTCATGGCTCTTTGGCATATGATGCAGCTAGAGGTGGTAGGTGTAACACTGGAGGGTCACGGCTCTTTGGCATATGACACAGCTGAAGGTGGAAGGTGTAACACTGGAGGGTCACGGCTCTTTGGCATATGATGCAGCTGGAGATGAAAGGTGTAGCACTGGAGGGTCACGGCTCTTTGGCATATGATGCAGCTTGAGGTGAAAGGTGTAACGCTGGAGGGTCACAGCTCTTAGGCATATGACGCAGCTGGAGATGGAAGGTGCAACACTGGAGGGTGACGGCTCTTTGGCATATGACGCAGCTAGAGTTGGAACTTGCAACACTGGAGGGTCACGGCTCTTTAGCATATGACGCAGCTGGAGATGGAAGGTGCAACACTGGAGGGTCATGGCTCTTTGGCATATGATGCAGCTAGAGGTGGTAGGTGTAACTCTGGAGGGTCACGGCTCTTTGGCATATGACACAGCTGGAGGTGGAAGGTGTAACACTGGAGGGTCACGGCTCTTTGGCATATGATGCAGCTGGAGACGAAAGGTGTAGCACTGGAGGGTCACGGCTCTTTGGCATATGATGCAGCTGGAGATGAAAGGTGTAGCACTGGAGGGTCACGGCTCTTTGGCATATGATGCAGCTTAAGCTGGAAGGTGTAACACTGGAGGGTCACGGCTCTTTGGCATATGATGCAGCTGGAGATGAAAGGTGTAGCACTGGAGGGTCACGGTTCTTTGCCATATGATGCAGCTGGAGCTGAAATGTGTAACGCTGGAGGGTCGCAGCTATTTGGCATATGACTCAGCTTGAGGTGGAAGGTGCAACACTGGAGGGTCACAGCTCTTTGGCAGATGATGCAGCTGGAGATGAAAGGTGTAACGCTGGAGGGTCACGGCTCTTTGGCATATGGCGCAGCTTGAGGTGTAAGGTGTGACACTGGAGGGTCATGGCTCTTTGGCATATGACACAGCTGGAGGTGGAAGGTGTGACACTGGAGGGTCACGGCTCTTTGGCATATGATGCAGCTGGAGGTGGAAGGTGCAACACGGGAGGGTCACAGCGTTTTGGCATACGACGCAGCTAGAGGTGGAACTTGCAACACTGGAGGGTCACGGCTCTTTGGCATATGACGCAGCTGAAGATGGAAGGTGCAACACTGGAGGGTCATGGCTCTTTGGCATATGATGCAGCTAGAGGTGGTAGGTGTAACACTGGAGGGTCACGGCTCTTTGGCATATGACACAGCTGGAGGTGGAAGGTGTAACACTGGAGGGTCACGGCTCTTTGGCATATGATGCAGCTGGAGATGAAAGGTGTAGCACTGGAGGGTCATGGCTCTTTGGCATATGATGCAGCTGGAGATGAAAGGTGTAGCACTGGAGGGTCACGGCTCTTTGGCATATGATGCAGCTTAAGCTGGAAGGTGTAACACTGGAGGGTCACGGCTCTTTGGCATATGATGCAGCTGGAGATGAAAGGTGTAGCACTGGAGGGTCACGGTTCTTTGGCATATAATGCAGCTGGAGCTGAAATTTGTAACGCTGGAGGGTCACAGCTCTTTGGCATATGACGCAGCTTGAGGTGGCAGGTGCAACACTGGAGGGTCACGGCTCTTTGGCATATGATGCAGCTGGAGATGAAAGGTGGAACGCTGGAGGGTCACGGCTCTCTGGCATATGGCGCAGCTTGAGGTGAAAGGTGTGATACTGGAGGGTCACGTCTCTTTGGCATATAATGCAGCTGGAGATGAAAGGTGTAGCACTGGAGGGTCACGGCTCTTTGGCATATGATGCAGCTGGAGATGAAAGGTGTAGCACTGGAGGGTCACGGCTCTTTGGCATATGATGCAGCTTAAGCTGGAAGGTGTAACACTGGAGGATCACGGCTCTTTGACATATGATGCAGCTGGAGATGAAAGGTGTAGCACTGGAGGGTCACGGTTCTTTGGCATATGATGCAGCTGGAGCTGAAATGTGGAACGCTGGAGGGTCACAGCTCTTTGGCATATGTCGCAGCTTGAGGTGGAAGGTGCAACACTGGAGGGTCACGGCTCTTTGGCATATGATGCAGCTGGAGATGAAAGGTGGAACGCTGGAGGGTCACGGCTCTTTGGCATATGGCACAGCTTGAGGTGAAAGGTGTGACACTGGAGGGTCATGGCTCTTTGGCATATGACACAGCTGGAGGGGGAAGGTGTGACACTGGAGTCTCACGGCTCTTTGGCATATGATGCAGCTGGAGGTGGAAGGTGCAACACTGGAGGGTCACGGCGCTTTGGCATATGACGCAGCTGGAGGTGGAAGGTGCAACACTGGAGGGTAACTGCTCTTGGCATATGACGCAGCTTGAGGTGGAAGGTGTGACACTGGAGGGTCAAGGCTCTTTGGCATATGACACAGCTGGAGGTGGAAGGTGCAACACTGGAGGGTCACGGCTCTTTGGCATATGATGCAGCTGGAGGTGAAACGTGTTACACTGGAGAGTCACGGCTCTTTGGCATATGATGCAGCTGGAGGTGGAAGGTGTGACACTGGAGGGTCACGGCTCTTTGGCATATGATGCAGCTGGAGGTGGAAGGTGTGACAGTGGAGGGTCACAGCTCTTTGGCATATGATACAGCTTGAGGTGGAAGGTGCAACACTGGAGGGTCACTGCTGTTTGGCATATGAAGCAGCTTGAGGTGGAAAGTGTAACACTGGAGGGTCATGGCTCTTTGTATCCGACGCAGCTTGAGGTGGAAGGTGTAGCACTGGAGGGTCATGGCTCTTTGTATCTGACGCAGCTTGAGGTGGAAGGTGTAACACTGGAGGGTCACAGCTCTTTGGCATATGACGCAGCTTGAGGTGGAAGGTGCAACACTGGAGGGTCATGGCTCTTTGGCATATGATGCAGCTGGAGATGAAAGGTGTAACGCTGGAGGGTCACGGCTCTTTGGCATATGATGCAGCAAGAGGCGGAAGGTGTAACACTGTTAGGGTCACGGTTCTTTGGTATATGATGCAGCTGGAGGCCGAAGGTGTAACACTGGAGGGTCACGGTTTTTTGACATATGATGCAGCTTGAGGTGGAAGGCTCAACACTGAAGGGTCAGGGATCTTTGACATATAACGCAGCTTGAGGTGGCAGGTGTAACACTGGAGGGTCACAGCTCTTTAGCATATGACGCAGCTTGAGGTGGAAGGTGTAACACTGGAGGGTCACGACGATTTGGCATATGACACAGCTGGAGGTGGAAGGTGTAACACTGCAGGGTCACGGCTCTTTGGCATATGACACAGCTTGAGGTGGAAGGTGTAACACTGGAGGGTCACTGCTCTTTGGCATATGAGGCAGTTTGAGGTGGAATGTTAACACTGGAGGGGCACGGCTCTTTGGCATATGATGCAACTAGAGGTAGAAGGTGCAACACTGGAAGGTGTCGGTTCTTTGGCAAATGAAGCAGCTTGAGGTGGAAAGTGTAACACTGGAGAGTCAGGGCTCTTTTCGGCATATGACGCAGCTTGAGGTGGAAGGTGTGACACTGGAGGGTCACAGCGCTTTTGCATACGACGCAGCTGAAGGTGGAAGGTGTCACACTGGAGGGTCACAGCTCTTTGGCATATGATGCAGCTTGAGGTGGAAGGTGTAACAATGGAGGGTCACTGATCTTTGGCATATGATGCAGCTTGAGGTGAAAGGTGTAACGCTGGAGGGTCACAGCTCTTAGGCATATGACGCAGCTGGAGATGGAAAGTGCAACACTAGAGGGTCACAGCTCTTTGGCATATGACGCAGCTGAAGATGGAAGGTGCAACACTGGAGGGTCATGGCTCTTTGGCATATGATGCAGCTAGAGGTGGTAGGTGTAACACTGGAGGGTCACGGCTCTTTGGCATATGACACAGCTGAAGGTGGAAGGTGTAACACTGGAGGGTCACGGCTCTTTGGCATATGACGCAGCTGAAGATAGAAGGTGCAACACTGGAGGGTCATGGCTCTTTGGCATATGATGCAGCTAGAGGTGGTAGGTGTAACACTGGAGGGTCACGGCTCTTTGGCATATGACACAGCTGAAGGTGGAAGGTGTAACACTGGAGGGTCACGGCTCTTTGGCATATGATGCAGCTGGAGATGAAAGGTGTAGCACTGGAGGGTCACGGCTCTTTGGCATATGATGCAGCTTGAGGTGAAAGGTGTAACGCTGGAGGGTCACAGCTCTTAGGCATATGACGCAGCTGGAGATGGAAAGTGCAACACTAGAGGGTCACAGCTCTTTGGCATATGACGCAGCGAGAGGTGGAACTTGCAACACTGGGGGGTCATGGCTCTTTGGCATATGACGCAGCTGGAGATGGAAGGTGCAACACTGGAGGGTCATGGCTCTTTGGCATATGATGCAGCTAGAGGTGGTAGGTGTAACACTGGAGGGTCACAGCTCTTTGGCATATGATGCAGCTTGAGTCGGAAGATGTAACACTGGAGGGTCACGGCTCTTTGGCATATGATGCAGCTTGAGGTGGAACGTGTAACACTGGAGGGTCACTGATCTTTGGCATATGATGCAGCTTGAGGTGAAAGGTGCAACACTAGAGGGTCACGGCTCTTTGGCATATGACGCAGCTAGAGTTGGAACTTGCAACACTGGAGGGTCACGGCTCTTTGGCATATGACGCAGCTGGAGATGGAAGGTGCAACACTGGAGGGTCATGGCTCTTTGGCATATGATGCAGCTAGAGGTGGTAGGTGTAACACTGGAGGGTCACGGCTCTTTGGCATATGACACAGCTGGAGGTGGAAGGTGTAACACTGGAGGGTCACAGCTCTTTGGCATATGATGCAGCTGGAGATGAAAGGTGTAGCACTGGAGGGTCACGGCTCTTTGGTATATGATGCAGCTGGAGATGAAAGGTGTAGCACTGGAGGGTCATGGCTCTTTGGCATATGATGCAGCTTAAGCTGGAAGGTGTAACACTGGAGGGTCACGGCTCTTTGGCATATGATGCAGCTGGAGATGAAAGGTGTAGCACTGGATGGTCACGGTTCTTTGGCATATGATGCAGCTGGAGCTGAAATGTGTAACGCTGGAGGGTCACAGCTCTTTGGCATATGACACAACTGGAGGTGGAAGGTGTAACACTGGAGGGTCATGGCTCTTTGGCATATGATGCAGCTGGAGATGAAAGGTGTAGCACTGGAGGGTCACAGCTCTTTGGCAAATGGCGCAGCTTGAGGTGAAAGGTGTGACACTGGAGGGTCATGGCTCTTTGGCATATGGCACAGATGGAGGTGGAAGGTGCAACACGGGAGGGTCACGGCGTTTTGGCATACGACGCAGCTAGAGGTGGAACTTGCAACACTGGAGGGTCACGGCTCTTTGGCATATGACGCAGCTGAAGATGGAAGGTGCAACACTGGAGGGTCATGGCTCTTTGGCATATGCTGCAGCTAGAGGTGGTAGGTGTAACACTGGAGGGTCATGGCTCTTTGGCATATGACACAGCTGAAGGTGGAAGGTGTAACACTGGAGGGTCACGGCTCTTTGGCATATGATGCAGCTGGAGATGAAAGGTGTAGCACTGGAGGGTCACGGCTCTTTGGCATATGATGCAGCTGGAGATGAAAGGTGTAGCACTGGAGGGTCACGGCTCTTTGGCATATGATGCAGCTTAAGCTGCAAGGTGTAACACTGGAGGGTCACGGCTCTTTGGCATATGATGCAGCTGGAGATGAAAGGTGTAGCACTGGAGGGTCACGGTTCTTTGACATATGATGCAGCTGGAGCTGAAATGTGTAACGCTGGAGGGTCACAGCTCTTTGGCATATGACGCAGCTTGAGGTGGAAGGTGCAACACTGGAGGGTCACGGCTCTTTGGCATATGATGCAGCTGGAGATGAAAGGTGGAATGCTGGAGGGTCACGGCTCTTTGGCATATGGCGCAGCTTGAGGTGGAAGGTGCAACACTGGAGGGTAACTGCTCTTGGCATATGACGCAGCTTGAGGTGGAAGGTGTGACACTGGAGGGTCATGGCTCTTTGGCATATGACACAGCTGGAGGTGGAAGGTGCAACAATGGAGGGTCACGGCTCTTTGGCATATGATGCAGCTGGAGGTGGAAGGTGTGACACTGGAGGGTCACGGCTCTTTGGCATATGATGCAGCTTGAGGTGGAAGGTGCAACACTGGAGGGTCACTGCTGTTTGGCATACGAAGCAGCTTGAGGTGGAAGGTGTGACACTGGAGGGTCAAGGCTCTTTGGCATATGACACAGCTGGAGGTGGAAGGTGCAACACTGGAGGGTCACGGCTCTTTGGCATATGATGCAGCTGGAGGTGAAACGTGTTACACTGGAGAGTCACGGCTCTTTGGCATATGATGCAGCTGGAGGTGGAAGGTGTGACACTGGAGGGTCACGGCTCTTTGGCATATGATGCAGCTGGAGGTGGAAGGTGTGACAGTGGAGGGTCACAGCTCTTTGGCATATGATACAGCTTGAGGTGGAAGGTGCAACACTGGAGGGTCACTGCTGTTTGGCATATGAAGCAGCTTGAGGTGGAAAGTGTAACACTGGAGGGTCATGGCTCTTTGTATCCGACGCAGCTTGAGGTGGAAGGTGTAGCACTGGAGGGTCATGGCTCTTTGTATCTGACGCAGCTTGAGGTGGAAGGTGTAACACTGGAGGGTCACAGCTCTTTGGCATATGACGCAGCTTGAGGTGGAAGGTGCAACACTGGAGGGTCATGGCTCTTTGGCATATGATGCAGCTGGAGATGAATGGTGTAACGCTGGAGGGTCACAGCTCTTTGGCATATGATGCAGCAAGAGGCGGAAGGTGTAACACTGTTAGGGTCACGGTTCTTTGGTATATGATGCAGCTGGAGGCCGAAGGTGTAACACTGGAGGGTCACGGTTTTTTGACATATGATGCAGCTTGAGGTGGAAAGCTCAACACTGAAGGGTCAGGGATCTTTGACATATAACGCAGCTTGAGGTGGCAGGTGTAACACTGGAGGGTCACAGCTCTTTAGCATATGACGCAGCTTGAGGTGGAAGGTGTAACACTGGAGGGTCACGACGATTTGGCATATGACACAGCTTGAGGTGGAAGGTGTAACACTGGAGGGTCACTGCTCTTTGGCATATGAGGCAGCTTGAGGTGGAATGTTAACACTGGAGGGGCACGGCTCTTTGGCATATGATGCAACTAGAGGTGGAAGGTGCAACACTGGAAGGTGTCGGTTCTTTGGCAAATGAAGCAGCTTGAGGTGGAAAGTGTAACACTGGAGAGTCAGGGCTCTTTTCGGCATATGACGCAGCTTGAGGTGGAAGGTGTGACACTGGAGGGTCACAGCGCTTTTGCATATGACGCAGCTGAAGGTGGAAGGTGTCACACTGGAGGGTCACAGCTCTTTGGCATATGATGCAGCTTGAGGTGGAAGGTGTAACAATGGAGGGTCACTGATCTTTGGCATATGATGCAGCTTGAGGTGAAAGGTGTAACGCTGGAGGGTCACAGCTCTTAGGCATATGACGCAGCTGGAGATGGAAAGTGCAACACTAGAGGGTCACAGCTCTTTGGCATATGACGCAGCTGAAGATGGAAGGTGCAACACTGGAGGGTCATGGCTCTTTGGCATATGATGCAGCTAGAGGTGGTAGGTGTAACACTGGAGGGTCACGGCTCTTTGGCATATGACACAGCTGAAGGTGGAAGGTGTAACACTGGAGGGTCACGGCTCTTTGGCATATGACGCAGCTGAAGATAGAAGGTGTAACACTGGAGGGTCACGGCTCTTTGGCATATGACGCAGCTGAAGATAGAAGGTGCAACACTGGAGGGTCATGGCTCTTTGGCATATGATGCAGCTAGAGGTGGTAGGTGTAACACTGGAGGGTCACGGCTCTTTGGCATATGACACAGCTGAAGGTGGAAGGTGTAACACTGGAGGGTCACGGCTCTTTGGCATATGATGCAGCTGGAGATGAAAGGTGTAGCACTGGAGGGTCACGGCTCTTTGGCATATGATGCAGCTTGAGGTGAAAGGTGTAACGCTGGAGGGTCACAGCTCTTAGGCATATGACGCAGCTGGAGATGGAAAGTGCAACACTAGAGGGTCACAGCTCTTTGGCATATGACGCAGCGAGAGGTGGAACTTGCAACACTGGGGGGTCATGGCTCTTTGGCATATGACGCAGCTGGAGATGGAAGGTGCAACACTGGAGGATCATGGCTCTTTGGCATATGATGCAGCTAGAGGTGGTAGGTGTAACACTGGAGGGTCACAGCTCTTTGGCATATGATGCAGCTTGAGTCGGAAGGTGTAACACTGGAGGGTCACGGCTCTTTGGCATATGATGCAGCTTGAGGTGGAACGTGTAACACTGGAGGGTCACTGATCTTTGGCATATGATGCAGCTTGAGGTGAAAGGTGCAACACTAGAGGGTCACGGCTCTTTGGCATATGACGCAGCTAGAGTTGGAACTTGCAACACTGGAGGGTCACGGCTCTTTGGCATATGACGCAGCTGGAGATGGAAGGTGCAACACTGGAGGGTCATGGCTCTTTGGCATATGATGCAGCTAGAGGTGGTAGGTGTAACACTGGAGGGTCACGGCTCTTTGGCATATGACACAGCTGGAGGTGGAAGGTGTAACACTGGAGGGTCACAGCTCTTTGGCATATGATGCAGCTGGAGATGAAAGGTGTAGCACTGGAGGGTCACGGCTCTTTGGTATATGATGCAGCTGGAGATGAAAGGTGTAGCACTGGAGGGTCATGGCTCTTTGGCATATGATGCAGCTTAAGCTGGAAGGTGTAACACTGGAGGGTCACGGCTCTTTGGCATATGATGCAGCTGGAGATGAAAGGTGTAGCACTGGATGGTCACGGTTCTTTGGCATATGATGCAGCTGGAGCTGAAATGTGTAACGCTGGAGGGTCACAGCTCTTTGGCATATGACACAACTGGAGGTGGAAGGTGTAACACTGGAGGGTCATGGCTCTTTGGCATATGATGCAGCTGGAGATGAAAGGTGTAGCACTGGAGGGTCACAGCTCTTTGGCAAATGGCGCAGCTTGAGGTGAAAGGTGTGACACTGGAGGGTCATGGCTCTTTGGCATATGGCACAGATGGAGGTGGAAGGTGCAACACGGGAGGGTCACGGCGTTTTGGCATACGACGCAGCTAGAGGTGGAACTTGCAACACTGGAGGGTCACGGCTCTTTGGCATATGACGCAGCTGAAGATGGAAGGTGCAACACTGGAGGGTCATGGCTCTTTGGCATATGATGCAGCTAGAGGTGGTAGGTGTAACACTGGAGGGTCACGGCTCTTTGGCATATGACACAGCTGAAGGTGGAAGGTGTAACACTGGAGGGTCACGGCTCTTTGGCATATGATGCAGCTGGAGATGAAAGGTGTAGCACTGGAGGGTCACGGCTCTTTGGCATATGATGCAGCTGGAGATGAAAGGTGTAGCACTGGAGGGTCACGGCTCTTTGGCATATGATGCAGCTTAAGCTGCAAGGTGTAACACTGGAGGGTCACGGCTCTTTGGCATATGATGCAGCTGGAGATGAAAGGTGTAGCACTGGAGGGTCACGGTTCTTTGACATATGATGCAGCTGGAGCTGAAATGTGTAACGCTGGAGGGTCACAGCTCTTTGGCATATGACGCAGCTTGAGGTGGAAGGTGCAACACTGGAGGGTCACGGCTCTTTGGCATATGATGCAGCTGGAGATGAAAGGTGGAATGCTGGAGGGTCACGGCTCTTTGGCATATGGCGCAGCTTGAGGTGGAAGGTGCAACACTGGAGGGTAACTGCTCTTGGCATATGACGCAGCTTGAGGTGGAAGGTGTGACACTGGAGGGTCATGGCTCTTTGGCATATGACACAGCTGGAGGTGGAAGGTGCAACAATGGAGGGTCACGGCTCTTTGGCATATGATGCAGCTGGAGGTGGAAGGTGTGACACTGGAGGGTCACGGCTCTTTGGCATATGATGCAGCTTGAGGTGGAAGGTGCAACACTGGAGGGTCACTGCTGTTTGGCATACGAAGCAGCTTGAGGTGGAAGGTGTAACACTGAAGGGTCACGGCTCTTTGTATCCGACGCAGCTTGAGGTGGAAGGTGTAGCACTGGAGGGTCACGGCTCTTTGTATCTGACGCAGCTTGAGGTGGAAGGTGTAACACTGTTAGGGTCACGGTTCTTTGGTATATGATGCAGCTGGAGGCGGAAGGTGTAACACTGGAGGGTCATGGTTCTTTGACATATGATGCAGCTTGAGGTGGAAGGCTCAACACTGAAGGGTCAGGGATCTTTGACATATAACGCAGCTTGAGCTGGAAGGTGTAACACTGGAGGGTCACAGCTCTTTAGCATATGACGCAGCTTGAGGTGGAAGGTGTAACACTGGAGGGTCAAGACGATTTGGCATATGACACAGCTGGAGGTGGAAGGTGTAACACTGCAGGGTCACTGCTCTTTGGCATATGACACAGCTTGAGGTGGAAGGTGTAAAACTGGAGGGTCACTGCTCTTTGGCATATGAGGCAGCTTGAGGTGGAATGTGTAACACTGGTGGGGCACGGCTCTTTGGCATATGATGCAACTAGAGGTGGAAGGTGCAACACTGGAAGGTGTCGGTTCTTTGGCAAATGAAGCAGCTTGAGGTGGAAAGTGTTACACTGGAGAGTCAGGGCTCTTTTCGGCATATGACGCAGCTTGAGGTGGAAGGTGTGACACTGGAGGGTCACGGCTCTTTGGCATATGACGCATCTAGAGGTGGAAGGTGTAACACTGGAAGGTCACAGCGCTTTTGCATACGACGCAGCTGAAGGTGGAAGGTGTCACACTGGAGGGTCACAGTTCTTTGGCATAGGATGCAGCTTGAGGTGGAAGGTGTAACAATGGAGGGTCACTGATCTTTGGCATATGACGCAGCTGGAGATGGAAAGTGCAACACTAGAGGGTCACAGCTCTTTGGCATATGACGCAGCTAGAGGTGGAACTTGCAACACTGGGGGGTCATGGCTCTTTGGCATATGATGCAGCTAGAGGTGGTAGGTGTAACACTGGAGGGTCACGGCTCTTTGGCATATGATGCAGCTTGAGGTGGAAGGTGTAACACTGGAGGGTCACGGCTCTTTGACATATGATGCAGCTTGAGGTGGAAGGTGTAACACTGGAGGGTCACTGATCTTTGGCATATGATGCAGCTTGAGGTGAAAGGTGCAACACTAGAGGGTCATGGCTCTTTGGCATATGATGCAGCTAGAGGTGGTAGGTGTAACACTGGAGGGTCACGGCTCTTTGGCATATGATGCAGCTTGAGGTGGAAGGTGTAACACTGGAGGGTAACTGCTCTTGGCATATGACGCAGCTGGAGATGGAAGGTGCAACACTGGAGGGTCATGGCTCTTTGGCAAATGATGCAGCTAGAGGTGGTAGGTGTAACACTGGAGGGTCACGGCTCTTTGGCATATGATGCAGCTTGAGGTGGAAGGTGTAACACTGGAGGGTCACGGCTCTTTGGCATATGATGCAGCTTGAGGTGGAAGGTGTAACACTGGAGGGTCACTGATCTTTGGCATATGATGCAGCTTGAGGTGAAAGGTGCAACACTAGAGGGTCACGGCTCTTTGGCATACGACGCAGCTAGAGTTGGAACTTGCAACACTGGAGGGTCACGGCTCTTTGGCATATGAAGCAGCTGGAGGAGGAAGGTGCAACACTGGAGGGTCATGGCTCTTTGGCATATGATGCAGCTAGAGGTGGTAGGTGTAACACTGGAGGGTCATGGCTCTTTGGCATATGACACAGCTGGAGGTGGAAGGTGTAACACTGGAGGGTCACGGCTCTTTGGCATATGATGCAGCTGGAGATGAAAGGTGTAGCACTGGAGGGTCACGGCTCTTTGGCATATGATGCAGCTGGAGATGAAAGGTGTAGCACTGGAGGGTCACGGCTCTATGGCATATGATGCAGCTTAAGCTGGAAGGTGTAACACTGGAGGGTCACGGCTCTTTGGCATATGATGCAGCTGGAGATGAAAGGTGTAGCACTGGAGGGTCACGGTTCTTTGGCATATGATGCAGCTGGAGCTGAAATGTGTAACGCTTGAAGGTCACAGCTCTTTGGCATATGACGCAGCTTGAGGTGGAAGGTGCAACACTGGAGGGTCACAGCTCTTTGGCATATGATGCAGCTGGAGATGAAAGGTGTAACGCTGGAGGGTCACAGCTCTTTGGCAAATGGCGCAGCTTGAGGTGAAAGGTGTGACACTGGAGGGTCATGGCTCTTTGGCATATGACACAGCTGGAGGTGGAAGGTGTGACACTGGAGGGTCACGGCTCTTTGGCATATGATGCAGCTGGAGGTGGAAGGTGCAACACTGGAGGGTCACGGCGCTTTGGCATATGACGCAGCTAGAGGTGGAAGTTGCAACACTGGGGGGTCATGGCTCTTTGGCATATGACGCAGCTGGAGATGGAAGGTGTAACACTGGATGGTCACGGCTCTTTGGCATATGATGCAGCTTAAACTGGAAGGTGTAACACTGAAGGGTCACGGCTCTTTGGCATATGCTGCAGCTGGAGATGAAAGGTGTAGCACTGGAGGGTCACGGTTCTTTGGCATATGATGCAGCTGGAGATGAAATGTGTAACGCTGGAGGGTCACAGCTCTTTGGCATATGACGCAGCTTGAGGTGGAAGGTGCAACACTGGAGGGTCACGGCTCTTTGGCATATGATGCAGCTGGAGATTAAATTTGTAATGCTGGAGGGTGACGGCTCTTTGGCATATGGCGCAGCTTGAGGTGAAAGGTGTGAAACTGGAGGGTCATGGCTCTTTGGCATATGACACAGCTGGAGGTGGAAGGTGTGACACTGGAGGGTCACGGCTCTTTGGCATATGATGCAGCTGGAGGTATAAGGTGCAACGCTGGAGGGTCACAGCGCTTTGGCATATGACGCAGCTGGAGGTGGAAGGTGTAACACTGGAGGGTAACTGCTCTTGGCATATGTCGCAGCTTGAGGTGGAAGGTGTGACACTGGAGGGTCATGGCTCTTTGGCATATGACGCAGCTGGAGGTGGAAGGTGCAACACTGGAGGGTCACAGCTCTTTGGCAAATGATGCAGCTGGAGGTGAAACGTGTTACACTGGAGAGTCACGGCTCTTTGGCATATGATGCAGCTGGAGGTGGAAGGTGTGACACTGGAGGGTCACGGCTCTTTGGAATATGATACAGGTTGAGGTGGAAGGTGCAACACTGGAGGGTCACGGCTCTCTGGCATATGGCGCAGCTTGAGGTGAAAGGTGTGATACTGGAGGGTCACGTCTCTTTGGCATATAATGCAGCTGGAGATGAAAGGTGTAGCACTGGAGGGTCACGGCTCTTTGGCATATGATGCAGCTGGAGATGAAAGGTGTAGCACTGGAGGGTCACGGCTCTTTGGCATATGATGCAGCTTAAGCTGGAAGGTGTAACACTGGAGGGTCACGGCTCTTTGGCATATGATGCAGCTGGAGATGAAAGGTGTAGCACTGGAGGGTCACGGTTCTTTGGCATATGATGCAGCTGGAGCTGAAATGTGGAACGCTGGAGGGTCACAGCTCTTTGGCATATGACGCAGCTTGAGGTGGAAGGTGCAACACTGGAGGGTCACGGCTCTTTGGCATATGATGCAGCTGGAGATGAAAGGTGGAACGCTGGAGGGTCACGGCTCTTTGGCATATGGCACAGCTTGAGGTGAAAGGTGTGACACTGGAGGGTCATGGCTCTTTGGCATATGACACAGCTGGAGGTGGAAGGTGTGACACTGGAGTCTCAAGGCTCTTTGGCATATGATGCAGCTGGAGGTGGAAGGTGCAACACTGGAGGGTCACGGCGCTTTGGCATATGACGCAGCTGGAGGTAGAAGGTGCAACACTGGAGGGTAACTGCTCTTGGCATATGACGCAGCTTGAGGTGGAAGGTGTGACACTGGAGGGTCAAGGCTCTTTGGCATATGACACAGCTGGAGGTGGAAGGTGCAACACTGGAGGGTCACGGCTCTTTGGCATATGATGCAGCTGGAGGTGAAACGTGTTACACTGGAGAGTCACGGCTCTTTGGCATATGATGCAGCTGGAGGTGGAAGGTGTGACACTGGAGGGTCACGGCTCTTTGGCATATGATGCAGCTGGAGGTGGAAGGTGTGACAGTGGAGGGTCACAGCTCTTTGGCATATGATACAGCTTGAGGTGGAAGGTGCAACACTGGAGGGTCACTGCTGTTTGGCATATGAAGCAGCTTGAGGTGGAAGGTGTAACACTGGAGGGTCACAGCTCTTTGGCATATGACGCAGCTTGAGGTGGAAGGTGCAACACTGGAGGGTCATGGCTCTTTGGCATATGATGCAGCTGGAGATGAATGGTGTAACGCTGGAGGGTCACGGCTCTTTGGCATATGATGCAGCAAGAGGCGGAAGGTGTAACACTGTTAGGGTCACGGTTCTTTGGTATATGATGCAGCTGGAGGCCGAAGGTGTAACACTGGAGGGTCACGGTTTTTTGACATATGATGCAGCTTGAGGTGGAAGGCTCAACACTGAAGGGTCAGGGATCTTTGACATATAACGCAGCTTGAGGTGGCAGGTGTAACACTGGAGGGTCACAGCTCTTTAGCATATGACGCAGCTTGAGGTGGAAGGTGTAACACTGGAGGGTCACGACGATTTGGCATATGACACAGCTGGAGGTGGAAGGTGTAACACTGCAGGGTCACGGCTCTTTGGCATATGACACAGCTTGAGGTGGAAGGTGTAACACTGGAGGGTCACTGCTCTTTGGCATATGAGGCAGCTTGAGGTGGAATGTTAACACTGGAGGGGCACGGCTCTTTGGCATATGATGCAACTAGAGGTGGAAGGTGCAACATTGGAAGGTGTCGGTTCTTTGGCAAATGAAGCAGCTTGAGGTGGAAAGTGTAACACTGGAGAGTCAGGGCTCTTTTCGGCATATGACGCAGCTTGAGGTGGAAGGTGTGACACTGGAGGGTCACAGCGCTTTTGCATATGACGCAGCTGAAGGTGGAAGGTGTCACACTGGAGGGTCACAGCTCTTTGGCATATGATGCACCTTGAGGTGGAAGGTGTAACAATGGAGGGTCACTGATCTTTGGCATATGATGCAGCTTGAGGTGAAAGGTGTAACGCTGGAGGGTCACAGCTCTTAGGCATATGACGCAGCTGGAGATGGAAAGTGCAACACTAGAGGGTCACAGCTCTTTGGCATATGACGCAGCTGAAGATGGAAGGTGCAACACTGGAGGGTCATGGCTCTTTGGCATATGATGCAGCTAGAGGTGGTAGGTGTAACACTGGAGGGTCACGGCTCTTTGGCATATGACACAGCTGAAGGTGGAAGGTGTAACACTGGAGGGTCACGGCTCTTTGGCATATGACGCAGCTGAAGATAGAAGGTGCAACACTGGAGGGTCATGGCTCTTTGGCATATGATGCAGCTAGAGGTGGTAGGTGTAACACTGGAGGGTCACGGCTCTTTGGCATATGACACAGCTGAAGGTGGAAGGTGTAACACTGGAGGGTCACAGCTCTTTGGCATATGATGCAGCTGGAGATGAAAGGTGTAGCACTGGAGGGTCACGGCTCTTTGGCATATGATGCAGCTTGAGGTGAAAGGTGTAACGCTGGAGGGTCACAGCTCTTAAGCATATGACGCAGCTGGAGATGGAAAGTGCAACACTAGAGGGTCACAGCTCTTTGGCATATGACGCAGCGAGAGGTGGAACTTGCAACACTGGGGGGTCATGGCTCTTTGGCATATGACGCAGCTGGAGATGGAAGGTGCAACACTGGAGGGTCATGGCTCTTTGGCATATGATGCAGCTAGAGGTGGTAGGTGTAACACTGGAGGGTCACAGCTCTTTGGCATATGATGCAGCTTGAGTCGGAAGGTGTAACACTGGAGGGTCACGGCTCTTTGGCATATGATGCAGCTTGAGGTGGAACGTGTAACACTGGAGGGTCACTGATCTTTGGCATATGATGCAGCTTGAGGTGAAAGGTGCAACACTAGAGGGTCACGGCTCTTTGGCATATGACGCAGCTAGAGTTGGAACTTGCAACACTGGAGGGTCACGGCTCTTTGGCATATGACGCAGCTGGAGATGGAAGGTGCAACACTGGAGGGTCATGGCTCTTTGGCATATGATGCAGCTAGAGGTGGTAGGTGTAACACTGGAGGGTCACGGCTCTTTGGCATATGACACAGCTGGAGGTGGAAGGTGTAACACTGGAGGGTCACAGCTCTTTGGCATATGATGCAGCTGGAGATGAAAGGTGTAGCACTGGCGGGTCACGGCTCTTTGGTATATGATGCAGCTGGAGATGAAAGGTGTAGCACTGGAGGGTCATGGCTCTTTGGCATATGATGCAGCTTAAGCTGGAAGGTGTAACACTGGAGGGTCACGGCTCTTTGGCATATGATGCAGCTGGAGATGAAAGGTGTAGCACTGGATGGTCACGGTTCTTTGGCATATGATGCAGCTGGAGCTGAAATGTGTAACGCTGGAGGGTCACAGCTCTTTGGCATATGACACAACTGGAGGTGGAAGGTGTAACACTGGAGGGTCATGGCTCTTTGGCATATGATGCAGCTGGAGATGAAAGGTGTAGCACTGGAGGGTCACAGCTCTTTGGCAAATGGCGCAGCTTGAGGTGAAAGGTGTGACACTGGAGGGTCATGGCTCTTTGGCATATGGCACAGATGGAGGTGGAAGGTGCAACACGGGAGGGTCACGGCGTTTTGGCATACGACGCAGCTAGAGGTGGAACTTGCAACACTGGAGGGTCACGGCTCTTTGGCATATGACGCAGCTGAAGATGGAAGGTGCAACACTGGAGGGTCATGGCTCTTTGGCATATGATGCAGCTAGAGGTGGTAGGTGTAACACTGGAGGGTCACGGCTCTTTGGCATATGACACAGCTGAAGGTGGAAGGTGTAACACTGGAGGGTCACGGCTCTTTGGCATATGATGCAGCTGGAGATGAAAGGTGTAGCACTGGAGGGTCACGGCTCTTTGGCATATGATGCAGCTGGAGATGAAAGGTGTAGCACTGGAGGGTCACGGCTCTTTGGCATATGATGCAGCTTAAGCTGCAAGGTGTAACACTGGAGGGTCACGGCTCTTTGGCATATGATGCAGCTGGAGATGAAAGGTGTAGCACTGGAGGGTCACGGTTCTTTGACATATGATGCAGCTGGAGCTGAAATGTGTAACGCTGGAGGGTCACAGCTCTTTGGCATATGACGCAGCTTGAGGTGGAAGGTGCAACACTGGAGGGTCACGGCTCTTTGGCATATGATGCAGCTGGAGATGAAAGGTGGAATGCTGGAGGGTCACGGCTCTTTGGCATATGGCGCAGCTTGAGGTGGAAGGTGCAACACTGGAGGGTAACTGCTCTTGGCATATGACGCAGCTTGAGGTGGAAGGTGTGACACTGGAGGGTCATGGCTCTTTGGCATATGACACAGCTGGAGGTGGAAGGTGCAACACTGGAGGGTCACGGCTCTTTGGCATATGATGCAGCTGGAGGTGGAAGGTGTGACACTGGAGGGTCACGGCTCTTTGGCATATGATGCAGCTTGAGGTGGAAGGTGCAACACTGGAGGGTCACTGCTGTTTGGCATACGAAGCAGCTTGAGGTGGAAGGTGTAACACTGAAGGGTCACGGCTCTTTGTATCCGACGCAGCTTGAGGTGGAAGGTGTAGCACTGGAGGGTCACGGCTCTTTGTATCTGACGCAGCTTGAGGTGGAAGGTGTAACACTGTTAGGGTCACGGTTCTTTGGTATATGATGCAGCTGGAGGCGGAAGGTGTAACACTGGAGGGTCAAGACGATTTGGCATTTGACACAGCTGGAGGTGGAAGGTGTAACACTGCAGGGTCACGGCTCTTTGGCATATGACACAGCTTGAGGTGGAAGGTGTAAAACTGGAGGGTCACTGCTCTTTGGCATATGAGGCAGCTTGAGGTGGAATGTGTAACACTGGAGGGGCACGGCTCTTTGGCATATGATGCAACTAGAGGTGGAAGGTGCAACACTGGAAGGTGTCGGTTCTTTGGCAAATGAAGCAGCTTGAGGTGGAAAGTGTTACACTGGAGAGTCAGGGCTCTTTTCGGCATATGACGCAGCTTGAGGTGGAAGGTGTGACACTGGAGGGTCACGGCTCTTTGGCATATGACGCATCTAGAGGTGGAAGGTGTAACACTGGAAGGTCACAGCGCTTTTGCATACGACGCAGCTGAAGGTGGAAGGTGTCACACTGGAGGGTCACAGTTCTTTGGCATAGGATGCAGCTTGAGGTGGAAGGTGTAACAATGGAGGGTCACTGATCTTTGGCATATGATGCAGCTTGAAGTGAAAGGTGTAACGCTGGAGGGTCACAGCTCTTAGGCATATGACGCAGCTGGAGATGGAAAGTGCAACACTAGAGGGTCACAGCTCTTTGGCATATGACGCAGCTAGAGGTGGAACTTGCAACACTGGGGGGTCATGGCTCTTTGGCATATGATGCAGCTAGAGGTGGTAGGTGTAACACTGGAGGGTCACGGCTCTTTGGCATATGATGCAGCTTGAGGTGGAAGGTGTAACACTGGAGGGTCACGGCTCTTTGACATATGATGCAGCTTGAGGTGGAAGGTGTAACACTGGAGGGTCACTGATCTTTGGCATATGATGCAGCTTGAGGTGAAAGGTGCAACACTAGAGGGTCATGGCTCTTTGGCATATGATGCAGCTAGAGGTGGTAGGTGTAACACTGGAGGGTCACGGCTCTTTGGCATATGATGCAGCTTGAGGTGGAAGGTGTAACACTGGAGGGTAACTGCTCTTGGCATATGACGCAGCTGGAGATGGAAGGTGCAACACTGGAGGGTCATGGCTCTTTGGCAAATGATGCAGCTAGAGGTGGTAGGTGTAACACTGGAGGGTCACGGCTCTTTGGCATATGATGCAGCTTGAGGTGGAAGGTGTAACACTGGAGGGTCACGGCTCTTTGGCACATGATGCAGCTTGAGGTGGAAGGTGTAACACTGGAGGGTCACTGATCTTTGGCATATGATGCAGCTTGAGGTGAAAGGTGCAACACTAGAGGGTCACGGCTCTTTGGCATACGACGCAGCTAGAGTTGGAACTTGCAACACTGGAGGGTCACCGCTCTTTGGCATATGAAGCAGCTGGAGGAGGAAGGTGCAACACTGGAGGGTCATGGCTCTTTGGCATATGATGCAGCTAGAGGTGGTAGGTGTAACACTGGAGGGTCACGGCTCTTTGGCATATGACACAGCTGGAGGTGGAAGGTGTAACACTGGAGGGTCATGGCTCTTTGGCATATGATGCAGCTGGAGATGAAAGGTGTAGCACTGGAGGGTCACGGCTCTTTGGCATATGATGCAGCTGGAGATGAAAAGTGTAGCACTGGAGGGTCACGGCTCTATGGCATATGATGCAGCTTAAGCTGGAAGGTGTAACACTGGAGGGTCACGGCTCTTTGGCATATGATGCAGCTGGAGATGAAAGGTGTAGCACTGGAGGGTCACGGTTCTTTGGCATATGATGCAGCTGGAGCTGAAATGTGTAACGCTTGAAGGTCACAGCTCTTTGGCATATGACGCAGCTTGAGGTGGAAGGTGCAACACTGGAGGGTCACAGCTCTTTGGCATATGATGCAGCTGGAGATGAAAGGTGTAACGCTGGAGGGTCACAGCTCTTTGGCAAATGGCGCAGCTTGAGGTGAAAGGTGTGACACTGGAGGGTCATGGCTCTTTGGCATATGACACAGCTGGAGGTGGAAGGTGTGACACTGGAGGGTCACGGCTCTTTGGCATATGATGCAGCTGGAGGTGGAAGGTGCAACACTGGAGGGTCACGGCGCTTTGGCATATGACGCAGCTAGAGGTGGAAGTTGCAACACTGGGGGGTCATGGCTCTTTGGCATATGACGCAGCTGGAGATGGAAGGTGTAACACTGGATGGTCACGGCTCTTTGGCATATGATGCAGCTTAAACTGGAAGGTGTAACACTGAAGGGTCACGGCTCTTTGGCATATGCTGCAGCTGGAGATGAAAGGTGTAGCACTGGAGGGTCACGGTTCTTTGGCATATGATGCAGCTGGAGATGAAATGTGTAACGCTGGAGGGTCACAGCTCTTTGGCATATGACGCAGCTTGAGGTGGAAGGTGCAACACTGGAGGGTCACGGCTCTTTGGCATATGATGCAGCTGGAGATGAAATTTGTAATGCTGGAGGGTGACGGCTCTTTGGCATATGGCGCAGCTTGAGGTGAAAGGTGTGAAACTGGAGGGTCATGGCTCTTTGGCATATGACACAGCTTGAGGTGGAAGGTGTGACACTGGAGGGTCACGGCTCTTTGGCATATGATGCAGCTGGAGGTATAAGGTGCAACGCTGGAGGGTCACAGCGCTTTGGCATATGACGCAGCTGGAGGTGGAAGGTGTAACACTGGAGGGTAACTGCTCTTGGCATATGTCGCAGCTTGAGGTGGAAGGTGTGACACTGGAGGGTCATGGCTCTTTGGCATATGACGCAGCTGGAGGTGGAAGGTGCAACACTGGAGGGTCACAGCTCTTTGGCAAATGATGCAGCTGGAGGTGAAACGTGTTACCCTGGAGAGTCACGGCTCTTTGGCATATGATGCAGCTGGAGGTGGAAGGTGTGACACTGGAGGGTCACGGCTCTTTGGAATATGATACAGGTTGAGGTGGAAGGTGCAACACTGGAGGGTCACTGCTGTTTGGCATATGAAGCAGCTTGAGGTGGAAGGTGTAACACTGGAGGGTCACAGCTCTTTCTATCTGACGCAGCTTGAGGTGGAAGGTGTAACACTGGAGGGTCACGGCTCTTTGGCATATGACGCAGCTTGAGGTGGAAGGTGCAACACTGGAGAGTCATGGCTCTTTGGCATATGATGCAGCTGGAGATGAAAGGTGAAACGCTGGAGGGTCACGGCTCTTTGGCATATGATGCAGCAAGATGCGGAAGGTGTAACACTGTTAGGTTCACGGTTCTTTGGCATATGACGCAGCTGGAGGCGGAAGGTGTAACACTGGAGGGTCACGGTTCTTTGACATATGATGCAGCTTGAGGTGGAAGGCTCAACACTGAAGGGTCAGGGCTCAGTGACATATAACGCAGCTTGAGGTGGAAGGTGTAACACTGGAGGGTCACGGCTCTTTGGCATATGATGCAGCAAGAGGCGGAAGGTGTAACACTGGAGGGTCACGGTTCTTTGGCATATGATGCAGCTGGAGGCGGAAGGTGTAACACTGGAGGGTCACGATTCTTTGACATATGATGCAGATTGAGGTGGAAGGCTCAACACTGAAGGGTCAGGGCTCTTTGACATATAACGCAGCTTGAGGTGGAAGGTGTAACACTGGAGGGTCATGGCTCTTTAGCATATGACGCAGCTTGAGCTGGAAGGTGTAACACTGGAGGGTCACGACGATTTGGCATATGACACAGCTGGAGGTGGAAGATGTAACACTGCAGGGTCATAGCTCTTTGGCATATGACACAGCTTGAGGTGGAAGGTGTAACACTGGAGGGTCACTGTTCTGTGGCATATGAGGCAGCTTGAGGTGGAATGTGTAACACCGGAGGGTCACGGCTCTTTGGCATATGATGCAACTAGAGGTGGACGGTGCAACACTGGAAGGTGTCGGCTCTTTGGCAAATGAAGCAGCTTGAGGTGGTAGGTGTAACAATGGAGAGTCAGGGCTCTTTTTGGCATATGACGCAGCTTGAGGTGGAAGGTGTGACACTGGAGGGTCACGGCTCTTTGGCATATGATGCAGCTGGAGGTGGAAGGTGTAACACTGGAAGGTCACGGAGCTATTGCATACGACGCAGCTGGAGGTGGAAGGTGTCACACTGGAGGGTCACAGCTCTTCGGCATCTGACGCAGCTTGAGGTGGGATGTGTAACACTGGAGGGTCACAGCTCTTCGGCATCTGACGCAGCTTGAGGTGGAATGTGTAACACTGGAGGGTCACAGCTCTTCGGCATCTGGCGCAGCTTGAGGTGAAATGTGTAACACTGGAGGGTCACAGCACTTTGGCACATGACGCAGCTTGAGGTGGAAGGTGTAACACTGGAGGGTAACCGCTCTTGGCATATTTCTCAGATTGAGGTGGAAGGTGTAACATTGGAGGGTCATGGCTCTTTACATCTGACGCAGCTTGAGGTGGAAGGTGTAACACTGGAGGGTCACAGCACTTTGGCACATGACGCAGCTTGAGGTGGAAGGTGTAACACTGGAGGGTAACCGCTCTTGGCATATGACTCAGATTGAGGTGGAAGGTGTAACATTGGAGGGTCATGGCTCTTTACATCTGACGCAGCTTGAGGTGGAAGGTGTAACACTGGAGGGTCATGGCTCTTTACATCTGACGCAGCTTGAGGAGGGAGGTGCAATGCTGGAGGGTCACAGATCTTTGGCATATTGTGCAGCTTGAGGTGGAAGATGTAACACTGGAGGGTCACAGCTCTTTGGCATATGACGCAGCTGGAAGGTGCAACACTAGAGGGTCACGGCTCTTTGGCATATGACGCAGCGAAAGGTGGAACTTGCAACACTGGAGAGTCACGGTTCTTTGGCATATGACGCAGCTGGAGATGGAAGGTGCAACACTGGAGGCTCATGGCTCTTTGGCATATGATGCAGCTGGAGATGAAAGGTGTAGCACTGGAGGGTCATGGTTCTTTGGCATATGATGCAGCTGGAGATGAAATGTGTAACGCTGGAGGGTCACAGCTCTTTGGCATATGACGCAGCTTGAGGTGGAAGGTGCAACACTGGAGGGTCACGGCTCTTTGGCATATGATGCAGCTGGAGATGAAAGGTGTAACGCTGGAGGGTCACGGCTCTTTGGCATATGAAGCAGCTTGAGGTGGAAGGTGTAATACTGGAGGGTCACAGCTCTTTGGCATATGATGCAGCTTAAGCTGGAAGGTGTAACACTGGAGGGTCACAGCTCTTTGGCATATGATGCAGCTGGAGATGAAAGGTGCAACACTGGAGGGTCACGGCTCTTTGGCATATGATGCAGCTGGAGATGAAAGATGTAACGCTGGAGGGTCACGGCTCTTTGGCATATGACGCAGCTTGAGGTGGAAGGTGTGACACTGGAGGGTCATGGCTCTTTGGCATATGACACAGCTGGAGGTGGAAGGTGTGACACTGCAGGGTCACGGCTCTTTGGCATATGATGCAGCTGGAGGTGGAAGGTGCAACGCTGGAGGGTCAGGGTTCTTTGGCATATGATGCAGCTGGAGGTGGAAGGTGTGACACTGGAGGGTCAGGGCTCTTTGGCATACTATGCAGCTGGAGGTGGAAGGTGTGACACTGGAGGGTCACGGCTCTTTGTATCTGACGCAGCTTGAGGTGGAAGGTGTAACACTGGAGGGCCACGGCTCTTATTATCTGATGCAGCTTGAGGTGGAAGGTGTAACACTGGAGGGTCACAGCTCTTTGGCATATGACGGAGCTGGAGGTGGAAGGTGCAACGCTGGAGGGTCACGGCTCTTTGACATATGACGCAGCTTGAGGTGGAAGGTGTAACACTCGAGGGTCATGGCTCTTTGGCATATGACGCAGCTTGAGGTGGAAGGTGTAACACTGGAGGGTCACGGCTCTTTGGCATATGACGGAGCTGGAGGTGGCAGGTGCAATGCTGGAGGGTCACGGCTCTTTGACATATGACGCAGCTTGAGGTGGAAGGTGTAACACTGGAGGGTCATGGCTCTTTGCCATATGACGCAGCTTGAGGTGGAAGGTGTAACACTGGATGGAGGGTCACGGCTCTTTGGCATATGATGGAGCGGGAGGTGGAAGGTGTAACACTGGAGGGTCACTGCTCTTTGGCATATGACACAGCTTGAGGTGGAAGGTGTAACACTGGAGGGTCACGGCTCTTTGGCATATGACACAGCTTGAGGTGGTAGGTGTGACACTAGAGGGTCACAGCTCTTTGGCATATGATGCAGCTGGAGATGACAGGTGTAACACTGGAGGGCCACAACTCTTTGGCATCTGACACAGCTGGAGGTGGAAGGTGTAACACTGGAGGGTCACAACTCTTTGGCATCTGACGCAGCTGGAGGTGGAAGGTGCAACACTGGAGGGTCAGGGCTCTTTGGCATATGATGCAGCTTGAGGTGAAAGGTGCAACACTAGAGGGTCACGGCTCTTTGGCATATGACGCAGCTAGAGTTGGAACTTGCAACACTGGAGGGTCACGGCTCTTTGGCATATGACGCAGCTGGAGAAGGAAGGTGCAACACTGGAGGGTCATGGCTCTTTGGCATATGATGCAGCTAGAGGTGGTAGGTGTAACACTGGAGGGTCACGGCTCTTTGGCATATGACACAGCTGGAGGTGGAAGGTGTAACACTGGAGGGTCACGGCTCTTTGGCATATGATGCAGTTGGAGATGAAAGGTGTAGCACTGGAGGGTCACGGCTCTTTGGCATATGATGCAGCTGGAGATGAAAGGTGTAGCACTGGAGGGGCACGGCTCTATGGCATATGATGAAGCTTAAGCTGGAAGGTGCAACACTGGAGGGTCACGGCTCTTTGGCATATGATGCAGCTGGAGATGAAAGGTGTAGCACTGGAGGGTCACGGTTCTTTGGCATATGATGCAGCAGGAGCTGAAATGTGTACCCCTTGAGGGTCACAGCTCTTTGGCATATGACGCAGCTTGAGGTGGAAGGTGAAACACTGGAGGGTCACAGCTCTTTGGCATATGATGCAGCTGGAGATGAAAGATGTAACGCTGGAGGGTCACGGCTCTTTGGCATATGACGCAGCTTGAGGTGGAAGGTGTGACACTGGAGGGTCACAGCTCTTTGGCAAATGGCGCAGCTTGAGGTGAAAGGTGTGACATTGGAGGGTCATGGCTCTTTGGCATATGACACAGCTGGAGGTGGAAGGTGTGACACTGGAGGGTCACGGCTCTTTGGCATATGATGCAGCTGGAGGTGGAAGGTGCAACACTGGAGGGTCACGGCGCTTTGGCATATGACGCAGCTAGAGGTGGAAGTTGCAACACTGGGGGGTCATGGCTCTTTGGCATATGACGCAGCTGGAGATGGAAGGTGTAACACTGGATGGTCACGGCTCTTTGGCATATGATGCAGCTTAAGCTGGAAGGTGTAACACTGAAGGGTCACGGCTCTTTGGCATATGCTGCAGCTGGAGATGAAAGGTGTAGCACTGGAGGGTCACGGTTCTTTGGCATATGATGCAGCTGGAGATGAAATGTGTAACGCTGGAGGGTCACAGCTCTTTGGCATATGACGCAGCTTGAGGTGGAAGGTGCAACACTGGAGGGTCACGGCTCTTTGGCATATGATGCAGCTGGAGATGAAATTTGTAACGCTGGAGGGTGACGGCTCTTTGGCATATGGCGCAGCTTGAGGTGAAAGGTGTGAAACTGGAGGGTCATGGCTCTTTGGCATATGACACAGCTGGAGGTGGAAGGTGTGACACTGGAGGGTCACGGCTCTTTGGCATATGATGCAGCTGGAGGTATAAGGTGCAACGCTGGAGGGTCACAGCGCTTTGGCATATGACGCAGCTGGAGGTGGAAGGTGCAACACTGGAGGGTAACTGCTCTTGGCATATTACGTAGCTTGAGGTGGAAGGTGTGACACTGGAGGGTCATGGCTCTTTGGCATATGACACAGCTGGAGGTGGAAGGTGCAACACTGGAGGGTCACAGCTCTTTGGCAAATGATGCAGCTGGAGGTGAAACGTGTTACACTGGAGAGTCACGGCTCTTTGGCATATGATGCAGCTGGAGGTGGAAGGTGTGACACTGGAGGGTCACGGCTCTTTGGAATATGATACAGGTTGAGGTGGAAGGTGCAACACTGGAGGGTCACTGCTGTTTGGCATATGAAGCAGCTTGAGGTGGAAGGTGTAACACTGGAGGGTCATGGCTCTTTGTATCCGATGCAGCTTGAGGTGGAAGGTGTAACACTGGAGGGTCACGGCTCTTTCTATCTGACGCAGCTTGAGGTGGAAGGTGTAACACTGGAGGGTCACGGCTCTTTGGCATATGACGCAGCTTGAGGTGGAAGGTGTAACACTGGAGGGTAACTGCTCTTGGCATATGTCGCAGCTTGAGGTGGAAGGTGTGACACTGGAGGGTCATGGCTCTTTGGCATATGACACAGCTGGAGGTGGAAGGTGCAACACTGGAGGGTCACAGCTCTTTGGCAAATGATGCAGCTGGAGGTGAAACGTGTTACACTGGAGAGTCACGACTCTTTGGCATATGATGCAGCTGGAGGTGGAAGGTGTGACACTGGAGTGTCACGGCTCTTTGGAATATGATACAGGTTGAGGTGGAAGGTGCAACACTGGAGGGTCACTGCTGTTTGGCATATGAAGCAGCTTGAGGTGGAAGGTGTAACACTGGAGGGTCATGGCTCTTTGTATCCGATGCAGCTTGAGGTGGAAGATGTAACACTGGAGGGTCACAGCTCTTTCTATCTGACGCAGCTTGAGGTGGAAGGTGTAACACTGGAGGGTAACTGCTCTTGGCATATTACGTAGCTTGAGGTGGAAGGTGTGACACTGGAGGGTAACTGCTCTTGGCATATTACGTAGCTTGAGGTGGAAGGTGTAACACTGGAGGGTCACGGCTCTTTCTATCTGACGCAGCTTGAGGTGGAAGGTGTAACACTGGAGGGTCACGGCTCTTTGGCATATGACGCAGCTTGAGGTGGAAGGTGTAACACTGGAGGGTAACTGCTCTTGGCATATGTCGCAGCTTGAGGTGGAAGGTGTGACACTGGAGGGTCATGGCTCTTTGGCATATGACACAGCTGGAGGTGGAAGGTGCAACACTGGAGGGTCACAGCTCTTTGGCATATGATGCAGCTGGAGGTGAAACGTGTTACACTGGAGAGTCACGGCTCTTTGGCATATGATGCAGCTGGAGGTGGAAGGTGTGACACTGGAGGGTCACGGCTCTTTGGAATATGATACAGGTTGAGGTGGAAGGTGCAACACTGGAGGGTCACTGCTGTTTGGCATATGAAGCAGCTTGAGGTGGAAGGTGTAACACTGGAGGGTCATGGCTCTTTGTATCCGATGCAGCTTGAGGTGGAAGGTGTAACACTGGAGGGTCACGGCTCTTTCTATCTGATGCAGCTTGAGGTGGAAGGTGTAACACTGGAGGGTCACGGCTCTTTGGCATATGACGCAGCTTGAGGTGGAAGGTGCAACACTGGAGGGTCATGGCTCTTTGGCATATGATGCAGCTGGAGATGAAAGGTGAAACGCTGGAGGGTCACGGCTCTTTGGCATATGATGCAGCAAGAGGCGGAAGGTGTAACACTGTTAGGGTCACGGTTCTTTGGCATATGACGCAGCTGGAGGCGGAAGGTGTAACACTGGAGGGTCACGGTTCTTTGACATATGATGCAGCTTGAGGTGGAAGGCTCAACACTGAAGGGTCAGGGCTCAGTGACATATAACGCAGCTTGAGGTGGAAGGTGTAACACTGGAGGGTCACGGCTCTTTGGCATATGATGCAGCAAGAGGCGGAAGGTGTAACACTGGAGGGTCACGGTTCTTTGGCATATGATGCAGCTGGAGGCGGAAGGTGTAACACTGGAGGGTCACGGTTCTTTGACATATGATGCAGATTGAGGTGGAAGGCTCAACACTGAAGGGTCAGGGCTCTTTGACATATAACGCAGCTTGAGGTGGAAGGTGTAACACTGGAGGGTCATGGCTCTTTAGCATATGACGCAGCTTGAGCTGGAAGGTGTAACACTGGAGGGTCACGACGATTTGGCATATGACACAGCTGGAGGTGGAAGATATAACACTGCAGGGTCATAGCTCTTTGGCATATGACACAGCTTGAGGTGGAAGGTGTAACACTGGAGGGTCACTGTTCTGTGGCATATGAGGCAGCTTGAGGTGGAATGTGTAACACCGGAGGGTCACGGCTCTTTGGCATATGATGCAACTAGAGGTGGACGGTGCAACACTGGAAGGTGTCGGCTCTTTGGCAAATGAAGCAGCTTGAGGTGGTAGGTGTAACAATGGAGAGTCAGGGCTCTTTTCGGCATATGACGCAGCTTGAGGTGGAAGGTGTGACACTGGAGGGTCACGGCTCTTTGGCATATGATGCAGCTGGAGGTGGAAGGTGTAACACTGGAAGGTCACGGAGCTATTGCATACGACGCAGCTTGAGGTGGAAGGTGTCACACTGGAGGGTCACAGCTCTTCGGCATCTGACGCAGCTTGAGGTGGAATGTGTAACACTGGAGGGTCACAGCTCTTCGGCATCTGGCGCAGCTTGAGGTGAAATGTGTAACACTGGAGGGTCACAGCACTTTGGCACATGACGCAGCTTGAGGTGGAAGGTGTAACACTGGAGGGTAACCGCTCTTGGCATATGACTCAGATTGAGGTGGAAGGTGTAACATTGGAGGGTCGTGGCTCTTTACATCTGACGCAGCTTGAGGTGGAAGGTGTAACACTGGAGGGTCATGGCTCTTTACATCTGACGCAGCTTGAAGAGGGAGGTGCAATGCTGGAGGGTCACAGATCTTTGGCATATGATGCAGCTTGAGGTGGAAGATGTAACACTGGAGGGTCACAGCTCTTTGGCATATGACGCAGTTGGAAGGTGCAACACTAGAGGGTCACAGCTCTTTGGCATATGACGCAGCGAGAGGTGGAACTTGCAACACTGGAGAGTCACGGCTCTTTGGCATATGACGCAGCTGGAGATGGAAGGTGCAACACTGGAGGCTCATGGCTCTTTGGCATATGATGCAGCTGGAGATGAAAGGTGTAGCACTGGAGGGTCATGGTTCTTTGGCATATGATGCAGATTGAGATGAAATGTGTAACGCTGGAGGGTCACAGCTCTTTGGCATATGACGCAGCTTGAGGTGGAAGGTGCAACACTGGAGGGTCACGGCTCTTTGGCATATGATGCAGCTGGAGATGAAAGGTGTAACGCTGGAGGGTCACGGCTCTTTGGCATATGAAGCAGCTTGAGGTGGAAGGTGTAATACTGGAGGGTCACAGCTCTTTGGCATATGATGCAGCTTAAGCTGGAAGGTGTAACACTGGAGGGTCACAGCTCTTTGGCAATTGATGCAGCTGGAGATGAAAGGTGCAACACTGGAGGGTCACGGCTCTTTGGTAAATGATGCAGCTGGAGATGAAATGTGTAACGCTGGAGGGTCACATCTCTTTGGCATATGACGCAGCTTGAGGTGGAAGGTGCAACACTGGAGGGTCATGGCTCTTTGGCATATGACAGCTTTAGGTGGAAGGTGCAACACTGGAGGGTCACGGCTCTTTGGCATATGATGCAGCTGGAGATGAAAGAGGTAACGCTGGAGGGTCACGGCTCTTTGGCATATGACGCAGCTTGAGGTGGAAGGTGTGACACTGGAGGGTCATGGCTCTTTGGCATATGACACAGCTGGAGGTGGAAGGTGTGACACTGCAGGGTCACGGCTCTTTGGCATATGATGCAGCTGGAGGTGGAAGGTGCAACGCTGGAGGGTCAGGGTTCTTTGGCATATGATGCAGCTGGAGGTGAAACGTGTTACACTGGAGGGTCACGGCTCTTTGGCATATGATGCAGCTGGAGGTGGAAGGTGTGACACTGGAGGGTCAGGGCTCTTTGGCATACGATGCAGCTGGAGGTGGAAGGTGTGACACTGGAGGGTCACGGCTCTTTGTATCTGACGCAGCTTGAGGTGGAAAGTGTAACACTGGAGGGCCACGGCTCTTATTATCTGATGCAGCTTGAGGTGGAAGGTGTAACACTGGAGGGTCACGGCTCTTTGGCATATGACGGAGCTGGAGGTGGAAGGTGCAACGCTGGAGGGTCACGGCTCTTTGACATATGACGCAGCTTGAGGTGGAAGGTGTAACACTCGAGGGTCATGGCTCTTTGGCATATGACGCAGCTTGAGGTGGAAGGTGTAACACTGGAGGGTCACGGCTCTTTGGCATATGACGGAGCTGGAGGTGGCAGGTGCAATGCTGGAGGGTCACGGCTCTTTGACATATGACGCAGCTTGAGGTGGAAGGTGTAACACTGGAGGGTCATGGCTCTTTGCCATATGACGCAGCTTGAGGTGGAAGGTGTAACACTGGATGGAGGGTCACGGCTCTTTGGCATATGACGGAGCGGGAGGTGGAAGGTGTAACACTGGAGGGTCACGGCTCTTTGGCATATGACACAGCTTGAGGTGGAAGGTGTAACACTGGAGGGTCACGGCTCTTTGGCATATGACACAGCTTGAGGTGGTAGGTGTGACACTAGAGGGTCACAGCTCTTTGGCATATGATGCAGCTGGAGATGACAGGTGTAACACTGGAGGGTCACAACTCTTTGGCATCTGACACAGCTGGAGGTGGAAGGTGTAACACTGGAGGGTCACAACTCTTTGGCATCTGACGCAGCTGGAGGTGGAAGGTGCAACACTGGAGGGTCAGGGCTCTTTGGCATATGATTTACACGCATCCCATTCCACTAGTGAGGATGTGGCAGTGCCATCGTTAACCAGAAAGTAGTTAGTGAGCGCTGAACCTATTGCTGCGCGGAAAGCTTGGTCGTCTAAGGCCTCGGGGCGCAGGCGCCAGGTGGGGATCTTGGGACGCGCGCGTGACCATTGTAGCTGCACCAGCACGGGGTTGTGATCAGAGAGCTTCCTGGTGAGATATTCGCTGCTACTGATCCCCTCATGGACGTCGGTGGAGCACAAAATGGCGTCCAGACTAACATGTAATTCGTGCAGAGCTGAGAAGAAGGAGTAATCCCTGACCTCAGGGTGTTGTGCTCTCCAGGTGTCAATTAAGCCCCATTCCTGTTGCCAGTTGCGGCGTGTTTCTGCTAGTTTGTGTGCTGGTGCATCAGGGAGTGGAGGATGCGAGCGATGAAGAGTAACATCGGAAGTGCAATTGAGGTCGCCCCCCAGTAATATCGAGCCCGTGAGGACGGTCGCCAGCTTCCCAGAAAGATGGGAAAAGAAGGCTGGCTGATCTGAATTGGGCGCATATATACTACCTAGTGTTAGGTCTCTACCATCTAGCCTGCCGGCCACCACTACATATCTGCCCTCTGGGTCGATCAACTGTGTTGTGCATTGAAATGGGATACCCGCCCTTATCCATATCAGCACTCCTCTTGCGAAAGCGGAGTAGGTGGTGTAATATACCTGGCCCCTCCAGCGGCGTTGCAGCGCCTTCCCTTCCTTTGCTATTATATGGGTTTCCTGGAGGAATGCGATCTGAATGCCTCTATGAACCAAATAGGAGTGTATTTTATGACGCCGGATCATGGAGTGCATACCCCTCACATTCTACAAGAGACATTTCAAGCCTAATGGGGGTCCCATTGTCGTTGTCTGGGTTTGTGCCCATTAAATAATTTTCCCCTCATGCCACGCCTGGTTCCCCTTAACAGTACCCAACGAAAAAAACATCCCCAACTCCCACTCCCCAGGACAGGTATCGAAAAAATAGTTCCCGTCCAAACAGAACTAAAGCATATCATCATTCAATGACAGTGGCAAGGGTGGTCGCCTGAAAAGTACTGTGCTGAGTTCCCCGCATCCCTGCCTCCCCAGCAAATAATTTGGACATTAAGCCCCCACTCTGCTGAGCATTATTCATAGTGTAATGGGAGGAAGCATCAGGTTCATGGAAATTTCGCCAATGGCATAGGGACATCAGGCCCCTGGGGTCCCCTGCTTCTGCTGCCTCAGCATGGACCTCACGTGAGATCGTCGGCCGTTTGGGGCGTAACCTGTGGCAAATCTGTGCCCAGGCTGTCGTTGTCACTGCGGTCTGGAGAGGTTTCCGATCTGCCAGAGCGACGTCCACTCCCGCTCGAGGAAGGACTGGGACTTTTTTGACTATGCGTCACCACGGCCTGCAGAGCTTTGCGGCGCTCAAGGCTGAGTTCCCTGGGTGAAGGGGCATTAGATCCGAGATTATGATTGCGAGGACTCTGTGGCGGAGGGGTCGGAGCAGAGGAGCGATGGCTCACCGGTCCACGTGTCTCGAGCCAGTCCCAAGCCTCTTGTGGTGTGTGGAAGAAGCGTGTTCCCGCTGGGTCTGCCACCCGGAGCCGTGCGGGAAATAACATTGCGTAGGGCAGGCGTAATTGACGTAATTTGGCCTTGACAGCTGTGAAGGACGCTCTGTTTCGTTGAACCTCCCTCGTAAAGTCTGGGAAGATCCGAATGGTACTATTGTCAATGCGTACTTCTTGCCTTTGGCGGGCACTTTGCAAGATGTGATCTCTGTCCCGAAAATGCAACAGGGGAGCCACAATTGGAAGAGGGAGGAGCCCCTGGTTTCGGTGGTTTAGCTGGAACCCTGTGCGCCCGCTCCATGGCATAGAAGGGCGACAGGCCCACTGGAGCCACCTCAGACCTAATCCAGTCCTCCAAGAAGCGCACCATATTTGACCCTTCCGTTTTTTCTGGTACCCCGATAACGCGTATATTGTTCCTGCTGGAGCGCCCCTCACTGTCCTCATCCCGCAGTTCTAGAGTCTTTACTTTAGCTTCCAGGCCTGTGAGGGATCGACGCATCTCGTGAACTGTCTCCGGAAGGCCTCCTATTTCTTTTTCATTGGTGGCCACTCTGTCCTTAAGTTTGCGATGTTCATCCTTTAGCAGGTTTAGGTCCGTGCCGATAGCATCTATTTTCCTTTCTAGCACCTCTCTGGACGCCGTTATCGCCTGCATGATGTCGGACAATGTGGGTTTCCGGGGGGTCGAGTCACAATCTGTCACAGGCACCTCTAGCTCATCATCGGACTGGGAACCTGGGGCATCCACTCTGAGACCCTTTTCTTCTGCGTTCTCCCCATCACTAGGCCTCTCCGGTTTGGTTTCGCTGACTGACCGCCTCTAGCATCCGCCACAGTGCTGGGAGGTGATGTACGCAGGATGGAGGTGCTCACTTGTGGTAATTTCTATATGAGTACTAGGCAACGACAGCCGTCTAGCCCCCCAGGCCTCACTGGAAGTGTGCTTCTGTCCACGTCAGCAGGGCCGCCCCGAAGATCCACCTATGGTGCTACAGTTCCGCACTCTTTCTGGGAGGTCTATATTTCTCTATCCCGTCGGTGGCAGATTCATGAGTTAATGGTGGGGGTCCGTCGCCCGGAATTCCAGCAGGTGCCCCTGATTAGCAGGTGGATTACCAGGCCTCATTTACCAGTTGCTGGCATGACCCCAGTAGGAACCAGTCCCGCGGGTTCAGGGGAGGCTGCACTCGAGATCTGTAGTAGAAGACAGAGGGCCAGTGAGGGAATGCAGACCCCCCGCGAGCTCCCGCAACTCCAGCAGTCCTCTGCTCCCAGTCGCAGCGTGGCAGGGGGCCCCGTGCGAGGTGTGTACTGGTGCACTGCGGAGCCTCCCCGTGATGTCCACCGCCTCAATATCAGCCTTGGGGTAGATGGGCTGCCATCCCGGGGGAGAGCAAGCGAGAGGGAGGGGCTGCCAATGCCCAGAAGGAGTATCCACAGGGCCTGCCCAAGTCCAGTGCCCCCCCAGGGGGGGACCGTAGACGGCCCCCACAAGGATCGGCGTCCGCTCCGAGGGTGCGCTGCAGCAATGTGTGGCCCACTCCAGGGCGGGTTTTCTCACCTCTGCACTGCCCCGGGGCCTTCAGCTTCCACAGCGAGTGTCAAGTGGGCCCTCACAGGCCGCGCAGGCACCCTCTACTCGCCGGCACCTTCTGGGTGTTTCGCCGCCACTTACTGTTCTCTGGGCCCTTTTAGGGATTCAAACGCGTTCTTCCGCTGCTGCGGCCACACCAGGCAGTGTAGGCATACCCCGCTCACTGGCACCCCCGGGGCACGCCGCCATCCACCGAGTTCATGGAGCCCCAGGGCCTGTTGGTGCACTCCAGCGCCGCAGGACTTCTTCTCACACGGGCATGTTCCCGACCCCTCGCCTCTGGGTCGCCCGCCTCCACAGCAGCCGTCAGGTGAGTCCACACCGGCGGAGCAGGTACACTCCGCTCTCCGCCGTACTCCAGATTCACTGGTGCCCTCTATTGTGCTCTGGGTCCTTCCAGGAACATAGGCGCGTTCCCCCGCTGCGGCCGTCTCCTCACAACTTCTAGTATACGGGTGCCATTTTGCGGCGGCTCCCGCTGCACCGTGCCCGCTACACAGCAGCCCCGCTAGCCCTGTAACGGCGGCTTCTGCACGGTGGTAGGTTCACTGGGTTCCCTGGGGTGAAGCACTATCCCCTCTACTGACCTCAGTTCTGCCGTTTGTTGGACAGGGCAGTGTTACAGCGCCGATCTCGGCATTCACACCATCTTGTCGACTACTTCACAGCATCTGTTTTCGTCGATCACAGCCCCCGCAGTGGCAATCCCGGCACCGCTGGGTTCCCATTTCCTCGCCGGTAGTTTCGGGTGCCCTCCTGTCTAGATATCGGCTCCCCCAGGATTGTCAGGGGATCAGGATAATTAATTGCTGGGAAGCGGCGGTCGGAGCTCCTCAGCTTGCCTCCGTCCGCATCGGCTGCTGGCCACGCCCCCTGGCTCTTTGGCATATGATGCAGCTGGAGGTGAAATGTGTTACACTAGAGGGTCACGGCTCTTTGGCATATGATGCAGCTGGAGGTGGAAGGTGTGACACTGGAGGGTCACGGCTCTTTGTATCTGACGCAGCTTGAGGTGGAAGGAGTAACACTGGAGGGCCACGGCTCTTTGTATCTGATGCAGCTTGAGGTGGAAGGTGTAACACTGGAGGGTCACGGCTCTTTGGCATATGACGGATCTGGAGGTGGAAGGTGCAACGCTGGAGGGTCAGGGCTCTTTGACATATGACACAGCTTGAGGTGGAAGGTGTAACACTGAAAGGTCATGGCTCTTTGGCATATGACGCAGCTTGAGGTGGAAGGTGTAACACTGGAGGGTCTCGGCTCTTTGGCATATGACGGAGCTGGAGGTGGAAGGTGTGACACTGGAGGGTCACAGCTCTTTGGCATATGACGCAGCTTGAGGTGGGAGGTGTAACACTGGGGGGCCACGGCTCTTTGTATCTGACGCAGCTTGAGGTGGAAGGTGTAACACTGGAGGGTCACGGCTCTTTGGCATATGATGCAGCTGGAGGTGGAAGGTGTGACACTGGAGGGTCATGGCTCTTTGGCATACGATGCGGCTGGAGGTGGAAGGTGTGACACTGGAGGGTCATGGCTCTTTGTATCGGACGCAGCTTGAGGTGGAAGGTGTAGCACTGGAGGGCCACGGCTCTTTGTATCTGACGCAGCTTGAGGTGGAAGGTGTAACACTGGAGGGTCACGGCTCTTTGGCATATGACGGATCTGGAGGTGGAAGGTGCAACGCTGGAGGGTCAGGGCTCTTTGACATATGACGCTGTTTGAGGTGGAAGGTATAACACTGAAAGGTCATGGCTCTTTGGCATATGACGCAGCTTGAGGTGGAAGGTGTAACACTGGAGGGTCACGGCTCTTTGGCATATGACGGAGCTGGAGGTGGAAGGTGTGACACTGGAGGGTCACGGCTCTTTGGCATATGACGCAGCTTGAGGTGGAAGGTGTAACACTGGAGGGCCACGGCTCTTTGTATCTGATGCAGCTTGAGGTGGAAGGTGTAACACTGGAGGGTCACGGCTCTTTGGCATATGACGGAGCTTGAGGTGGAAGGTGCAACACTGGAGGGTCACGGCTCTTTGGCATATGATGCAGCTGGAGATGAAAGGTATTACGCTGGAGGGTCACGGCTCTTTGGCATATTACGCAGCTTGAGATGGAAGGTGTAACACTGGAGGGTCACTGCTCTTTGGCATATGACGCAGCTTGAGGTGGAAGGTGTAACACTGGAGGGTCACAGCTCTTTGGCATATGATGCAGCTGGAGATGAAAGGTGTAACACTGGAGGGTCACGGCTCTTTGGTAAATGATGCAGCTGGAGATGAAATGTGTAACGCTGGAGGGTCACAGCTCTTTGGCATATGACGCAGCTTGAGGTGGAAGGTGCAACACTGGAGGATCACGGCTCTTTGGCATATGACACAGCTTGTGGTGGAAGGTGCAACACTGGAGGGTCACGGCTCTTTGGCATATGATGCAGCTGGAGATGAAAGGTGTAACGCTGGAGGGTCACGGCTCTTTGGCATATGACGCAGCTTGAGGTGGAAGGTGTGACACTGGAGGGTCATGGCTCTTTGGCATATGATGCAGCTGGAGGTGAAAGGTGCAACGCTGGAGGGTCAGGGCTCTTTGGCATATGATGCAGCTGGAGGTGAAACGTTTTACACTGGAGGGTCACAGCTCTTTGGCATATGATGCAGCTGGAGGTGGAAGGTGTGACACTGGAGGGTCACGGCTCTTTGGCATATGATGCAGCTGGAGGTGGTAGGTGTGACACTGGAGGGTCACGGCTCTTTGTATCTGACGCAGCTTGAGGTGGAAGGTGTAACACTGGAGGGCCACAGCTCTTTGTATCTGTCGCAGCTTGAGGTGGAAGGTGTAACACTGGAGGGTCACAGCTCTTTGGCATATGACGGAGCTGGAGGTGGAAGGTGCAACGCTGGAGGGTCACGGCTCTTTGACATATGACGCAGCTTGAGGTGGAAGGTGTAACACTGAAAGGTCATGGCTCTTTGGCATATGACGCAGCTTGAGGTGGAAGGTGTAACACTGGAGGGTCACGGCTCTTTGGCATATGACGGAGCTGGAGGTAGAAGGTGTGACACTGGAGGTTCACAGCTCTTTGGCATATGACGCAGCTTGAGGTGGAAGGTGTAACACTGGAGGTCCACGGCTCTTTGTATCTGACGCAGCTTGAGGTGGAAGGTGTAACACTGGAGGGCCACGGCTCTTTGTATCTGACGCAGCTTGAGGTGGAAGGTGTAACACTGGAGGGTCACGGCTCTTTGGCATATGACGGATCTGGAGGTGGAAGGTGCAACGCTGGAGGGTCAGGGCTCTTTGACATATGACGCAGCTTGAGGTGGAAGGTGTAACACTGAAAGGTCATGGCTCTTTGGCATATGACGCAGCTTGAGGTGGAAGGTGTAACACTGGAGGGTCTCGGCTCTTTGGCATATGACGGAGCTGGAGGTGGAAGGTGTGACACTGGAGGGTCACGGCTCTTTGGCATATGACGCAGCTTGAGGTGGAAGGTGTAACACTGGGGGGCCACGGCTCTTTGTATCTGACGCAGCTTGAGGTGGAAGGTGTAACACTGAAGGGTCAGGGCTCTTTGGCATATGATGCAGCTGGAGGTGGAAGGTGTGACACTGGAGGGTCATGGCTCTTTGTATCTGACGCAGCTTGAGGTGGAAGGTGTAGCACTGGAGGGCCAGGGCTCTTTGTATCTGACGCAGCTTGAGGTGGAAGGTGTAACACTGGAGGGTCACGGCTCTTTGGCATATGACGGATCTGGAGGTGGAAGGTGCAACGCTGGAGGGTCAGGGCTCTTTGACATATGACGCAGTTTGAGGTGGAAGGTATAACACTGAAAGGTCATGGCTCTTTGGCATATGACGCAGCTTGAGGTGGAAGGTGGAACACTGGAGGGTCACGGCTCTTTGGCATATGACGGATCTGGAGGTGGAAGGTGCAACGCTGGAGGGTCAGGGCTCTTTGACATATGACGCAGCTTGAGGTGGAAGGTGTAACACTGAAAGGTCATGGCTCTTTGGCATATGACGCAGCTTGAGGTGGAAAGTGTAACACTGGAGGGTCTCGGCTCTTTGGCATATGACGGAGCTGGAGGTGGAAGGTGTGACACTGGAGGGTCACAGCTCTTTGGCATATGACGCAGCTTGAGGTGGAAGGTGTAACACTGGGGGGCCACGGCTCTTTGTATCTGACGCAGCTTGAGGTGGAAGGTGTAACACTGGAGGGTCACGGCTCTTTGGCATATGATGCAGCTGGAGGTGGAAGGTGTGACACTGGAGGGTCATGGCTCTTTGGCATACGATGCGGCTGGAGGTGGAAGGTGTGACACTGGAGGGTCATGGCTCTTTGTATCGGACGCAGCTTGAGGTGGAAGGTGTAGCACTGGAGGGCCACGGCTCTTTGTATCTGATGCAGCTTGAGGTGGAAGGTGTAACACTGGAGGGTCACGGCTCTTTGGCATATGACGGATCTGGAGGTGGAAGGTGCAACGCTGGAGGGTCAGGGCTCTTTGACATATGACGCTGTTTGAGGTGGAAGGTATAACACTGAAAGGTCATGGCTCTTTGGCATATGACGCAGCTTGAGGTGGAAGGTGTAACACTGGAGGGTCACGGCTCTTTGGCATATGACGGAGCTGGAGGTGGAAGGTGTGACACTGGAGGGTCACGGCTCTTTGGCATATGACGCAGCTTGAGGTGGAAGGTGTAACACTGGAGGGCCACGGCTCTTTGTATCTGATGCAGCTTGAGGTGGAAGGTGTAACACTGGAGGGTCACGGCTCTTTGGCATATGACGGAGCTTGAGGTGGAAGGTGCAACACTGGAGGGTCACGGCTCTTTGGCATATGATGCAGCTGGAGATGAAAGGTATTACGCTGGAGGGTCACGGCTCTTTGGCATATTACGCAGCTTGAGATGGAAGGTGTAACACTGGAGGGTCACTGCTCTTTGGCATATGACGCAGCTTGAGGTGGAAGGTGTAACACTGGAGGGTCACAGCTCTTTGGCATATGATGCAGCTGGAGATGAAAGGTGTAACACTGGAGGGTCACGGCTCTTTGGTAAATGATGCAGCTGGAGATGAAATGTGTAACGCTGGAGGGTCACAGCTCTTTGGCATATGACGCAGCTTGAGGTGGAAGGTGCAACACTGGAGGATCACGGCTCTTTGGCATATGACACAGCTTGTGGTGGAAGGTGCAACACTGGAGGGTCACGGCTCTTTGGCATATGATGCAGCTGGAGATGAAAGGTGTAACGCTGGAGGGTCACGGCTCTTTGGCATATGACGCAGCTTGAGGTGGAAGGTGTGACACTGGAGGGTCATGGCTCTTTGGCATATGATGCAGCTGGAGGTGAAAGGTGCAACGCTGGAGGGTCAGGGCTCTTTGGCATATGATGCAGCTGGAGGTGAAACGTTTTACACTGGAGGGTCACAGCTCTTTGGCATATGATGCAGCTGGAGGTGGAAGGTGTGACACTGGAGGGTCACGGCTCTTTGGCATATGATGCAGCTGGAGGTGGTAGGTGTGACACTGGAGGGTCACGGCTCTTTGTATCTGACGCAGCTTGAGGTGGAAGGTGTAACACTGGAGGGCCACAGCTCTTTGTATCTGTCGCAGCTTGAGGTGGAAGGTGTAACACTGGAGGGTCACAGCTCTTTGGCATATGACGGAGCTGGAGGTGGAAGGTGCAACGCTGGAGGGTCACGGCTCTTTGACATATGACGCAGCTTGAGGTGGAAGGTGTAACACTGAAAGGTCATGGCTCTTTGGCATATGACGCAGCTTGAGGTGGAAGGTGTAACACTGGAGGGTCACGGCTCTTTGGCATATGACGGAGCTGGAGGTAGAAGGTGTGACACTGGAGGTTCACAGCTCTTTGGCATATGACGCAGCTTGAGGTGGAAGGTGTAACACTGGAGGTCCACGGCTCTTTGTATCTGACGCAGCTTGAGGTGGAAGGTGTAACACTGGAGGGCCACGGCTCTTTGTATCTGACGCAGCTTGAGGTGGAAGGTGTAACACTGGAGGGTCACGGCTCTTTGGCATATGACGGATCTGGAGGTGGAAGGTGCAACGCTGGAGGGTCAGGGCTCTTTGACATATGACGCAGCTTGAGGTGGAAGGTGTAACACTGAAAGGTCATGGCTCTTTGGCATATGACGCAGCTTGAGGTGGAAGGTGTAACACTGGAGGGTCTCGGCTCTTTGGCATATGACGGAGCTGGAGGTGGAAGGTGTGACACTGGAGGGTCACGGCTCTTTGGCATATGACGCAGCTTGAGGTGGAAGGTGTAACACTGGGGGGCCACGGCTCTTTGTATCTGACGCAGCTTGAGGTGGAAGGTGTAACACTGAAGGGTCAGGGCTCTTTGGCATATGATGCAGCTGGAGGTGGAAGGTGTGACACTGGAGGGTCATGGCTCTTTGTATCTGACGCAGCTTGAGGTGGAAGGTGTAGCACTGGAGGGCCAGGGCTCTTTGTATCTGACGCAGCTTGAGGTGGAAGGTGTAACACTGGAGGGTCACGGCTCTTTGGCATATGACGGATCTGGAGGTGGAAGGTGCAACGCTGGAGGGTCAGGGCTCTTTGACATATGACGCAGTTTGAGGTGGAAGGTATAACACTGAAAGGTCATGGCTCTTTGGCATATGACGCAGCTTGAGGTGGAAGGTGGAACACTGGAGGGTCACGGCTCTTTGGCATATGACGGATCTGGAGGTGGAAGGTGCAACGCTGGAGGGTCAGGGCTCTTTGACATATGACGCAGCTTGAGGTGGAAGGTGTAACACTGAAAGGTCATGGCTCTTTGGCATATGACGCAGCTTGAGGTGGAAAGTGTAACACTGGAGGGTCTCGGCTCTTTGGCATATGACGGAGCTGGAGGTGGAAGGTGTGACACTGGAGGGTCACAGCTCTTTGGCATATGACGCAGCTTGAGGTGGAAGGTGTAACACTGGGGGCCACGGCTCTTTGTATCTGACGCAGCTTGAGGTGGAAGGTGTAACACTGGAGGGTCACGGCTCTTTGGCATATGATGCAGCTGGAGGTGGAAGGTGTGACACTGGAGGGTCATGGCTCTTTGGCATACGATGCGGCTGGAGGTGGAAGGTGTGACACTGGAGGGTCATGGCTCTTTGTATCGGACGCAGCTTGAGGTGGAAGGTGTAGCACTGGAGGGCCACGGCTCTTTGTATCTGATGCAGCTTGAGGTGGAAGGTGTAACACTGGAGGGTCACGGCTCTTTGGCATATGACGGATCTGGAGGTGGAAGGTGCAACGCTGGAGGGTCAGGGCTCTTTGACATATGACGCTGTTTGAGGTGGAAGGTATAACACTGAAAGGTCATGGCTCTTTGGCATATGACGCAGCTTGAGGTGGAAGGTGTAACACTGGAGGGTCACGGCTCTTTGGCATATGACGGAGCTGGAGGTGGAAGGTGTGACACTGGAGGGTCACGGCTCTTTGGCATATGACGCAGCTTGAGGTGGAAGGTGTAACACTGGAGGGCCACGGCTCTTTGTATCTGATGCAGCTTGAGGTGGAAGGTGTAACACTGGAGGGTCACGGCTCTTTGGCATATGACGGAGCTTGAGGTGGAAGGTGCAACACTGGAGGGTCACGGCTCTTTGGCATATGATGCAGCTGGAGATGAAAGGTATTACGCTGGAGGGTCACGGCTCTTTGGCATATTACGCAGCTTGAGATGGAAGGTGTAACACTGGAGGGTCACTGCTCTTTGGCATATGACGCAGCTTGAGGTGGAAGGTGTAACACTGGAGGGTCACAGCTCTTTGGCATATGATGCAGCTGGAGATGAAAGGTGTAACACTGGAGGGTCACGGCTCTTTGGTAAATGATGCAGCTGGAGATGAAATGTGTAACGCTGGAGGGTCACAGCTCTTTGGCATATGACGCAGCTTGAGGTGGAAGGTGCAACACTGGAGGATCACGGCTCTTTGGCATATGACACAGCTTGTGGTGGAAGGTGCAACACTGGAGGGTCACGGCTCTTTGGCATATGATGCAGCTGGAGATGAAAGGTGTAACGCTGGAGGGTCACGGCTCTTTGGCATATGACGCAGCTTGAGGTGGAAGGTGTGACACTGGAGGGTCATGGCTCTTTGGCATATGATGCAGCTGGAGGTGAAAGGTGCAACGCTGGAGGGTCAGGGCTCTTTGGCATATGATGCAGCTGGAGGTGAAACGTTTTACACTGGAGGGTCACAGCTCTTTGGCATATGATGCAGCTGGAGGTGGAAGGTGTGACACTGGAGGGTCACGGCTCTTTGGCATATGATGCAGCTGGAGGTGGTAGGTGTGACACTGGAGGGTCACGGCTCTTTGTATCTGACGCAGCTTGAGGTGGAAGGTGTAACACTGGAGGGCCACAGCTCTTTGTATCTGTCGCAGCTTGAGGTGGAAGGTGTAACACTGGAGGGTCACAGCTCTTTGGCATATGACGGAGCTGGAGGTGGAAGGTGCAACGCTGGAGGGTCACGGCTCTTTGACATATGACGCAGCTTGAGGTGGAAGGTGTAACACTGAAAGGTCATGGCTCTTTGGCATATGACGCAGCTTGAGGTGGAAGGTGTAACACTGGAGGGTCACGGCTCTTTGGCATATGACGGAGCTGGAGGTAGAAGGTGTGACACTGGAGGTTCACAGCTCTTTGGCATATGACGCAGCTTGAGGTGGAAGGTGTAACACTGGAGGGCCACGGCTCTTTGTATCTGACGCAGCTTGAGGTGGAAGGTGTAACACTGGAGGGCCACGGCTCTTTGTATCTGACGCAGCTTGAGGTGGAAGGTGTAACACTGGAGGGTCACGGCTCTTTGGCATATGACGGATCTGGAGGTGGAAGGTGCAACGCTGGAGGGTCAGGGCTCTTTGACATATGACGCAGCTTGAGGTGGAAGGTGTAACACTGAAAGGTCATGGCTCTTTGGCATATGACGCAGCTTGAGGTGGAAGGTGTAACACTGGAGGGTCTCGGCTCTTTGGCATATGACGGAGCTGGAGGTGGAAGGTGTGACACTGGAGGGTCACGGCTCTTTGGCATATGACGCAGCTTGAGGTGGAAGGTGTAACACTGGGGGGCCACGGCTCTTTGTATCTGACGCAGCTTGAGGTGGAAGGTGTAACACTGAAGGGTCAGGGCTCTTTGGCATATGATGCAGCTGGAGGTGGAAGGTGTGACACTGGAGGGTCATGGCTCTTTGTATCTGACGCAGCTTGAGGTGGAAGGTGTAGCACTGGAGGGCCAGGGCTCTTTGTATCTGACGCAGCTTGAGGTGGAAGGTGTAACACTGGAGGGTCACGGCTCTTTGGCATATGACGGATCTGGAGGTGGAAGGTGCAACGCTGGAGGGTCAGGGCTCTTTGACATATGACGCAGTTTGAGGTGGAAGGTATAACACTGAAAGGTCATGGCTCTTTGGCATATGACGCAGCTTGAGGTGGAAGGTGGAACACTGGAGGGTCACGGCTCTTTGGCATATGACGGATCTGGAGGTGGAAGGTGCAACGCTGGAGGGTCAGGGCTCTTTGACATATGACGCAGCTTGAGGTGGAAGGTGTAACACTGAAAGGTCATGGCTCTTTGGCATATGACGCAGCTTGAGGTGGAAGGTGTAACACTAGAGGGTCACGGCTCTTTGGCATATGACGGAGCTAGAGGTGGAAGGTGTGACACTGGAGGGTCATGGTTCTTTGGCATATGACGCAGCTTGAGGTGGAAGGTGTAACACTGGAGGGCCACGGCTCTTTGTATCTGATGCAGCTTGAGGTGGAAGGTGTAACACTGGAGGGTCACAGCTCTTTGGCATATGACGGAGCTTGAGGTGGAAGGTGCAACACTGGAGGGTCACGGCTCTTTGGCATATGATGCAGCTGGAGATGAAAGGTATTACGCTGGAGGGTCACGGCTCTTTGGCATATTACGCAGCTTGAGATGGAAGGTGTAACAATGGAGGGTCACTGCTCTTTGGCATATGACGCAGCTTGAGGTGGAAGGTGTAACACTGGAGGGTCACAGCTCTTTGGCATATGATGCAGCTGGAGATGAAAGGTGTAACACTGGAGGGTCACGGCTCTTTGGTAAATGATGCAGCTGGAGATGAAATGTGTAACGCTGGAGGGTCACAGCTCTTTGGCAAATGACGCAGCTTGAGGTGGAAGGTGCAACACTGGAGGGTCACGGCTCTTTGGCATATGACACAGCTTGAGGTGGAAGGTGCAACACTGGAGGGTCATGGCTCTTTGGCATATGATGCAGCTGGAGATGAAAGGTGTAACGCTGGAGGGTCACGGCTCTTTGGCATATGACGCAGCTTGAGGTGGAAGGTGTGACACTGGAGGGTCATGGCTCTTTGGCATATGATGCAGCTAGAGGTGAAAGGTGCAACGCTGGAGGGTCAGGGCTCTTTGTCATATGATGCAGCTGGAGGTGAAACGTTTTACACTGGAGGGTCACGGCTCTTTGGCATATGATGCAGCTGGAGGTGGAAGGTGTGACACTGGAGGGTCACGGCTCTTTGGCATATGATGCAGCTGGAGGTGGTAGGTGTGACACTGGAGGGTCACGGCTCTTTGTATCTGACACCGCTTGAGGTGGAAGGTGTAACACTGGAGGGCCACGGCTCTTTGTATCTGTCGCAGCTTGAGGTGGAAGGTGTAACACTGGAGGATCACAGCTCTTTGGCATATGACGGAGCTGGAGGTGGAAGGTGCAATGCTGGAGGGTCACGGCTCTTTGACATATGACGCAGCTTGAGGTGGAAGGTGTAACACTGAAAGGTCATGGCTCTTTGGCATATGACGCAGCTTGAGGTGGAAGGTGTAACACTGGAGGGTCACGGCTCTTTGGCATATGACGGAGCTGGAGGTAGAAGGTGTGACACTGGAGGTTCACAGCTCTTTGGCATATGACGCAGCTTGAGGTGGAAGGTGTAACACTGGAGGGCCACAGCTCTTTGTATCTGACTCAGCTTGAGGTGGAAGGTGTAACACTGGAGGGTCACGGCTCTTTTGGCATATGACGGAGCTGGAGGTGGAAGGTGCAACGCTGGAGGGTCACAACTCTTTGACATATGACGCAGCTTGAGGTGGAAGGTGTAACACTGGAGGGTCATGGCTCTTTGGCATATGACGCAGCTTGAGGTGGAAGGTGTAACACTGGAGGGTCACGGCTCTTTGGCTATATGACGGAGCGGGAGGTGGAAGGTGTAACACTGGAGGGTCATGGCTCTTTGGCATATGACACAGCTTGAGGTGGAAGGTGTGACACTGGAGGCTCACAGCTCTTTGGCATATGATGCAGCTGGAGATGACAGGTGTAACACTGAAGGGTCACAATTCTTTGGCATTTGACGCAGTTGGAGGTGGAAGGTGTAACACTGGAGGGTCACAACTCTTTGGCATCTGACGCAGCTGGAGGTGGAAGGTGCAACACTGGAGGGTCAGGGCTCTTTGGCATATGATTTACACGCATCCCATTCCACTAGTGAGGATGTGGCAGTGCCATCGTTAACCAGAAAGTAGTTAGTGAGCGCTGAACCTATCGCTGCGTGGAAAGCTTGGTCGTCTAAGGCCTCGGGCGCAGGCGCCAGGTGGGGATCTTGGGACGCGCGCGTGACCATTGTAGCTGCACCAGCACGGAGTTGTGATCAGAGAGCGTCCTGGGGAGATATTTGCTGCTACTGATCCCCTCATGGACGTCGGGGGAGCACAAAATGGCGTCCAGACTAACATGTAATTCGTGCAGAGCTGAGAAGAAGGAGTAATCCCTGGCCTCAGGGTGTTGTGCTCTCCAGGTTTCAATTAAGCCCCATTCCTGTTGCCAGTTGCGGCGTGTTTCTGCTAGTTTATGTGCTGGTGCATCAGGGAGTGGAGGATGCAAGCGATCAAGAGTAACATCGGAAGTGCAATTGAGGTCGCCCCCCAGTAATATCGAGCCCGTGAGGACGGTCGCTAGCTTCCCGGAAAGATGGGAAAAGAAGGCTGGCTGATCTGAATTGGGCGCATATATACTACCTAGTGTTAGGTCTCTACCATCTAGCCTGCCGGCCACCACTACATATCTGCCCTCTGGGTCGATCAACTGTGTTGTGCATTGAAATGGGATACCCGCCCTTATCCATATCAGCACTCCTCTTGCGAAAGCGGAGTAGGTGGTGTAATATTCCTGGCCCCTCCAGCAGCGTTTCAGCGCCTTCCCTTCCTTTGCTATTATATGGGTTTCCTGGAGGAATGCGATCTGAATGCCTCTACGAACCAAATAGGAGTGTATTTTATGACGCCGGATCATGGAGTGCATACCCCTCACATTCCACAAGAGACATTTCAAGCCTAATGCGGGTCCCATTATCGTTGTCTGTGTTTGTGCCCATCAAATAATTTTCCCCTCATGCCACGCATGGTTCCCCTTAACAGTACCCAACGAAAAAAACATCCCCAACTCCCCCTCCCCAGGACAGGTCCCGAAAAAATAGTTCCCGTCCAAACGGAACTAAAGCATACCATCAATCAATGACAGTGGCAAGGGTGGTCGCCTGAAAAGTACTGTGCTGAGTTCCCCGCATCCCCGCCTCCCCAGCAAATAATTTGGACAATAAGCCCCCACTCTGCTGAGCATTATTCATAGTGTAATGGGAGGAAGCATCAGGTTCATGGAAATTTCGCCAATGGCATAGGGACATCAGGCCCCTGGGGTCCGCTGCTTCTGCCGCCTCAGCATGGACTTCACATGAGATCATCGGCCGTTTGGGGCGTAACCTGTGGCAAATCTGTGCCCAGGCTGTCGTTGTCACTGCGGTCTGGAGAGGTTTCCGATCTGCCAGAGCGACGTCCACTCCAGCTCGAGGAAGGACTGGGACTTTTTTGACTATGCGTCACCACGGCCTGCAGAGCTTTGCGGCGCTCAAGGCTGAGTTCCCTGGGTGAAGGGGCATTAGATCTGAGATTATGATTGCGAGGACTCTGTGGCGGAGAGGTCGGAGCAGAGGGGCGATGGCTCACCGGTCCACGTGTCTCGAGCCAGTCCCAAGCCTCTTGTGGTGTGTGGAAGAAGCGTGTTCGCGCTGGGTCTGCCACCCGGAGCCGTGCGGGAAATAACATTGCGTAGGGCAGGCGTAATTGACGTAATTTGGCCTTGACAGCTGTGAAGGACGCTCTGTTTCGTTCAACCTCCCTCGTAAAGTCTGGGAAGATCCGAATGGTACTATTGTCAATGCGTAATTCTTGCTTTTGGCGGGCACTTTGCAAGATGTGATCTCTGTCCCGAAAATGCAACAGGGGAGCCACAACTGGACGGGGAGGAGCCCCTGGTTTCGGTGGTGTAGCTGGAATCCTGTGTGCCCGCTCCATGGCATAGAAGGGTGACAGGCCCACTGGAGCCACCTCAGACCTAATCCAGTCCTCCAAGAAGCGCAACATATTTGACCCTTCTGTTTTTTCTGGTACCCCGATAACGCGTATATTGTTCCTGCGGGAGCACCCCTCACTGTCCTCAGCCCGCAGTTCTAGAGTCTTTACTTTAGCTTCCAGGTCTGTGAGGGATCGACGCATCTCGTGAACTGTCTCCGGAAGGCCTCCTATTTCTTTTTCATTGGTGGCCACTCTGTCCCTAAGTTTGCGATGTTCATCCTTTAGCAGGTTTAGGTCCATGCCAATACCATCTATTTTCCTTTCTAGCATCTCTCTGGACGCCGTTATCGCCTGCATGATGTCGGACAATGTGGGTTGTCGGGGGGTCGAGTCACAATCTGTCACAGGCACCTCTACCTCATCATCGGACTGGGAACCTGGGGCATCCACTCTGAGACCCTTTTCTTTTGCGTTCTCCCCATCACTAGGCCTCTCCGGTTGGGTTTCGCTGACTGACTGCCTCTAGCATCCACCGCAGTGCTGGGAGGTGATGTACACAGGATGGAGGTGCTCACTTGTGGTAATTTCTATATGAGTACAAGGCAACGACAGCCGTATAGCCCCCCAGGCCTCACTGGAAGTGTGCTTCTGTCCACGTCAGCAGGGCCGCCCCGAAGATCCACCTATGGTGCTACAGTTCTGCACTCTTTCTGGGAGGTCTATATTTCTCTATCCCGTCGGTGGCAGATTCATGAGTTAATGGTGGGGGTCCGTCGCCCGGAATTCCAGCAGGTGCCCCCGATTAGCAGGTGGATTACCAGGCCTCATTTACTAGTTGCTGGCATGACCCCAGTAGGAACCAGTCCCGCGGGTTCAGGGGAGGCTGCACTCGAGATCTGTAGTAGAAGACAGGGGGCCAGTGAGGGAATGCAGACCCCCCGCGAGCTCCCGCAACTCCAGCAGTCGTCTGCTCCCAGTTGCAGCGTGGCAGGGGGCCCCGTGCGAGGTGCGTACTGGTGCACTGCACGGCCTCACTGTGATGTCCACCGCCTCAATATCAGCCTCGGCGTAGATGGGCTGCCATCCCAGGGGAGAGCAAGCGAGAGGGAGGGGCTGCCAATGCCCAGAAGGAGTATCCACAGGGCCTGCCCAAGTCCAGTGCCCCCCCAGGGGGGACCGTAGACGGCCCCCGCAAGGATCGGCGTCCGCTCCGTGGGTGCGCCGCAGCGATGCGGGGCCCACTCCCGCGCGGGTTTTCTCACCTCTGCACTGCCCTGGGGCCTTCAGCTTCCGCAGCGAGTGCCAAGTGGGCCCTCACAGGCCGCGTAGGCACCCTCTACTCGCCGGCACCTTCTGGGTGTTTCGCCGCCACTTACTGTTCTCTGGGCCCCTTTAGGGATTCAAACGCGTTCTTCCGCTGCTGCGGCCACACCAGGCGGTGTAGGCACACCCCGCTCACCGGCACCCCCCGGGGCACGCCGCCATCCACCGAGTCCGTGGAGCCCCAGGGCCAGTTGGTGCACTCCAGCGCCGCAGGACTTCTTCTCACACGGGCATGTTCCCGACCCCTCGCCTCTGGGTCGCCCGCCTCCGCAGCAGTTGTCAGGTGAGTCCGCACCGGCGGAGGAGGTACACTCCGCTCTCCGCCGTACTCCAGATGCACTGGTGCCCTCTATTGTGCTCTGGGTCCTTCCAGGAACATAGGCGCGTTCCCCCACTGCGGCCGTCTCCTCACAGCTTCTAGTATACGGGCGCCATTTTGCGGCGGCTCCCGCTGCACCGTGCCCGCTACACAGCAGCCCCGCTAGCCCTGTAACGGCGGCCTCTGCACGGTGGTAGGTTCACTGGGTTCCCTGGGCTGGAGCACTACCCCCTCTACTGACCTCAGTTCTGCCGTTTGTTGGACAGGGCAGTGTTACAGCGCCGATCTCGGCATGCGCACCATCTTGTCGACTACTTCACAGCTTCTGTTTTCGTCGATCACAGCCCCCGCGGTGGCAATCCCAGCACCGCTGGGTTCCCATTTCCTCGCCGGTAGTTTCGGGTGCCCTCCGGTCTAGATATTGGCTCCCCCAGGATTGTCAGGGGATCAGGATAATTAATTGCTCGGAAGCGGCGGTCGGAGCTCCTCAGCTCGCGTCCGTCCGCATCGGCTGCTGGCCACGCCCCCTGGCTCTTTGGCATATGATGCAGCTGGAGGTGAAATGTGTTATACTAGAGGGTCGCGGCTCTTTGGCATATGAATATGATGCAGGTGGAGGTGGAAGGTGTGACACTGGAGGGTCATGGCTCTTTGGCATACGATGCGGCTGGAGGTGGAAGGTGTGACACTGGAGGGTCACAGCTCTTTGTATCTGACACAGCTTGAGGTGGAAGGTGTAACACTGAAAGGTCATGGCTCTTTGGCATATGACGCAGCTTGAGGTGGAAGGTGTAACACTGGAGGGTCACGGCTCTTTGGCATATGACGGAGCTGGAGGTGGAAGGTGTGACACTGGAGGGTCACAGCTCTTTGGCATATGATGCAGCTTGAGGTGGAAGGTGTAACACTGGAGGGCCACGGCTCTTTGTATCTGACACAGCTTGAGGTGGAAGGTGTGACACTGGAGGGTCACGGCTCTTTGGCATATGACGGAGCTGGAGATGACAGGTGTAACACTGGAGGGTCACAGCTCTTTGTATCTGACGCAGGTTGAGGTGGAAGCTGTAACACTGGAGGGTCACAGCTCTTTGGCATATGACGGAGCTGAAGGTGGAAGGTGCAACGCTGGAGGGTCACGGCTCTTTGACATATGATGCAGCTTGAGGTGGAAGGTGTAACACTGGAGGGTCACGGCTCTTTGGCATATGACGCAGCTTGAGATGGAAGGTGCAACGCTGGAGGGTCAGGGCTCCTTGACATATGACGCAGCTTGAGGTGGAAGGTGTAACACTGAAAGGTCATGGCTCTTTGGCATATGACGCAGCTTGAGGTGGAAGGTGTAACACTGGAGGGTCACGGCTCTTTGGCATATGACGGAGCTGGAAGTGAAGGTGTGACACTGGAGGGTCACGGCTCTTTGTCATATGACTCAGCTTGAGGTGGAAGGTGTAACACTGGAAGGCCACGGCTCTTTGTATCGGACGCAGCTTGAGGTGGAAGGTGTAACACTGGAGGGTCACGGCTCTTTGGTATATGACGGAGCTGGAGGTGGAAGGTGCAACGCTGGAGGGTCACAGCTCTTTGGCATATGACACAGCTTGAGGTGGAAGGTGTGACACTGGAGGGTCACGGCTCTTTGGCATATGACGGAGCTGGAGATGACAGGTGTAACACTGGAGGGTCACAGCTCTTTGTATCTGACGCAGGTTGAGGTGGAAGGTGTAACACTGGAGGGTCACAGCTCTTTGGCATATGACGGAGCTGGAGGTGGAAGGTGCAACGCTGGAGGGTCACGGCTCTTTGACATATGACGCAGCTTGAGGTGGAAGGTGTAACACTGGAGGGTCACGGCACTTTGTATTGGATTGAAGTCACTGAAAAAGCACCTGAATGGTGGGAGGGGCTCCTACCCCCTCCCCTCCTGTCCGGAGCACTGCGGTTGTTACAGTCCAAGTGTCCCACAGTAAGAGCAGGCAGCAAGCAGGGCGCCCCGCGCAGCAGGGGTAAAGTGCCCCTAAATAGCGCCTGAAGCATTTGGAAGGGGCCTCCTACCACCTTACCCTCTTGTCCAAGTGAATTGTGGTTGTTGCAGTCCAAGTGCTCTAACAGCATCTGCAGGCAGCCAGTAGGGCGCGCCGCTAGTCAGGGCCGTTTCTAGGTGTTTTGCCGCCCTAGGCGAGAATTGAAAAATGCTGCCCCCTCCCTTTTACTACCATCACTCTCTCCCCGTCATCCAGGCTAGAAGAATTAATGCATTAGATATAAAAGAACTTGTATTCAACATTAAACAAAGAACACATCAAACATTAAATAACTAAATAAGCACTGTTCATGGTATTTTATTTCGTTTTTAACTTTTTCTCTTCTAACTTCAATGGTGTTTTGGGTTCTTTCTCTTAATCCTATGATACCTTCCTTGCCTTTATTTTAGCAAAGTCTTTAACAAGATCTCTAATGTCAAGCTGTCAAACTCCAGAAAAGCCTTGTTCTCCTATAAGGTTGTTCCAACAACTAACATAGCAGAGGAACAGTTGACAGCTATGTAGAAAACACCTTCAGAACGTAAAACGCCTTACACAGCATTTACTCTACAATGAGCATAGTCATTTTGTGAGCCACTGCTACTTTACAGTTTTGGTGTTTCCAGCTTTTCTTACATTGATGCACTAGCGTAGGTTCTTCCCCTAAACTGAACAATATGGTCTTGCAGGAGCTACATGGTGCCAGAACGGAATGTGCCATTTTCTCGTCAGTTAATTAACATTGTAAACATCTCAACTTTTAAACCCGATGGAAGATGGTGAATATTTTCTTTAAGCCACTTGAAAAGGGGCACAAAAATCGTGACTTTAAAAACTTCACAAACTATGGGTCGCAATCATACCATTTGGAAGAATTGCAGGAAGGGTACGAGGGAAAAGCTTTGCACTTTGCACAGCCCTAGGCTTGACTTCTCAACCATAGCTGCTTCAGAGACTTTAGAAGCCAGGTCCGTCCTCTCAGACCATGGTCCCAACATCCAGGTGAGGAAGAGATAGTGCGATCCCACCTTCGGGGCTGCATAGGGCTCCCTTCACCTACTGGGCCTGGGAACAAGCCTAATTCCTCTTTTTGGTGTCCCCCTTCTGCTATCTGACTGACTGCGTCTTCTCCTGTCTTTGAATGTTCCTGCTTTTCCATCTCTCCAATCCTGTCTTTTGCGACTCTCCTCCTTTTACTCCCTTTCTCCTCAGTGTTGCTCCTCTCTATTCCCTTTCACTCCTGTCACCTCCTTTCCTTGTTTCGTACTCCTTTCTCACTCTTTCGCTAAAGCTTATCGCTTCTCAATTTCTCAGAGCCTCATATCTCGCCTTTTCACTCTTCATCTCTCTCTCCTTTCACTTCTCTCTACTCATTTAATTGCTCTCAGCTTCTTTTCACGGTTCCCCATCTCTCCCTGTATCATTGTTTCATCCCCATTATTCTTCCTTTTACTGCTGACTTTCTCTCTTAACTTGTTCCCCAGTTCTCTTCCATCCAACCTCTCCCTCCTCCCTCTTTCATTCACTGCTGATCCTCTCTCACTCGCCACACTTGATACTCTCTTTTTTTTCTCATTTTCATTCTGCCACTTGTTTTCCATTTTTCATTATTTCTTCCTAGCCCCACCCCTTGTACTGTTGTTTCTCTCTCATTACTTTCCTGCTTCCCCAATTTTCACCTTTCACTATCTCCCATTCATCTTTCCCCTCTCATTGCTTCTCCCTCCTTTTTTCACTCCTACTCTCTCTTCCCTTTCACTGTTGATACACCTCTGCACTTCTCACTGTCTGTCCTCCTTTCACTGTCTTATCGTTGACTCTCCAAGGCCGGCTCAATGGTGGTGCGACCTGTGCCACCGCACCGGGCTCTGACTTTGGCCGGGGGGGTTACACTGGGGGGAGTGGTGAGGGAGAGACGCCATGTTTGAATGCACATCATAGTTTTAAACATATCTGTTGCAGCATCTTTCCCTTTAGCACTTTTCAGGCAACAATAAAAATGTCAAGATTACTTAGAGATTAATGTTCTTCCTGGAGAGAGATGGGAGTGTTGTCTAGTGGAAGTTTTGACTCATTGTAAGGTAGCGTAGAGGGTTAATATGCCTGCTGCTAAGAATGTGTAGCACACAGATCACAAAGTGCATATAATGTAAATAGGTCAGTGGGTTGCTGCTTTTGTCAGAGAGATCCTTTTGTTATTTGCAGTTTATAAGTTAAAATCAAAACATTGAACTGTTAAGTGTCATTAAAGACCTGCATGCAGACTGCAAGGTGTAGGTTAGACCATTAAGATTTCTCCCCCAGCTTATCAAAATGTTGTAAAAAGGGTTCACTTGGGTAGAAATCAATTCTTATTAGTAAAGACAACCCCCAACCATAGTGGTGCGTTTTAAATTCTGAGTTTGTGCTTCTCCAGATCAAGCCTCTTAAACTATACTGCCCACCAGTATGGATAGCATGTGACTCCTTAATGTAGTCCCCTGTTTTATGCAACATTTCCTATGCACTGATTTGCACACATATGATTGATTGTCTCTGTGTAAGATGTGTGTGCTGTAACGTGCTCTGAAACCCTACACTGGTATGAGTGGCACTATAAAACTAAAGAAATGCATGTGATAGAGAGTGGTTATGGAGACTTGAGGGGCACTGTTAAATGGTGGTTGTGAGGGAATTCATGGCGGAGGTGGTCATTGGGGGACGCCAACAAACATTGTCGCACTGGGTTCCACCAACGCTAAAGCCGGCCCTGCTCTTCTCTGTCCCCATTCGCCATGCCGGTCTCTCAGTTTACTCTAATCTGTCCCTCTCGAATCCAATGCCTTTCTCTTCCCCCAGCCCCCTTTCCTGATTCTGCCGTTCTCCTCCCCTCCCCCTCTTTATACACTCTCCACTCCAACCGCCCCATTCCTTCCCAGATACGATCCCATCTTTGTAACAACAAACACTCGGGGGTTCCGACAGCAAAAGTGAGACGTCGGCTGACTGATACAGGAGTGACCATTGGTTTAAGAGTGAGGTGTCCAGATACATATTCTCGGCTACATAGAAGAGCGGTTCCATCTTAAAGCGCGAGAGCTGTGACGTGTGTTCCTTCTGTCTCGAGGGGGCTGTGCATACAGAACGGATGTCTTTGCTTTACTCTGGCCCTTGGCTCTCCATGCCCCACGCTCACTGTTTGCGCCTAGAAGCAGCTGGGTGATGGTCGGTGAGCTCTGGCTCAGCAGGCAGTGGGAACATTGTAAGACCGGTCAGTGGCCGTCCAGCTGGAGGTGTGGCACTGGCAGGGCAGGTGTCCCACTGGGGGCGAGAAAGGTCTGCCCCCCACACACACACACCCTGCTTCAGCCATGTGGCAGGAAGATGGAGGTGCCTGGAATGAGCCGGCCCTGCACGCACTTCAAACCCCCTTGGCTCCAGACACGACCGCTCAACTTACTGCTTACTTAGCCAGGTTCAGGTTATAACTAACTGACCAGGCCTTTAGCCCCCTATATTTTTTTTACATCTACCTGCCTGCCGCAGCCCACCTGGATCCCACCCCGGCCTCCCCAGTACCTAATAGGCCTGCAGGCCGCAGCGGGAAGTCCGAAGTCGAGAACTCTCTCTGCCTCTTGCCGGCCGCACGCGCACAGCCCTGCCCCCCGTGGCGCCGAACCTGACGTCACGTCACATCGGTCGAATTGAAGGCGCGCTGTTACGCTACCTGGCCTGGCCTGCCGCTAACCAATCAATGCGCGCTTTCATTTTGAAAATAAATTCAAGGTCGACGGAGATTCGGATTCCCGGTCAGCCATCAAACAGCAGAAGTTGAACTCATGTTTTTTGCCGCGGCCTCCAGCCGCTGCCGCCCTCCACCTTTTGCCGCCCTAGGCGGCCGCCTAGTCCTGCCTAGTGGTAGAAACGGCCCTGCCGCTAGTACCGTGACAAGGATGCCATGGGTCCTGGTGCAAGCAATGAAGATGGCCCCTTTGCTGTTGTGTTAGTAAGATCCAGCGTTGTCAGGGTTCAGTGGGCCCGGTGCCACTTCGGTGGTCATAGTTGTGCCCCTTATACTGAGTAGCAGGAGTGTAGTGCACTTATAGTAACTGCAGTGGTGGGAAGTGCCTCCTAACTCCTGTCTCAAGAAACCATGGTGCCCCACAGCACTCCAGGCAGCAAGCAAGGCGTCTCCGTACATTCATACATGCATTCATGCATGATATGCATACCATAGCAGAGGCTGCATGAGTTTATGTGAACTGAGGTTAAACAATGATGGAGGGAGGGTATCAGATTTGTCAGTTTTGAGTATAGTTTAAGCAAAGGGTCCTTTTAGTATGTTCGGTTGTTTGAAAGTGGGGCTACTTATGGAATTATGCTTCTATATACATAAATGTGTAGATTCATGCTGGATGAATGAATAGTGACCCCTGAAGCCCCTCCTTTGCAAAACCATAATATATATGGAAGGAAGTACCTCCTGCTGTACATTATAAGGAGTCACAGAGGCGTTCCATCACCATATAGAGCAGCGGTCTTCAACCTTTTTCTTATGAGCCGTCTCCCTAAGCAAAATGTTTCCAAAACTTTAAGGCAAGGAGAGGAGGAAAGTCAATGCTGAGTGCAGGGGGCGGGGCTTGTATCATTTCGGGGGTAGTTTGTCTGCAGCTCATAATCCACAATAAATATGAGATTTATAACTGCATCAAACAAAAACAGAAACTTACAAAAATCACCACTCCCATACTTGGGATCTTGTGACCCCTCATTCTCCTGGGCCCTTATGCAATTCACCTGCTCCACTTATGATAGCTTCGGCCCACAGATTTAGGCTGTCTCTTTTGCCGTTTCACCCCTTCTCCGCAATGCCTGGCCATCATGCCAGTCTTGAAACTGTCTCTGTCTCTTTCAGAACAAAAGCTCCAAAGTGTTTCCCCCTTATTGCAGCAAGAGTGTCCTCGGCCCTTATGCTTGCAAATAAGATGAGTCCCCATGCCCCGTTTGCAAAGTAGAACAGTCACAATTGTGATGCAAAGGGCCCCTCGCACCCCAGGCGACAGCGTCACTGAACCTGCTTCACTAATGATTGCTGCTGCATTGCAAGCAGGCTATTTCTTCTCCCCTTTGTTAAAACATGGGATCCCCATCTTATCGCATTCCTCATCCCCGGCGTCTCTCTACGGCCCACACAAAGGTGCCATCTCTGCTTCGATTTTCCCCTAACTTGTGACACTGCTCCAAGCCCCAAGGCAACACTGGCACAGCAGGGGTGCAATGGGCCCTAATGCAAACAAGAAAAGGTGGTCATGGTACCACTGCTCCTGCAGCATCAATGAGAAGGCCTTCAGCCCGGTGAAGCAAGCTGCTCGCTCTGCCCAGAGCAGTTGGCTGCCACACCTGGGCCTGATGCCCAAAGTAGGCTGTCTGCCCCTTTGTGTAAAAATAAATGAATAAAAAGGGAAAAAAACATGTCGCCCACCCACCTATTGCTAGGGCCTTGTTCCCTGTACAGTAGGGCCATATGTCCCCTATTGCTAGCAAGGAAAATATGCATGTAAACAGAGGTCAAAGTGGGCAGGATCCATGGGACTGACGTGCCCACGCTTATTAATTTAAAATGCCGTTCTACGTGGCCGACACCAGAACTACAGGCCCCAGACTCACCAGTATCAGGAGGGGGAGGAGGGCTGTCATCTGGGGGCTACATAGCGCTGCGCTCACTCCCGCATCGAGGGACGGGCACGTGCAAAGCCCGGGCCAAGGGCGGGCCCATCCTGAGCCCGTCAGCGCCAGAAAGAGGCACGGCAGGACTACTACCCCCCTTAATTTTGCCCTTCTCTGGAACAGCCTCAGTTTACCTCAATCGAGCCAATGCATATATGACAGGTACATCCTCCGAAAGGATATACTGGAACCTCGATTTTTTTTAAACTTATTTGTCTCCCTGAGCAATTGGATGTTTTTGCTGCTGCCCATTTTTTCTGTTTGTTTGAGCAAGGGGCAATATATCCCCTAATTTAGTTCTTACGATTAAGTGATGGGCAAGAGAAAGGCCCCTAACAACGGGTCTAAGACTAAATCACCGGTGAAAGCATGCAGAACTTTGATGAATTACATCACTGGAGCAACGGGAGCAATTGAAAAACAGATATTGACTGTGACGAAGACTTTGTCTACCTGCACTGAGGGCCCTATAGCTCCCCCTTCACAGAGCATGCATCTGCTCCCATTAGCCCCCCTTCACAGAGCATGCATCTGCTCCCATTAGTCTCCCTTCACAGAGCATGAATCTGCTCCCATTAGCCCCCCTTCACAGAGCATGAATCTGCTCCCATTAGTCTCCCTTCACAGAGCATGAATCTGCTCCCATTAGCCCCCCTTCACAGAGCATGAATCTGCTCCCATTAGCCCCCCTTCACAGAGCATGAATCTGCTCCCATTAGTCCCCCTTCACAGAGCATGAATCTGCTCCCATTAGCCCCCCTTCACAGAGCATGAATCTGCTCCCATTAGCCCCCTTCACAGAGCATGAATCTGCTCCCATTAGTCTCCCTTCACAGAGCATGAATCTGCTCCCATTAGCCCCCTTCACAGAGCATGAATCTGCTCCCATTAGCCCCCCTTCACAGAGCATGAATCTGCTCCCATTAGCCCCCTTCACAGAGCATGAATCTGCTCCCATTAGTCCCCCTTCACAGAGCATGAATCTGCTCCCATTAGCCCCCTTCACAGAGCATGAATCTGCTCCCATTAGCCCCCTTCACAGAGCATGAATCTGCTCCCATTAGCCCCCTTCACAGAGCATGAATCTGCTCCCATTAGCCCCCTTCACAGAGCATGAATCTGCTCCCATTAGTCCCCCTTCACAGAGCATGAATCTGCTCCCATTAGCCCCCTTCACAGAGCATGAATCTGCTCCCATTAGCCCCCTTCACAGAGCATGAATCTGCTCCTATTAGTCTTCCAGATGAGCTAGGGACTAAGATCACAGTCAGTAGCAAAACTGGCTGTGTACAAACTCTTTCCGATTGTATTACTGCATCTGACCTTGATTTACAACCACCAGCAAATGGCCCCAGAGATCCAGAGTCTAGCCTAGAGACAGGGAAGAAAGGGCTGGGAAATAAGAAGGCAGCAGCTGGTAAATCGAATCCAGGCTCCAAACCAGTTCTTGAGAAATCAAAAGATCAGATTGCTTCCTTTATATATATATATATATATATATATATATATATATATTTTTTTTTTTATAACTCTTCTTATTGAAAACATCATATCCATTATACATACACAGTCGGCTGGTAGGTAGATTGAACAGAGGTCATACAGATAGTACTGAAATGGTGTGCTTAAATTATACAGTTATTAGTAATTGTTGTTGCGGTGATTTACAATTACAGGGTCATCAGGGAGGGGGGGGGGACGAGAGGGGGAGCACATATATCCCCACGATAAACATTCCATTTGGACCATACTTGGGACCACTTTTTTGGACATCCACGAGATATATACACCGTTTTTTCTCGAAATATACACCAATCCATGTCTCGTTTCCATGATGTCAGACTAGGGGTTTATCTCGCTCCCCACATTCTAGTGATATTGCAATTAGCCACCATGTGTCCCAGGGTCACCCAAAGCCTCTCTTTGCTGTTCAGATCGGTGGGTCCCCACACATTGAGCAGGCATCTCTTGGCATCTAGAGTTAAGTCTAGACCCAACACTTCCTCCCTGCAGTGAAGTACTCCTGTCCAGTAATTACGGATTTTGACGCAATTCCACAGTATATGCATGAACGAGCCCTCCTGCCCACACTTTCGCATACAACTAAGTCTTCCCCATATCCCATTCACACCAAGGCTGGTCTAGAGTAATATATTCTGTGGAGGATTTTTAGTTGCACTAGTTTAAGCCGCGATGAAATCGCAACCTCCCTGGGGGATGAAAGTGCCTCCGTCCAGTCCTCCTCATCTAGTTCTATTAGGTCTGTGGCCCATTGCTCCCGGAGCCATTTTAGGGGATCAGATGCGTGATTTATTAACTTCCGGTAGGTAAGGGATACCGACTTCTTGGGCATGTAGCCATCAAGGAGTCTATCCTCCAGTGGCGTTGCCTCGGGTAGTGTCTCCCCTAACGGGATATAGGCATATAAGGCATGTCTGACTTGGTAGTATCTAAATAGTTCAGAGTCTGCTAGTTTGTATTCGCGCTGCAGCACAGAGAACTCTACCACCCCACTCCCCTTCCACAGATCCCCCACCCTGGACAGTCCAATCAGATTGCTTCCTTTATATTAACATCGAAATTGCCATCTGGTGATCTAAAATTAATATTTTCCCTAGTACAGTTGCTGGACACATTCGTGAGGACGACCATGAACGATATGAATTCCAGATTTAAACAAATGGAATTATTAACGACAGCTTGTATGGATATCATTAAGGACAGGCAGAACAGCTTTAAGACCCCTAGGGCCCATAATGAAGATGCCATAGTGGCTATAAATATTCAGCAGGTCCCTATTGGGGGTCAAACAACTGTGGGTGAGCAGTGCAAGGTCTGCCCTACTAATAGACGCACAAGTGGTTTAGCTGGCCTAAACCCACTCCTCAGGAGCTCAGAAGGGCGCACAAGGCAGGAGCCCTAAGCCCCTTAGTAAATATGCCTACCCTTACAGGTAGAATTTCAAGGTCTGATTCTATATCGAACTCTGACTTGATTTACCCCCAGCTGCGAGACCCATAGTGGTCATTCTGGCCAATTGCCCAATCTTAACTTCTCTAGAAAATGAACCATGGGACACATTAAGAAATAAAGCTTTGCACTAGGTGGGAAGTAGAACAGGACTAACTCAGGACCTTTTTGCTGATATAAAAATTGTCAGACGAGTAGGATGGGTGGGGAGGTATAGAAAAGCGATGCATGGTGACAGTGTGGTTTTATCCTTTAAAACACCGTCCCTGGTGGATTCCATTTTTCGAAGAGCAAAAGCACATTGGGTGTCCCCACAACATATTACGTTGCTACCGCTTGGATATTTCTATCAACCTCTAAACACTACTCAGATACCAAGATTAATGAGAGCTGTTGATGATGGGTGCCTCCTTGGGGTGTCCTATGCCATACCAGTTAAAAATTGTTTTGATAACTTGACATTGATGGATGGCATAGATTGACTCCCTGTTGACTCTTGTAAAGTTTCTGATCGCGATGAAGATAGATTAGCTGACTGTTCTGTCCTAAATAGGGACGCGCTTGAAATTAGTGCCCTTTGTGAAAATATACTTTCTGAGGGACCATCTAAGCCGAATGAAAACCTAGGGGCATATCATCAAGGCAAAGCGATAAAATTATCGCCGCTTTAGCGTCCGTTTTCGGGCGAAAAGCGGCGATAATTTTATTGCACCATCAGCAAGGGCACGCTAACGCGTGTCCCTATGCCTCTTCGCCGGTTTCCCTAACGACTATCATGGTAACGCCAATGATATGCAAAGTGGGCGTACCCGAGTATAATAACGTGGGAAATGTCGCTAACTGAGCTATCTCCTATCAACAATCTCGTCGCTAACCTGCCTAGCGACGAGAAAAGTAGCGCTAACCGTGCCCATCGCAGGTTTCATTACGCCTGCTTTTATTCTTACTTAGCCATATTAAACTATGGTAGGTGGATTGTGTGCATAACCACACCCTGCTCTATTAACAAGGAATCACCTATCGCTGTGCGATTATCGCTGGATTTCCAGCGATAATCGCACATTTTTCAGCTATCGCTTGGATTTTTATCACTTTGGAGATAAGCGTCGCTGATAGCGCGCTATCTCTGCGATAAAATCCAGCGATAGTCGGCGATAATTATCCTCGCGCTAAGCGCGCTTAGCGATAATTATCGCCGGCTGTTGCTGATATGCCCCCTAGTTTTACAGCGGCATTAGTCCAGGGCTTTAAGTGGGCCGGGTCTCGCTGGTGCTGAGCACCGGCAGTTTTTTAAAGGGGGCCTCGAAACGGGTCTCTATCGGGCTCTGTTTTGTGCCCTGGCACAGGCCGTCCGTTTTTTTCCAGACTGCAGTGACAGCGGGCACATCGATGTGCACGTGCTCACACGGCTTACTTCTCACTAGTGGAGAAGTTACGGCATGACGTCATGCCAGGTGAGCGTTGTAGGGGAAGGGAAACATTTAAAGATTGTAATTCTCTCTCTGGATTTCCCTTCTCTTTTGAAACCCAGGAGCAGCAACATTGTCGTGGTGTCACCAGGGCTTTAAGTGGAAGCTTTTTCAATATTATATACAAGCCATTGTTGCTGCTTCTTTATCTTATGCAACTAACAACCGTTGACAAAGCCAATATTCCTCACTTGTCGTATGTATGATGTTACTTGTTGTATCATAAATCTGGATGCAATGACAGAAACAGCAAAATACAAGTCGGGCGGCACACTATGCTAATCTAAGCACAGAATTTTAGTTTATGTGCTTTTAAGCCACGCCCCCTAATTATATTGGTCACGCCCCTTTGAGAGACCCCCAGTTTTTTCATCCCACTTAAAGCCCTGCATTAGTCCACACAATATTCTTGACAAAGGCCAAATTGAGGCGTTGTTCTGGAATGTTGCAGGGCTTTGTAATAAAGTTACTACGTTAGATTTGGTGGAATTTGTCACTAATTTTACTATTCACTGCCTACAGGAGGCATGGGTCAAGGGACCGATACATATTAATGGTTTCCAAACATATCACACCCCCGCGATGCTGTCTACTTTTGACAGAGCTAAGGGGGAGGGGGGACTATGTACTTTTGTGTCAAATGATGTTCCTTCTATAAGTATAAATATGGTGGCTTGCAGTATATATTATCAAGTTATTGCCATCAAATTATCCCCTCAGTGTTTGCTGACAGCAGTGAATTTTATAACAATGTTTTTGGTGAGGAAATATGTTTAGTCCTTCAAAAATTGGAAAGGGATCTTGAGAACATCCTAAGTGGTACAACGAAGGAAATGTTTATACTTTGAGGTGGGGATTTTAATGTCACTTTATGTTTAGATAACTCGGAGAAAATATGAGGCTTGACATCTTTGGAAAATGCTGATAATATCCATTTTTTACATACTAATTATGGAGAAAGTTTGAATGATTTACTGTTTAAATATGATTTAGCATTTTTCAACGAACTATGCTCCTCTGTTCCATTCTGTTGTACCTTTAACGGGAGAGGTGCAAACTCTCTTATTGATTATATGTTATTTCCTAATAGACATTCTGCCAGGGTCAAGTCGTTTTTAAAACACAACTATTCAATGGGTGATTTTCCCAGAGTGTATCCCTATCACTGTTAAATGACTCTAGGGTGGAAAAAAAATGTGTTTCTAGTTGATGACCTCTCCATTGCTAGGACTAATGGTGATTCTCTTCGATGGGTACAAACTGACCCCGATAACTTTTTTAAATAATTAGTTAGTACACATCAAGAGGCTTTTAGGGTCTGTTTAGATGACATTATGGGGCATATTATCAAGCCTTTTATGGCCGTGTTAGCGGCACTTTCCTGCCGCTAACGCGGTTTATTTCTATCGCCCTATTATCAAGCTGTCGCTAACAGGCGTTAGCGACAGCTTTCCGGCGATAGCAGCCGGTTTTTCTATCGCCTTGCATGCCAGCGATATTTATCGCTAATGACATGCAAGGTCGGCGTTCCTTCACTAAATTTCACTAAAACTCCCGCTAACCGCACTTCGCCCTATTAGCAAGGATGGCCCGGACCCGCGAACGATAAAAAAAGTCGCGCTAAGGCCCGTTAGCTGCAGGAACTTAAGACCAGAAAATAGCTGGTCTTAAAAATGGGGATAAGGCTTGGGCCCACATCTATGCATGTTTCTGCTGCTGGACAGCGCTGCAAGCAATGTTGCAGCGCTGCCCTGCGACAAAAATACAGTGCAGGAATGCGCACCATCAATAAGATAGTGCGCATTCCTGGGCCCCAGTCATGAAAAGTGTTGCTGCGCTGCGACAACACAGCATTGCAACACTTCTCATTACACCCTCCTTGCAACAGCATGGATGCGCTGCACTCACTGGACATCGCTCCATGACGCAAGTAATGACAGATACGCCAGGAATCCTGACGTATCTGTCTGCGCTAAAGTCACGCATTGCTGCAGTTGTGTCACAACCATGACGCAACTCCAGCAATGCATGGGGCCAGCCTTTCCCTATGGCACTGCCTCACCCTCACGTCTGCCATAAGGCAGGCGGAAGGTACTGACGCAGTGCCGTTCATGAGGGGTGCCCGAATGTCGGCGATGTTGAATATCCATCGGTGGTGGTTGCGCGCTGCGGTGTCATCGTTTGGAAGCATTGGTGGAGTGTTGGTACGGAGGCAGTTGACCAGACGTTCTGCGGTGGCCTTGATCCAGCTGCGACGGGGTGCGATGACGGCGCTAGCGTCCAGTGGGCAAGGTGAAAACGTCATTCATCCAATGACGGTAGTGCCAGGAGAGTCCGGTGTTGTGGCTGTAGTTGAAGTACCTGCTGGCAGAGCTGACATGCTCGACCGTGTGTCCTGCTATGTGGCCTGTTGAGGTGACTTGCTGCTTGCGTCTGATGTCAGTGACAGGAGGGGGTGGTGCTCTGTTCACTGGGGTTGCCCAGGTGGAACTTGAGTTCACCGAGTTGGATGTCGTTGGGGGATGGGAGACCTTGGGGTGCAATGATGTCTACAATGGGATTGTAGAATGGGGGGCCATGGCCCGGCGGGCCTGCACATGAGGGTGCCACAGAGGATGTTCTTGGGCTTGGTCCGGATCTGGGAGTTGACGTGGTCCATGGTCACCCTTGGCACATTAGAGTGCGTGGTCAGTCGGAGTGTGCCTCTGTAGGTGACGGCAATGCCTCCTCCTTGATGGTCGGGGTGCTCCTGGCGGGTGATACTGCATCCGTCAGTGAAGGTGAAGGCGATGTCCGTTATGGAGCAGAGGTTTGTCCTGGCAGGCGAGGTTGCGTCCAGGGTTGATGGCGAGGAGGGTGCTGGCGTGGTAGCGGTGGAGTGTCCAAGAGGAATGCACCTTGGTGCTGAGCACGGTCCAGGGACAGACGGACGCAAACGGCGTAGCTTATGTGTTGCCTCCGTCACGGGAGACGACCCTTACAATGCAGGCAGTACATCGTTAACAACGCAACTCCGACAACGCGGGTCCCTTAACATCGCATTTGATTACAACGCATTGTGAGGTCTGTAATGGGGTAATCCAAACTTTTTCAGGTGTGCATGGGTTTTGGATGTAAAAAATGAAAATTGGACTATGTCTTTGGGTAAAATATGAAAAATGGGTTGTTTTTTGGGGTAAAATATGAAAAATGGGGTGTTTTTTGGAATTTTTGGGTGTTTTTTTGGGATCAAATTTCTAAATCTTGGGTGTGTTTTGTGCCAAAATGAAGAGAAATTTGGGGGGTGCATTTGTCTCAAATGTGATCTTTTGGGTGTCTTTTGGAGATTCAGAAAGGAATTCCAGGGTTTACGGTTGGGTTTGTTGTGCAAAGGTTATTTTTGGGTCGCACTCACTGTAGTGGGAACAGTGATCTTCATGTCTCCACTATGCAACACCTACTCTACTGTTGCAATGTGCCTAGTATTAGTATGTATCGGAATGGAATGCGATGTTATGGCATGCATCGCAACTACGTATGTGCCTTTGGCACACGAGTGGTATGCCCGCTGTGCCTGGGCGCACAGCGGCCACCATTGAGAAGTGCGGGGGGTGTCTGGACAGCTGTGAGGTTGTAAACCCCATAAAGAACACTGGATGGTGCGTGGACGCGGGGATGTGTGTGAGCGTGTGTTGTTAAAAATCTATTGAGGGAAGTCTTACCTCTAAGCCGTGTCTCGTGTCTTCATAGCTCCTGCTCTCCTGCGTCTGCTTCCAGGAAAAGGAATTAGTCAGCCAGGCTCTCTCCCCTGAGTCAATCACAACGCTGCGATGCGGCTGTGGGATTGTTAATTGGCATGTAACAAGTCATGCAGGCAGGGGCCAGAGGGGTGGGCATGTTCTCCATGCAGGCTGTAATGCAGCCTGCATTGCGAACAGAGAAGTGCGCATGTCTGCATTGGGCGGCCTGAGTGGGCCGACCAAACAGTCATTGCGCACTTGAGTGTGCATGCCTATCCGCACATTCCCTGCTCCGTGTTTGGAGCAGTCCTACCCACCCGCCCAGCCCCTGAGGATACATAGCATGATCACATGAGTTATTTATCCCTTGTACTTCCCTTTTATAACTGTTTTATTGGCTTCTCTGAGCCCGCACTACCTGCTTCCCGCTGCTGCTGCCCCTGCGGCCCCGCACCCCTGTCCTCGCACATTCCCGCCTCCCAGCTGATCATTCCTCCACCCTCCCCTACTTGATGGCAGAATCGCGCAGCGGACATGCGCCGCTGGCGCGCAGAAGGCGAGCCTAAGACAAGCCCGTCTGCGCACATCTGCAACCCACCCGCGACCAGCGCCAGGAAGCCTGGATCACGGGCCACCCACTGCTACAGCACAGCCACCCTCCACGCACTCAACTCCGGGAAAGTCAGAGACTGACAACAGGCCTTGGCAAACACGACCCATGGCCAGTTCTCCTGCCTCCTCTGCCGCCAGAGCTTAACCACCACCCCGGACTCCAACACAGCCGACGCCAGCACCGGCGACACCCTAGGATGCATCCTCCTCAACAGGCACTCCGTGCACAAACACGCCGTGGAAATCTGGAACCTACTCGACTCCCTCTCGCCCGACATCGCCTTCTTCACGGAGACCTGGACCAACGCCTCCTCCGCCCCCGACATCAACACCGCCATCCCGGACGGATACAAGATCCAGAGGAAGGACCGCACCAACCACCCGGGAGGGTGCCTCGCCATTGACCACGAGAGCACCCGCCGCCTCACCACCTCCAGCGAAACCTTCCCCTCCGCCGAACACCTGCACTTCCAGATCCAGACCAGCCACAACTCCACATTCCGAGGAACCCTCGTCTACAGACACAACGGGCCCCGGACACACCAGCCAGCCCACCATCTCCACCTGGACGCCAGTCACAGCCGAAGACACAGCCTCAACCATGAAAGGCATCCACTCGTGGGCCCCCACCAACCCATGCCCTCCCACATCTACCACAGAGCCACGGCCGCCATCCCACACGTGCTGCAACGCACCATCAACACCACCTTCAAAACAGGCACCTACCCAGACGACTGTAAGCGTGCAGAAGTCTGGCCCCTTCTCAAAAAGACCACAGCTGACCCCACCGATCTCAAGAGCTACCGGCCCATCTCGCTCCTCCCCTTCGCGGCCAAAGTTGCAGAGTAAACCGTCAACAGAGAACTGACACGATTCATTGATGACAACGCCATCCTCGACCCGTCCCAATCCGGATTGCGAACCAACCACAGCAACGAGGCCGTCCTACTCGCTGCCACAGACGACATCCGCACACTCCTGGACCAAGGCCACTCCACAGCCCTCATCATACTCTTCCTTTCAGCGGCCTTCAACACCGTCTCCCACCACACACTAGTCGCCAGACTACACGACGCCAGCATACAAGAAACAGGCCTCGACTGGATCCGATCATTCCTCCCCGGAAGAAGCCAAAGGATCAGACTGCCAACCTTCCTCTCCGATCCCACGTAAATCACCTGCGGAGTCCCAGAGGGTTCATCTCTGAGCCCGACCGTCTTCAATATCTACATGGCACCCTCGACGCCACCGTCCGACAACACGGCCTCAACATCATATCCTACGCTGATGACACCCAGCTCATCCTCCCCCTCACCAAAGACCCCACCACCGCCAGACTCAACTTCCAGAAAGGAATGCAGGACGTCGCAGTCTGTATGACCAACCGCTGCCTGAAGCTCAACGCCGAGAAGACAGTAGTCCTTGTCTTTGGAACCACACCTTCAGCATGGGACAACACCTGTTGGCCTTCACCCTCGGAAGCCCACCTACCCCCTCGGACCACGCCAGAAACCTCAGCATCGTACTCCACCCATCCCTCACCATGAACAGACAGGTATACGCCGTCACCTCCAGCTGCTTCAACACCCTCCGCATCCTCTGCAAGACCTTCAAATGGATACCCCTAGAGTCAAGGAAGACAGTCACCCATGCACTCATCACCAGCAGACTGGACTATGGAAACGCACTCTACGCCGCCATTTACAAGTGCCTACTCCGCAAACTACCGACATTAGAGTACACCGCCGCCAGACTCGTCCTCGGCATCCCCTGGCACTGACACATCAGCCAACACCTACTTAGACTCCACTGTCTCCCAGTGGTGAAAAGAGTCACGTTCAAAATCATCACTCACGCCTACAAATGCCTACACAACAACGTAACCAAATACCTCAATGACAGGATCAACTGCCACGTACACAAATGAGTCATCCGATCTTCCAACCTCGCACTGTCCGAAACCCAGTGCATCCACAGAGCCAGAGCAGGCGGAAGATCCTTCTCCCACATTGCATCCAATACCTGGAACGGGCTACGGGCAGACATCAGAGGTGCCCCCTCCCTGGACACCTTCAGGAAGACCCTCAAGACCTGGCTCTTCGGCTAACAGATCTGTGGCCCCCCCACCCCTCAGTGCCTTGCGACCCTCAGGGGTGAGTGGCGCGCTTACAATTCCCCTGAGTGATTGATTGATTGAGTTATCATCATGTGATGATTGTTCCTCTTCTACGCTGCTTGAGCTGGTGGGCCAACGCTCTTCCAACATAGCGGTAGAGCCGCCACTGGGGGTGCGTCATCTACGTGTGATAGGCATGAGCGACTCCCCCCCCGGCCCTCCTGCGCTATGCGTCCCACCTTCTCCTTACCTGGACATTGACCCCGTGGCGCAATCCACTGCACACTCTCCAAATCTGTGACTCAGCCAGCAGGAGCCTGAGCCAGGTGTGCTTTCACTGGGCTGGGTTCGGCAGTCACCGCGTAGTCCGCTGGTGGACCACCCGATGCAGTTGATGCAGCAGGGCTCCCTTAGGCGTGTAGTTGCAGCGCTCAGTCCACACAAGTTCGGCGTAGCACAGGGGCCTCACCCTCCAGAGCGTCCTGCCAGCCCAACATCATCCATCCTGTGATGCAGGGAGACGGAACCCACCGTTGGTAATCCCCTCCGTGCAGCCCGGTGTAGTGGTGGATCATAGTATGCGGAGTGGACCTCACTACGTTGGTGCGCAGGATCACCTCTACCATTGACTGCACCAAGGTGCGCAAGGCGGGCTTCTCACACAGGTCAGCAACGTGTCTCCATGCGACCTGCAAGACTTCACCACCAGGTACGGGCGATCGTCGCACATCAATGTCTCCCGCCACGGCTCATCGACTCCACAGCTACTCCACATCCCACTCCAGGCCACAGACGCAGGTCCAGCGAGGGATCCAGGAACCAGATGCAGCTCCAGCAAGGGATCCAGGAACCAGACGCAGCTCCAGCGAGGGATCCAGGAACCAGACGTAGCTCCGGCGAGGGATCCAGGAACCAGACGTAGCTCCGGCGAGGAATCCAGGAACCAGACGCAGCTCCGGCGAGGGATCCAGGAACCAGACGCAGCTCCAGCGAGGGATCCAGGAACCAGACGCAGCTCCAGCGAGGGATCCAGGAACCAGACGCAGCTCCAGCGAGGGATCCAGGAACCAGACGCAGGTCCAGCGAGGGATCCAGAAACCAGACGCAGGTCCAGCGAGGGATCCAGAAACCAGACGCAGGTCCAGCAAGGGATCCAGGAACCAGACGCAGGTCCTGCGTGGGAACCAGGATCTCATCCTGGTCAAACAGGATGTTGGGTGGCTTGAGGGGGTTGTTGATGTGTGCTGCACTATGCCCTGGCTGCTCAAATCTGCATTTTTCCTTTTTTTTTGTGCATCTTTTATATTGGGGGTGGACAGATGGGCTAAGTCCAAACTTGCGGGTAGCGTGCCTTTTACTATCGCTAAGGGATTATCGCTGGATTCCATCCGCTATCGCCGGTTTCATTAACGCCATCGCGTTAATGTTAGCAGCGGTTTTCGCCGCTGATCCCTGAAGCTATCGCCTGTTAGCAAAACGTTGCTAATACGTCGCTAACAGGGCGATAACTTGCAGGGATCGACGGCGATAGGGAAACTAGCGCTAACCTAGGTTAGCGATAGTTATCGCCATTTCTTGGTAATATGCCCCTATGGATCATGCAAAAATCATTGAAGCATTTCAGTTAATAACTAAAGGGTTTAGGGATGGTCTATCGGCAGCGAAGAAGCTCCCACCAGTTAAAAAGAAAGAAGGACTTGATTCGATGTGCACTAAGGCACACAAGAAATTCAAAAATGTCCTGCATAAAACTCCTCAGTGTAGACAGGAGATATAAGTATGTAGAAAAGAGTACAAGCAGGCCCTAAAACAAAGGGCAGAGACAGGAATTATGGGAGTCCTTACAGGAAGTGTCTTTTATTAAAGTTGACACAGCTTTTTGGCATGTGATCAAAGCACCTTTTTTTAGGTCAGTAGATGGCCCGCGAATAGAGATTGCTATCAGCGAGTCAGAATGGATTCTCCATTTCACTAACATTTATAAGAAGATTAAGGAGTAAGGGAGCAATATGGTTCTATTACCTGTGTATGTACATAACAAGCCTCCCCCACATGGTCCCATTAAAGTTCTATTCACATTGGAGGAGGGCGTCTCGGCCATTAACGCGAGCACGGGGGGGAAAAGCATCAGGATTTGTTGTTTTAGCTGTAGATATTTTCAAAGCTAATATTGCTCTTTGGGCTCCTTTATTGACCCAGGTTCTAGAAGCATAGTGTAGGGTTCCCCGAAACACGGTCAGAGTCAGTTATTGTACCGATCTATAAAAAGGGTGACCGTCTTGACCCCGCATGCTATCGGCCAATTTCGTTATTGGATTTGTTGGTTAAGGGAGCAGGTAGGGTTGTTTTGAATAGGTTACAGGATTGGGCAGAATCAAATGAAATTCTATCTGATTTACAATATGGTTTTCACTCAAGGCTAGGAACAACTGAACAAGGACTCAACCTGAGTGGAACATGATAAATGATGGGTTATTTTGGCTTATTTAGGAGTTGACCCGCCCTTGCTACAGTTTCTTAGACAATTATATTCTGATATTAGGTCAAAGGTGCGGTATGGCATTAAGGGGGAGTGTTCTGCATTGTTTAGCGTCGAGAGAGGGGTAAGGCAGGGCTGTGTGCTAGCGCCCTTCCTTTTTACGTTGTACATCAATAGTTTGGGAAGTTTTTTGGCAGGCCAGAGTCATGGTCTCCTGCAAATTGGTCAGTGCCCAATTCCTGCCCTACTCTACGCTGATGGTGCCGGACTCATGGCCCGTACACCTTTGGGGCTGCAGTGTTTAATAACAAGCTTTACCAAATACATGCAGAACTTGGGACTTTTAATTAATAAAAGTGAGACCTTTATTACGAAATGTGGAAAAGGGCCTGTTTAATGATGTTGTGATGTAGTTGTAGAGGAGGAGAAGATCAGTTTTACTCAGACCTTTTCCTACATAGGTATCACTGTAAGGAAGCTCCAATTCACGAAAACTACCACAGCACTGGGCAATATTTCCAGAAAACTGGGTAGGAAACCGCCCAAAGAACTACTAACAATTTATAAGTCAAAATGTTTATCAACAGCTTTACATGGGGTGGGTGTTTGGGGGGCATACCGATTGTCAACCTTTGCGATTGGTACAGAATGCCTTTTTAAGGCATCTTCTAGCGGTTCCTAGTAGTTGCTCCTCATATGTTTGCCACGCGGAACTGGGGCTATCTTTTACAACTGATATCGCCAAGATCCAGCCAATTTTATTGTGGCATGAGGTTTGGTCTACTGAGCAAACCACTCTTAATCGTGCAATCATTAGGTACTGCGTGAAAGCACAATCAGCCTTACATATACCATGGCTTAAATATGTAAAAAATTTCATGAGCGATATGGGGCATCCCAAATTTTTTAATCAACCTGACATTTTACAACATATTGGCAGAAAGAATTTTAAAACAGATTGCTTATCATTGTTAGAGGAATTAAGATTGTATATTGAACTGTATATTGAACTGGTCAAACCTACTGTTCATAAAAACCAAATGATGTTGACTACCTATGATATGCAGCCCTATTTAAAGCAAGTGTTCAATACACAAGACAGGTTTGTTTTAACTCGATTCAGGCTAGAAACCTTTCATCGACTGATCAGTTTTCCACTGATAAATGACTGGTCACCAAATTTAGGGAAATGCCCTTGTGATGTTGTGTCCTGGCAAACAACTATCCATACTGTGTTGTTCTGCAAATTTTATTGTGAACAGCGAAAGTGTTGGATTGTACCGATCCTGAGGTCTCATGGTTTTATATGTCGGCCAGCTTTCTTATTTTTACAGACCCTGCCTTCCCTCTATATATGTCACGTTGTGTCTATATATTTAAGGGCTGTGATTAGATATAGAAAAACCTTGAGACAATAAAATATTTCTGATGTTATAAGTCATTGTTTTTTAAATCCTGATTTTAATATTCATGTGATGTATTTTAACTTAATAGTTTATAGGAACTATTTATGCTTTTTTTATAAATGTACTGTATACACTTTTATGGTTTTCTAAGACAAAAACCGAATAAAGTTTACTTTGAACTTTGAATTTAAAAAATAGTGCCCATACTTTTTATTAAATTGCAGACCTTGAGGCATCTCTGGCTTAAAGTGAAGGGGAAAGAGGGGTGAGGTCTCCTGGGCAGTGAAGGCAAGGGAGGGTTAGAGATCTAAAGAAGAAACAGACCTTCTCACCAGGATGCCTGCTACCTGAAAGAAATGTAAATATGTGCAGTTAGTTCATCATCAAATGTAAAGGCTGCTTAAGTGCCAGTATATTCTTTAATTGAGGGAGGCACTCTAAGCTTCATGATGACAAAGTTATTATTTTTTTTAGAGGTAATGCAATCAGCTGAGGTCTACAATTCTTCCTTTTAATAGACACATTTTGGCACTAGGTACAATTTGATTACGTATTATTAAAATATATATACTTTAAAAGCACTTGTTTTATCTTAATCATTTTGCTGCAGCATATCATATACAATGATAAAATAATGACTTACATATTCACAGTGCTTTCTGTCACTGGCTGGGTTTGTGTAGCGCTATAAATATAAAAGTCACTATTATCCACTGCACTAACCAGCATTCATTCATCTGCAGTGATCACATTAGCCAATTGAGATTGCACGATGTAAAATAGTGCATTTTTCACTGATTAGTATAATTTGCATTTAGTTTTCATTTACGGTTTGAGCATTATTTTATATGAACTTACCTTAACGTGAAAAAACAATGAAATAGTTACAGAATGTCTTTAACCCTGCCATCATGTTCACTCACCTCCCCCAGTACTTAGAATCACACGTCCCACTTCCAGGCCATCTTCATTTACAAGTCTTTGCAGAGGCATTTGCGCTCCCCTAGGAATAGTCATGGAGCCCCCGGGGGTGTTCCCCACAGTTTGAAGACCTTTGATATAGAGGAACGTGGCAGAAGGCAAGTGTCTTTATAAGGTTATGGAATTCCAAGGTGACTTGCAATAGCCTTATCATGTAGGGTGGGGGCACTTTATTCCTTATAATACATGGTCACTCCATCACCTTTCCTTAACCCCTTCGCTGCTAGGCCTTTTCTCCCCCCTGTGCTAAGCCTTTTTTTGACTATTTGGGGTAGTTCGCACTTAGGCCCCTGTAACTTTTTGTCCACATAAGGTATCTATGCCAAATTTGCGCCCTTTTCTTCAAACATCTTGAAGATTCTAAAGGTACCCAGGGTTTGTGGATTCCCCTGTAGGGGACCAAGAAATTTAGGAAAATTGGGAAAAAAAGTGCTGCAGAAGAAAGCATCTGTTTTTTCCCCTGCAAAATGTATCAACAAAGGGTTTGTGGTGCTAAAATCACCATCTTCCCAGCTTTAAGGAACAGGCAGACTTTTGTCAGGAAACCAACATTTTCTACAAAGTTTTGGCATTTTACTGGGACATAGCCTATTTTTCCTATTTTTTGTGTTTTCAACCTCTTTCCAGTTAGTGGTAGAAATGGGTGTGAAAGCAGCAATGGATCCTAGAGAACTATACATTTCTGAAAAGTAGACACAATTCTGAATTCAGCAAAGGGTCATTTGTGTAGATCCATTAAGGTTTTTCTATAGAAACTAACAATTGAATTAAAAAATATTGAAATTGAGTTGGAATAAAACAGCCATTTGTTCCACCATTTTCACCTGAAACTTCTAAGTATGGCAGCTTTTAAAGCAATATACCGTTACATCCGCTGAACCCTTCTGGTTGTGGGGATATATAGGACTTGTAGGTTCACCAAGAACTCAAGATACTCAGAGCCAATAACTGAGCTGCGTCTTGCAATATTTTTTCATTGTGAACTGGGTATATAGCAATTCATTTGGTAAAATATAAAGAGTGAAAAATAGGTACCAAGCAAACATTTATATTTTCGAAATGGGAACAAAATGTAGAGTTTAGAAACAGTGGTTATTTGCACATCTCTGAAATTGTGGGTACCCATACAAGCATGTGAATTAGAGGATATTTTTCAAAATGACTTCTTTTTTACTCATTGTCTTACATTTGGAAGGCAGAAATGCAAAGAAAGTCAATTGGTAATAATACTTGTTCTACTACTCTGTGTTCCACTACTTCTCCCGATAAAAATTGTACCTCGCTTCTGTTGGTAGGCCTAGTGCCTGCAACAGGAAACGGGCCAACACGCAACGTGGACACAATCAATCAATCACAGAATTTGTAGAGCGCACTACTTACCCGCGAGGGTCTCAAGGCGCTGGGGGAAAAAAAAAAGAAAAAAGGGGGGGGGGGGGGGGTGCCGCTACTGGTCGAACAGCCAGGTCTTGAGTAGCCTCCTGAAGGTCAGCAGGTCTTGGGTCTGTCGTAGGCTGAGTGGAAGGGTGTTCCAGGTCTTGGCGGCGAGGTGGGAGAAGGATCTGCCGCCGGTGGTTGTTCTTCGAATGCGAGGGACGGTGGCGAGGGAGAGGTTGGCGGAGCGGAGCTGGCGGTTGGGGACGTAGAAGAAGAGTCGTCTGTTGAGGTAGGCTGGGCCGGTCTTGTGGAGTGCCTTGTGTGCGTGGATGAGGAGTTTGAAGGAGATTCTCCTGTCGACGGGGAGCCAGTGCAGGTTCGTCAGGTGGGGGGTGATGTGGCTGTGGCGTGGTACGTCGAGGATCAGGACACATCACATTTTTACAGTGAAAACTGACCCTTTTTTAGAATGAGCCTAGCAGTGTACTTTGGACCGTAGCTCAGCCGGCACCTAGAGCAACCTATACATTTTTGAAAACTAGACACCCAGGGGAATCCAGGATGGGTTGACTTGTGTGGCTCTTACTAGGTTCTGTTACCCAGAATCCCTTGCAAACCTCAAACTTTGTTAAAAAAAACACATTTTCCTCACATTTCTGTGATGGAAAGTTCTGGATTCTGCGTGGAGCCACAAACTTCCAGGCACCCAGCATTCCCAAAGTCTCCCGATAAAAATGGTACCTCACTTGTGTGGGTAGGCCTAGTACCCGCGACAGGAAACGGCCCAAAACTCAACGTGGACACATCACATTTTTCCAGTTAAAACTGACCCTTTTTTCGCAATATGCCTAGCTGTGGATTATGGACCCCAGCTCTGCCGGCACCTAAGGAAACCTAGCAAACCTATACATTTTTTAAAACTATACATTCAGGGGAATCCAGGATGGGGTGACTTGTGTGGCTCTCAGCCGGTTCTGTTACCCAGAATCCCTTGCAAACCTCAAATGTTGTCAAAAAACACATTTTGCTCTTATTTCTGTGATGGAAAGTTCTGGAATCTGCGTGGATCCACAAACGTCCACCCACCTAGCAATCCCCAAAGTCTCCCGATAAAAATGGTACCTCACTTGTGTGGGTAGGCCCACTAGGGAGATTCTCCCCTTTCCATTGATACCTCTACCGTCTGCCTCGGTGCTCAGGGGGCTGACATAGCCCCCTGAGCACCGAGGCAGTGAAACTGAAACAAGCCTATCGGCTCATTTCAGTTTTGGTTTCACTGAAATGACATTAGCGTGACATGCGCACTGTTTGTCATTTCAGTGAAACATAAGAACAGCCTCAGGAGCTGGGGAAGCTCTTCCCCTGCTCCTGAGGCTGTTTTGGTGCAAAGGAAATCCCTCTGGTGCCCACACCAGAGGGATTTCCTGTGCCGTGTGTGCCGGATGGCTGGGAGCCATCTGACGCACATTAGCCCTGTTGCGTCGGATGGCTCCCGGCCGTCCGATGCATAAAAGGGGCTAAACCACTGAAATCCTTGGTGCCTAGCTCGTTCATATGAAAGAGAGAGCATGTTTACAAACATGAAAAACAAAAATAGAATCTCTAGTGCAATATTAAACACAAAAAAAGCTGTTAGATATTTGTTCCAAAAAGATATTAGAAGCAGTTTAATGAAAGTTAGTTTAAAAAAAAAAAAAGGTGCAGTAGAACCATGCTCAAAGATTCTAACTTTTCTATAATTACCCAAAGGGTGCAAAAATAAACATGTTTCGATAAATATGTCCTTTCTTCTTGTCAATGTAGAGTTAGAAAAACAGAGCAAAAGAAAGAAAAGAAAAGTTTTGCTTTTTGTTCTTTAAACAGCGCCTTTGATTATGCTCAGTTAACTGACCTGCCTTTCCCCTTGACTGCTTACTCTGGCAGTAGGCATTGTGACGCCAGCACTCAACTGTAATAAGTATTACAGTTGAGTGCTGGCGTCATTTCTTTATAATCTGCAACAAGGCGCCCCACAAGTTACCAATTATAAAGAAATTAGAGACGGGTTTTTATACATGGGAGTCTACAAAGTTTGTAGACTCCCATGTGTCAGAGCATATTCCAGTTAATAAGTTTCAGCCCCCACCCTTCCAGGACGCTCAACACTGGTTTTACTGATTGGGCAAACCCTTATTCAGGGTCCCATCTCAAGATGTGAAGTCATGGTTGAAAGAGCTGCATGTGGGCTATCTTTTTGCATGTACCCATAGAAGGATTTAATGGACCAATGTCTGTTTCACTTGACTTGACTATATATAACAGTATTACCAATACGAAACTCCAGAAATGTATTTACCGACTCGAACGACGTGACTAAGTGAACTTCTCTGCATGGACCCATTTGTCCTATGTACAACTTACTTAGATTAAACAATGTTTTACTAAAGGTCTGTTTTCTTCCTTACCAAAGAATGACATTGTAAGATTCAGCTTGCGCTGTGGAATGGCAAAAGGACCTCTCCATTCGGGAAGCACAATTTAAAAGGGCGAAACAGATTGAGACAGTACTTAATTTGAGCCAGTGGTTGCCGGTGTGACCACCAGCACTTATTTTTGGGGACCGGCATTTATTTTTCCCCATTAGATATTTACCAAGAGCAAGAAGTGAGGGAAAAACACACCAGTGGGAGAGACGGAGGAAGAGAAAGATGGAAAAACCGTCATAAAGGGGGAAAGCAGGGACCGACAAGAGTTAGATAATGGGGTCTGGGGGGTCTGGTAGTGGAGTAAAGAAGCGTGAGGTTGATTTAAGTCTAGCAGCCTTGGTAGTCATCCAGCTGGCATTTAAATGCACCGGCTACGGGTTTTTGAGGCAGAGCTTCGGGCGCCGGCACTCTTTTTTTCCCCCACAAATTAAGCACTGGATTGAGGAAACAGATTTGGAGTTTTCACCACCACCACTGGTGTCCGTGATTGCTTGTGCCCTCTGGACACTGAGTCTTGCTGAATCATGGTTGGTCCGACACTGCTGGCCCAGATTAAGTAATACCAGTAGCATCCACTCTGGGGCCAGGGAGGGCTCGACGTAGTCTACTCTGACCTCATACATGCCAGCATCTGGGAACAGAAAAGAGGAAGATTTTCTTGCTTCCTCCAGAGGGGGGATGTTATTTTACCATGTTTTTTACACTGTGTACCAGAAGAAGCTAAAATTGCTTATGCTTCGGAGTGGGCACTAGCCCTGGCTCCTGCATTATATTGCAATCAGACGGGTTGGGACAAGGATTCACCAGTGCATGTAATTCCTTTGCGTTCTACTCCTCAGCCCCAACCGCAACATCCAATTAAACGGGACGCTAAAGCGTCCGTAGGTGATATTTTGTCTCAATTGGAATATCAGGGTGTGATTGAACCCTGTGTTTCTTTGATGAATAAACCTCTTTTTCCGATATTGACACCGGATGGTTCATATCAGATAGTTTTAGGCTACAGACATTTGAACAGTCATGTTCGCACCTTTGCAGTTCAGAACACACATGTGCTCTGCGTTAGTAAACAACATTGTTCGAAAAAGTATAAAACTACTTTGGATATTTCCAATGAATTTTTCAGCCACACTTTGGCTCCTGAAAGCCCTGATTTGACCGCATTCAGCGCTCTAGGCAATCAAAGACAATATGCAAGATTGCCTATATGATATAATAGTCCAGGTGTGTTTGCGGCATGCATTGTTTCAATTTTACATGAGATTGACCCTGATGCCTTTTCGTACATCGATGACATTCATTTGACGGATGATGAAATAAATCCACTTCGTATGCGCGTGGACCGCATTGTCACTCATTTTGCGAAGTTAGGCTACAGATTTAATTTTGCGAAATCACATATTGCCTTTTTGGCAGTACTTTTCCTTGGTTATGAACTCAATAACGAAGGTAGGGTGTTGGTCCCCCACTTTTTGGAGAAATGTGCTCAATTGCAGCCCCTTTCTACCCTTAAAAATTGCAATCTTTACTGGGTTTTAAAAATTTTGGCAGGACTTACATTCCTGATTATGCCCAGCGTATCAAACCGCTCTATGCGTTGATACAACCCTCTTTTTCATCTTCCAGTACGCTTCCGGAACATACCGTAGTACTTAGGTCTTTGCAGTCTGATCTATTTGCGACTCAATTCTTGTTAACAAGAGACAATACAACAAATTTGGTCAAACAGAGAGTACCAGGAGCGTTAGGATTTACTTACATGACTTTTAAGGAAGGGGACTTTGTTCCCATTGCTTATAAATCTCATTTGTATACTCAAGCTGAGATGTGTTTTTCCTCCACACAAAAGATTTGACAGCAGTTCAGAAGGCGATTCTGAAAGAACGCTCTCTGGCTCAGGGTAAACGCATTTCCATGGTTTTGCCAGTGCCTGTTTTAGAAGCAGCCACAAAGGCTAGTGTACCAAATTCTAAAGTCTTGCATCCACGTTGGATACAATGGGCTAGTTCATTGACGTCGGCTGATGTCCACTTTGTTCATCCTCCTCCTTTATTATTGCTCCCTCTTGATCAGTACAAATGCATTATTTATACTGATGGGTCTGCACAGCCAGCCATTGGTTCTAAGCATGCTTATTCAGCAGCCTGCGCAATTGTGGCAGGCACGATAGTGGATGGTGATTTCAAATCCTCCATGGTGCACACACAATATCTTGGGGATTGCACGGCACAATTGGCCGAGTTACGTGCTTTGGTTTTGGCTCTTGAGTTTGCTGATCTTGAAGTCCCTACACTTGTAGTGTGTGATTGTTTTTATTGTGTACAATCTTTCAATGACAACTTGTTCTTCTGGACACAAAATAATTTCCGTGATTCTAAAAGTAGCGCAATTAAGCATAAAACGCTTTGGGCCTGAGTGGCCGCTCTTAAGGAATGTTTGTCACTCACACATGTTATCCATACATTGGGCCATCAGAGTGTGGGAGCACATGCTGTTGGTAATTCGCTGGCTGATGAGGCAGCACAATCTGCAGTAGCCACATGCTCAGTAGCAGCAGTTACTAGGTCTATGACTTACTATGAAGGAGGGATCACAATTTCCCCAAGGGTTCCCTTCTCGTTACACCTATCATTTAACTTCTGATCAAATTCCATTTGTAACTATACTATCAGTTGGTGATTGGCTGATTCTCAACGACGACCGCAGACTTTCTTTGATCGTGGCTGCGCATGAAGACGTGGCTTCTGCCTATGCTGGCGCAACTGGAACTATTTCGCTTTTACAGCAACGTTTTTGGTGGCGTGGCGTATACCAGCAAATGCGCAAATATGCTCTTTCCTGTGACATTTGTCAACAGATTAAACCTTCTACTGTTTCACGTCTACCACATACTCAACTCTACATATCAAATCAACCATTTGGTTGTATTTATCTTGATAACTGCGGTCCTTTAAAATCTGATAATGCTTTTAATATATATATCTTGGTTGCAGTGGATTCATGCACTCGATTCCTTTGGGTTTGGCCGCAACGTAGTGCTGACGCTCAAACTGTTATAAAAGATTTGCATGTCTTTGTAGGGACATTTGCCTGTGGCACCTTCCATTCAGACCAAGGTCCGGCTTTAGCCTCTAAGCCTTACCGGGACGCAGTGAAGTCTCTGGGGGTGGTTCGATGGGGCAGAGCTGAAAGCATGGCAATTAGAAGGGAAGAAAATAGAGGATTGAGGAAGAATCCGATTTCCTTAGAGTGGGATGCTCTACTTGAATTGTTTGTCGCTGCGGAACCTTCCCTGCATTAAACAACACACAGTATATAAGCCTTTAGATATGCTGAGTACCAAAAAGGCACACTCCCCACAGGAACCCTATAGAATCATAATGTGTGGAGTTGTAAATTGAATATTTAACATAGTGGGAAAGTTGTGCATGACCCAATATCTATAAGTTGTGATACAACAGAAGTGAGACGGGGAAGGGAGGGGGAGGGCGTAAGATAGTTAATTGCTGTGGGGTGGTGGGAGGATACTGTTTGGTTGGCCGATATTCTATGATAGTGCGCACAGTGTTATAACTCTGATATAATGCGTAGATGTACATCCAGGATGCTAACACTGTGTATTGGATGATATATATATGTATGTCAGAATAGTTCTATAAAATCAATAAAATCTGTGTTAAAAAAAAAAAGTCTCTGCGGGTGCAGGTGCAATTCTCGTCTCCATATCGGCGTGAGGGCAATTCTGTTGTGGAATGGATGAACCGTGACTTAAAGCAATCTTTGACAGCTAGGGTATTAGGTACTAGTAGGGGCTGGCTAACTCATCTTTATGGAGTCCAACGTGCACTTAATAATCTCCCTTGAAGATCTCTGGGTGGGCGGACCCCATACGAATTGCTCTTTGACATTAAAATGTTTGAGCAAGACCTTGATGGTCTAGACGTCGTGGCGGCTGCTGCAACGTTTGACGTAGATAACCATTGTGCTATGTTACAGGATCTACAAAAGACTCGGGACACACTGGCGAACGCTCATTTGCCCTCTTCCATGGATGCAGCAGTGCTGATTCCGGTCTCTGGCTGGCTTTCTAAAGTTGGTGATCTGGTCTGAGAAAAGGTGAAGAACAAGAAAGAATTTGGTCCATTGCACCATGCACCAGTCCTTGATTTGAAAGGCACCTGTACTGTGATTTTACCTTCGCTACCTGGTCGCAAGGAGAATCAATACATTTCAATCGAACATGTCAAGCCACACCATATGGCCGATACTAAATAGTATGCCTCCAAGCATACCACGTTGGGATGTTTCACTTCATCCAATGACTTCTGTTTCCCCGACAACTCCCCACCAAATGGAGGGGGAGATGGAGTCTTCAATTGATTTGTTGCCTGTTTTACCTTCTCCATCTACAACTGTGGATAATGAGAATGCTTCCCCACCCGTCGAAATTATAATTGACAATACTGAAAGTACCATTCATTTACCTTCCAATGAAGAACAGCCCCCGTTGTTTCAGCTAGGTTCCAGTGGTTATTATATGGACCGAGATAACTTTTCTTCAGATACATCTTCATAGTATTCGTCTGTGGCAGAGCCCCCTACACGGCTTAGGGGTCGATTCCGATTCGGGCCGGAAAAAGCACCGACCGACTCGGATCCCGAAAAAATACCGACCGACACGTACCCGTGGCGCACGACACGCCAAGTACGATGCAAGGCGCGAAAAATCCGACCGACAAGTACGGAAACAAAGTCGACCGACCGAGCCGCACGGAAAGCAGCAATCCGGCCGGAAAAACACGCGAATCCAACCGACCGACACGCACCCGGAACAAATCCGACCGAAACGTACCCGCTAACTCCAAACCGCAAAGTACGATGCAAGGCGCGAAAACCACGACCGAGTCGGACGGAGGACAAGCCGTACGACCGACACGCATACAAAACCGAGCCGAAGCAACACAATACACCGCGACCGACGCGTACGCAGCATAGAAAACTGCACAAACACAGCGTGAACGAAACGGAGAACACCGTTCGAGACCAATGCAGGGTCCGACTCGGTCACAAGAACGTTTCCAACATACACAAACAGCACAAAGGAAAAATCACCCAAAAAAAGGCCAAACAAGCAATTACCAAGCCAATAAATACTGGGGGTGGGGACAGAGAACAAAGACACACCCACAACTCCACCTATATAAAGGACACAAATCACTACCATGAGCCTTTGCAAATGCCATTCCACTGCCAGCACCCAAGAGAAAGCAACCACACACCCACAGCTTATCCCTCACACAAGCCACACACCATCAGCACACCAACAAATACCTACCTCACATACACCCAGCAAAACACACACTCACACACCCTCACCTGCACACCAACACACACATCACCCACCATCACCACCCATCACCATGCCCCCAAGAAGAATCCCAAGTTCCTAGATAGTGAATTGGAAGTCATGGTAGACGAGATCCTCAGGGTGGAGCCACAGCTGTTTGGCACACTGGTCCAACAGACCCCCATGTCGCAGAAAACCAAGATGTGGGAGAGGATCATCAACAGGGTGAACGCACAATCACCATGTCGGCGCACAAAGACCGACATCCAGAACAGGTGGTATGACGTGCGCAGGAGGGTACGGAAAATGCTGACGAAAGACTACATCAACAGCCAACACACCGGCAGTGGCCCTCCTGCCAAGCCAATATACCTCAGGCCCTGGGAGGAGAAGGTGCGGGCCATCCTTCCGCCAGTGAGCGTATATGGACTAGAGGACATCCCAGAGCCTGGTGAGTACACAACAAATGTACACAATATACTGCCACAAAACACACACATCACTGTCAAGGGGAGAGTCAAACCATGCACTCATAGCAATTACACAGCAACTAGAACAGAATCATCCCAAAATGTGTATGTCAGTCAGATAAACACAACACATGCCATCCAAAAAGTCACATCCAACTGTGCCAACACATGTACAAACACAACTACAACTACAGCTAGGCAGTGGCACAAATAGAACTAACAAACACATCCACACATGTAGCCACCACAACAACACCAACACACAGTGAAGACCACTCAAAGGAAGGAATTCTGTGTATGCTGGCCAAGTCAGTGTAGCCAATAGCATCATGGGAGTCGCAGTCACACATATTGCCCCCCCACAACTGTCCCATCAACACCACCATGAACCATGCGCACATCACAGGGAGTGGAGAAGGACTCACAAGATGGCTGACACTGGCTACTGCTGTGGGGAGCACAAGGCCCTGCTGGCAACTGTGCACCAACAAACAGCAGGACACCACTGACTGACATCCTGAGAGACAACTTACACTCCCTGCAATGCAAGCACAGTCCATGGTGGGATATCTGGCTAGCTGGGTGGGAAGGGGGACTTGCAGCACTGACCATAGTCACAAGCACCTCCCCTCACACCCCCCAACACAAACTCCACAGAACCCACCTGGTAGAATGCAATGCCCCCCATCCTAACACAAGATCCCACAAAGAACCACCCCCTGGGTTATGTTGTGTGAAGCACAGGGACACTCTTGGGACTCTTAGCCAAACAACTGCCAGGACAACACTCCCAGCCATCCTGTCAGCACAGCCAGCCCACCCCACAGGGAAGCAGAGTCAAAAGGAAGGAAGCATGGGCATGCTGGGAAGGGGGAGGAGGCAATAGCATGATGGGAGTCGTAGTCACAGCTCTACATCCCCCACCACATGGCCCAGCAAGCTCACACTCACGCATGCACATCCCACAGAGAGTGGAAAGGCCCATCAAAGATGTCTGACACTGTTGCTGTGTCGTGGGGAGCACAAGGGCATGCTGGGTACTGCACACCAACCAACAGCAGGACACCACTGTCAGCCATCTTGCCATTGCTCTCACACCCACACACACTGAACTCCACACAAAAGCAAGTAAGTATGGGAATGCTGGGAAGTGGGGTGGAGGCAATGGCATGATGGGAGTCGTAGTCACTGATATTGGTCACCCCCACAACTGTCCCATCAACACCACCCTGAACCATGCTCACATCACAGGAAGTGGAGAAGGACTCACAAGATGGCTGACACTGGCTACTGCTGTGGGGAGCACAAGGCCCTGCTGGCAACTGTGCACCAACAAACAGCAGGACACCACTGACTGACATCCTGAGAGACAACTTACACTCCCTGCAATGCAAGCACGTTCCATGGTGGGATATCTGGCTAGCTGGGTGGGAAGGGGGACTTGCAGCACTGACCATAGTCACAAGCACTCCCCTCACACCCCCCCAGCACAAACTCCACAGAACCCACCTGGTAGAATGCAATGCCCCCCATCCTAACACAAGATCCCACAAAGAACCACCACCCTGGGTTATGTTGTGTGAAGCACAGGGACACTCTTGGGACTTCCAGCCAAACAACTGCCAGGACAACACTCCCAGCCATCCTGTCAGCACAGCCAGCCCACCCCACAGGGAAGCAGAGTCAAAAGGAAGGAAGCATGGGCATGCTGGGAAGGGGGGTGGAGGCAATAGCATGATGGGAGTCGTAGTCACTGATATTGGTCACCCCCACAACTGTCCCATCAACACCACCCTGAACCATGCTCACATCACAGGAAGTGGAGAAGGACTCACAAGATGGCTGACACTGGCTACTGCTGTGGGGAGCACAAGGCCCTGCTGGCAACTGTGCACCAACAAACAGCAGGACACCACTGACTGACATCCTGAGAGACAACTTACACTCCCTGCAACGCAAGCACGTTCCATGGTGGGATAACTGACTGGCTGGGTGGGTGGGAAGGAGGGCCGGCTGTCAACCAAACACAACCAATGCAGACCATGTTCACACCCCAGAAAATACATAGAAATGCCCAAATAATGCAGGACAATGTGCCACACCAATATCAACCCCTGACTGTGACGACTCAGGACAATGCAATGTACAGGCCCGCACCCAGAGGCACAGTCACAACTGTAATGTGTGTCAACCATTGATGCCTGCAGAAACATGACATACATTGTTTGTGTCTCCCAAAAACAGGTGATGATGGGGACACAGCAGCAGACGCTGAGGAGTCCCAGTCCCAGGCTCAAGAGGATGCCGAGCTCACTGGCGTCGTACAGCCTCTGTCCTCCTCGGACGATGAAGAACAACCTGGCACATCCGGTGCAAGTCAACATGCAGCACCAGCAGGACCACCAGCTGCAGCACCAGCAGGACCACCAGCTGCACCCCTGCACCCACCCCTCCAACGACTGTCACCACGAATACCATCCCTGCCGACATGGACAGAATAAGGAGCAACACCAGCACAGTGACCCTGGACCAACCTGGGGCCATGGACACCACCACCACCACCACCAACCCCCAAGGTGGACCAGGGTTATCTGTGCGTGCCACTGCACACACTGCACATGTCAGCAGGGGTGGTGGGAGGGGTGGGAGACAGAGGTCGCTGCTTGCAGACGTTGCTGGTGTGCATGATGACCCACAACTGGTACGCATAGCTGATGCGTACCAGTCCAGCACCGGAGAGCTCAGCCAGGTAGTGGGGCTCCTCAGAGACATTAAACAGCAGCAGGCTGCCCATCATGCCCGCTTGGACTCCCACATGTCCCACGTGGAGTCACACATGTCCCGTGTGGACTCACACATGTCCCGCGTGGAGTCCAAGTGGGATGCACTGCATGAGATGACGGCGGTGCACAGGGACATTTTACAATGCCTCCGCCAGATGAACAGCAACCAGTCCACACCTCCCTGTGTGCCAACAACATCTGGTGCCGAACAAACTGCAACTGCCACAGGGAGGGAGGAGGACTCTGGCGGAGAGTCCCCTGCACCGCAGCAGCCTGCACTTGAGGGCCCCCCCCAAGAAGAGGGGTCGTCCGAGGAGGGAAAAGTGAGAGGCCGATGGCCAAGCGCAACTCCCAGGAAGCCTGAACCTGTTCTGGATGTTCGCCTTTGTGCACAGACTGTTCACCCTGTTGACGGCAACACTACTCCCACACATTGCATGGGGAGTACAAGTTGGACCAATGTGTCAGACAACTGTGGCCCCGATACTGGGGATCCTGTCTACCCGGACTTTCAATTCACCTAGGAACTTGGGATTGCAAGATTCATGTACAGCACAACCCATCCTATGCACTATTAACACAAATGTATCACAATAAACACACTAATACACCATACTTGCCTCTGTCGTGATTCCAACGTGGGTGCTGTTATGGGGATGATGAACTGCAAAATTACACAGTGTATGCGAACTGCAACAGCAAGGACAACACAGGCATGTGAGTACAGGAAACGTGACACACATGAGGGAGACACACCACCAGGGCTACACGACACATACACACCTAGGCCATCTGACTCATTGCCTACACTGATGTTGCCAGGGAAGACGGTGCAATGCACAGACACCACACCCATTCCCAGTTGTAGTCAAGTAGCCCACAGGTGCAGTAAGCAAATGGCAGTCAAATGTGTGACCACAGACAACGCACATCACAAAGTGAAGCACAGGTTTATTACACAGTTGCAACATGCCGTAACCACTACAGATGCAAGGTAACCCCACCTGGCAGCGGGCACACAGTCAACAACTGTAGACGGAAGGAAGTCCATGGGTGTGGCGCACATCACCTGTAGGGACACAACAGCTACCAGCCTGGATGTGCAATCACGTCGTCGGTGGACACAGTTGACCAAACGAATCTGAAAGTACCCTGTGAAGGACAGAAATGACACACAGTCAAAAGCAATGGAGTACAGGACAGAACAGCAAAACACATGCACAATACATGTTACAAGATACCCACCCAGAACCAAGTTAGCATGTCAACACTGTTGGGGAGAACAGCCCACCTGTCACCACACATCGCAACACACATCCAGTCAAGTGGCCCATGGACACACTCCAACAGCACCAGAGCACCACCCACACATCATGCCAACTCACATCATTGACATGACACCTCAGGATACTCACATTCAGCTAAAGAAGTTGGTGATGAGCTGTGTGCGGACATCACCATCACCATCATCATCATCGTCGTCACTGGCATCGTGGTCCAGGCCAGGATCCTCCACAGGTGGCGGATGTTGGTCATTGTCATCCTGGATGAGAGGCAACTCCTTCCGCACTGCCAGGTTGTGGAGCATGCAGCAGACGATGATAATCTTGCACACTTTCGCAGGGGCATATGGGAGGGACCCTCCGGTCTTGTCCAGGCAGCGGAAGCGGCTTTTCAGGAGACCAAAGGTCCGCTCAATCACTCTCCTGGTCCGACCATGTGCCTCATTGTAGCGCATCTGGGCAGGTGTCACAGGGTTCCTGAGGGGTGTCAGCAACCACGGCATGTTGGGGTATCCCGAGTCACCTACGGACAGACAAGTGCACATTAGCTGACTTGGAAAAGTGGGCGGAATACTACAGATCAGATCACACACAATGGCACAAAGTCAGTACACACCGACAAGCCAGGCACGCTGGTTCTGCATCTGTGCCATCATCCTGGGGATGCGACTACTCCTCATCACAAAGGCATCGTGTGCTGAACCAGGGAAACGGGCACACACGTGTGTGATGGTCATGTCTGCAAGACACACCACCAGTGCATTGACCGAGTGGTAGTGGTTGCGGTTCCTGTAGGCCTGCTCCTGGGCCTGTGGTGGTACCAAAGCCACATGTGTCCCATCAATGGAGCCAATGACATGCGGCATCCTCCCCAGGGCATAAAAGTCACTCTTCACGTCAGTGAGTCGTCGCAGTCTAGGGAAATAGATGTACCGGTTCAGGAAGAGCAACATTGCCGCCAAAACATCGCGGAGCACACGGCTGAACATGGTCTGTGACATCCCACCAGCAGTCGCCACAGTATGTTGGAAGGTACCAGTGGCAAAGAAGTGTAGGGCTGCCATCACCTTCACCTTGGGGGTCAGCGCTGTAGGATACGGCCGGCCAGGCTGCAAATGTGGGGACAACTGCACTGCCAAATCCTCAATCAGCTGCCTGGTGAAGCGGTACCGTCGGATGCTGTCCCGTTCCACCATCGTTGCCAGGTCTGGGAATGGCCGATGGACAGCAGGAGCCCTGCAGTGCAGAGGAGAAGTAAGCAAGATTGTCAGTCACCCCACATATGCGGCATTGAACACACTCAAGATCCCAACATGCATCATTATGAGGCACAACTACATGAAGTGTGCAGTACCGGAAGGACATGTATGGTACATACATGGCCAACATCTGTCAACACGGTCCAACAGGTGGCATCAATTAGTCCCAGGTTGGCCCATTGGACATCATGAGGCCGTGTCACAGTTCCCATCTCCTGCTGCCGTGTCACAATAACCCCCCACAGGGACATGTGAGGACAGATGTGCCCCAGGCACCACAGCTCAACGACAGGTACATTCCCAGGGACCCTGTAATGCCACATGGACACTGGCATTACATGGAGTATCATGTATACACCACAGCAAAACAACCATGACCCCCACAGGTAGTGGCCCCACTTGCCACGGCAGGACAGACATGGACGTCTGTGACACACACGCACAACATCAGAGTCCATGCACACACAACGTGGATGTGGAGACTGTCTCCCATTGTGCACATGAAATCAGAGACATTGTAAACACCACATGCACAAAGACTGTGGAGGACCATCACTATTGTGCCACTGGGACACCCTGGCTCAAACATACCGTCCCACATGGGACTCACGGGGTATGTGACATGACATACACATACACCACTGTGAAATGTGACCATGGCACATGCACAGATATGAACAGTTGCACATCTCAGTGGTCACGTACACGTAACACCCAGGATCCTGTCCCCATGAACACGTGCACAGCCTGGGGGTGGCTGCCCACAGGTGACACCCACAGGACAACATGTACACCAACATACACACAATAGGAAATGCAGCCTTACATGCCTTATGATACAGTTTGGACAGGCTGTCGTGATGTAGGTGTGCCCCTCACTCCCTGGGAGCTATCTGTGGCTGGCATATGTCCATCTGAGACAGGCATGCTGACATATGCCAGTCACATGTACAGTGATGCGTTGAACAGCAATGGACCGATCGGTGCCTCCGGCCGGCCCATTGCTTTCAATGTGTGCGGGTACGCGTTGTACCCCTGTGCGCGTTGAACTGCAATGGACCGATCGGTGCCTCCGGCCGGCCCATTGCTTTCAATGTGTGCGGGTACGCGTTGTACCCCTGTGCGCGTTGTACCGCAATGGACCGATCGGTGCCTCCGGCCTGCCCATTGCTTTCAATGTGTGCGGGTACGCGTTGTACCCCTGTGCGCGTTGAACTGCAATGGACCGATCGGTGCCTCCGGCCGGCTCATTGCTTTCAATGTGTGCGGGTACGCGTTGTACCCCTGTGCGCGTTGAACTGCAATGGACCGATCGGTGCCTCCGGCCGGCCCATTGCTTTCAATGTGTGCGGGTACGCGTTGTACCCCTGTGCGCGTTGTACCGCAATGGACCGATCGGTGCGCACCCATTGACAATGGCCTTGCCTGGCAACGGACGCGTTTTCGAATTTCGAACGAGTCGGTTGCTGGAAAATCAGTTGGTCACCCACAACAATGTTGCAAAATCATGTATGTCATGAAGTTGAAGATTTGAAGGATGCTGTGGGCGTGTTTTGGTGCTGCTATTCCATGGATTGGCCAGATTCAGAAGATGCAAACGACTTGGACCTATCACTTTGGACACAAGGGACAGTATCTGCCTCTCCAGCACATATATATTGCTTGCTGTTCCCCTGAGAGCCCACTTGCCTGCACTACATGCTCCAGGACGACATCTGCCACTGCACTGCTGCTGTCTCTGCCCCTCTGGACCCTGCAATGGCACGTACTGTGGAGAGAGCCCCAGCCTTCAGCCTTGAAGAGAACCAGGCCCTGCTGGACAGCCTACTTCCACAGTACAGCAAGCTGTATGGGACACCAGGGGAGCAGGTGAGTGTTCTGTGCACTGCCTTTCTGAATGTGCATTTTGTCTGACTAGCAAGGCTGAGAGTCTGCACGCCACTGGCTAGCAGGCTCACTGAGTAGTTGTCACCCCCATAGTGTGTAGTGACTTGCACTGGACAGGTATGGTGCAGTGACAGTGCATTTGAACATGGTTTTACTTCCCATGCAATGATACCATGTAGTGACGTCTGGCAAACTGTCCATGGGCAGCTTTGCACTGCCTGTGTACATCATGTGCCCCTGTGATTGAGACATGTATATACAACTGTGTCATGCACGGATATGTTGCATGTGTGGTAATGGCCTTTTCACTTTGTCATCCTGACAGGTTAATGCCCATCGGAAGCAGGAAATCTGGAAGGACATCGTCCGGGCTGTCCGGTCCGTGGGGGTCTACAAGCGCCGGATCCGCAACTGCCAGAAGAGGTGGCAGGACCTTCGGGGCTGGACCCGGAGGATTGCACGGGTTCAGCTGAAGCTGTCGCCTCCTCGCAGGAGGGGCGGAACACGGACCCTGACCCCCACATGCTCCAGATCCTGGCGGTGGTCTTTCCAGACCTGGATGGGCAGCTGAAGGCCAGACAGCAGCAAGGAGGGGGTGAGTCAAAGACTGCACTGTGAACTCTGTATTACATGCTTTGTGCCCTCCTCTGGCCTGGTTCAACTGCCACAGTGCAGCAGTCATGTTGTCCAGGAGCCATGTCCCTCTATTGTGCACTGCCCACTGCTCATCTGATACCCAGGTGTGGCCCTTACAGTCAGGGAATTGTGTCACTTGGGACTGTGTCCTTGCAGTTTGCTTCACTAAAGGTGGGGAACAGCATCTGTTTCCCTAACTCTGTTGTGGGCATCATGGGTGGGTCCATTGTTCACACAACGCCTGTGTTTGGACATGTGATCTGCGTGTTGCTTTGATATGCGGTCCACTTGCTGAGCTGAGCCACCACATGTGCCTGGGGTATGTGGCACATGCCCATGCAGCGGGTGGGAACAATGTTTGTGCCCCAGGAGTGTGCAGATTACGTGTGTCACACATACATAGCCAGCTATCCACTGTCCAGGGCACATCCCTCATTCATGTGGAGCAGGACAGTCATGCCTACACCAGGCCATGCAATGCACTCTGTACTCCCACTCCCGTGTATCAGCTGACACATTGTGCACAGTGATTTGACCCCTCCGGTGTCTGCCTCTGTGTCAGTGTGCTGTGGATTAGTTGCCAGGACTGCTGGGGTGTTTCTTGGTAGGGGCTCAGCATGCCCCTGGAGATGTGACCATAGGAGACGATACTTGTATGTCACATAGGTGTTTGATCAGCTGCCCGTGCAGACTGGGGTATGCGAATGTGATGTTCAGGCAGCTGTTCCCCATTCACAGCAAATTGTGAGGGGCTTAGGTTCAGAGGGTAGTGTCACAGGTCTCCCATATGTCCAATAGTTGTGACCTGGACAGATGAGGGTTGAGATGATGTGTTGTGTGGGGGATGTACATGTGCACTTGTGCAGCTCCAGGACTTGCATTCCCCATGACCTACTATTGTGACACAGTGCATAGTGTTGTTGTCTGGCTGCCAAGTCATACATCACTGAGACAGTGATGTATGACTTAGCAGTCATGCCTCTGCCATGGCATGTGTCAACTTATTTGTGGTCCTGCAGGGGAGTGACATGTGCTACATGCACACCATAGTGGCGCTGGCTATCAGGACATGGGTGCATCATGGTGTCTGTCGCTGGTATGCATCACATGCATTTCCTATTTGACTCTGGGCATCCCTTTCATCCGGAAACCTGTACTCACTCAGTGGCAAGAGCTGTGATGTGTCCACACCGTGTCCTCTGCAGTGTCCAACTACTGTGTACTTGGTGCATGTGTCCACACTGGGGTGTTGCAATCCAACAGACACCAGACAGATGGGTGCAAGGCCATGTGGGATGTGAGTGCCATGCTTGGCATCAGACTGACAATTGGCTTCTCCTGTTCAGTTAGGGCACTTTTAGCAATGTACAACTAATGATGCCAGGGCTTGCTCTGTGATGTGCTGTGCTCACAGTGGTGTGTGCGTTTGGTGCAGGTGACTGATGTCTGTCTGTTTCCCCATTGTTTGCAGATACATCCACGGCCACGGAAGGGGACAGCTCCACGGACCAGGAGGAGCCAGAGAGCCAGACTGGGTCAGCAGCCGAGGAGTGGTCGGAGGGACCCAGTGGCACGGAGGGCGAGGGGAGCCACACCGAGGAATCCTCAGCACCATCCACCTCAGCTGAGGACCAGAGCAACTCGGAGGATGACTCCCTTGTGGAGGCGGGTGTCAGCAGCCACCACACCGCAGCTAGTGTTGCTGTCCCCGCCACCACCAGCACCACCACCGCCCTCCCATCGGCTCCCATTCCCAAGGTCCGTGGAGGCTCCCATGTTCGGGAGCGTGTCTCCTTTGGCCCAGGCACCGCACCCCCTGCCCCTGTGTCCCCTGCTGCCCTGAGTGAGGAGTCTGTGTACCTCCTTCGCCAGCTCCATGTAGGGCAGACAGCCATGCTGAGTGTCCTCCATGCGCACACCGCACTGTTGACTCAGCTGGTGTCGTTCATGGAGGGCATCTCATCGGGCATGTCTGACCTACAGAGGGGCAACAGGTCCATGGACTCCTCCCTGACGGCAGCAGTGTCCCTCCTCAGACAGTCCCTCACCCCTCCTGCCTCTGCTCCATCCACACTCCCCAGCACCTTGCCCGTCCCAAGCACACACACACCGGCACAGGCACACACCAGCACACACACATCCAGCACACAGACACACACGCCACAAACTAAACGCACACGCACGCACAGTCAGGGGACTGAAACCAGACTCACAGGGGATGGGGCCCTGGTACACACACACGCATCCACGGGCACTGCACAGTCCTCAGTTGCCTCTCCCTCCAAAGCACCCTCCCTTGCCTCACCTGCAACCCCAAAGACTCAGCGCCTCTTCCTCAGTGACCTCGGCCTCTTCCCCTCCGATCCAGCTGCCCCAGCATCCAGGGGGAAGAGGAAGCCCCCCCACACGGAGCAGAGTGCCCCTCGCCCCCGGACACCCTCCCCCAGGCGCAGACAGACTGAGGCTCCCACCCGCAAGTCCCCCCGGAGTGGTAAGAGCAAGACCCCGCCGCCGCCCTGCAGCTCAAGCACCAGGTCACCTTCCTCCATCCCTCAGGCCCCCACTCCACAGGTGCCCCCGCCACACCCTGCCCCAGGTTCCCCCACCCACAGAAATACCATCCCCAAGAGGCTCTGGCCTTCTCCCCCTGCCACTTGCTCTCCCGGCACCACACCCCCGCTGCGCTTGTCTGTGCCACTGATGTGGTGAGGGTGTCCTCCCCCTCTGTCCAGCCCACTTTGCCTGTTCCCCATTCTCCTCCCCTGGTGGTAGGCACTGCAGTGGAGTCCACTACCATCCTGTCTGACTTGGGCACTGCAGTGGCGGACCTGTCCACTCCATCTGCAGGGTCCACTGCAGTCGTGCCGGCACCCACAACATCTGAGCCATGCCCCCAGTTGTGCCGGCACACACCATGTCAGACACCTCCACTGCAGTTGTCAGTGGCTCTCCAGCACCCACCACCCCTTCCCTGCTTCCTCCTGGTGAGCCCTGATCCTGTCCCTGCGGTGCCTGGCCTACCCCCCCTGGTTGCCCCTCCTAGTGGATTGTCCCTGGTGTTGTGCAGGCATGTGTAGGGTGGCATCTGCCACTGTCACCCACTTGTGACTTTGTTGATGGACTGGCCATTGGCCTTTGTTTATGTTCTACCGGACTTCTACTTTTAATGCCACATATGCTGAATAAAGCAACTTTCTGTTCTCTAGTGCTTTTGCTTCTGATGTACATGATGTTGATGATGCTAACAATGCCCTTGCTGCAGTGATGGTGATATTTGGTCTCATGATTATGAAGTGTTACTGTGCAGGAACCCATGTGGTCCAGGGGTTATGTGTCCTATCCTGTGGTGTATCCATGTCATCCATAGCAGCATCTGAGGGTGTCATGTGTTCAGTATTTGGCAATGAGATTTCCTACTTAGATTGGCAACTTCACATCTGTGGCTTCCACCCCTGCACATCTGTTGTGCCTGCCATTGTTCTATTCGTCTACTTCCCTGACCGTGTGGCCATCTCCAGTGAACATGCAGGTTTGGGCATCAATGGGGAAGGACTCATCTGTGTTGTCAGTGCAACATTGCTATACAAGTGTGTTGGATCTGTGCTGATGATTCCGTTGGCACTTCCATGACCAGGCTGATGGGATGGGAGCCCTCATTTGTTGCTAATTGTTGATTGTGTGTCCCATTGCTGCCATGGTATGGTATCTGTTCGCCTCACATCTGCAGTCTCCACAGGGTATCTGCATGTGTGTGCCCATTGGTGCAAATATGTGGGTCTGCATTCGGATGGTCACTTCTGTCATTGTGTCATTGATGATTGTTGACGGTGTCAGCCCCCAAGGGTGTTGTTTGTCTGCACATGGCCAAAGTTATGTCTTATTTGCACTGCAGGATTTGGCTCCCCCAATTTATGTTGCAATGGGACACATACACTACTTTGCCACTGATGTGTTTGTTGTTCTGTGACCAGGAATCATCCATGCAGTTTGGCAGTTGCACCTCTTACTTTGTCAACACTTGCCTTTTGGTCACTGTGATGATGGGTGTTTGGACCCCATTGCCACAATGTTCAAAATGTGCTGCAGCTATGGACCCCACACTTGCCTTTTGGTCACTGTGATGATGGGGGTTTGGACCCCATTGCCACAATGTTCAAGATGTGCTGCAGCTATGGACCCCACACTTGCCTTTTGGTCACTGTGATGATGGGGGTTTGGACCCCATTGCCACAATGTTCAAGATGTGCTGCAGCTATGGACCCCACACTTGCCTTTTGGTCACTGTGATGATGGGGGTTTGGACCCCATTGCCACAATGTTCAAAATGTGCTGCAGCTATGGACCCCACACTTGCCTTTTGGTCACTGTGATGATGGGGGTTTGGACCCCATTGCCACAATGGTCATGGCCTGCTTGCGTTGTGTGTGCCACACACATATTTGTGTGGCACATGTGCTAGGGGGTCACATTGTATGTTAGAAGTCATGTTCGGTGTTGTAGGCATTTGACACAGTCTACACACGCTTGTCATGGTGTTGGGGGATGTCTTCTTCTTGCATTCCCTAGGTTGTGGTGTGCTGGTTGTGTCATGCATTGTCCATCCTATGGGTGGGGGTGGTAGTGGTGGTAGGCATCCTGCCCCCCTGGGTGAGGGTGATAGTAGTGGTGGGCATCCTGCCCCCTGGCTGAGGGTGGTACTAGTGGTAGGCATCCAGCCCCCCTGGCTAAGGGTGGTAGTAGTGGTAAGCATCCTGCCCCCTGGCTAAGGGTGGTAGTAGTGGTAGGCATCCTGCCCCCTGGCTAAGGGTGGTAGTAGTGGTAGGCATCCTGCCCCCTGGCTAAGGGTGGTAGTAGTGGTAGGCATCCTGCCCCCCTGGCTGAGGGTGGTACTAGTGGTAGGCATCCAGCCCCCTGGCTAAGGGTGGTAGTAGTGGTAAGCATCCTGGCCCCCTGGCTAAGGGTGGTAGTAGTGGTAGGCATCCTGCCCCCCTAGCTAAGGGTGGTAGTAGTGGTAGGCATCCTGCCCCCTGGGTGAGGGTGGTAGTAGTGGTAAGCATCCTGCCCCCTGGCTAAGGGTGGTAGTAGTGGTAGGCATCCTGCCCCCCTGGGTGAGGGTGGTAGTAGTGGTAAGCATCCTGCCCCCTGGCTAAGGGTGGTAGTAGTGGTAGGCATCGTGCCCCCTGGCTAAGGGTGGTAGTAGTGGTAGGCATCCTGCCCCCTGGCTGAGGGTGGTAGTAGTGGTAAGCATCCTGCCCCCTGGCTAAGGGTGGTAGTAGTGGTAGGCATCCTGCCCCCCTGGGTGAGGGTGGTAGTAGTGGTAAGCATCCTGCCCCCTGGCTAAGGGTGGTAGTAGTGGTAGGCATCCTGCCCCCTGGCTAAGGGTGGTAGTAGTGGTAGGCATCCTGCCCCCTGGCTAAGGGTGGTAGTAGTGGTAGGCATCCTGCCCCCCTGGGTGAGGGTGGTAGTAGTGGTAGGCATCCTGCCCCCCTGGCTGAGGGTGGTAGTAGTGGTAAGCATCCTGCCCCCTGGCTAAGGGTGGTAGTAGTGGTAGGCATCCTGCCCCCCTGGGTGAGGGTGGTAGTAGTGGTAAGCATCCTGCCCCCTGGCTAAGGGTGGTAGTAGTGGTAGGCATCCTGCCCCCCTGGGTGAGGGTGGTAATAGTGGTAGGCATCCAGCCCCCTGGCTAAGGGTGGTAGTAGTGGTAAGCATCCTGCCCCCTGGCTAAGGGTGGTAGTAGTGGTAGGCATCCTGCCCCCTGGGTGAGGGTGGTAGTGGTGGTAAGCATCCTGCCCCCTGGCTACGGGTGGTAGTAGTGGTAGGCATCCTGCCCCCCTGGCTAAGGGTGGTAGTAGTGGTAGGCATCCTGCCCCCCTGGGTGAGGGTGGTACTAGTGGTAGGCATCCAGCCCCCTGGCTAAGGGTGATAGTAGTGGTAGGCATCCTGCCCCCTGGGTGAGGGTGGTACTAGTGGTAGGCATCCAGCCCACCCTGGGTGAGGGTGGTAGTAGTGGTAGGCATCCTGCCCCCCTGGGTGAGGGTGGTAGTAGTGGTAGGCATCCTGCCCCCCTGGCTAAGGGTGGTAGTAGTGGTAGGCATCCTGCCCCCTGGGTGAGGGTGGTAGTGGTGGTAGGCATCATGCCACCCCTGGGTAGGGGTGGTGGTGCGCATTCAGGCCCCTGTGTGCATATGTGGCATTGGTGATGGGCATCCCGCCCCTATGGTGCTGCTGTTGCTGGTGTAAGTATATTCTGCATCCCTGTGTGTGTGTGTGATGTGTCGTGTACGTGTTGTATGTGTTTTGTGGTTGGTGTCTGGCTTACCTTCTGCGCCGTACGCGTCCGTGCCTGTTCCGGTAGTAGATGTAGAATATTGGTATGATCAGGACGAAGGGATTCATGGTTGGTTCGTGTCGTTCGTCCTTCTCGTTGCTTCGCGTCGTCCTCGCCGCTTCGCCTCGTCCTCGTCGCTTCGCCTCGTCCTCGTCGCTCGCGTCGTCCTCGTCGCTGGCGTGTTCGCCTCGTAGCCGTGGATCGTGTTGTGGCGCGAATCGGAGCTTATGTGCGCCTCTCCCGGATGCTTTGACGTGCCGTGCGTAGCGACGGGTTCGGCGCGTACGGAAAGCGCATCGTACTTGTCCGGCCGGACGGGGCTGCATTTTTCCTTCCGTGCGACTCGATTCGGCGTTTCCGGATTTGCCTCGGTCGGAGAACAGGACCTGGTTTGGGTGAGTACGGCTCGGCCGGATTCTTTGCTGTTGTGCGCATCGTACTTGCTCGTTCGGTGTGCTGTACGGATCGGTCGGGAAACAGGCTTTCGCATGGCTTTTTTCCCGACCGAATGGTATTGGGTGCGCCTCCGACCGAGATCGGAATCGGCCCCTTAGTGTTTTCATCTCCTGGTTAAAAAGAACTTACCTGGTCCCGCCCTGGACATATATCTGGATTGTGCTGCCGATGGTGTTCCTCTTCATGTGGATTGGATTTGTGACAGGTTTTTTCCTATTGATTAATGGCCATTACTTACCTGAACGCTCAGCTGTAGACTTGGTTGATGCCCTCACTTGTCATCACATAAAATGAAAAGAGATCAAGCCCTAGTAAATATTTCAGCCTTCCCAATTGGTGATGGTATCGTTTGGGATAAGGTACCATTCGATGTCTATGGTCCTACGGAAACTTTGCAAATTCCATACGTATTCTGAGTTCCGTTAGATGATGTTGTTTTGCCTGGGATACAATCCGATGACTGGGATGTCAATGCGGTTTACTCACTGTTTTCTGATTTGAAATACTATACTGCTTTTGATACTGAAAATTTGTATTTAAATTCTGCAAATTATGCTGATTTATTCTGTTATCAACATTATGGCCATCATTTTTTACACAAAACCAATACTCAGAGACCACATTTTAATTATACACACTGGGAGCATTGCCCAACACTATTACAGGGGAGCTCATTAAACCAGAAGAGTAAATTTATATACTTTACTGGTTACAATCTATCCGATCCAGGGTCCTATTTTTACAAATTGAACATGCCTACCGGCACCAAGTTCATGCTGACCCATACTAAATTGGTCTATTCTTCTTCCTTCATAACCGATTTATCCCTGAAAGGTTATGATTACTGGAAGGACACGGTTGATTTAAAATCTATTTGGGCTACCAAAGATTGGCAAGTGCGTGGCACTGAATCTTTGCATCGTGCATGTTTAATACCGTCACATCTGATATTTTTAAATCAGACGGTTCAGCAAACTACTTGTTTCGGTTTAGCCACTGCTAAAAATTTGAATACACCCTCCATTCCATCTTAGGCTGCCTATGACACATGGCATACACATACCAACTACACGATTGAGAATTTAACTGTCATGTTTCAGAATGGTACTCTTAACTCTTCCAATATTGACCTTTTGGGTTGGTTGTTGTGGCCAACAAGCACCAATGCTTGTCAATAACTTTATTACTTATTACTTTATTAATGCCATGAAAGGGTTTGCGCAGAGTGGACCTGATCCTCATTGTCCACATTCACATACAGTTACCACATATTCTGTTGGTAAATTATGTCAACAATGGTTGGAACATTCCACACTGTCATCTGTGAAACAACATCTTTCCCTTTTGTCAGGTGACATCGACCTTGGCAAAACCAAAGGGGATGATGGACGGAGTGTTGAACATTGCAAGCACTCACCCCCAGTCAACTGATCTGGGTTTAATCCATCATCATTCTTTAGCTCACTCCGCCACCCCAGTTCAGACATGGCCATATGCAAATCAGTCTGACCCTGTGCCTCATGGGAACAGTCCAGCCCGAACTGCTAAGCCATGTGTTCCCTGGACCGGAAACAAGCATCCTAGGACCGGTTTCTGGCTTACAGCCGTCATCAGCCAGGCTATCTTGAATCCAGTGGCAAAGTGAGCAAGGGACCCACGTCTGGGCATACCCTGACAACTTAGGGCGAACATAGCAAAACCAAAGGGGATGATGGACGGAGTGTTGAACATTGCAAGCACTCACCCCCAGTCAACCGATCTGGGTTTAATCCATCATCATTCTTTAGCTCACTCCGCCACCCCAGTTCAGACATGGCCATATGCAAATCAGTCTGACCCTGTGCCTCATGGGAACAGTCCAGCCCGAACTGCCAAGCCATGTCTTCCCTGGACCGGAAACAAGCATCCTGGGACCGGTTTCTGGCTTACAGCCGTCATCAGCCAGGCTATCTTGAATCCAGTGGCAAAGTGAGCAAGGGACCCACGTCTGGGCATACCCTGCCAACTTAGGGCGAACATAGCAAAACCAAAGGGGATGATGGACGGAGTGTTGAACATTGCAAGCACTCACCCCCAGTCAACTGATCTGGGTTTAATCCATCATCATTCTTTAGCTCACTCCGCCACCCCAGTTCAGACATGGTCATATGCAAATCAGTCTGACCCTGTGCCTCATGGGAACAGTCCAGCCCGAACTGCCAAGCCATGTCTTCCCTGGACCGGAAACAAGCATCCTGGGACCGGTTTCTGGCTTACAGCTGTCATCAGCCAGGCTATCTTGAATCCAGTGGCAAAGTGAGCAAGGGACCCACGTCTGGGCATACCCTGCCAACTTAGGGCGAACATAGTAAAACCAAAGGGGATGATGGACGGAGTGTTGAACATTGCAAGCACTCACCCCCAGTCAACTGATCTGGGTTTAATCCATCATCATTCTTTAGCTCACTCCGCCACCCCAGTTCAGACATGGCCATATGCAAATCAGTCTGACCCTGTGCCTCATGGGAACAGTCCAGCCCGAACTGCCAAGCCATGTCTTCCCTGGACCGGAAACAAGCATCCTGGTACCGGTTTCTGGCTTACAACCGTCATCAGCCAGTCATCAGCCAACCTTGCTCATTTCCTTTTGGGTCCAAAATCCCCCCGCACTAAACGTTTTGTTTATGCAGCATATAATGAATTTTGGAAGCTGTTGTAGATGGAAGCATGCGGTGCGCCTACGTCAAATAGATCAGGATAATTTAGAGAAAGTTCTTGCCGTAGTTGATAACAGTATTAACACTCTGTCTTCTCGTATATATACTTTGGATAATATTGTATCATCTGTAATTGACATTGTTCAAAATGAAGTGTCTGTTTTGTATCATAGTCAAAATCAGCTGCGTTCTGTTATGCAATTTGGTTGGACCTTGCAAGCACTTAAAAGTGAGAAGGTACCATGGGACTACCTGAATGCTTCCGCACTATTTTTACCATTTAATTTGACAGGTAAACAAAAACTGATGTCAATGAAAGACACAACATATACAATGTTACATATTGAAAAACTAGAACAGTTACCGTTTTCTGTGGCAGAAACTGATTCAGCTGTGTGGTTAATACATGGGGTTATTTCATTGCCCATCTCACTGTTCCAGTTTACGGCCTGCATGAAACACTATCCAGTTGGTAGATATGAACCCCTTGGGAGTAGCAATATTCATGAATTATGGTCCTTGCCTTTCGCGTTTCGGAAAAGGAGGTCTTCCTTACAGGGGAGGATTGTGATTCTACAGTAGGACACTCCCTGGTCTGTAAACAAGTGAAACTTCAGGGTGCCTGCAACGTTTCAGCCCCTAATTTGGCTTGTTTTTTAAAAGGGACCCCGGTCCCAGCTATTATTCCCACACTGACTCTTCTTTCTAACGGAAGTTATCTTATACTAAATAACCACAACTTCTGCGGCTTACGGGCAGGTATCCCGTATATAGTAACAGTTTCACAACGTGTTACATGTTGCAGCAATGTTCTCTTTCCACCCCCACACGGGATTGTATATAGTTCAATGTGGCTTTCCATTCCAACTCTGAAAACAGATTTCAATAAGCTTAGCAGACTCAAAGCGCTATTGTTTCAACAAGAGGTGGCTCTCACATCAGCTCATGAGACCTTCGAATTGCAGGTGGCGAGAACCTCGAGTGAGATTCAGTCACTGCTAAACACGAATATCCCCCTACATTTTGGAGACTTAATTCACCAAGGGCCATATGTATCAAGCATTTTCGCAATCGCAAACACTGCGAATCGCTAAATGTCAGTGTTTGCGATCGCAAAAATGAGTTTTGCGATGTATGAAACGGAATCGCATCGCAGAATTGCTAATCGCGAAAATAGTGATTTGCACAAATGTGCGAGCCCGAATCTGCAAATAATCTTTGCGAATTCGCATATTGCCGTACGCCTTTAGCGAATATCGCAAATAATCGAATCGCAGATAGCGATTTCGCAATGACATGTTACAAAAATTCGCTATTTGCAAATTTGCGATATTCGCAATTTTGCACCTCGCAATTACCACCAACTCAGAGCAGGTGGTAACCAGGTGCAACCCATATAAGCTGGCCCAAAATGCAACAGGGGCTTTCACAATGGCTGCGCTGTACATCATCGCTAGGAGGCTGAGGATCAGAGCTGCTGGCCAGAGAAGGAGATGCAAAGAGAGGATCTTCAGTGCACGCATCACCTTGTTCCAGCAAACAGAGGAGCAGATCCATGAAAAGTACAGGCTGCACCCAGACAGCATCATGGATCTCATTGAGGAGCTAAAGCCCATGCTGGAGCACCCCACACGCAGGACACGCACCATCCCCACCCATGTGCAGGTCCTGTGCTCACTGCACCTGCTGGCGTCTGGGAGCTTTCAGGGGGTGATAGCAGCAGCAGGAGGGGTGACACAGGGTAGCATGTCGCGCCTCTTTCACAGGTTCCTGGATGCCATGATGCAGAGGATGCAACACCACATCCATTTCCCTAACACGCAGCAGGCACTTGACCAAACCAAGCAGGGGTTCTATCAGATAGCCCAATTCCCCCATGTAATTGGCTGCATTGATGGGACCCAAGTCGCCCTGTCCCCCCCCCCTCCCAGACAGAATATGTGTACAGGAACAGAAAGTGTTATCATTCCCTGAATATCCGGGTAGTTTGTAATGCCACCCATGTCATCACGGACATAGTTGCGAAATATCCTGGGAGCACCCATAATTCATTCATTTTCCGCCACAGTGGGCTACACCTTCGCCTCTTGGCTGGGGAGTTTGGTGAGGGCTACTTGCTAGGTAAATACATGGCTAACATTCACACATACAGTTGAGGCCTTGAGTGGGATGACAGTGTGTAACCCATTACATTTGCACCCTGCAGAGGACAGCGCTTATGCAGTGAGGGATTTCATCATGACACCCTACTTGAATCCAGCCACTGCTGCGGAGCGCCGCTACAACAACGCCCACAGGTCGACCCGTAGTGTGATTGAAAGGACTATTGGCATCCTAAAGAGCCGATTTAGGTGCATACACAAGAGCGGAGGTGCCCTGCAATACAGCCCGGAGACCTGCTGCAAGATAGTGGTCGCATGTGCCATCCTGCACAACATAGCAACCAGGAAGGGCACCCCAGTGGAGCTCAGCGAATCAGAGTCATCCGATGAGGAGGGACCAGCTCCTCGTGCAGGACTAGCTGGTGGTGTTGGTGCGGCTGCCGGACGGCAGAGGCGCCAGGAGATCACGCACAACTATTTCTAGGTGAGTAATAATGACAGAATGCTATGTATTGGTGCACAACTGTGTTTTTATTCCATTTGGTGCTGGAACATATCTGGCACACAGCCTGACGCACACCTAATGTGTGTGAATGATATTTGCAACTGTTAAATTCACCATGCAAAGATGTCCCAGACACTTCAGTCCCCAGCAATGTGTTAAGTCACCCATTTCCATGCTTCCCTGATGCCACCTTATCTTCTGCGTGCACGGCTGCTTGCACCTCGCTCTGGGTGCCCACTGCTCTCCCCCGGGTCATCCTGGGTTCTCCCCTGCCTCACGCTCCGCCGTCTGACCTCAGGTACTGGTGGTGTAATGCTGCTGCGGCTTGATTGGTCTTCACTGTCCCCTGTGGGCAGGGGTCCTGTCCCACCTGAGCCAGCCGCCTGCATCAGTTCCACAGCATGTGTCACCTGCACCAGGACCGTGACCATATCCTGGCTGTTATGTGCCATTTCTACCTGCATACTGACACACCTACGTTACAGCAGGGACGTAACAGTGCACAGGCGGTTGACCGCCTTGCTGTATGTGTCCATGCGGGCGTTGGATCTCCTCTGCACGGCACACAGTTCACGTATGGCACCAGTCATTTCCCTCATCTCACCCCTCATGTTGCTCATGTGATGGTTTAGGGTTTGGAACTGACGCTGCATTGACCGCATTGATTTTACTTGCAGCCGCTGCACCTTCACCATTGTGCCCTCGAGGCCGGAGAACACGAACTGCTGCTCCTCATCACCAGCACTGGTGGACTGCCTTGCCCTGCATCTGTTTCCTCCTCCTTCCCTCTGGTGGTCAGGGGACTGTTGCCTGTGTGGGACTGTAAGCTGGGCCTGGCCTGCCTGGGATTCGTCTCCGCTTCCTTGTAGGTCTGCCTCCATCTGTGGTAGCGGTAGCACGATGTTGCGTTTTCTGCATGCTACAGGGATTTCAGGGGCCTGTGCCTCCTGGTCCTCCTCCCCTGCCTGCTCATCGGTGACGTCTGCCTCCTCATGCCCTGCACTGCCCTCCTGCCTTGCCAGTGGTGCTGTGAAGACAGAAGCACAGACAATATTTGTAGTGTACTCAATCTCATTTTGTGAGGTTAAATCTACTTTATTTTGCATTACCTACATCGTGTCTGCCTGTATTTTGCATTCCCTGACTCACTGTCACTGTTACTACCTTGCTGTGTCTCAATACTACACTGTTTGGTGAATGTGACTACATCTCCCATGATGCATTTCAGGGTGTACACAGCAACATGTACTGGAGTTGCAAAACTGTTTGGTTCCTGGGGGCTCATAACTGTGTGGGTGCTATGGTGGTGTGGAAGGGGACAGATGGCATGCATCTTACCTTGACTGGTGGTGGGTGGGTCGGAGCTGTCCAGGTCAGCCACTCCACTGACACTCTCCGATAGCAAGGTGGACTCCACCAACTCCTCCTGGGGCGTGGACTCTGTAGCACTGGATGTGCCGCCCCCGGTCTTCTTCTCCTCAGCCAACCTGGTTGCCAGCTTTTCTTTTGATCTCAGCCGCATATCGTACCAGCGCTTGCGCAGGTCCTCCACAGTGCGGTGGGTTACACCTATGGCATTCACCTTGTCCTGTATGGCATCCCAGATTTTCCTCTTCCTTGCCTCTGGCACGTTCAGGGATTTTTTCCCAAAGAGGAGCTCATGGCTGCCTACCATCTCCTCTATCAGGACATCCTGCTCCCTGTCACTGAATTTAGGTTTTCTCTTCCTTCCTGACTCCTCCTTCTCCCTCTCCTTCTCCTTCTCCTGCTCCTGGGGATTCATTTTGCCTCCCTGGATGTCAGTGCAGTGCTCTTCCACTCTCCCCTCAGCCTCTGACTGTGCTTCTGGCAATCAGGTGCAGCTGTGCAGTCACACTTCCTGGTTGTGATGTCATCAAGCTGCACCTGAATGGCAGATTCCCCAATTTGCGATTCCTTATTTGTGATTTTCGCAAATAGCGAATTGCAAATTGCGATTCGCAGATTTATTCTGCGATTTTAGGCGAATCGCTAAATAATAGCGATTTTCTTCATACATCGTATTTTGCGATTCTCACAATGCGATTCGCAAAATATCGCATTTTGAGAATCGCAAAATCCGAATTTTATACATATGGCCCCAAATTTTTAATGAGTCTGATACGGAGGGCCTGGCTCACTTTTTTAAACTTGTGGGATCCGGCCTTGTCACCTCCTTTCAGACTATTTTTGGAGTAATCCCAGCTTTTATCCATTCTATTTTTTCCAGCACCTTCGGAGGGTTTCCCCTGCTTCTCCTGTTGGTTTGCGGCATACTTGTACTTCTGCTGCTGCTCCGTAATGGCTGCTCGACCTGTGGAGCTGCCAAGCCGGGACTAGTTGCAGCTGTACCGTGATCGGATGCGGCAACTTTTTGGTTTGAAGCCGTTAGAAGCTCTTAACATCGACTATTGGCTGACCTTACGTTATGCCTACTTCACCTGCTTGCAACCTGTGTTCTACTGCCTCCGGTGCCCTTTTCAACGGCCCATGACCAGGACTGTTCCGTGGGTAGGCGCTTTGTGTACGATCCTACATTTGGACCATCGGCAGGCTTGAGTACCTGTGCTCGTGCACAGCGCCTCTTGGATCGGAGTTTCATCGAAGTTAACGCAGGTTGTCCTGAAATGCTCCTGACTGCCTCTGGATATGAGAAGCATGTCTGCTCGTTCAAATTGCTTAATTGGATGGAATACCTTTTTAATGTTGAAGGATCTGAGAGCTTGTTGGAGCTTCTGGCATTCCACTTTTCCCGCGAAAGTTTTGGCCCAGAAGATACGCTGTGAATGGATATCGCTTTGGGTACCGCTTTGGATTACTTGTTTAGTCCACAATGATTCTACATTGGATTTGAAAGGCTCTAAGGCCTTCCATTACGACGCTTTGCCTCTGCTTACTTCGGACTTCTGCTTGAACCCGTAGCTACCGACCTGGCCAAGGGGAGGGTGTCACATGGCCCATGGGGACATTGTCGTCTTCTCTAAGTTAGCATAAGCACGCTGCAGATTGCCCGCTGCTTTGCGCACGTTACTACATGACTGTATTTTTCAACTGTCTCTATTGCCGTTTTCACTAGAGAACCCAGAGCTGTGTTCACACTGCAGGTTCTTGGGATTTTGTCTGAACATTGTAAGCAAGATCGAACAACAATGCCACTTGTTATTTTGTACTGGCCAGGCCTTAGCACCTAGACAAAACATACAGATGCAGCTGTTGTTTGGGACAACATACTTTGGTCTTATTGGAATACACGAATAGGTAGCACACACTTGGAGAGGGACCTTTCCAGAGAGAAGAGCGAGATGGCACCTATGATGTAGATCTGCCATCTATAGGCTAAGGTATGGGGTCTGCAGACAAAGCCTAGAGATCTTCTAATATATAATAATACTGCTGTTATGCAGTGGCGGCTGGTGACATTTGAAAGTGGTGAGGCGTAAAATGAATGTTGTACTGCACTGCGGCGAGCGAGCGTAGCGAGCGAGCCCGAACAACCTACGGGAGGCTTGGGGGGGGTTCTCCCCCGAGAAAATTTTGAAAAAAGAGTGGACAAATGGTGCATTTTCAAGCAAATTTGAGAAAGCAGGAAGGTTAATAAAGCAATTGTGAAAGTGCAGTTATTACATTAATAAAGAGATGTCACTCAACAACATAGGTAGCTGCTTATTCAGTATACCCAAGCTCATGCCGCCCGCTGCTCCGAGCATACGTGCTTGTGTTTCTAAAACTAAAATGCTGTAAAATATGTGTGTGACGTGCAGCCTCACATACAGTCAGTTGCACACTGTACTATCTGTGTAATGTGCTTAGTGCAGCAATACAGATATAAATACATAAGGAAGTTATCCACACAGACTGAAAATCGTTCCCTTATAAGTTATATGTATCATGTGATTGGGGTAAGCAAGATTCAGAGCTAACAGTGCACTATTAATGCATTTTTTTAACATAACTATCCCTTCAATACCTGGTCAGGGGTAGTAAAGGCTATATATATACACAATTACAATTAAAAGCACACACTTACTTTACAGCTCAGTTGTTAACTCTTTGCACTGATGCTCAAAAACAATAAATATTTGCCACAAACCTTGGAGTGATTTGATCAATTAATGCCAATTTCCCAATACCCAGCTCCCAACCACCCTTTACACTTGCAGATTAGCCTTAACAATTGCAGATTAACTCGTTGTAGTGTACATTTGAATTTCTTTCAGGCCAGCAAGTACCCTGGGAGGAAGGCTTGATTTTCATTAGCTCAGCTGTCTGTCTGGCGTTCGTTTCACAGAACAGGAAACACACTTAATGACATTATGAAGTATTTAATTTAAACTATTGAAATTCAGCGTCCCGCAGTGATTGTCACTACTGCTGCTACTAGAGGGGACTAACCAAAAAACAAATTAACGTTAATATCTGCATATTGTTTGGAGCGCCTGCTGTTCTAAATCCCTGTTCTGCATTGCAGCCTGTGTCTGTTTCACCCAGAAGCAAGCGGGTGAGAGGGTGTAAGACATCGAGAGTGGATGTCACTCCTAAAGAGGGTGAGTTTGCAGCTGTGCAGGCTGCATTGCCGAGGCAAAGGTTTGCACAGCCTTGTGTGTGAAGATGAAGCACAGGCCTTCCTCGGAGTATGTTTAATGACAGACTTAAATTCTGCTGGACCGGTAAATATGCATTAGGACACTCCATGATGCCTTTCACACACAATGCAGCACCCACAATCTGGTCCATAGTCGAAGATGGCCCTTTGTTGCAAACCATGTTTGAAAAGCCCAAACACGTAGCCCAATCAACCGGAGCCTTTGCTTCCATATTGCAAACCATGTTTATGAAGAGCTGCTAGGTAGCTGAATCACCTACTCCCCATCATTAACCAAAGTAATGGAGGAAAGTGCTGAGCCTTCCCTGCTAGAAAATTGATTAGGCAAACTTCCGGCTGGTAAATCGGCACACAATCAGGCTACCTTTTTCCATCTTCCTACCATCCTTTGTAAAGAGAGTGTGTTGGGGAGAGAAAACAGTGGGTGAAAATGAGAGAGGGACAGACAGGTCAAGGGCAGTGCAGGGTAGGAAGAAAAAAGACAGGATGAAAGATTAAAGTGAGCCCGACACTACAGCAAGTAAATAAAACAACACTCACCCTCAGGAGTCTTCCAATCGGTGCACTTCAACAGTCCACGGTGGCATTTTCAACGACGAGGCCCAGCTGCTGCAGCTCATAAAAATCATCTCTCAGGCCATCTCTGCTGGCGCTAGAAAATAATGCTCAAAACAGAATACACACGAGGCGCAGAAGCATGCGCTGTGCAACTGTTCGGAGCATGCTCAGGATGAATCCACGGTGATGTGTGAAATTAGTTTGGGCATGTGGATTTAGATGAAAGTTGCTTGGACTACAGCAGTAAATTTCGCCTCCAGCGCCAGCCTCGCATCAAAGTTCAGCCTCAGATTTTTAACAATGTTAAGCAAGATTGGTGGCTTTTCCTTAACACTGAAGTCATTCCTTGACCCTGGATTACTGTTCGACGATTTATTTCATGTAGGTTATGCAGGTATCCTTTTTAATTTTAAAAATACAAACCGGGTGCATTCCTAGACTTTGATGCTGATAAACATGACTGACTAAAACAAAGTTAATCATACAGTAGCTTTACTGCTGATCTCCGCTGTGTTTTGTTGTGGAACGTAAATCTCCCCGCTCCCTATTTCTGTCTCTGAAAGCAGCGACTTTTTATTTTCTCTAGCTGTCTGCCCTTTCAAATGAACACTGACACCTAAACATTCGGAGCTCTAAATTTAGGTTCCCCTTAAGAAGCCCTTATTCTTTTTAAGCTCCACTATCGCATAGCAGGCGACATGTTTTGTTCTGACAAGCAGGCGTATGGTTGGCAAATCCCCGGTGCACCGAGACCCCTCGGGTGGCTCACAGTCCTCAAGCTGTCAAATTCCACGCTGTTCAAATAGCCCTGTCCTCTCCTTCGCTGACGTCAGAGAGGCTAATGCATTTAGGATGCAAAGCAAAGGCCCCCTCACTATTTTCGCTCTTCTTAAACAGGTTGGGAGACAACTCCAGGGCAAGCTGTTTGTTGGGTGCCCGGTTTCCTTGACTATAGGCACTTTCATCTAGGTGCACGAAATGTGCCCGGAGAATCGTTGTGAAGTAAGGAAACCTGGCTTCGGACAGCGAGTAAATCAGCCTGAGACGGTTGGAACTGGATATGCACTTTCAAAAGCCATGGAGTTATTTACAGAAAGACTAAATTAAAATTAGTGAAGCATATTTTTTTGTGCTTTGCGGTCAGGAAACTCGGCAGCAGCACCCTTCGTGTTTCCCTGAGTAAGCGGGAAAAATGAGCACGCCCAGCCGGAAGGTTTCGACTTCGTCGCTGGTGAACTCGCTGGCCAAAAGGTTCAACCCGGGCGCTGTACAACACCAGGGGCCTACCACAACAACAGATGAGGCTCTCGGCCTGCAAACAGTCGCGGCCGGCAAGACGGGGGGGGAGGGGGTTCGCACGGGTGTGGGGGGAGCGGGACAGTAATGAAAATAAAATTAAAACTAAACTTACCTTAATACCTCCCTCCCACTGCTTCCTCCGGATCACGCGCCACCGCTCCTGCTGCTCCCGGTCGGGCCTGCGTTAACCTAGGCAGCCTCCCTCCCGCTCCCCTAAGCCAATCACAACGCTGCAATAGCAGCATTGTGATTGGAGGCGGGCGGCGCCCAGCCGGGCGCCTGTAGGCCAGGGAGCCATTTTCTCTATGTAGGCAGCCTACATAGAGAAAAAGAGAGACTGGCATCTGCGCATGACTGGTTTGGTCGGCCCTGGGGCCGAACAAACAGTCAGCACCAAAGACAGTGGGCTAGCCACACCTCCCCTGCACTCGAGAAGGAACGCCCACCCGCCCGCCCCCAACCAGGCACTCCAGGCACTTCTGCTTTCTCGCCGTGCGAGAAGCAGAAACATGAAATGGTAGTTTTACCATTTCATGTTTCTGCTTCTCGCACTGCGAGAGCAGTGGGGCAACGCCCCAATGGAGGAGCCGCCACTGCTGTTATGCAAAGGAAGGGAGGTTAGGCTATACTGTCTTTTTATAATGACATCTCTTTTCATGATTTATGGACCAATTGCTATGCTGACCGTATTTGTATTATGCATTTTTCTGCTTGTTGTGGCACGTATACTGCATATTAGAGCACATTAGTTAAAATAAACATTTAAAACTTGTTCGTGTCTCTCTCAGATCTTATTGTGAACAAGTACAAGTGTGCGAGCGAAACAGTGTTTCTTTAAACCCTGATTCCTGAGAGATTCGGGAGTGTTGTGTTCTGGGGTGTCTATAATCATTTGTTTCTCTGTGAGTGAGTAGGAGAGCAAGTGAGACACTATAGCTAGTCAGTCCTGGCCTCATGGGTACTAAGGTGGTAGGATGACTCATTCCCTATGCACTAAGGTCCCATAATCCTACGCATAGTTCTGTTTTTGGGCAGAGTCCCTGCAACACCTTCAGGTGCACCTTCTCCGAGCCCCCCCCCACAATACGCTCAGAGACAATATACGTTCTGGCGCGCACTGGCCTCGTGCGAGCAGGTGACCTTTACTTATCCCCTCGGGCTGGGCCCAGCCCTCAGGGGGCGTGCCACGTCACTCTCTGCGTTATGGGGGCCGGGTGGCTCACTACAGCACTATAATACTCATTAGTTTGTTTCCCTAAGTCAGATATAAAAGTGGGCAGTGGAAAAACGTTCCCAAGCTTTAATCATTTGATCAAAACTGTTCCCGTACTTTTTATTTAAAGAAAACAACCGTTCCTCAACAATTTAGCTGTTGCGGATTGAAAGGGGGAAAGAAGGGACTCCTCAACTGTGAAGTCATAAAAAGGGAGAGCCAACTGAAGAAGAAACAAGCCATCTCTCCAGGGTGCCTGCTACCTGAAAGAAAAGTAAATGTGTGTATGAGCCAGTATAGGCTTTAATTGTTAGGATCTGGAATCTGTCCTTTTAATGGAAACATAAAAAAGGTGTGCACTAGGTACAATCAGGTTATTACTAAATACACAACTTTTGCAAGTACTGTAAATTTAAACAATTTTATTTGCACATTTTGTGATAGCCTGTTACCTATTAACACTGTGTGAAACCTATCTCAAACAGTGCTGTCTGACACAGGCTTAGACCTTGTAGCACTATAAATCCTTGTCACTATTTCCTCAGTGTACAGACCAGATTTTAAATCAGTGGCTCCCTGGTTACACCCACAGACATCGTAAGTGATCGGATTAGATAACCGAGCTGTCCTACCAGGAAAAAATGCATTTCCCACAGGTAAATTTAAGTTGCATTTATTTTTCATTCAATATGTGTACATTGTATGTAGGTTGAAGGGCTGCAAAAAAGTGACAGAATAATTTGTTCTTTTTAGCCGCTCTCTGATCCCGCCCCCAGACTCGCTGGCCACCCCCCATTGTAAATCAACAAAGGGATTCTACCATTATCTACATAAAGATATATATGTGTATAAGTGTATACTCAGTTTTACTGCAGGTGTTTTTAATGTGTTCTAATGATGATGTCTGGAAAAAATCCTTCTCTAGTTTATAGGAAGGGCAGTGTTCAAAAAATTGTAAAATACCCATCACACACTGAAACCTGATTCAGTGCCATGCTTCATCATTGGGGTCTTCCCGCCCCTCTACGGGACGGGGCGTGCTACTACCTACGTAGACGCGAGAGCACTTAATTTAGTGATTAGTGTGTATGTGTAGTGCGTGGGATCGTGAAAAAATATATATAAGTGTTGATTTAAAAATTCCCTGGCTAGTGGAAAAAAATACACTTTATTGGCTTCCCTAGCTGAGAATAGTAAAAGTGGGGAGGTGTAGATAGTGTACTTTGATAGGTCACTTTCTACAGGGTCGACATGTTTCAGAAGCCATCCCCTTGGCTTACTTCCTCAGGACCAGAACGATCCCTATTGCACCTCACTGGGTGATATTATAAATGTACATATGCCTGCTGGTCACACATACTCTTCCATGTACCCTATTAGGGCAGTAGACACAATATACCAATTGTATATCCTGTAAAGAAACCTGAAAATGAAAAACATTGCGGATAAACAATAGCTTTTATCGTTTATCCCCTTCATATTCACATCACCATCATGTGGAAACGATAATATTGTCTGTCACTGTGATATATTTTTCTCGTCTCACCCAATTGTGGGTGTTTTTGTGACTTTCACTCATATTTTAGCTATAGAAACACTCCTCGTGGTGTTAGTATCCAGTATTTCATGCATCCAGAACTTTCATACATCTAATGCTAGCTTAACGACCCCATAGAACCTACTAGACCCTGGGTTCTATCTCAAAACCTTTTTTAGCGTTTCTCTGTCTTTATCAACAATCAAAAGAAATAATCAGCGAAGTTTTCCATCAATAACTTCCAACAGGAAGTGGACCAAAATAGAACTCCCTTTCGTCCCGATTACAGGCGGCCATTTTGGTTTTTTCCCGGTCTAGTTGTTTCTGCTGCAGCTGCTTTCAATTGAGGGCGTTTCCACACAGAGTACTTCCTTTATAAACCGGGGCTTGCACAATCTTCATTGAGTTCCCGGAGAGCCACGAGAAGGTAATCCTTGGTGATTGAGCAGCACCCAGCATGCAAGTAAGACAAGGGCATGTCTTTAAAAAGCCCAAGACACTGCGACCAGCACTGAGGAGAAACCACTCCAATGTTGAACTTAGCCTTTCCATCTATGTTCCCCCACGTTTTACAGTATCAATGTGAAGGCGCCTTTACACCCCTCGTGGCATCTCATGGAGCGGATACGTTAATATACGAATGTATGTTTTTTTTTTTAAACAACCTTTAACGGCACGTCTCTCTGAGAGCAAGAGTATTACCCCATTTTTTTAAAGGCACACCATGGGAGCACTTCCTAAAAAGAGAGCGCATGCACATACATGGGAATTAATTTACGCCCAGGATGAAAAGAGCAAGTGGACATATGATAATCCCAAAATCCTGTCAAATCAAAACTATATCGTATTTTCTGCTTCCACTTGAGTGTGAATGTTTGAATAGTTAACAAAGGAGCATGTATAAGATCCACAAATTTTGGATGTATGGAAATTCTGTATGCATGGGAACTGGATACTGACACCACGAGGATTATTTCAAAAACCACCGCATTAGATGTATGAAAGTTCTGGATGCATGAAATACTGGATACTAACACCACGAGGAGTGTTTCTATAGCTAAAATATGAGTGAAAGTCACAAAAACACCCACAATTGGGTGAGACGAGAAAAATATATCACAGTGACAGACAATATTATCGTTTCCACATGATGGTGATGTGAATATGAAGGGGATAAACGATAAAAGCTATTGTTTATCCACAATGTTTTTCATTTTCAGGTTTCTTTACAGGATATACAATTGGTATATTGTGTCTACTGCCCTAATAGGGTACATGGAAGAGTATGTGTGACCAGCAGGCATATGTACATTTATAATATCACCCAGTGAGGTGCAATAGGGATCGTTCTGGTCCTGAGGAAGTAAGCCAAGGGGATGGCTTCTGAAACATGTCGACCCTGTAGAAAGTGACCTATCAAAGTACACTATCTACACCTCCCCACTTTTACTATTCTCAGCTAGGGAAGCCAATAAAGTGTATTTTTTCCACTAGCCAGGGAATTTTTAAATCAACACTTATATATATTTTTCACGATCCCACGCACTACACATACACACTAATCACTAAATTAAGTGCTCCCGCGTCTACTAGGTAGTAGCACGCCCGTAGAGGGGCGGGAAGACCCCAATGATGAAGCATGACACTGAATCAGGTTTCAGTGTGTGAGGGTATTTTACAATTTTTTGAACACTGCCCTTCCTATAAACTAGAGAAGGATTTTTGCAGACATCATTAGAACACATTAAAAACACCTGCAGTAAAACTGAGTATACACTTATACACATATATATCTTTATGTAGATAATGGTAGAATCCCTTTGTTGATTTACGATATCATGAGGAGGACGATTCTACTTTTTTTCCTCTTCACTCCCCCCCTTTGATTTTTTGATCACCCCCATTGTACCCAGGATAACAGTTCCCATACTTTTCTTTATGCACTCCGAAAACTGCCCCAAGCTATCTCTTTTTTTCAGACTCCCTTTGACCTTTTCTGCCTAGATAAACTCTTGCCTCTCAGCTGACACTACCCAACAAGGGTATTTATTCTAGCTGTCTGTTGGAATGTCAGACGTAATAACGTGTGTAGGAAAGTAGGATCTGCTTTCATGGTTACCCCCGCTTTTTGCTGGTGTCATTGTGTTTTTGACCTAGTCTGCTGGGATCCTGCTAATCAGGGCCGCAGCAACTGTGCTTTCTCCCCTAAATTGACATGGTAAGTACTTTGGTACCACCACAATTGGCTACTGGTGTACGCTTGTAAGTCCCGATTATATGGCACTGAGGTACCCAGGACATAGGTACACCATGGGTCTCACATGGGCTGCAGCATGTATTTTGCCACCCATGGGAGTCCACTTAAACTGTGACTACAGTCCTGCCATTGCAGCCTGTGTGAGTTGGTGCTTGCACCTCTCACAACCAATATAAGTCTTCTTAAATCAGAGGTCACTACACCTAAAGCCTATAAGTCATCCCTATGGCAGGCTCTTCAGTCCTGAGGGCAGGGTGCTTGGTTATAAGTGTGAGGGTGCCCTGCATGAGTAGGACACCCCTACAAACCCCGGAGTCATTTCTCCAGGCTTAGTAAGCGCGGTCAGCCATTTTCAGTCATTGTGAGATGTCTAACTATATAGAGGCTGCACCAAACCTGTTTGGTATCAAACATGTTGGAATCATATCCCAACACCAATTCCAGTGTTGGAAGTATGATCCCATGTACTGGAGGAGCCCTTAGGGGACCCCCCTGTACTACCAGTAACAGCCTTTCAGGGTCTGCAAGCAAGCCAATGCTGCTGCCGACTACAGATATGATTCTGCCCTCCTGCTGCTGAGCCAAGCTCGAGCAGGGGAAGGTAGAACAATATGTTCCCTTCACAAGGAGCTGTGATCACCTCCCAGACAGGACTTAGTGTATTGGGCTGGGGCGCCGGTCAGCACCACCAGACTGCTTTGAAGGGGACATTTGGTGCCCTCTTTGCATACTCCAATTTGAACCAGTGCAAGAACACTTGATTCCCGCTCTGGCACGAAATCGACAAAGGACATGAGAGTATCCTCCCCTCTGTCCAGCCCCTCCTCTGGGAGGGACCCCCGAGTTGTTCCAACCCTTTCCTTAGAGTACTTAGGGCTCCCCAATGGGGGGGTCCTTAGATTTGTCGTGGGGTAAGACTCAACCCTGAAACTACGTCGCTCTTCAATCGTCTAGACACTTGGACTTCGTTGGCCTTTCGACTGGAACTGAGACTGCACCAAGGAAGACTCCTGTTGCTCCTGGTCACACTGTTCTTCAAGTCTTCTACGTCGTCTGTGTCTGTGCTTCATCCAGATTTTTCAACATACCTGTCGGCATCAAGGACACCCGAAGAAATCTCCTTTGGAGTGAGGGAGTCACTCCCCTGCATCTGCAGGCACCGCAACGAAGCTGACAGGTCTGCTGCTCCTGTCGTTCTACAGACTTCTCGAGGTCCAGCAACACAAGTGATGGTTCTGCAGTTCCCTAGATGACCTGAGGCCTTCTCAGTGATTTTGAGGACAGTATCCCTCGTCAGGGCAGCTGGGACCAAACCCCTGTGCACCACGTCGACTTACCGTTGCCAAGGCTTGTTGGCTCTGCACTCCAGAGATCTTCGGGCTACAAGAAGCTCCAGTCTCCAGTACCTCATCCCCTGAAGATCAGCGTCCTGTCTGCACCCTCAGCACCGTGGGCCTCCATCTTTGTTGAGCTGCTTGAGGTCCTCTTGCGACTCCTGTGCCTTTGGCCTGGGGGTCCTCCTGAGGATCTTTTCTTGCTTCAGTGAGCTCCCCTGCTTGCTCGGGGCCTTCTCTGACTCTCCTGCATGATGTGAGTCCCTTGGACCTTGCTGGTCCCAACGTTTGTTCCTCTTCGTCTTCCACGCCAGTTGCAGCTACCAAGGCTTGTTGGTGCTCCTGCCGGACATCGACCACCTAGTCACCGACATTTTACTTGGAACAGCTCGTGCATGGCTCCTGGTCTTCCTCAGCGTCGCGTGGTCCTCACAGCTGCAGCGACAAGGTCACCGCTGACTCTTCCAAACCTCCCCACATCGGTGGGCATTATGTCTCTGTGCCTCCTGTTCACCTCCGAGTGGCATAGACTCTGTCCCCTCTGCTTTCACATTCTTCACTTCCAGAATCCACTCTTGGATTCCACCGGACTCCTTCACAATCTTCTCCAGAGGCATCTTCTTCGAAGTCTCCCGTTGCTGTCTACGGCAGGTCCAGACATCACTTCACCCCTATGCACCAGGCTTCCCTGGTGCAGGCAACCTGGTTCCTGGGGCATCCATGCTTAGGGTGACTCTCCAACCTTCTGTCTTCCAAAAGCTTTCTTCAGGGTCCTCCGAGAAGGGTCCTTATTCTTTAAAACTGCAACCGCGACTTCTCTATTGACGTACACGCAGCTGTGTTTCCACTCTGCACATAGACTCCATGGGGTTTCTGGGTGTTAGACTTGGCACCCATGGCGTGGTTTCCCCTGACCTTTTGCCTCTACCTCATGTATTTTTGATGCTGGCTTAGATGCTTTGGGCACTTTGTCACTGCGGATCAGTGTCAAAGTGCAAGTGCTCACTGTATAAATTGTTGTTGTAATTGGCTATCCATGATTGGCCTATTTGAATTACTGGTAAGTCCCTAGTAAAGTGCACTTAGTGTGCCAGGGCCTGTAGATCAAATGCTACTAGTGGGCCTGCAGCACTGATTGTGCCACCCACATGATTAGCCTTGTAAAGGTAACTCAGACCTGCCACTGCAGTGTCTGTGCGCAGTTTAAACTGCCATGTCGACCTGGCAAGGACACCCACTTGTCAGGCCCTAACCATCCCTTTCCTTACATGTAAGGCACCCCTATGGTATGCCCAAGGTACTCCCATGGGCAGGCTGCCATATATGTGAAAGGTAGGAAATGTACTGATGTGTGTGACATGTCCTGATAGTGAAATACTGTGTACTTCGTTTTTCACTATTGAAAGGCTATCTGTCCCATAGGCTAACATGGGAGTAGCTTTGTAACATCTTACAAGTATAAACTTTCCATAGGGACAAAATGGAGAAGTGGAGTTTAGGCTCTCTGAACTCAGAATTTAATAACACATCTTTTTAGGAAGATGGTTTTTAAATTGTGTTTGAAAATGGCACTTTTAGAAAGTAGGCATTTTCTTATTTAACCATTCTGTGTGCCTCTGCTGTTTTGTGTACTGACTGTCTGGTTTTGGAGTGACAGGGGCTTGGGATGTGCATTCACTGTAGACAGCCACAGGGGGGGTTGAGGTGTAGCTGTGCTGAACAGACCTTGGCTGTCTTTAAAGTGGTGGGAGGAGTTTCACTTGCACCTGAATAGGCTGCGTCTCCTTTGCACAATGCTGTCTCCACCTTCTATGGTCATGCTGCACCAGAGAGGACAGAACTGTTTTGGACTGGGCTTTGTGGCAAGGCTCAGAGACCCTTGCCACAAAGAGAACAAAGACAAAATGGGGTATATTTATTGGACCTTAGACCCCAGAGAATTAGATCACTTCTGGACTCAAGAGAAACCTTTGCCAAGGAGAAGAGCTGGAGAGCTGTGAGGAGGAGTACTGCCCCTTTGCTGTATGTGCTTTGCTGGGTTGACCTGCAGTGGCTGCTTCCGCCAAGGAAAGGACAAAAACTGGAACTTTGCTATGAACCTGCTTGAAGAAAAATTTCCAAGGACTTGTGTGTGCTGGCCTTCTGTTCTGAAGTCTCAGGGACACAAAGACTTCACCTGCAACCCACTGACCAGCAGCTGGACTCCTGTGTGGACTCCTGCATTTAAAAGGGCGCCAATTCCAATTCCTGGACTCTGAGAATTGTGTGGTTGGTGCTGCAAAGCAAGGAAAACAACTCCCATGCCATCAGTGATGCCACAACCTGCACCGAGGCTGAGGGCACAGCTCGTGAAGTGCAAGACGCACCGCCTGCACTGCAGCTCCGACGCCTGCAGTTATCGGCCTTCCCGACGCCAGCGCTCGCATCGACGCTGTCACCGCCAGTGCCAGCATCAAGTTATCGCAGAGCCGATAACTGACGAGGGTGACTTCACGTACTTTTCGACTTCGCATTAACTCACCGGAACCGACGCCTCACTACAGACGCCACCAACTTGCCCTGTCCTGGACTCGACGCATCGCCTCCTCACGGACATGATGCCTCACCTCCCCTGTGGCAACCAGGGAACCGGCCTCGACCTCAGCTCCGACGCCTCACCTTCACGATGTCGTGCATCATCCATAAACTTTGTTTTCCAAGGTACTGTTGTGTGGGGGTTCGTGTGACTCCATTGCCGACACTGCACACCTCGCGGTCGGCACAGTACTTTGGATTTATGCCTGTCACGACGTCGTAATAGGCCCAGGTGGAGCTATTTTTTTCCTACAAGTTCTTTTTTTGCAATAACTGTTCTGAAGTGATATTTTGGTATCTGTATATTGGATTTTTGCCGTTTTGGTCTTGTTTGGTTTAGTTAAAGTGACTTTATTTTTCTAAGCTGGTGTGGTGTCCATTTGTGGTGTTTTCACTATGTTACTGTGTGTTTTGAGTACAAATACTTTACACATTGCCTTTGGGATAAGCCTGTCTGCTCATGCCAAGCTACCAAGAGAGTGAGCAGGGGTTATCTAAAGTGTGTATCCCCCTTACCCTGACTAGAAGCAAGGGTCCCTACTTGGACAAAGGTACATACCTCTGTCAACTAGAGGTCTCCATTTCTAACACTGGGTACTTTTGTTGGGTGGTTCCTTGAATCCCCAGCTCCTCTGGGCCTTCTGGTCCAAGTCCCATTCTCCTGTGCAGTTCGCATTCCACTTTATTAGTATATGGTTTGGTCTCCCCCTGGAGACCACTGTATCTTGTGCTACTTACCTGATTGCTTTCTAAATATTCTTGTGTATTGTGTTGATATCTCTGGGTAGAAGATATATCAATGTGTTAGTGACAGTGTGTGTAATAAATAAGACCTATTTTTTATAAACACTGTGTGGTTTCTTTTCATCTAACCTACACTACAGATTAAAGTTGAGAAAGCAAGCTGCTTTACACTCCTTTAAGATAAGCCTAAAAGCTGTTCTCCACGGCTACCACTTTGAGAGCTTTCAAATGTTATCAAAGACCACTAAAATTACAATAAGGGTTGTCTGGATTAGTGAAAGTGCATCACTTAAATAAGTGTACACTATATACTAAGCCAGTCTCCTACATTGGTACGCAGCGATTGGGATTAAAGCCTGCACTGTTTTACCACTTAATCCAGGTGAAGGTTACACGAAAAACCATCACTAGCTAGGCACATATAATACTTTGTAATCTAGTAAATTCGACTGAGCTTTTTGGATTGGTAGTTGTGGGTCTAGCACAACCCTTTCTCCAATCTTTGTAAGTTTAGTTTTCACTAAGGCAGGCAGGTGCAACACCACACTACACCTATACAATGTCTTTAATTGGTGAGTCAAGTGAGGCCCCACCCTCTAGATACAAGTGGTCTTAAGTTCCAGCAACACAGGTTTTCTGGATGCAGCCAGGGTCCTAAGACAACACTAACACAAAGCAGCTCTTGGAGGTGCTCCTGCAGGATGACTTCCAGAATCCTGATAGGTCAGAAGGGCAGGACAATGTGGGTATGGGTGGTGTGGCACCAGAAGAAGAGTCAGGGGTGTCTCCCCAAGGTGACCCCAATTCTGAGCCTGACCAGGAGGAGTCTGAATACCACTCACTGGTGAACTCTATAGTTCTACTGACACAGAGGGAAGCCCTAGAGGCAGGACCCCCTTCATTCCTCCTGGGAGGGTGCAAAGAATCCAGGGCAGGTGTAGGTCATCCTCTGTAAATTCAACCTCCTCTGTTGCTTCCATAGGGACCTTTGCTCTCCAGCCAGAGGGAGGACTCCCTAAAAAGGGAATACCATTTGCTCAAGCTTGAGAGAGCCAAGCTCAGAATCAATAAATAACAGTTGGCCCTAAATAAGGAGACCCTGAAAATTCAGAGGGCCCGGGAGAATTTAGGATGAGAATCCCGTGGTGGCAGCACTAGTGAACCTAGGGTTAGGGAACACTCCTTTGACACTAGGAACATGAACAGGATAGCCCCTCCTTACCAAGAGTGGGATGACGATCATAAATTGATCACTGCTTTAGAGAGGGCCTGCAAGGTTCAAAAGGTCCCTCAGGGGCAGTGGACAGCTATCCTGTGACTCTCCTTTGCTAACAAAGGTAAAGACAAACTTCTCACTGTAAGGGAAGAAGATGCAGATAATTACACAGTCTTGAAGAATGCCCTCAGAGATGGGTTTGGCTTAACAACTGAGCAATACAGGGTTATGTTTAGGGACACACAGAAGGCACACACTCAAAACTGGGTATATTTTGTAGACAATGCTATTGAGGCTCTGGAAGGCTGGCTTCATGTATGTAATGTACATAACTATGAGGGACGGTACAATGTATTGATGTGGGAGCACATCATTAATAACAGTCAAAATAAGCAACTGCACCAGTACCTTGTGGACTCGGATCTGACCTTTCCCAAGAACTGGGAAAGAAGGCAGACAAGTGGGTACGCACCAGCATGAAGCAGAAATCTCATGTTGGTGGTGAAGCAAGATTCTTCTAAGGCCAAAGAGAAGGGTGGAGAGAAAGGTAAAGACAAGAAAAAGTCTTCACAAGGTCCCCAAAAATACTCCTCTGGGGGTGTGCCCCAAACCTCTTCCTCCTCCAACAAGAAACCTTGGTGCTATCTCTGTAAGGTAAAAGGCCATAGGGCAAAGGATGCCAATTGCTCTAAATCTAGCACCAAGGACACTACTACTACTGCTCCTAATCACCTAGTATCCCTAGCAGTAGCACTGATAGTAGAAGTGCCCCCAAGAGTTTAGTGGGTTCTGGCCTAGTCAGGACACCCACACAGGTTGTGTAAGTCTCTGATAGGGGCATGGAACTTGCCACCAAACTTGTAAGTACCACTAACGTGCGCAAGTACAGACAACAGCCTCTCATCAATGGTCAGGAAGATGTAGCTTACAGGGACACAGGGCTGAGCTGTCCCATGTCGGTGACGAGGTGGTCAGTGTCCGGCGGGAGCACCAACAAGCCTTGGTAGCTGCAGCTGTTATGTTAGTCCAATTTATAGAGCGCACGGCTACTCAAGGAGTGTCCCGGCGCGAGCCCAGTGGGGAGAGGAGAAAAGACCGCTAGATGAAAAGAAATGTCGTCAGACTTTTCCTGAAGAGCTTGGAGTCCTGAATACTGCGAAGGTTCAAGGGTAGCAGATTCCAGGCAGAGGCCGCTATAAAAGCAAGAGAGCTCCCTCCAATTCTCTTGAGGCGGAAGCGCGAGACGTGAGCAAGAAGCTGCGATGCTGAACGCAGCTGTCTTGCGGGAACATAAAACCTAACGCACTTTCTCAGATAGGCCGGACCTTGTCCGTATAGAGCTGAGTGAGCCAGGGCAAGGGCTTTGAACTTGACTCTTTGTATCACAGGTAACAAGTGAAGATCCCGCAAGTGTTGCCTTACGCTAGTCCTTATAGGGATGTTAAGAAGAGTCCTTACCGCTGCATTTTGGACTACCTGCAATCTGTTCAGGAGGTTTCCCGGAAGGCCTACGTACAGAGCATTGGCATAGTCTATGCGTGATAGAATCATGGCACGATTCACCGTTTCCCTGGCTGACTTACGGAGAAGCAGTAGAAATTTCCTAAGAGACTTGAGTGTGCCGAAGCACTGCCCAGCAAGTGCTTCGGCACTGAAGACAAAAAAGGCATTGAAGACAAAAAAGGAGCAACGTGGGTCCAAGGGACTCACCAACAGCAGGAGAGTCAGAGCAAGCAGGGGAGCCCACTGAAGAAGTAGAAGACTCTCAGGAGGACCCACAGGCCAAAGGCACTATGTCACTATGGTGACAGAGAAACATATGTCTCCTGAGCAAATCCTACTTAGTCAAATTTACCAAGTGACCAATGCAAGCAATGTCAGGACAGATCATTCCATGTCAGTTGTGAATCTCAGCTGGGAAGGGGTAACTGGCCCAAAGAGAGTTGTGGTTTCCCCAGACCTACCTGTTGACTGTCTGCTGGGCAATGATTTAGAAACTTCAGCCTTGTCTGAAGTGGAGTTCAGGACGCATGCAGAGATGATGGGAATCCCAGCCAGTGCCTCTGCTGTTACCAGAGCTCCGGCCAAACAGTTGAGCACTGAGGGAGCTCTGGATTCTGGAAGAATGGACCAGCCTGCTCCCAAGAGAAAGAGCAAGGAAGGGTACAGATTTATCCTCCTCACAAGCTCCCAGTTAGAATCAGTCTCCTGAGGGAGATGCTTTCAGTACCTGTGAAGGAACTGTCCCAGAGGAGCTTGGGCCTGGCAAGGCAGAGCTGCTGGGAGCAGGTGGACATTCAAGGGAAGACTTGAGTCTGGAAAAGAAAACCTGCACCCTCTCTTGAACAACTCAGACAGCAAGCTGCTGCTGAGGAGGCAGAGAATGTCAGTAGGTCCCATAGGACTTATTGGGAAGATGGGCACTTGTTTTCTGAGAGTGGAGACCAAGAGGTTGGTCATACCTCAGGAATTTAGGGGTTTCCTATTGATCCTAGCACACAGCATTCTCCTTGCAGGACATCTTGGGCAAAAAAAACCTGGGACAGGCTTGTCCCTGATTTCACTGGCCCCACATGTTTGAAGATACCAAGGAGTTTTGTCACTCCTGTCTCACCTTCCATGCCAGTGGTAAATCGGGTGGCACTACCAAAGCCCCCTTCATTCCACTTCCAGTGGTTGGGGTTTCGTTTGTGAGGGGAGTGATAGACATCGTAGGTCCCTTAAACCCTCCAACAGCATCTGGGCACAGTTACATCCTAGTGGTGGTGGACCATTCCACTAGGTATCCAGAAGCTATTCCCCTTAGGACCACTACAGCTCTGGTTGTGGCCAGGGCCCTCCTGAAAATATTTTCCAGAGTTGGGTTCCCTAAGGAGGTCTTGTCAAACAGAGGTACTAACTTCGTGTCTAGCGACATCACAGCTATTTGGAAAAAGTGTGGTGTTAACTGTAAGTTTACCACACACTACCATCCACAGGGCAATGGGCTTGTTGAAAGGTTCCACAAGACCCTAAAGGGTATGATTTTGGGACTCCCAGAAAAGCTGAGGCGAAAATGGGATGTCTTACTACCCTGCCTTCTCTTTTTTCTTACAGAGAGGTTCCTCAGAGGGGGGTGGGCTACAGCCCATTTGAACTTCTGTTTGGGCATCCAGTTAGGGGTCCACTATGTTTGGCTAAAGAAGGATGGGAGCAACCTCTCAAGCCTCCTAAACAGGACATAGTTGACTATGCACTTGGCCTATGTTCTTATATGGCTGAGTATATGAAGAAGGCCAGCAAAAACCTTGAGGCCAGCCAGGAGCTTCAGAAAGCTTGGCATGACCAAAAGACTGTACTGACAGTTTACCAGTCAGGGCAGAAAGTGTGGGTGTTGGAGCCTGTGGTCCCAGCAGCACTCCAGGAGAAGTGGAGTTTCCCCCACACCATACTTGAGAAGAAAGGTGAGGTCACCTACTTGGTTGACCTAGGTACTCCAAGAAGTCCATGTGAACCGCCTAAAACCTTTTATTAACAGGGTTGGCATGAGCTTGCTCATGGCCACTGATGAGGGACAGGTGGAAGAGAGTGATCCTCTCCCTGATCTCCTCTCACAAGACCCTGTTGATGGATCAGTTGAAGGAGTAGCCTTGGCAGGCAGCCTCACTGATCAACAGCAAGCTGATTGTAGACAGGTTCCCAATCAGTTTCCCAATCTCTTTTTCTGACACCCAGTCAGACCACCTGGTGTACCCATGAAATGGACACAGGTGACAGTCTGCCGGTGAAGAGCAAAATTTACAGACAGCCTGGCCATGTCAGAGATTGCATCAGGACAGGGGTCCAAAAGTTGCTGGAGTTGGGGGTCATTGAGACTTCTGATAGCCCTTGGTCTAGTCCTGTAGCCCTTGTACCAAACCCTCACACCCAGGATGGTAAGAGAGAGATGAGGTTTTGTGTTGACTATAGAGGCCTCAATGCAATCACTAGGACTGATGCCCATCCAATTCCAAGTGTAAGCCATAGAAGCCCATCAACATTCAAATCCTCCATCCAGTCAAGGGTGGTTTCTGGTGCCCCCTTCTTAGTCCTGAGGAAGACCCCGGCGTAAGGACCCAAACAGCCTACTTACCTTTTGGGGTCGAAACGTCGACTACATCACTGCCTATGCCAGTTTGATCAACAGTGCTTGCTTCACTGTGATAGTGTATTGAAAACAATGGCTTTTTAAATGTCTCCATGATTATTGTATAGCCGAGTGAAGCCGGCTCTATTTGTAATGTATTTGATGTCACTACCTCTCTCTTTCACTTCCCCAATCCTCACAAAGCGCACCTTACTATTTCCCCCTCTTTCCCCCACTTCGTGGGGCACTTGATATAATACGCTGTTCCAGATTTATTCTGATGCTCAATATGATTAAATAATATTGAACGCTTTACTTTATTGTTGTGTAATTTGAACTAATGCCGGCTGGCATTTAATTACATATTTTTTCGAACTGATAGACTGGGACCACTCCCTTTCTGTACTGTATTCTACCCAGGTCTCATCTGGGTTTACCCTTTTGTGTAACTGCATCCAATTCCAAGGGCAGATGAGCGGATTGATACTCTGGCCTCTGCCAAGTATCTCAGCACATTTGACCTGACTGCTGGTTACTGGCAAATCAGACTCTCTGAGGATGCCAAACCAAAAACAGCATTTTCAACCCACAGTGGGCATTACCAACTTATTGTTATGCCTTTTGGTTTGAAGAATGCACCTGCCACATTTCAGAGGCTGGTGAACAAATTCTTAACAGGTCTGGAAGCCTATAGTGCAGCTCCACCTGGGAAGATCACCTGGTCTACCTCAGAAATGTACTTGAGGCCGTGCAGAAGACAGGCCTCACTATCAAGGTCACCAAGTGCTAGACAGAGGAAAGAGTAAGATGTGTACTTGGACCACCTTTTAGAGTGCCATTGAAGAGCAAAATTCAGACCATCATGGACTGGATTGCTTCCACTACCCAGACTCAGATCAGAGCTTTCTTGGGCCTGACTGGGTACTACCGGAGGTTTGTTAAGGGCTATGGATCCATAGTGACACCCCTTAATAATCTCCCCTCCAAAAGGATGCCTAAGAAAGTTCAGTGGACAGTTAGCTGTCAGAAGGCATTTAATGACCTGAAGCAAGCCATGTGCTCTGTTCCAATTCTGCAAAGTCCTGATTACTCTAAAACCTTTATTGTCCAGACAGATGCTTCTGAGATAGGGATAGGTGCCGTATTATCACAACTTAATGCAGATAGCCAGGATCAACCAGTAGCTATTATCAGCAGAAGGTTGATCCCTAGGGAGAATGGTTGGTCAGCTATTGAGAGGCAGGCATTTGCTGTGGTCTTAGCCTTGAAGAAGTTGAGGCCATACCGGTTTGGCACTCCCCTCATTGTTCAGACAGACCATAAGCCCCTTTTATGGCTTAAACCAAACTTTTGAGGTGGTCCATTTCCCTCCAGGGGATGGACTTTTCAGTGTAGACCTGGCAGATGAATCGCTTGAATTGTTAAGTTTCTTGCCAGTAACCAATGTTAAATTGCTTGAGACTCTAGAGATATACGGTACTAAATCTGGTACCCCCTTGCTAGTGCATAATTGTTGTATTGTCTGTTTGTATCAAGGTCCTTTTCTAAGTTACTATTGGAGCAAATGTTTTTAAGGCTAGATGGACCGCCTTCGGCTACAGGACATTTATGTGGTAAAGTTGTTGAGTGTCTGACCACAGTCCTTGCACAGTGAGATCTAGCTGAAGCTTCCATCACAATAGTTTGGCTTGGCCGATCCAGAGGGAAAGGAATTCTCTTTAAGAGTTTGCTTCTCTTCCTGCCATTATAGAGGCTGACTTGTGTTGTGAGAACTAATTTGTCTTCCCACCCGTGTTTCCATGGGAACCTTTGATCTTCTAGTCACTGCTACAATGGCCTCATATGAAGGCACACGTTGTGGACTAGAAAATTGCATGGTACCATGGAGATTTTACTTTATTGCAGCAACTGATGTTTCAGTGCTGAAAGAACTGAAAGAATGCTGTGGCTTTTGTGGACCTCCTCCTCGACTGTCTCTTGAATGGTACTGGGACTGTTGCTGTCCCTGGGTCAGAGGATAAAAGGACCATTGAGGGGATAGAAGCCTGTCTCAGTTGGCATCTGGAAGCCCTTTGGCTGTATTGAGATCGGTAAAATGTTTCAGTTCCTCCAAATCTCACAGATTTAAGGATTTCCGCCTCTTTCTTCATGCGTTTCATCTCGTCATCTGTGTGGGCCCCAAAGAGGACTTCTCCAGTGAAAGGGAGATTCAGGATCATAAGTTGCACACCTGGTTTCGGAGCCTAAGCCAGGATGATCTATGGAGCATGATGGCATGACAAAAGTCTACTACAACTAAATTCGCAGAATCGATTGCAGCACCAATAGATTGGTTGGAAACAGTTTGCCCCTCTTGAACTGTCTCCCAAAAATCATGTCTCCTCTCTTTTGGGAGCAGATAAACTCTCCCACAGTGTTCTATCATTCTATCGTACCACCCCATGCGTTGACACAAGTTTCTTCCTTGACCATGTTCATGCTGTTGAACGCAGAGCTTATTTAATGATCGGATATGACAGTGTGGAGAACTCTGATCTGTAATCCTTTTATGGATGGTGAAAGGAGTTCATTCCACATACCGGGGTGGGGCGGGAAGGAAATAGGGTGGTGCGGAATCTATGATTAAGTAGAGTATCCACCAGAAAGAGCATTACAGAAGCTAAGTAACTTGTTCTTCTGATGAATACTTCTTACTGCAGATTCCTAACCGTGTGAATAGACACCAATGAAGTGCGTTCCCAGGTGGTGTGCCTGTGGAGTTGCTCAGAATAGAAAATCCTGCAGGACCGACCAGGCAAAATGCCTCTCATGCCAGACCTGTCGATCACGGCTGTAGTGCTTTGTGAGCGTACGGACTGAGCCTCACAACATGGCCTTGCAGATGTCCAGAACTGCCACTCCATGTGCCAGTGCAGTGGTAACAGCCTTGGCTCTGGTTGAATGAGCAGTGACTGCTTCTTAGACAATGGATAGCAGATCTTTATACAGAAGACTAGCCACCTTGATATGGTACTTACCCTTTTTCGCGCATGCGAATCCCACAAAGAGCTGTTCGTCCCTCAGATGGTGAAGGAAGTAACCCATTTAGGGCCACCCGGGTCACTAATGACCCCCTCTCAGCCTTCTGTACTAAATGAAGAGTCGGTCAGACAGTAGAGAATACAAACCAATAACTGTTTATTAATATACACTCAGAGTGGAGCCCCATCAGCCCAGTCGCTAGGAGTGCTGCAGAGGGAACTGAAATTGACAAGCATAAAGATACATTATGTATGTTTCGTAACCGGGCGAAAACACGCCCACAGTGGAATTTTCCAAGCAGATGCAATTAAACAGCGAAATACAGAAAAAGTGGTTTCAGTGCTCATATCTTACACAAAGTAACATAGTCCAAGGTCGTTCCATCCGGAGCCCGCCACCAGACAAGGGGGAGAGGGCCTCTATCTAATGAGAAAGCTATGTGCTAACATGAACAGTGTGCTCATTACTGAAACAAAACCCAAGTGAGGAAACGAAACTCAGAGAGGAGCATTTCTCAGAATTGAACTAGATCAGTTTCAAACAGTCTAAAATGGCGCCCAAATAGAAAATGGCACAGCGAATGCTAACTTACATTAAAAACTGCGTAAGCATAAATAATTTCTATTCTAACAATGGTCGTTGGTATGATTGATGTAAAAGCTCAAAAGCTCTTTTGAGGTCCAAATGGTAGAGTTTCTCTTCCTCTTTCAAGGGGTGAGGCAGAGCAAAAATGCCAGCAGGGTGATACATTATCTGACAAGAAAGGGCATCACAACGTTCAGCAAAAAAGCGGATCTAGTCTGTAACACCAGTTTGTCTGGAAAGAAGGTTGTATATGGTGGATGAACAGACAGAGCTTGGAGATCACTCGTGACGAGCTGAGGCTATGGCTATGGTCTGGTAAAAACAAAAAGGCTGAAAGGGCAGATAAGTAACTTAACTGATCCCACAGCAAGTCCTTGCAGGGCCAAAGACAGCACAAATAGCAGAACATCTGACACCTTTGCTTGTAGTGGGTGTGGCGGAAATTCCACCAGGCCACAATCTTATCAACAGATGTTGTAGATGGGTGCCATGCTGCTAAAATAATGTCCATTACTTCGGAAGGAAGGTCGAAAACAGTCAACTGCCACCACACAATCTCCATGCACGGAGGTGTAGGTTGATCATGCCCGGGCGCAGGATACTGCCCTGCTGCTTTGACAGAAGATACTCCCGATGCAGCAGCCTGATCTGAAGACAGATGCTCATGCCCAGACGTTTTGGGTACCACACACTCCTGGACCCAATTCAGGGCTGGAGGACTTGGGCCCACTCATTCCTGATCTTCTTCAGAACTCTTGGCACGAGAGGTGGAGGCAGGAGTCCCGCGCCCCACTCCAATCGGAATAAGTCTCAAAGAGAGAACCTTCTTGGGAACTCCAACGCACAAAAATATGCACTCTTCATGGCAACAAAGACATCTAGCCAGTGCTCTCCCTGCTGGAAGATAACCTATGCCACCTCTGAATACAGTTGCCATTCGTGACCCGCGAGGCGTCCTTGACTGAGTTTGTCTGCCCCCACGTTCAGAGATCTCGCCAGGTGTTTCACAACCAGAGATATGCCCAGTTATAGAGGAGCATAGATTCCATGACCCCACTTCACTCTGTTAGTTGCAATACCACATGGCTGTGGTGTAGGACCTGAATCAGCCTCCCTTTGATAGATGGTATGAAGGGCTTCAATGCCAAGCGAATGGTCTGCAACTTCAACAGATTGATGTGTATAGTGCTATATGCACTCATATGTATTGGGATAGTGTGATGACCTTTGACTACCGTTGTTCTAATTGACTCCATCTTGAATGTACAACATCATTTTTGTGCACTTGCATTTTAACTTGTGATTTCATTTCGTGTCTCCTTATAGCTTTAGAGTAGGATTGTTTATCTTCTCCTCAGCACAGAGCAAAACAGCCTTGCCTGGAACAGAGCATGTGGGATGTGCGTTTGAAAGCATGAGAGAGAGAGAAATGTGTGGAATGTGCTTCTCTGTCTCGGAGTGTAGTGCTGTAGGAAATGGGGCAGAATTGTGCATTATGTTGTGCATTGGGAAATCAAGTTTTAACTATTAGCTTTAGCTTGCTCTAACTCCATCTTGAATTCTGGCTCTGTCTGGCTCGAGTTCTGCCCACACAAACAGGCCCCATGTTACTCACGGTTATTCAGGTCATTTGTGTGCAGAATTGTTTTCCTCTTTGAGAGTGTTTTTGTGCTCTTTGCGATGTTTTCTACTTTATCAAGCTTCACTAAGATAACGGGCTGGAACATATAGTGTGGGAGCGCAAGGAGAATACATAAGAAATCCTTTGCCTTGGAATGCTTGCAGGACCCTGGCCAGCACCATTAAGTTTCCTTGACGTAGAGGGTGTCTTTACCAACCTTCTCGTGCATTGAAAATATGATAAAATCTGGAGTTTCTTGGCTCGAAAACCGGGTTTTCTCCTGAGAGGTGGACGCATCTGCTCAGTGCTGTATTTCCCGGCTTGGGAAGTCTCTTGACCCCAAGATTGTAATTTGGGATCCCACAGTCTTGTGAGGGTTAAGATGAAGATATTGCAGCCGGTGAGGTATTTTCTCTGATCATTGGTATTGAGATATATTTATAGATTTGTTATTTCTACGTTTTTGTCTGTGTGCACATTCATTTATTCATTGGTTCTTGTTCATTGGCATTATCTGATGTATTCTGTGTGTATATTTTATATGCTTGCATGCTGTGTACACATGCTCTTTATATTTGAGTCTTTCATTTGATAGTGTTTATTTCTTGCATTTGATTACTTGAATTCAACAGCGCTTGTTTCTTGCATTGGACATCCATAATTATTATCTGCTTATGTTTTACTCTCATTTGACTTGTGAATGTTCCATTATTATTATCTGCTTAGGTTTTGCTCCCTTGCATTTCACTTGTGAATGTTTTATTATTATCTGACGTGCAAGTGTTTATTATTTGCATGTGTTTTACCATAATTATCTGCTTGTGTTTTATCCCATGCATTATTATGTGCTTGCACATATATATCAGTATATTTACGTTTGCATGTTGTTTTATCTGATTCATTTGACAACTGGGAAGCCTTTCTGTTATAGTGTGTTCAACTAATAAAAACCCCACGTTTTGTTCTGAAAACTGCCTTTTGATGTGCCTCATTTCATGAGTGTGGCGCCCCCTTTCCAGGTGCTTTCTTGCTTTACCGAGTGCCTCTGCTGGGGAGTGCTGAGTTTTTTTTTGTTTGGGAGTGTAAAGCAAGACAATGTGGAGGCAGATCTCCAATGGAAATCAGAGTACTATGATCTCCACCTTTCCCAGATGACTTTTCAACCCAATGCATCCATCTCCTCTGGGTGGGGTATGGAGAGGGACCTCCCACCGGTCAAATTGCAGTCAAGCAGCCACCACTGCAGGTCTTTAGCAATATGCTCAGAAACCTGGAGGGAATCTGACAGGTACCCTTAGTGCTGAGTCAACTAAGACTTTAGGTCCCACTGCAGCGACTGAATGTGCCATCTGTCGTAGTAGACAAGCAGGATGCAGGAGGCCAAGAGACATTGAGACACTCATTGAGACCCAAGCAGAGACTGAAACATTACAATTATAGCTTGAATGTCCTGAACCCCCTGAGCTGGAGGGAAGGTTTGGAACTGCACTGTATCCGAGATAGCTTAGATGGAGAGCAGCCTCTGCGATGGAGTCAGGTGTGACTTCAAGACGCTGATTGAAAATCGCATAGATGTTGGAAGGTTAGTGTCTTCTGGAGGTGGTCTGTGACTGACTATGGTGAGCTTGCCTTCTCTTTGAATGTGCGCCAAAACCATTGCCATCATTTACATGAACACCAGAAGGACACTGGTAAGGCCAAAGGGGAGCATAGAGAACTGAAAATACTCCTGGCCCACCTTGAACCACAGGTAACAGCTGTGGAGTTGCAGGCTGAAAATGTGAAAATAGACATTTCGCAGGTCCAGCCCTACCACCCAGTGACATGAATCCAGAGCAAGCAGAATGTAGGCCAACTTGAGCATCTTAAATTTGCCTTTTCTACAGGAAGAAATTGAGAGGGTGAATGTCTAAAACAGAGAGAAAGCCTCCGTCCTTCTTTGGCACCAGGAAATAACAGGCGTAACATCCATCTCCTATTTCTGATGCCAGGACACTCTTGATAGTTCCTTTGTTCAGAAAAGCTTAGTCTTCCTGCTGTAAAATGAACAAACGGTCCTCCGACAGCTCCTCTGCTGAAAGTGGAATATGTGGCGGGGTGTAAAGGATTGGTAAGACATCTCCTTCTGGATTATCTGAAGTATCCACTGTCACATGTAATGTTCTTCCACCCGTGGCGTTAATACCTTATCCTGCCTCCAACAGGATGGCCATAAGCCACAAAGGGCAAGCTAAAGTGATTTGATGGTGGGGGACTCAGCAGTATGTGGCCCCGATCCTGACCCCGGGCTCAGACTGTTTGGGGGTTCTGATATTATGGAAGTGGAACTTGTAGTTGTCTTCTTTTCTAAACCTCTTCTGAAGCCTCCAAAGGGATAAAACTGCTGTGGATACTACCTCATGGTTGTAGAAAGGTTGAGGGATTGTGCCATGGCCCTGCTTTCTTGGAAGAGCTTCAAGGTCAAGTCTGTCTTGTCTCCGAAGAGATGGTTGCAATGAAATCTCATGCTCATTATTGAACCTGAACTTCACTTGAAAAGCCTGTGGCAACGAGTCAACATGCCTATAGCTTGTTTCCTTTGCTTCTTCCCCTGTTCTTGCGGCTTCTTAAGCTTCCCCTTCCTTACGGAATCTCTCTGTCATTTTTTGACAAAATTAACACTCCTTTACTGAGTGTGTGGCAGGTAAACAGACCACACAATCAAAATGAGGACACATTGTCAAGGCCTGGGCACTAGCTTGTGCTTGTTTTCCTGAAGGAGCACCGCACAACTGCAGAGCTGCTGAGCTTACCTCTCCCCCACCTCCCTAGACCACCCCTGCCAACGGTACTATGGTGGTTGGGCGTGGCCTTTTATAATCTTGCTACAACAAAGATGGCTGTCAGACACGTGCTTATCCCATGTTCTCGCAAAACCTCACGTTTTTTGGAGTCACATGAAAAGTCCTGTGGAAAGCGCATGAACGTTCCTTTCAGTATTCTGTGCTCAAAAGCATGTATAGGAGCATGTGGTAGGTGGATTGCTGGGGGGGCAGATGCCTGCTGGATTCCCGAAATGGAGGAAGCTTTTTTTTCTTTTGACATGAGTTCATTTCAGAAAGAGAGATGCCATTTCACTGAAAAATTCAGAATGAAAGTCAACATTCTTCAATCCTGAAGAATACTCTGAAGAAAAATAAATCCCAGAAAGTATTCTGTGTTCCTCTCAGCAAGAGGCAGAAAAATGAACTGGGGCTTTGATGCTAACTGACAGGATAGTGCATGCTGAGAAAGGGAAACTGCTGACTTAAAGAAACAGTGAAAGTTTTTTTCTGCAGCTTCTGCACTTTTGAACTCAAAGACTCAGTTTCCCTAATTTCTCTCTTTCTCTGAATGTAGGTTGATGGTTATTTTGAATACCGTAGAACATTCCTTTGAGTTAGGTACTGCAGTGTGGTCTTACTGCTATCAAGAAGAAGTCTTTTTCTAGACAAGAAAAACACAGTAAAAAGCTAGCCTGTCTTGCTAATTGTGTGCGACTCATCAGACTATGGACATTGACTTACCTACCTCCACCTAAAGATTGACTGTTATATTCAGAAGAAAGTGTCCCAGGGTTCCCCAACATGGGCGGGAATATACTACGTCTGAAAGTCAGTAAGGATCCTACGATGCAGACCAACGCTAATTTCAACACTTATTTTGAAAGTGTGACAGAGCTGTATTTTGAGATAAACGAGGGCTCATTTGAATCACTTCTAATATTATGGGAAGCCCTCAAAGCGTCCATTCGGGTACGATTATGAGTCACATTGTATGATATAGCAAGTGCCAGCAACAAAAGAGGTGCCAGGACTGCTTGCACACTTGAAACAAATTTTATGCATCAGTGACACCAGAGCTGCTTCAGCATTGTTATGACTGCCACTCACCTGTTCTCCAGTGTGTTCTACTTTGTTGTCGATAAGTCCCCAACTCCTCCGAAGTAAAATAGAAAGGCAGTAGTAGAGAATACACGGCCAAATTATATCACTCCAGGGGGGAAAGGGAATGGGGACGAGAAGAGAGAGAGAAATGAAGAGATGTCACCTGACGTCTTACTGCACAGAAGTCTCTTCTCTCCGGGGAATTCGGGAAATGTAGATTCTCTGGGGTGATGCGATCTTCTCTGGGGTGATGCGATCTCTTTAATTCTTTCTTGTTTTAAACAAGGACTGACAACATGACTTCTCTGATTAGTTCTAGAGTCTTGAGATCCTGATGCTCTACTGTTGAGCCTTCTAGGCATTTATTCTTGTTTGCTTCTCTATACAATCCTTTTGATACATAACATATTATTAACCATATTCATGCAATCGTAGAAAGAGAGAGATCAGCACAAAAGTTCTTATTCCAATGTTCAAGAAATAATAATTGTTCAGTTTTTTCCTTTAGCAGTGCATTCTCTTTACCAAACTGCTTCTTGCATGTCGTATTGTAGAAATAATCAAAAGTTCAAAGTCCGCAGCTATTCTTTAAATGAACCGTTGTCGATAAATAAAGTTAAATAAACTCACCAGGATGCGCTGACTAACATGCCTTGAAGATTCGATATCTTACTTGGAAATGCGCGCTATCGTCGTCTTTTTAATCAGACCTTTTTGTGTTTCCTTTTCAGGATCTGGAATTCCCAGCCGGGAAACAGGAAGGAGGATGGAGCAACAAGACGGACTCGCCGGAAGAGGGATGAAGCCCAGGAGAATGCCGCCAGGAAGAGAAGCCAGTCCGCAGACGCTGCCGAAGAGGAATCTGGAAACAGGTGAGTGACGCGAACAAACGAGACTAAGCGAGTCTCAAGGGGCGGGTGTGGTTTAAATGGTTTTGGGAGCAATCCACTGGCTCATTCACTTGTACAGCATGTTTTGTCAATTAACATGTGCTCACATTTGACAGTTAACATGTGCGCACGTTGGTAGAGTCTGAGAGCTGTCAACTGCCAATGCTTCTATTTGCATACTCGTGTTAGATCACGTTGAAAGTATTATCGCATACTTGAGTCTGTTTTTCTATTAAATGTCCGCTATAGATCAGCTTATACAAAACATATGAATATTTACAACAACTTAAGTCCTATCAATCCTTCATACCTTAATACATTTGTTTTAACATTTTCATGATTAGGGGTATGGCTAAGGCATAATCATGTTGCGTTGATTAGAGCAGTGTTGAGACTCATGACAGTTCCCCCCAAGGGTCTTCTTACCGGGCGAGGTTTGTCTGGATTTAGCATGTGGAACCGACGAACAAGTCTTGGTGCATGCACATAGGATGCAGGTTCCCACGAACGTTCAGAAGTATCATAACCCTTCCAGTCCACTAAATAAAACAATTTTCCTCGTATTCTTTTAGAGTCAAGAATACGCTGTACTTCGTACTCAGTCTGGTTATTTACAATGATTGGGAGAGGAGGGTTATCTTTTCTAGTCATTGAATGATGTGGTTTAATGAGGGAGACATGGAACACAGGATGAATTGTTAATTCACTAGGTAATCGTAATTTCACCGTGACAGAATTCAGAACCTGTTCAATGGGTAAAGGACCAATAAACCTAGGTTGTAATTTTCTGGGACCCTCTAAATGGATGTTGCGAGTGGATAACCACACTAGTTCTCCTTTATTATAGAGTGGTTCTGGAGTTCTATTTTTGTCAGCTTGTAATTTGGTATTATCTTTGTTTCAAATTAAGTTTTTTGTGCCTTTTCTTGTATATCTTGTAACTGCTTCAATCTATCTGAGACTGATGGCATGTTATTAGGGTGTGAAGGGAGTTGTGTTGGAATGGCACGTGGATGAAAACCAGTTAGAAAATAAAAAGGCGAACATCCCAAAGCAGTATGAGTGCTATTAATATATGAAAATTCTGCTAGGGGAAGAGCTTGATCCCAGTGAGAGGTAAGCTCAGCTGTTAAACATCGCAAACTTTGTTCTAGATATTGATTAACCTTCTCAGTCTGTCTGTCAGTTTGTGGGTGGAAAGCTGAAGATAATGCCACTTCTATTCCTAAGGCGGTACACAAATGTTTCCAAAATTTAGAGGTGAATTGGGGGCCCCTATCAGAAATTATCTTACTCAGGAGGCCGTATAGTTTTACAATGTGATGCAGGAATATTTCACTAAATTCTAGAGCTGTGGGTAATTTCTTTAGCGTAATAAAGTGGCCCATTTTTGATAGCATGTCTACAACTACAAGAATAGTGGTGAATCCATTGGATTTTGGAAATTCAGTAATGAAGTCTAAACTAATAGTGTGCCATGGAGTAGACGGGACAGGCAAAGGATGCAAGAGACCAGTTGGAGCTAAATGTTGTGACTTATTTCGGACACATGTGGGGCAAGTCTTAACATATTTTCCTACTTCTTTTCAAATGTTTTCCCACCAGAAAGTTCTTAAGCATAATTTCAAGGTCTTGTGTATACCTGGATGTGCTGCTGTGCTAGAATCGTGATGCCAAATCAATATTTGTTTTTTTTTAATAGTTTGGAGGGAATGTACAATGCATTATTATGGAAGAAATAACAATCTCTTATAGAATTTTGTTCTTTGCGTAACCATTGTTCCTTATTTAGTTTGCTAGATTCTTTTTTGACTGCATTTAGAAAATCATCTGTTTCTGTTACCGCAATTATTTTATTGGCTGGAATTATGCTTTGTGCTGGGGAATTCTTTATTTTGTTCTCTTTTTCATCAATTCTAGACAAGGTATCGGATAATATTTGTTTGGTTCCCGGATGGTATGTCATCAAAAAATCAAATTCACTAAAGAAATGTAACCACCTCATTTGTCTGGGAGTGAGCGCTTTTACTGAGGTGAAAAATTGAAGATTTTTATGATCGGTAAAAATCGTTATAATGTGTTTTGCCCCTAAAAGGTGGTGTCTCCATTCGGAAAAAACTTCTTTTATTGCTAAAAGTTCTCACTCAGCAATAGTGTAATTTTGCTCTGCCGGAAGTAGTTTCCGTGAATAGTATGCTAATGGATGTAAATCTCCTGTACTTGGATCTTTCTGCAATAGCACTTCCCCCAGTGCTGATTGAGAAGCGTCAGCCTCAACAATAAATGGTTGGTCAGGATCAGGATGAGAAAGAATAGGTGCAGAAGTAAATGCCTTTTGTAGAGTACAAAAGGCAATCTCAGCCTCTTCGGTCCAGCAAAACACCTGTCCTTTTTTTAACAACTGAATAATGGGAAGAACTATCTCAGAGAAGTTTGCTATAAAACACCTATAAACATTGGCTAAACCCAATACACGCTGTACCTCTTTGACTGAGCTAGGAGAAGGCCACTTGAGGATGGCTTCCGCTTTTCTCAGATCCATTGTAATACCTTCTGGTGAAAGAAACTATCCCAAACATTCTACTGATCTAGCATGAAATACACACTTCTCTAGTTGAGCATAAAGAGAATGTTCTCTGAGTCTTTGCAGTACGGCTCGTACATGTTCCACATGGTCTTGTTCAGTTTTAGAAAAAATCAGTATATCGTCAATATAGACAATAGCACAAATATCTAAGAAATCATGGAGTACTTCATTTATAAAGTACTGAAACGCTGCAGGAGCGTTGCATAGACCGAATGGCATAACAGTGTATTCGAATAGGCCGAATTTGGTGCGGAAGGCAGTTTTCCACTCATCGCCTTCCTTTACGCGAATGAGATGGTAAGCCCCCCAAAGGTCCAGTTTGGTGTAAATAGTGGACCCTTTTACTTGATCTAATAACACAGCGATGAGTGGTAAAGGGTATCTATTCTTGATAGTGGCTTTATTCACTGCGCGATAGTCTATGCAAGCCCTGAGATTTAGCCACAAAGAAAAGAGGCGAGGAAACAGGGGACGTAGAATGTCTAATAAATCCTAAATCTAGTAGTTCATCAAGGTATTTTCTTAAATATTGTGTTTCTGGTTCAGTAAGTGCGTAAATTCTACTGCACGGTAGAACCGCTCCAGGAATCAAATCTATTCTACAATCGTAGACCCTATGAGGTGGTAATTGCGTTGCTTGAGCGGGGTCAAAAACATCTGCATAATCCTGATATTGAGAAAGTAATTGCAGAGATGAATCAGACTGGGTACTTGCACAAAGTAAAGGAATGATTGGGTCTTGGGCTTCTTTATAACAATGCGTTCTAAATAGGCAGAATCGAGGGTCACAGTTCTTTTAGCCTAATCTATTTTAGGGTTGTGTAACTCCAACCAGGGCACTCCAAGTATTACCTCAAAAGTAGGACTATCGATCAAATCAAAAATGGTCTGTTCAGTATGATCATTTTCTGATACCAAAGTTAGGGGTGCAGTATGAAAACGGATGAGTCCAGAGGACAAGGATGAACCATCAACTGCTCTTACCAGCTCTAAAGTTTGCTTTGCAATTTGTGGGATTCCTATTTTTTGAGCTAACTGCAAATCAAAGAAATTACCCGTGGCATCAGAATCTAGAAGAACAGAGAAACTATGTCTTTGTTGAGCTGACACTATAAAGGTTATTCTGATGGTCGTGGTACTAGATTGATGGCATTAGTAACGTATTGCGAGACCTGAAGTTGAGACTTTCTCGAAGGATCGATCTCAATATCCTTCGAGAATTTTAGTTTTCCGATTCTGAGTGAATTGTATTGATGCTAGCAATAACTTTTTTTTCTTTCCACAACATATTTTTATTGTCGACAGCCAGTACAATACAAGGGCCTTGTAGGGCACCCAAGGTACGTATGCAGGGTAGAATACATGAAAGTCAACATTTTCAGCAATAATAGAGGATTGATTACACAGAAGATATATTGCAGGAAAAAATAAGAACTGAAAAGAAAAAGAAAAGGGAAACAACCGTGCCACAGTACCTCCGTTCAACAAATACCACAATTCTGAATGTAGGGAAAGTATTAGCCACCCATGGTCACATTGAATAAAAGCACTACGCAAATGCCAGTCGACTGGTGTCATAGCAGTGGTTCCTCAGCGTCGGACGGGGGGGGGGGCAGGAGGCTCCAGATATAGTCCCCTGTAGTCAGCCCACCTTTTCCAAATTTTGTAATGTTTACGGGGGCATCCCCTCGCTTCAAAGACCGGGAGTTCCAGGCCCATACAAAAGTCTAGACCCTGTTTCCATACCCCGAGTGACGGTGGAGATTCGTCTTTCCAGAGCCGGGCGACATCTCGTTTTGCAAGAGTGAGACCCAGAAATATGAGGTGGCGCTTGTATCTATTTCCACCTATATCCTCTGTAATATGCAACATGGCGAGCCTCGGTGAGGATGCAATGTCCCACCCCAGAACCTCAGACAAGCATGCGAACACCCCCCTCCAGAACCTTGACAGTGTTGGGCAGGACCAGACAGTATGTAGGAAGGTACCCTCCATAGATTTACAGCGTAAGCAATGTGGGGACGCGATGAGCCCAGTACGCCACAGCCTGGCCTGGTATAATAGGCTCTGTGTAGGTATTTAAATTGAATAAGACACAGACGGGCCGCAATTGCTGCGCTGCGCGGGGATTCCAGAGCCTCCACCCAGTCATCCTCCTCTAAAGGCCCTAAGTCCTGCTGCCATGCCTCTCTAGTTTTGTGCAGTGTAGTAGGGGTATTGTTAATAAGTGTGCAGTATATTTTAGTTATTTTATGGTCTCCCAGGTCGCCCATAAAAACTTTAGCCTCAATGGGGTTAAATTCAGGAATCTCTGTTAGGTGAGATATATATGGTGTAATGGCGTGTCGGAATTGGAGATAGCGGTAAAATTGTGTGCGGGGCATACCATATTCCATTTGTATATCAAGGAAGGACTTGAGAGTGCATCCACGTACAACTGCCCCCACTGTATCTATCCCGATGGTCTCCCAACCTCGAAAGCCGGACAGGTGCGTCAGCTGTGGTAGCTGTCCGTTGTTCCACAGTGGAGTTTCCCTAGTGAGTCTCCCCCACCAACCCATCCGACAGAGCGCCGACTTCCATAGTACCAGCATTGGCAACCTACCCCACCCCTCCAACGTAACATGCATGCTCATAAATAATCACACAACACATTTCTTGTTTGGGTAAAAATTGCTGCAGGTTTATTACATACACCGTTATGTAATATGGTGGGTTATCTTACGGGCGATCCAAGGGCAGGCAACCGTCTGGGCCGCCTGCCCGCCTGATGAGCCAAGCAGCACTGGGGCGAACCCCATCTGTGCTGCCACTTCTGGTGATCCTCTTCCCGGATCACGTGACACATGGTTCCTTATTACTCACGCCCCTTTCAGGGCGGAGCGTAGCATAGCAAACCCCCGGTTGTTCAGGCCCACAACCGCCCGAAGGACTAACGGGGCGCCGACACGGTTTTCTAGGAACCTCCCATGAGGCTCCTAGGATTTGGCTCTGGCACCCACCATGGTGCCGCGCAGAGGTACCCTTCTGTACCCCTCTGCTTCCAGATCGCCCTGTAACTCCGCCTGCAACGAAAAAGACAACATTACAACATTCTCTGCCTCCTGCCTGCCACGAACCACGCCGGGTAAGCGGTAGGGTGGGAGACGGCGTGTCCGGGCGCGCGAAAGAGGACGACAAGATGGTGGGGGAGGCCTATATACCCTTCCCCTGTCCTCGCGCCCCGGACGTGATTCTCGCCTATCGCGCTGCGACCAGGCTTGGGGGACTCCTCCCTGAGTCCCTGCCCCTACGGGGTGTGGGGTGCCCAGCTGGCACTAGAGGGCTGCCCTCTTTAGTGGCCCCCTGCGGGGACCTCGGACAGCCGCATAGTACCAGCATTGGCAACCTACCCCACCCCTCCAACGTAACATGCATGCTCATAAATAATCACACAACACATTTCTTGTTTGGGTAAAAATTGCTGCAGGTTTATTACATACACCGTTATGTAATATGGTGGGTTATCTTACGGGCGATCCAAGGGCAGGCAACCGTCTGGGCCGCCTGCCCGCCTGATGAGCCAAGCAGCACTGGGGCGAACCCCATCTGTGCTGCCACTTCTGGTGATCCTCTTCCCGGATCACGTGACACATGGCTCCTTATTACTCACGCCCCTTTCAGGGCGGAGCGTAGCATAGCAAACCCCCCGGTTGTTCAGGCCCACAACCGCCCGAAGGACTAACGGGGCACCGACACGGTTTTCTAGGAACCTCCCATGAGGCTCCTAGGATTTGGCTCTGGCACCCACCATGGTGCCGCGCAGAGGTACCCTTCTGTACCCCTCTGCTTCCAGATCGCCCTGTAACTCCGCCACAGCTCTGGAGGTGGCCACCGTCGCCGCCAGAGCCCCCCACCAAAAGCTCCTTTCTTACCTGCAACCTCTCATTTCCAGGCCTCCTGCAAAGCTAGGGAAGAGATCCCTCCCACTGGTGATAGATGAAACCCATCTGTATCACAATAGCCCTTGCCGATAGCCTGGATCAGCTAGTGTCTAATGCAACACAAAGGCCCTTCTGCCCTGTGAATTTGTGCCAAAACTATCCACCCTCCTGTGGGAAAGTTCCACTACTTCACATACATAACTCAGCCCCGTGCCAACTCTGGCTCACATTGCCCCATGGATTTGCTGAGCTCACCTAGCTGCCGTCCTACTAGGACGGTGTGTCTAGCGCACCTGTGTCCCCACTTAAGGGACCGCTGCCCGCTTGTTGGGAGACCGCTCCCACACCCACCTGCCTACTTCTGGCTATTCGGGCGAGAAGGATTATACTTTAACCTTTGCACCGTCCATTTGCTTTCTAACTCATGACGCACAGGAATGTCCATAACTAGACGTGTGTGACGATGAGCCAGGGTGCCCTCCTGCCCTTGCCGTGCATCCCTTATTTCTTATGGGAATTTCGCCAGCTCAGCTCCCTTCGTGGTGGACCCCCCTAGGGATACCAGCTAGAGAATCCGTGTGATTAATGCAGTGCGCACTGGCTGCCATATGGTGCCTAACTTTAAGGATTGGCTAAGTCCTACTTTGCCCTTCCTCCCAGAATATTCCCGAATAGGAGGGGGGGGGGTTCACACTGCTCGCCTTGCCTTTTGTGCTTGGCACCTTGTTCCCCCCTTTCTTGGGGACGCAGCACAATGTGTTAGCTGACAGCACCCCTGCCCAGTTAGGCTAATATAGCTAACCGGGCAGGGCATTTGACCTTAACTGCAGGAAAAGTCGACAGGCTAGAACCCTCCCTGCGAGAGCCCCCGGATAGGGGGGCAGGGGTGTTCACACTGCCCACCCCAGGGCAACCCCAGCGGTGGAAAATTACCTGCTCAGTTAACCCGCTCACACACTAGACCCGCTGGTAGCAAGTTCAGCATAACCTGTACATGGAATTTAAATTCTTCTAACAACTGCACTGTGGGCAAACCACACTCACTGCTACTGGTTTAGGTAGGGGTGGAGGGTTGTGCCTTCTTAAATTGTGTTTAGTAAACGGAATAATTTCCAATATTTCTTTGGTAGGTTTCAAATGCCTGGTGTTTATTCTTATTCACATGCATAAGACAAAGACAGGCATAAGACAAAGACAGTCGACACGTGTTTCGCCCGTGTGGCCCATCGGCCGAGGGCTTTCTCAAGGCCAAGATTCAAGTTATGCTGGTCGTGTTCCTTGTGATTGAGGCGACTGGTGTCTGACTATTCAGCCCTTGGAGGCCGTAGCAATCTGCCCGGTCAGCAAGTATGCCCACTGTACAGTTGTAATTTAGTAACTCATGGCCTGACAACCGCAGGTGCCTAGTTCCGGGCTGTGTGTATGCGGCCCAGGACCTGGGCAATAGGCTTGGTGTGGATGGGTTGTGAATGCCAGGCATAAGTGTAATACCTTTGACAAACCTCTCCTGACCAGCATCTATATCATGCTTAAACATTATTTACTGGTCTTGCCACCTGGCACCCTTCTGGTAGGTGATACGGAACCTCCTACCCAGCATCAGCTGACAGTCTCGCTTTGCCGTCACACCACCTGTGTCCCTTTAGTCACCCTCCCAAACAGGAGCCCTCCACAAACCTTGTGCCCTAAAGCATTCGCCCTGTGGGGCGGATGCGAATGGACTGCAAACAACTCCTATGCATTCTCTACCATGTAGTAAATGGAGTTTCTGGTTGGCTCGGGTATGCACCTAAGCATGTCCGAGCCCACCTCTCTAGTCAGGAGAAGGGAGTACATACTTAGCGGACACCTGCCCACCCCTTGGTGGCCAGGCAGGGACTTTGGCTTATCCCAGAGGCAGTGTAAATTTAATGTGCCAACCGCACTCCCATAGTGGCACATTACAGAAGAGACTCCATACCAGGTTATTTTTATTACCCTTTGTATCGACCATACGGGAGAAACTTAGTTTCATCTGCCACTATTACCCTGTGCTACCAAGCCTCATCATGACCTCACAGGGATTACATAACTCACTAGGCCAATCGGGCCACTGTCCTACAGCTCCGTTAGCACAACCCCGTTAGCTGCCGGTAGGAACTGCACTTAGCGTAACACAGCAGAGTAAATGTAAAATTGAATCTCCCACCATTTTTGCTGGTAACTGACGGCCAAAAAAGACAGCACCTGGGCACGAGATCCCAGTTACCTAGAGAAAACAATAATTATCCAGCACCATTAACAAATGTGCCGCATGCACCCATGCCCTATCCACCTGTTGCTGTGTACATATCGTCCAATTCAATGACATAACCAACATGTTAACCAGTTCTCTCCTTTGTGGTCAACCAAATCCCATATGCCGGGATTTCACCACTAGTACCTATGCTGAAACTGGATTTGTAAGGTCCATGTGAGGTTCGGCGATCGTGCCAATGCTAGTCGCCATGTTTCCAACTTCTCTATAGCGTCCGACTTGGTGGGAGCACTACTAGGACTCGTGGGCGGAGACATGATGGCGCTGAATAACCGGTGAATGTTACCCCACTCGCTGGTAATTCTGTACAGATAGCTGCCCTTACTAAATTGAGGGAATGCTAAAAGCTTCCCAATGCCTGTAGTCTTACTGCTCCACCCATTTTGACCCCAAAACTTTGGGACGACTTTAGTAGTGACATGCCCTTAACGGTACGTGACATTCTACCAGCACCGCGCAGGAATCCCCCTTTGACCTGCCCTAGCCTGTGGCCATTCTGCTGAAAGCCCAGGGGAGGGGAGTGCTACCAAACCTCAAGTCCTAGGCACTCAGGAAGCATCCCTCACTGCTGCAGGTGCCCCAAAGCATATATTATAAAACATTTAATGGGTAACAACCCGGTTTGCGTCCCTTGATGTGCCATGCTGTGAGCGATTAGGTACCCTGCATATCTCTTCCCTATGAAAAGATTAAACAAACCGGCCAAAGCACAATGCACGGGCAATGCGTGTGCCCACATACGCCCCCAGCTCTGGGTGGCACGAACCCCAACGCACCGCGTGCCAGTTTGTACATATCATTCATGGGTGACTAAGCACTAATGTGCCCTTTTCCCTGGGTGATCCCCAGTACGAGGGTACGGCTGATGACCCAGTGCTGCGCCAGCCAATAAACATGTCGACATGTGTGTAAAACCCAGCTGTAGCCAGACGAAACCACTAGAAGCAGTTTATCAGGGAACTGTAGAGACCACCGGAGTCCCTCCGCACTCCCGCAACAGCCAGACAGGCCACCTGCGCGCATGCCAGGTGCCGAAACCAGAAAGCAGCAGCCCTATTGCAAACGGACTGGCGGCGCACAATTCCGCATAGGAGACAAACTTGACCTCGTTATACTGCGAAAGAGGCAAGTGCGGCACTCGAATGAGACAAAGTACTATTCTTTGCAAAACAGAGCCTGTCCGCAATAGGGACAAAAGATTAACCATGAGATTATCACTGATCAAGTCTGTGAGGTCACATTCGCTACCTCTGGCAAATACTCATAAATCGCCATATATGACTGACCCCTCACTCTCATCCTATGCTGTGTGTGATCTTGGCCCACATCAGTGTGAGCAGAGCCCCGTGAAGTAAACTTGGCTTATGGTTGAAAGTGCACAAGTAAAGCACCCCCTCCCCTCAAGTTGGGTTACACAGTACATTGTAAGGGTGCAGTGGGCTAGTTACTCTCATGAGGCCCCCATGCCCCTGCACTTGCGGCGTTAATGAAAACTTTGTTGTTTGGCTGTGACAACATAGTTGCCTGCGCCACCCTACAGCCCCATGGAAAAGTGCTGGGCTCTTGCTTACTACCCTGCGGAGTGAGCCCACTGTATTCACCAGATTCGCCACAATCTGTTCTGCAGGCCTGTGATAAATATCCCAGGGCCGACATCTGGCACTTGAACCCATGCTTGGACAGGCCCGAACTAGGAACCCCGATCTAGACTGCCTGCCAACCGGCTGACCCTTCCATTGACTCTGATCTCAGCCCCCCAGGCCGTGCACCTATGCCTGGTGTAGGGGAGGTACTCTAATGCTGTGGAAGGTGTAGATGTGGGCTTCTCACTACCGGGGCAAGCATTAGAATTGCGTCTGATAACTTACAGAGGCAACCACTGAAAAACCGTTTGCGCTGTTATGCTAGGGGAAACTGTCGCCGTTACCGGGCCCTTGCTGCACGTATCTGAGCGACAACCCAAAGTCCCAGGGCTAAATAGTACCCCCGGGACCAGGAAGGAGTGGTCAAATTTGGAGCTTCAGTACACCCAAGCACGCAGTCGCTTAATCTATCAGTCTCGCAACATTCACTTCCATATAAAGGACAATGCACAACTTGACTTGCCAAGAAAACACTGGCTCAACTTGGTATGATTCTTGCGCTCATGTTGAACAGATGGAAAGATTAAAACATTGAACCTACTTGACCTTGTCATAATACCATGTTGCAGCTGGTGCCTATAGCGGTGTAAACTGGCCGCCCCGCCCAAAACAGCAGTCCGCGGTCCAAAACACGCGCCCAAAAACGCTGGCTACAACACCAAATAGGCTTAATAAATTCTTAACTATAAAACGCTGTAAATTAGTTTCCGTTTGCGACGCCCAATGCAAGTGGTAGTAAACTCAGCCCAATGCTGGCCTAAATGTATATTCAAAACAAAACTTATCGGGCCTGCATATAACAGACATACTCAAGCATACACTTCAAAATGTTGCTATCCTCACGCTCAGCCGCTTGTAACTGATCAAGCCTCTGAGGTCCAAAATGTAAAATGCTTTATAAGATAAATTCAGGCGCAAACACCTAAACCCATCACCGTTGTACCATTGACACCCTTTGTCAATGACAACTCTTAACTCCTCCTGACATGAAACTTACAGCCGGAGGCAGGTGTAATAAGATCTTAAACTACAGCGGCCCACCATAGGGATTTGTTTGGCCAAGACCCATCGAACCGTCGTGGGTAGGCGCCAAGGTAAATGGGTCTGTGTCACAGTGCAACATTCAAAAGACTATGAGGCCCCTGTCACTTGGTGTGTGTAACACACACTTAAACAATCTTCTTCCCGACTTTTCCTCATGCAGGCACTAGGGTGCACCTTCTCGAGCCCCTTGTTGCCCTTTCGCTGGTAATCCTCTCCGCGAGGAGTATAGCAGCCTCAGGGGCTCTCCTACGTGAAATGCGGTGATTACCGGTCCTGACCGGGACTTTCAATGTCCCCCCACTTTCCCAACGAAACAAGCCCGGCACACATGAGCACCCCCGGGAGGCCAACTAGACAAGCGCTCGCCTCCAGTGTCTTACCCATTGGCCTCTGGGATCACATATGAACTCCTCTCAGATGGCATACCATTGGCATGGAGAACCCTCGCTAACACATGCAATGCACCTTTTAGAAATTATTTACATTTATAATCCACTTTCCAACAAAACAAGGGGCATCCCTTCACAAAACAAAGTCAGGTAGTCCATCGTGTTTTAACACTGGAGCACAGTTTGCAAGCAGGCCGCTAAACATACAACACGACTGCTGCTGATAACCTGAGCAGTGAAACCCGAACGCCTTCCACACATGCACCTCAAACTGTTCTGGGCCATGACAGTTTTCAGCCCTGTGTGGGCTCAGATTTTCTCAGACGCTTTTGAGGCCAGCATGGCTCAATCTTGCGAACCGTACCGATACCAGCTTTACACTTATAAAAGAGTGGGGATAGGGGCCCCCTTATGGAGAAGAGGCTGTAGAAAATTCAGCCAGCGCAAGACCCGGCTTCGTGAAAACGTATTCCCCAGTGATAGGAGCGTTGCACGAGTAAGTGAAAGACCCCTCGAGTCAACAAAGCACGGGATGCGCAGTGACACTTTGTGGCCTTGATACCTCGTGGCACCCAACTAAATGCACAGCTGCGAGGTGCTCATGTTTTCAGTCTCCACTGACCAAATCCCACACCCCTACCCCTCTGCTCAGCCGGACAGAAGATAGCGGGGGGAGGGGAAACCCGGTCAGTCAACATTCGACTGTACTACCCAACGCCAAAGACAGGACGAGACACTAGGTGGCTCTCAAAGTGCATATAAACCACACAGAATGCCCTGATGCTTCGGCAAGACCACGAGGGGAGGGGTCAGTCCGCATATGCCACTCAATGGTTCCCCCACTCCTGAAAACGATCTCCCCAAGTTCGCCGGTAGCTAAAGCCCTTTCCCCTCCCTGACCACGAACTCCGGACCCAGGGATGTGGCACTGCCCCAGCCACCGTGCAAACAGCGGGGGACTTGCACTAATCTCCCCGCCCCCATGGCGAAACTGGTCGAACCTCCACCGGCAGGCTGGGCTCCCGTGACCGCACCCTTAAGGGCTAGGGTCAGTCTGTGCCGCCGGGCATTAACAAAGCCGTCGGACCCGGGCACGAACATGCCCCTGACCTTTCAACATATGCTGATCTTTTGGCCCCCCCCACCCGCAACCTGGAAACCGTGCAATAACCCGGCGGCCATAGCCACCAGCTCGGCCCCACTTGACGGGATGACCGGCCTGCGCTGAAAGTTTGCCGCAGACACACCCACTCACAACCAGGTCGGGACCTGGTACAGCCCGAGCCCCCAGGCTTGGAACAAGCAGGAGGTCGGAGCCACCGGATTCTTTTATGAAAATTAAGGGAAAAGGGGAGGGGTGTCGGGGGCTGAAAATGGCCAGCACTCACCACAACAAGACCGACGCAAGCTGTATCCCCAGACCAAGGGACGCGACACGCCTGGTAAGGGGGGTGCTCAAACCGGCGCTCCCGCCCCTCTAACCCCCCCGGGGATTTACTCATGGCCTGCTCTAACACCCGCCCGCTAGCAGTGCGGCCAAGAGCTGTCCTTGAGTGCGTGGGAACGCTACGCCACACACTTGCATCACTAGGCAGCAACAGGGCCCCGCAGGCGAAGGCCACAGCCTGGACAGAAGAAAGCCGGGGAGGGGCCTCGCGGCGCTCGCTGCCCCCTCCTTATCCCCCACGCTGCATCTGGCCAGCGAGGGCCGGGCCCCCGGAGTCGGGTAAGCCGCATTAGACGGCCTGGAGCCTCAAACCCCCCTCTCCGGTCTGCAGAAAGCGAAACAACATGGGGAAGGGGCCGCTGACCAAAGCCCCCTGGAGCTGTCCTGCCCCCCCAAGGCGGCCGCAGCCACGGCAATGGCCGGGCTTAACAGCCTTGTCCCCGAGGGGTTGGGGGAGGTGAAAGACACTCACCGCATATGCAAAACAGCCCCTGGAGATCCCACGTCTCAAACGGCGTTAGGGCAGCGGGGATGGGGTCCCGACTAACTTTGCACCCTCCGCCTCAAGATTCCAAACACGATGACTGCTGAACCCGCGGCGACACGACCCGGAGTCCCTTCCCAGACGGCGTGTCCGGGCGCGCGAAAGAGGACAACAAGATGGTGGGGGGAGGCCTATATACCCCTCCCCCTGTCCTCGCGCCCCGGACGTGATTCTCGCCTATCGCGCTGCGACCAGGCTTGGGGGACTCCTCCCTGAGTCCCTGCCCCTACGGGGGTGTGGGGTGCCCAGCTGGCACTAGAGGGCTGCCCTCTTTAGTGGCCCCCTGCGGGGGCCTCGGACAGCCGCAAATCTTGAAGACCGTGGCTGTGGTGGGTGGTAATTCGCGAAGTAATGCCCCTGAATAGAGAACCATATGGAGAGCGTTGTCTCCCAGCAGCCAACATTCTACAGCATACGGCGGGTCCCCGCGGTTACCATGCCACCAATCATTGAGGACAAGTAAATGGGAGGCCATGTAGTATGCCTGGACATCCGGAGTGGCCACTCCGCCGGAGTAGGTAGATTGGAAACAAGTCCTCAGGGCCACTCGCGACGCACCACCCCCCCAGAGAAAACGGGCCAGGATAGCATTCAACTGACGAAACCATGTCGGTTTTATGGGATAGGGAGAGAGAGATCAGCACAAAAGTTCTTATTCCAATGTTCAAGAAATAATAATTGTTCAGTTTTTTCCTTTAGCAGTGCATTCTCTTTACCAAACTGCTTCTTGCATGTCGCATTGTAGAAATTATCAAAAGTTCAAAGTCCGCAGCTATTCTTTAAATAAACCGTTGTCGATAAATAAAGTTAAATAAACTCACCAGGATGTGCTGACTAACATGCCTTGACGATTCGATATCTTACTTGCAAATGCGCGCTATCGCCGTCTTTTTAATCAGACCTTTCTGTGTTTCCTTTTCAGGATCCGGAATTCCCAGCCGGGAAACAGGAAGGAGGATGGAGCAACAAGACGGACTCGCTGTAAGAGGGACGAAGCCCAGGTGAATGCCGCCAGGAGGAGAAGCCAGTCCGCAGACGCCGCCGAAGAGGAATCTGGAAACAGGTGAGTGACGCGAACAAACGAGACTAAGCGAGTCTCAAGGGGCGGGTGTGGTTTAAATGCTTTTGGGAGCAATCCACTGGCTCATTCACTTGTACAGCACGTTTTGTCAGTTAACATGTGCTCACATTTGACAGTTAACTTGTGCGCATGTTGGTAGAGTCTGAGAGCTGTCAACTGCCAATGCTTCTATTTGCATACTCGTGTTAGATCACGTTGAAAGTATTATCGCATACTTGAATCTGTTTTTCTATTAAATGTCCGCTATAGATCAGCTTATACAAAACATATGAATATGTACAACAACTTAAGTCCTATCAATCCTTCATACCTTAATACATACGTTTTAACATTTTCATGATTAGGATCATGTTGCGTTGATTAGAGCTGTGTTGAGGCTAATGACAGTTATTAAGTACAACAAAATCAGAACGTTATGGAGGAGGCCAGGATTGAATTGCTATGCAAAGGCAAATTTAATAATGGGCAACGAATGTAGTAAGTCTGCTATACTGGTTATGTAACCAAAGAGAACGAAACAGATACATCAGTCTTACGTGATTTAAATCTGTTCGCAGTAAAGGAAAGACAAGTTTTCTCTCTGTATTTTGCAAATAATTGCAGACCTCTAATGCAGAATGCTCCTGAATCCTAAAAGGAATTTGTTTTAGAGCGCTTCATGCGAAGTTGAACTTTTGGAAGCTCTGAGTCAATTCTAATGCAGTAAACCGAAGACCCCAATTGGAGTGACACATGAAAACATGGCCCTAAAAACATAACGACAAACAAAACACGGGGGAAAATTAGGGTAAAAAAATTAAAAATCAGGAGTGAAAACACTGGGAAAAATAGGTAAGTGAAAGGGGTTAGGGACAAAAAAAAAAAAATATATATATATTCACTGAACCCACATAGTTAAAAACTGAGTTATTGTTCTGGTTTAACTGCACAAAAACAATGAAATTGCCAGTTAGGGTTGCCCACAACACACACCGTTGGTTTTGAGTGGTGGGAGTTTTTAACTACGTTTATTTTTCCAATGAATTTCATTGTTATTTTTTATTTTTAATCTGAAGAATTTTCAACTCCTACTGCATACAACTTGTGGTTTGAGCAGCAGCAATAGGCCCCACACCTAATCTGCAGCAGAAGGACAAGTGTTGCTGCACATGGCCTTTGGCCAATCCACACTCCTGCTGTGAGCACAACTTCCAAGGAGCAGCCAACCCTTAGTTTGTAAGGCCTGGCCTGCAGCCTGGCCTTGTGGGTAACCCCCCACGGATAGGTTTGGCACACAGAGCTTCCATTTGGCCTGGCCTTATTTTGGTTTCTTACATTTTTTTAAATTTGCGGATCTTATTTTGGAATCGCATCATGTCTGGGTACCGTGAGCATAGGGCAAGCTTCTCCAAACCATGCTGCACCTTTTAGGGGTTAACAGGTCCAGATCCTCATCCTGACCCCTTACATGGCCTTTTTATTTTTTTCAGGACAGGTGACCCACGTCTTGAAATTTCCGCCACAAGATTTTTCTCTTGTGGCAGCTAAACAGATCACTCTGATCCACAGTTTCTACTCTAAAATTGTAGATCCAAAAACAACAATGGGAGAAAAAATGTTCTTGTACAATTGGAATCCTTTGTTTTTTAAATATTTGGGCTCATGGTGGATCCGCAAATCTCAAACAGCACACATATACAAAAATGGTAACCCTTTAAAGCACCCTCAGCAACTTTTTAAAATGCTTATATCTTAAAAAAAACAACTGCACGGATTTACACCAAACCAACAAAAGCATACTTTGCAATTAAAGTTCAACTTTCATGCCAAGTGTGGTGTAAATCTGTTCAGCAGTTTCTGCTATAAATGCGAGCAAAAGTTCCTATTGGAGCTCAAATCGGAAGACACATCCTTTGTCACTCCCTGCCTTTTAACATTTTTACCCCTACACAGACCTTCAAACAAAACTGACATGCTGGACCTTAGCTGACTACTGCTAAATTTGGCGCAGATCCATCCACTGGGTCAAACATTGTAAGCAAATAAAAAAATGCCTTTTCAATGGAAAGTGCGGCTAAACTATAACTAATTAGTGGGGATTGCCACGGTGTAAGGTACGCCTAGATCTATATACATATATAAGAAGGTAGATAAATAATGAACTAAAGGGTATTTGCAGATGCTCACAGTGGGGATCAAAACCTTTTGCTTTAAGCAGTGAATGGGTAAATTGCTACTTCTGCCTTGGGACACTACACATATTTTGGAATGCATGGTAGCTTTATCGGGTTCTACTTGAGTTTGACAAAGTTAAAAGGTAACGCTTTTTCTGATGGATACAGTATCTACCTACGGATTCCTCACCTTTTGAATATCCCAATGCACCATAATTTTATCTGTACTTTTATTTAAAAAGCGAATAAAGACTACTGATGATGATGATGAATATCCCAATACGGCAGCATTACACAGAAACTTTTCTTGACAGCTCTTCCACGTCAACAAGGGCGCCACAATGTCCATGGCTCCGCATGAGACAGCGTGTGACGTCACTGGAGCCACAAGAAGCCCTCGTCAGCATGCTGACTCCAGTTTCCACTTATTTTTTCGTGCTTTCGAGGCGAACAGGTGAAACCAACATCATAATTGCAATTACATATTCTCAACTTTAAATCAAAGATATATAAATCTATATATACACACACATATATATATATATGCAAATTGAAATACACATAAAATTTACAAATAGACTTCTTTTTGATATATGCAGACAAGCAACTTGGGTGGGTCTGTAAGGAATCTGCAGGTAGATACTGTATCTTCTGATGGATACATCTACCTGTGGATTCTTCACCTTTTGAATAGAATCCCCAAGCAGTCCCGCACTTGGAGGTGGGTGCATGTCTGCCTATACCAAAAATCTTGCAAAACAGAGGGAGCAAAATTACTGTCACTCCTCACTTCAGTGTCTAATCAATAGTGCTTGGCAAAAGTGTGATGGGAGGCGCAAGTTGCCGCCTTACAGATGTCAACTAGAGGGACACATCTAGCCAAAGCAGATGAAGAAGATTTAGCTCAAGTAGAAGTCTAATACTTTCTGGAGGTTCTTGTGTGCCTTGGCGTAACAGATCTTAATGCAAAGGATGATCCATCATGACATAATCCTTTTGTGAACTGCTTTTTCTTTCATCTTACCCACATATCCTACAAGCAGCTGATCATCCAGCCTGAGATCACATATTCGGTCCCCATAAAAGCTAACAGCCCTTTTGGGATCCAATCGATGAAGCCTGCCTCCTCTTTAGATGGATGTAGAGGAGGACAGAAAGTAATAAGGGTGATGAACTGGCCCAAGAGAAAGGGAGTAACCACCTTTGCAGGAAGGCAGCCCTGGTTCTCAAAACCAACTTATCAGGGTAGAAAGTCATGAAGGGAGACTTAGCCCTTAGGGCTGGCAACTCACTGACTCGTCTAGCAGGCATAATGGCAACAAGAAAAACTGTCTTAAAAGTAAGCAATCTTAAAGGACAACTGTGTAAAGGTTCAAATGGAGAACACATGAGATAAGTAAGTACTAAGTTAAGATCCCACTGAGGTATAATGAACGGAGTCTCAAGTTATTTGTTTGTAAGTCCCTTAATAAACCTTAATACCATAGGGGACTTAAACAGAGCAGGATGATCGGGTAAACAAAGAAATGCTCAAAGGGCAGACAAACAGCCCTGAACTATTGCAATTGCACAGCTTTGTTGCGCCAAAGAAAGAGCAAAATGCAAGATATCTGATAAAGGGAACTTTAAAAAGTCTCTAGAATTCTCATTACACCACTTAACAAACTTAGACCATCTGCTAGCATAAACTGATTTGGTGGAGTGTCTTGTAGCTGATAAAATAACATCCAACACATCAGGGGGAAGTGAAAAAACTCAGGTTGCCCCATTCAATCTCCAGGCATGTATGTGCAGACTCTGGAGGTGGGGGTGTAGAACGTGCCCCTGCAACTGCCCTGTCAGGGAGATGGACAAGAGGGCACAAGGACAGTTGAACAAGGTCTGTGTACCACACCCTTCGCAGTCAATCCGGGGCTATTAATACGACTTTGGCTCGGTCGAGGCGGATCTTCCTCAGAACCAGAGGAATCAAGAAATCACGTAAAACATGCGGGAGCCCCAGTCTAATTTAAACGCATCCCCCAATGCCTCCTGCATAGGATATTGGAGGCTGGAGAATGACTCCCAGCATGTTTTCTCTTGCATGGCAAAAAGGTCTATCTGAGGGGTACCCCATAACCGGAAAATGTGAAGAACCAGTTCCAGATCGAGACGCCACTCGTGATTGGTTGAAAAATGCAGACGTATACTGTCCGCACGCACGGTTAGAACTCTGGCCAAGTGATTTGCTATGATACAAATCTGATGATCCTGAGCCCAGGACTAGAGTCACAGAGCTTCTATGCAGAGAGGATACAACCCTACTCCTTCTGGTTTCTTTATGTACCCCAATGTAGTATTATTGTCTGTTAAGACCTGCACTGACTGGCAGCAAATGGAAGGGAGGAGGGTCTTGAGAGTCAGACGCTTCACCCGAAATTCCAACAGATTAATATGACACAATCGTTCCTCTGGAGACCAAAGTTCTTTGATATCCAGATCCCCCAGATGAGCTCCTCACCCTAGAGTAGAGGCATCTGTTATAACTGTGGCCAGCAGAGGAGGAGGATGAAACGGCTTCCATAGAGACAGATTGGCAGAAGACCCATTGAGATCCGCTGCAATGTCTCTGGAGATCTTGACCAACTCCTTGTAATCTCCATTGTGCTGAAACCAATGCCTGTGGAGCCACCACAGGAGGGCCCTCATATGCCAGCATGCATGTGTGACCAACAGAATGCAGAAGGCTATCAGACCTAGCAGGTGTAAGACCTTTAGGACTGGAACCATAGCTCCATTCTGAAACTTTGGAATCACAGCCTGAATGTCTAGAATAATCTGAGGAGGAGGTTAGGCTCGATTCACTCTAGTGTCCAGTACTGCCCCTATTAACAGGGTGTGCTGTGAGGGCTCTAGTGGAATTCAGGCTTGTTGATGGAAAGCCCATGTTGAACAACAACTGAGCTGTCAACTGCAAGTGATGCAACACCAACTCTGGAGACTTGGCTTTCATCAGCCAATCGTCCAAGTAAGGGAATACTGATACCCCTCACCTTCTGAGATTTGCTGCGATGACTGCCAACACCTTCGTGAAGACTTTGAAGTAAGACCAAACAGGAGGACCACAAACTGCTAGTGTTGAGACCAGACCGTGAAGCAGACATACTTCCTGTGTGACTGCAGAATGGGGATGTGAAACAATGGATCCTGCAAATTGATCGATACCATCCAGTCTTCTTTCTTCAGTGCAAGAAGCAACTGTGCTAGGGTCAGCATTTTGAACTTTTCCTGTTTGAGGAACCAATTCAAATTCATGAGGTCTAGGATCGGTCGCAAACAGTCCTTTTTGGGAATCAGGAAATAGCGGGAATAGCATCCCTGACCCAGTTCCTGCTCTGGAGCCAAATCCACAGCACCCATTTGAAGCAAGGATTGGACCTCCTGTTGGAGGAGCCGAAGATGGTCTTCGGAAAAGAGATCTTGTTGGGGGGGGGGGGAGGGGGAGTGGGGGTGAAGGGGGGTGGAAATTCTGGGAAGGGTAGGGGGTACTCCTTTTCTACAATATTTAAAACCCACTGATCCGACGTTATGGATCTCCACTGTTGTAGAAACTGGGACACCTGTCCTCCCACCAGTAAAGCATGCTCTAAGATGGGAAAACTAGGGCTGCTTTCCTGTGACATTGGCAGAGGAGGAAAAGGAGGAAGAGGAAGATGGAAGAAGGGTGACTCCTCACTGTCTACTCCGCCCCATAACGTCTGTAGAGGGGATTGGATGGTTGCTGCTGTTGCTGATGGTATTGTTGTCTTCCACGAAAGGAAAAGTTCCTACCAAAACAGAACATCCTAAACGGCCTTGGGCTGAGAATGAAGACCCAATGATCTAGCCGTTGCCTTGCTATCTTTAAATCCTTCCAAGGTAGAATCTACTTTGATGCCAAACAGTCCTGAACCATTGATGAGCAAATCCATAAGGGCATTTTGCACATCCATCGAGAAACCAGATCCTCTCAGACATGCATGACTCCTTGTAGTAACTGAAGTCCCCATCGCTCTCGTAACTGAATCGGTGGTGCCGAACCCAGACTTTATGATATGCCGAGCAGCAGCCTGACCATCGTTTAGAAGCTCGGTAAAGTGTCCCTGAACATTCTCAGGCAGGTTTGAGATCACTGTTTTTGTCGAGTCCATCAGGGAATGTTTATATCATCCTAACAAACAGGTTGCGTTAGTGGACTTCAATGCCATGCTGCCCTAGGAGAACGCTTTCCTCACCAACTGCTCCATTGTTTTAGACTCCCGATACACTGGGGATAAAGGAAAAGACTCAGGAGTTAGTTTTGAAGAACAAGATATCTTCTAGCAATTGGTCTGGAGACCACGGAGGATGACATAAGCTTCTGACAATTCTCTAAAATTGCTTAATTCAATGCCTCATTGAAAAGCAAAAACAAAGGCTCTGATGTTGAGGAGTAGCATGAAGCACCTCTGTAAGCAAATTAAATTTAAGCTCAGTAGATGCAAGAGGCAGTTCCAACATGTCAGCAACCTTTCTAATGACTGAATGGTAAGATGTAACCTCCCTTTTAGGAATGCCTTTTGGTGACAATAACTCTCACTCTAGGGAAGTGTCTAAACCACTTGCCTCTGCTAAACCCTCAATGTCCGGATCGAGAGACACATTTTCTCCTTCTTCCAGTGCAGGACCTCTTTCACCAAAAAAGTACTGCTTCTCCTCAAGAAGTCTCTGAGCATCCCTTCAAGATCTATGCCTAGACTTCAAGGCGTCGGTGATATCAGTACCGGAGTCGGCGATGTCTGTAATGGCACCAGTGACTTCGACACCTCTGTTGGAGAGGCCAACGGAACTGGAGTGGCATCATGTGACACCGAAGCAGATCCAGCCGACGTCCGAGGGGGCACAACCGGCGCCAGTGACACCTGAGGAACTTCAACTCGAGAAGGAGCCGCCTTCCTCGGCACCGGAGTTGGCCAGAAAATGTGGGCCATCGGCATAAAAGGCACAAACAGCGCCTGCTAATAATGCGCTAGAAATCATCCCATGGAATATGACAGCAGACCCATGGGACCCGCATGCACACCAGAAGGAGTCAACAATCTGCTGAAAATGCTGAACATAGCAATCAAAAAATTGGAAGGGTCAGCCCCTGGAGCAAGGAAAGCTAGATACTCCAGCTCATGTTGAGGAGGTGGAGGAACTAGATCTACCTCCAGCACCGGATCAGGACGTCCAGGCTAAGTCGGTGGTGACCTAGGACTCAAAGGTGATGCCGGAGAGGCCACTGGAGACGTGGTAGGAGTAATTTCATCACGATCTTCATGCGAGGTCGGGCATGGGGATACTGACTTAAGAGAATCATCTCTTGAAGAACGATGTCGGGAACCGTGATGCCCTTTCTTCTTATGCTTCATTTTTGCTGACTTTGAGGAATGAGGAGACGGAGACTCTGAACAAGGACGAGACTTCCGGCGCCCTTTTTCTTCTGTCTTACCTTGGCCATGAAGAGCTTCACCTCTATCTCTTTCAGCGCTTTGGGGTTCATCTTCTGGCATGATGAACAAGCGTTGATGTCGTGCTCGGAACTCAAACACTAAAGACAATCATCATGAGGGTCAGTGATCGATATTTGACCCGCACAAGTCTTGAACCCAGATTTCCTAGGTGGAGACATTTTTCTCATCAACAACGTTGCAATTTCGGGAAAAACGTCAAAAGACTCCTATCTCTATGGATAGCCTATCAGAAAATCCGTTACGCGTCAGAAGCGCGGAAAAAAAAGGAACTGACATCAGCACGCCGACAACGGCTTCTGGCTCCCAGGGCGTCATGGGGCGTCGTGTGCAGAGCCATGGACATTGTGACACCCTTGTTGACATGGGAGAACTGTCAAGAAGTTTCTGTAGAATGCAGGCACATTGGGATATTCAAAAGGTGAGGAATCTACATGTAGATAAATCCATCAGAATGCACCCTATACCACCAGTGTGCTGGGACCATATAGTAATAGCTGGACTATATGCCCGATTGCTCCAAAATATGCGTTTCATATCAGTGGGATGATGTTAAAGACAACACTAAAGATGGCAATTGGGATTTCGATATATCAGCCTCTTCTCTCACTCTTGCATGTATCACACTGCTGTCAGTCACACAGCTGTTTGTTATGCTCAGCTCTATAGACCCTGTCTGCACCCCATTAGCTGGCCCTTGGGCAAGAACCTTACCTTTTTACCCATATAGTGCTCCCAGAACTCCCACCGGATGTGGTGTATTTCCCAGGGCTCGTATCACGTGAGAAGAAGACAGACCATCACTGATGCCTAGCTATGGTGGGAGGATTCCCCACACTCTGCCTGGCCAGTGTCAGCATCTCTGTGGTCGCAGGTGTTTGGGAAAGTGTTCGATGGATGTTGGAGAGCACTAGGTGCAAGAGGTGACTGGCAGAGTGCAAGAGTATGAGGGATGTCGAACAAGGGGTTCTTTGTCCTTCGTCTGCCATTTAAGGTACACACCATCGTCCTGAAAGAATGGGTGTGACTAGCCTTATATCTATGCCTATCCAAAATCATCGCTTCTCCAGTGTTTACTGTGTGACATTTCCACCAAAATACAGTGCCAGCTCCTTGTGATATCATTCTATTTCTAGAGTGAGAGAGTGTGTGTATGTATACATATATACATATATATATATATATATATATATATATATATATATATATATATATATATTTGGAGCCTTGAGCATGAGATGGAAGCATTGCAACACATTTGTACCCTTAACTTTCATCACATTCATTGTCCATACATACATACTGCAACATAGAGAAGTTACCCAAAGGGTGCAAAAATACATGTCTTTTCCTGTAGCATGATTTTGCAGGGGACGTGTTTATTTGCCTGCCTTGCCTGCTAGAAGGACGCCACGGACTTGGTGTCCCAACATTCAATACCGGAGTCGAGGGAGGAGGAGCCAGCTCTCAGCTGACCCGCGCCGTGCACCGTGAAGGTGCTGGTCATCTCCCTGTCTTGCCTTGCCTGCTAGAAGGGGGGTTTGGGGGGCAGCCGAGCCCCATGAGGTCTGCCCCCTGGGCAGTTTGGGAGGGGGAGGTGTGGCCACAGCGGCCATTTTTGTAAAGATTTTGGCCTGCGTTGGGAATAGCCCAAACGTAGCCCAACTCATTTGATAGCCCAAAGGCTATAAGGGGTTAGCCCTCCCTCCCCCAGCCACCATTTTAGGTTTTGGTGACCTGGTGGCTGGGAGCGTAGTAGGCAGTTAGCTTTTTGTAGCCTTTTGGGTGCGTTTTAGGAGAGTTTGGTCGAGGATTTTTTGAGTGTAGGTTAGTGTTAGGCCAGCGAACCATGGCCGGTGAAGATTTCCGTGTTCTGGAGGCAGTGCGCCTCCTCAGTGAGGCAGGCTGGCTCGACCTCCTGATGCCGGAGGCCTCGGGGAGCGCGCGGCGCGCGTCCGCGGGGGTGGCGGCCGCCGTCGCGGCCTGCTCATCCCCCAAGAGGAGCAGGAGGGGGCAGGTAAGCGAAGTAGGCCGCACGCGTAGCAGGCGTGCGACCCCAGGGGTCTGTAAGGAGTCGCAGCCTCGTGTGAGTGGGGAGGCTGCGGCGGGACCAAATGGGGGCAGGGCCCGCCGGAGGAGCGCGTCTCGCGTCTCCCCGGCAGGGTCTCCAAGGGCACGGGCCGCTCTTATTCCAGGAGAGCGGCCCCACTGGTGCAGCAGGTGACGGAGCCTTTGGCAATGCGAGAGGCTCCGGCTGAAAAGGAGGTGGGAGGGGCCCGCCGGAAGAGAGTGCTCTCCGGTCGGGTCCCCGGGCAGGGGGGGAAACAATGACCAGCAGGTCTTTGGGGCCCCGAACAGCACTAGGAGGGTGGGGGGCACAGAGGGGGGAGGATGGACGATTTTAGGGCCCTGGGTAAGGGAGAGTTCCATGGGGACAAGGCGCGGAGGGGAGAAGGCTCGAGGTTGGGGGGGTTGTCAGGCTTGGTGGGGCAGCGAGTTGGGGGGAGGGAGGGCCTCGGGCCCTTCACACTGGGGACGCTGATTTGTTCATGGAGGACGGTGCCGGTTGGGTTGAGGCAGGGAGTAGGGGGCATGGGGGGGGGGGAGGGGGCCGAAGGGGGCTGGCTCTTGGAGGAGGAGGGAGATTGCATTCCAGAGGAACTGAAGCCAGCGGGGGGGGCGGGATTGGGACGGCTTGGATATATTTACCTCCTGGCATGAGGAGGTGCGGGGTTTAGACATGGTGGGGCAATTGGATGCCTACATGGCGCATAGGGGGTCGCTAGGACTGGAGGCCAGTATGCGGGCAGGTGCTGGGGGTCACACGGAAGGGGGGATGGGGTGGGGTCAGGGTGCCCGTAAGTCCGTTTTTATATAGCGCAGCTACTCACCCTTACGGGTCTCAAGGCCCTGGAGTGGAAATTAAGTGAGCTATTGCCCAGAGTCACATGGTGCTGAGCTGAGCTGCCGCCGGAGCCGGGGATCGAACCGTGAACCCTGTGCTCCGAAGTCAGCTGCCCTGGCCGCTGCACCACACCTCTCCACCCGTGGGGCGGAGACTGGGTCCCGGGGGATTGGGGGCCCCGGGGGGCTAGAATGGAGCGACAAGGATGTTGAGGACAGGGAGAAGGGGGCAGTTTTAGACCTTAGCAGAGTGGGGCAGCACTGGGCGTCTGCCACGCTAGGCGTTGGTAAGAAAAGGAATTGGGAGGCGAGGGATAGGGAGGTTAGACCCAGCACACCAGTCCATCCCGTTTTATTGCAGGCGGTGGAGCAACGGCGGGAGCCGGACTTGGCAGAGCTGGGAGCGGCTCGTAGGTGCAGAGGCAAAGGTAGGGTGGAGCCTCGCGCGGCGTGCCCAGTACCGGCGTGGGAGCCCGTCGCGGCCGGCATAAGTAGGCCCTGAGCGGTCTCGCTGGCCCCAACACCCGATGGCCCTCAACGGGACACGGGACATCGAGAACGCAGGACCATGCATGGCTTTAATGTTGTGGGTCGGAGGAGAGTGCAGTCGGCGCCTCCTATAGACAGGAATTGGGGGCAGTTGGAGCCCGAAGAGTTAGACTATGAGGAGGATAGTCTTGAGGAGGGTGAATTGAGGGAAAGCGAAGAGGGGGTACGGGGGGGCCGAGTAATGTTTGTTCTAGTACCTTGCAGATGTCACGACGCCCGGCGGAACCCACGGGTCGGACAGCTGGGTTGGTGGAAGCGACGGCTCCTGTGGCAAGGCGGACTGCAGCAAGACGTGCACCCTCCTTGGAGCCAGGTAAAACGCAGGACGGAAGGGTGAAACCTGTGATGGTTTCGGTGGGGATTGGAGGGGGGAAAGGGTGGGGGAGGAGGGGGAGGTTAAGTAGAGGTAAATATGTGTTGGATGTGGGAGTGGGCACGGACGACGCAGGCAAGACATCGGTAAGTGCAGGGGATGACGCTAAGACAAAAGAGGCGGGTGACACAGGGGCATCAGGGACAGTAGAGTCGGACGTAAAGCTAGAGAGCAAGGAATTGAAAATCAAGAAGCTGCCCTATATGGGGGTAATGAAGCCATTGGGTGCGCATTTGATGTTGGCCACTAAAGAGCGCATATGGAAAGGGGAATATGTGGAAATGCTCAAGCTGCTGCACAGGGAGGTGCGCGCAAAAGAAGGGTCAAAAGAGGAAGAATACGAATTGTCAAAGCGGCCAAGGGTGCCCCTCACTATCTGGACGGCAGCTTTTCTAATATATGCCAGCGTATATTGCGAAAAATACCCAGAGCGGTGTGTGGCCCTCTTTAAGTATATGGACGTCATTAGGAAGGCACAGATCACGGGGGAGGGCTATGCTTGGGCCCAATACGACGAGGAGTTTAGAGCTCGTATGGCATGGGACACTGAAGCTAAATGGGGGGAGTTAGATACGGACCTGTGGCAGCACACGATGGGGTCCGCCTAGGCGGGGAAGACGATATTCACAGCCAGCGGGCTACCGCTCGTTTATCGGCCCTTTCAGGGGCGGCCCACCCGGGGAGGGGTGGGTGGTACAGGCAGAGGGCAGACGGGATCTGGAGGGGCCTGCTGGGATTTCAATAAGGGAACGTGCACCCGGGAATTTTGTAGATTCAGGCATGACTGCTCGAAATGCGGAGGCAGACACGCCGTGGTTAATTTCTTTGGGGGGGGTTGGGACAGCAGTCGGGGCCAGCAGTGGCACCAAGGGGGGTTACAGGCGGGGGGACAGCAACAGCAGTCTTTCGGGGGCTAGAGGGGCTGGGCCAAAGGGCTTGTACGCCAGTTAGGGTGGACAAATTAGTGGCAGCCTTACAGGGTTATGACAACCAGAAGGCTGCGAAAACGCTACAGGACGGGTTTACAGATGGTTTTTGGTTAGGTTACAGGGGCCCTAGGGTTAGGCGATGGGCAGACAATTTACAGTCAGCAAGGGAGCAACCGGAGGTGGTGCAAGACAAATTGAACAAGGAAGTGCGTGAGGGTCGCATGGCGGGCCCATTTGCAGAGTGGCCGTTGGAGAATTTGATTGTCTCTCCAGTCGGTGTGGTTCCCAAGAAGGAACAGGGACAATTCAGGTTAATCCAGCATTTGTCATGGCCAGAAGGCAATTCGGTAAATGATTTTTTTGACGACACAGAGGCTACTGTGTCTTATTTGTCGGTTGACGTGGCAATGTCACTAGTAGTGACCGCGGGTGCAACAGCGGAAATGGCAAAATGCGACATAAAGTCAGCTTTCCGATTGCTTCCAGTCCACCCGGAGGATTGGGACCTCCTTGGTATTCATTTCAATGGTAAATGGTACGTGGACAAAGCATTACCGATGGGCTGCTCTATGTCTTGTGCATTATTTGAATGTTTCAGTACGTTCCTCCAGTGGTTTTCCAGGCGCACGGTTCACCAGTTGGTAACGCACTATCTGGATGACTTTTTCTTTGTCGGCACTTCAGACTCCACGGAGTGCCAGGTAGCACTGGACAGCTTCAAAGAGATCATGAGGGAACTTGGAGTGCCTTTGGCGCCGGAAAAAACGATGGGGCCCAGTATGGCTCTTTCCTTTTTGGGCATTGAGCTGGATTCCTACTTGATGGAGGCACGTTTGCCAATGGACAAAAAGCAGCAGATGCTGGGGCTGCTGGAGGCCAAGCTGGCCAGAGACAAAGTCACAGTTCATGAGATTCAGGTGTTGTTGGGTCACCTTAACTTTGCTTGCAGGGTGGTAAGAGTAGGGAGGACGTTTTGTAGACGACTGGGTAGGGCACTGACAGGACAGAGACCTCCACATCAACATGTTCGACTGTCGGCGGGAGTAAGGGAGGATTTGAGGATTTGGAAGTTTTTCTTACAGGACTTTAATGGCATTCCTTTGGCAAGGGAGGAAGACATGGTTTGGGATGTCCACATTTTTTCAGATGCCGCAGGCAGCAAGGGTTTTGGCCTCTACTGGCAGGGAAAGTGGTGCGCTGAACAGTGGCCCGGGGAGTGGGGGGGGCAGGAGTATAGCCTTCTTGGAATTTTTTCCCCTGGTAGTGGCAGTGACCTTATGGGGGGCACAACTGGCCCACAAGAAAGTAACTTTCAGGATTGACAATATGGCAGTAGTGGAGATTGTCAATCGGCAGTCCGCTATGGACGAGCAGGTGCTGAAGCTGCTGAGGGTGTTTGTCTTGAGCTGCCTGCGCTATGACATCGCTTTTCGTGCTGTACATGTGCCAGGTGTGGACAATGACATAGCGGATGCCTTGTCTCGTTCACAGTGGGGGAGATTCCATGGGCTAGCCAAGGACGCAGACAGGACTCCGACCCCATGCCGCGTCAGCTGTGGTACGTAGGCAACACCGGATGCTACAGCTGGTGGTAGGGTCCCTGGCGCCCTCCACGAGGTCGGCATATAGCTTAGCCTGGCAGGAATTCTTGAATTCGTGGGCACAGCGGCGGGCATCGTTGGAGCAAAGGCAAGAGGACGTGATACAGTTCATGTTAGACTTGATTGGCAAAGGGCTCTCTAGAGTGACCATTTCGGGCAAGCTGGCAGGAATTGCATTTGTGGGGAAGCTTTTGTGGGGTTACGCTCCATCCGCGGGAGAATTTGGGGCGCGGATGTTAGAAGGGTGGGCCAGGGAGCAAGACTCGGCCGGTCGCGTCAGACAACCATTGTCATGGAATCTGCTAGGCAGAGTACTTGGATTTTTCGCCTCAGTGTGTGCTGACAGGTTGGAGGCGTGCCTTTTTTCCACATTGATGGTGTGGATGTTTTTTGGGGCCTTCCGAGTGTCGGAATTATTGGGGCAGAAAAGCTCTGGGGCGCTGGCATGGGGGGACGTGGTCCCGCGGCAGGACAGGGTTGCATATGGCTTCGTAAGTCGAAAACGGACCAGCGTGGTGTGGGTAAATGGGTATCCTTGCAAGCAGCGGACCCCCCTTCAACTTGTCCTTGCAGGTGGGAGGCCTGGTGGAGGAAGTTTTCGGGTAGGCAGGAGTGGTTGGTCTTCGCACACAGGGATGGGCGCAGAGTGTCAGCTTTTCAGTTATTGGCAGTTTTGAGTAAAGCGCTCGAGGCGCTAGGTTTGGACAGCAAGGGCTTTGGGACGCATTCCTTCAGGATTGGGGCGGCGTCGGAAGCCAGGAACAGGGGGAGGGGGGACATTATGAGGTTGGGGAGATGGTCTTCGGACTGTTACCAGAGATATGTGCGGGGCGCTGCAGGGGGGATATAGCGCGGTTATATGTTTTCCTTTGTTCACGCAGTTTTTCTGTTTCAGGTTCGGTTGCAGGCCCCCTCGCCAGGGAGATGACCATATGGATTGTGGGACATTCATTCGTGAAGTGGGCCCAGGTCCAGGCGCGGGCCAGTTATTTCGGAGAGAATTTGGGTTTTAATAAAGATTTATTCAATGTTTTTTGGAAAGGGCGGGGGGGCATGCTTTGGAAGGAGCTTTTGCGTTCATTGAATGGTATGTTGGTGGCTGGTAGGTGCCCCGACATTTTGTTGATTCACCTGGGGGAAAATGACATGGTTAGGGAGAAGGGTTTGGTCCTTATGAGAAGCATGAAGCGGGACCTGGCCCTGTTGAAGCGCCAGTGGTCCGGGTGCTCAGTAATTTGGACGGAGTTTGTTCCGCCTAGGGTTTGGAGAGGGGCTATCAACCCTGAGGCGGTGGACAGGGCTAGGAGAAAACTGAATACAGAGATGGTGCGTTATTGCAGAGAATTGGGTTTTTCCAGGATTGCGCATAGGGAGATTAAGTTTGACACAGTGGAATTTTTTAGAGGTGATGGAGTCCATTTGTCCCGTTTGGGTATGGACTTGTATTTGCTGGAGATTCGGGAAGTATTGGCTAGGATGTTGAATGTCCAGAGTCGTTAGGGAAACACTCCTATTGGGGCAGGGGGGGGCAGAAAAAAGGGGAGGCGGCTCTCCGCCTATGCTCCCGCTTTTTCCTGGGTGGCGGGGTTGTTAAAAAGTTGGCCAGATTGGCAGAAATTTTTAGTTAAATGTTGGAAGTTTTGTGGGCAGGGCCAGGGAAAGGTTAGGCAGGTAGGCTAAGTTTAGACTAGAGGTTAGGTAGTTACAGTTGCAGAAAGACAGGGGTGTAGGTTTTTATTAGAGGGCAGGAGTTTGGAACTGCAATACTGTGTAATGGGATTGTTATGGAATGTTATGTAATGTTATGTTATCGGCAGGGTGGGGGATTTTATGTGGGGATCGTAGGGGTGGAGGGGGAAATGGATGATCAGTATTTTATGTATAGTGAGGTTTTAGTTTGTAAGGCAATGGCCTAGGTTGGACATTGTGATATGCACCTGTTTTCAATAAAGCGGCCTTTTTCACACACAAAAATGGGTCTCGGTGTTGGCTTGCCCCCCTCCCTCCCAAGGAGGGTTTGGGGGGCAGCCGAGCCCCGTGAGGTCTGCCCCCCGGGCAGTTTGGGAGGGGGAGGGGCGGCCACAGCGGCCATTTTTGTAAAGATTTTGGGCTGCGTTGGGAATAGCCCAAACGTAGCCCAACTCATTTGATAGCCCAAAGGCTATAAGGGGTTAGCCCTCCCTCTCCCAGCCACCATTTTAGGTTTTGGTGACCTGGTGGCTGGGAGCGTAGTAGGCAGTTAGCTTTTTGTCCCGCCCGCCCACCCGGTAATTAGGGGTTTTTGGGAGGCGTGGTTCGGAGAGGTATTCTTTAGGGTTTGGCCAGTTTTTGTTGGGGACAGGTGCATAGGGGTCTGGTGAAGTTTGTATATGCTGTCGCTTGAAACAGGTGCTGGGGGGTTGTTAAAAAGTTGGCCAGATTGGCAGAAGTTTTTAGTTAAATGTTGGAAGTTTTGTGGGCAGGGCCAGGGAAAGGTTAGGCAGGTAGGCTAAGTTTAGACTAGAGGTTAGGTAGTTACAGTTGCAGAAAGACAGATAGGGGTGTAGGTTTTTATTAGAGGGCAGGAGTTTGGAACTGCAATACTGTGTAATGGGATTATTATGGAATGTTATTTAATGTTATGTTATTGGCAGGGTGGGGGATTTTATGTGGGGATCGTAGAGGTGCGGGGGGAAATGGAGGATCAGTATTTTATGTATAGTGAGGTTTTAGTTTGTAAGGCAATGGCCTAGGTTGGACATTGTGATATGCACCTGTTTTCAATACAGCTGCCTTTTTCACACACAAAAATGGGTCTCAGTGTTGGCTTGCCCCCCTCCCTCCCAAGGCTTCTAGTCAGGAGACCTCGTCGAGACATAAGAAACTTTTGGGAGAAAACGGTAACGCCATCGCTTTAACAACTGGGACGCTGCAGAAACACAGGTACTTTGTACGCTATAGAAGCAACCTGTAGCTTTCCCTTTTTCCTCTCTTAAAAAAGAATCTTCGCAGCTCGACTTAGGTGGGTTGGACTGCCATTTTATGCGGCCATAGATCTATTACATCTGATTAAAGAAAAGTCCCACACTAAGCAATTCTAAGCCTAATTCCCAACCCGAATTGAACTGAGCGGAGCTTGAACTTCGATAACTAGAGAGCTGCAAGAGAAAACTCCTGTGTTGTAAAAGGGGATGTTAAGAGGAAGAGGAAGTGGAGCAACTATTGTATAATTACTATATTCTAATTTTTATTGTCATTGCATGTTTGTTTCTTTTTATATCGTGTACTCACACATTTATTTAGTTTGTTGATCTCCACTCAAATCAAGTATGGGCAAAAGGTAACTTATAGGTGAACCCAAAAGGCCCAAAACTCCAAAAAAGCCTCAGACACAGACTTCACTATTAAAATATATATCAGGAGCTGTGGGGGCTATAGAGAAAACAGATTTCCTCTGTTGAGGAGTCGTTGCTAGTTTGTGGAGATCAAATAACGGTGTCCACGACTATGGTATAGTGTCCCATTAATAACGCTGAAAAACCTAAAATCAGTGATAAAGGTAGATCCACAGCGATTGATGAGTGGGAGAATCGGTGTATTCAGCATATACTCGAAACTATCAACTTATCCAATTCGGATTCTCCACCGCCCCCTAAATGTATAAAAAAAACCTGTGTATGCACCATAACTAGCTCTATAAGTAAAGAGGTAATTCGGAATAAACATACCAAAACCCATCATAAGACTCCTAGTAGGTTAATGGCGACAAGTGTTGAAACCACTCAAGATAGCAGTGATCTAAATAATCAAAAACTTGACTCACTATGTACGGCAGTCAACTCGTTGGAACAATTCGTGAAAGCCACCCTAGAATCTATCAATACTCGCCTAAAAGACTTGGAAACTAAATGCACCACTTGTCTGGATTCACTGAATACTCAAACATCACGAGACCCTACTGAGAATGCAGTTCTTAGTCATAACTTGCATACAATTACGACAATACCTGCCTTGAAACTGCCGATCGGACGTCGTGCCTCGGTTTAAAGTGTTGTAATAATTTTAAGGACAACATTTTCCATGCCACTCTATGCCCGAGTTGGTTGTACACGAGGATTTTAAAGCTGGAAAGTGAGTGGGTGAATTCTGTGTGCCGATGGGACATCGTGTCTCGGTACACAGCAATCTGCAGCCTCCTTCCCTGTCCTGTTGAGCCTCGTTGTCCTTCTGCAAAGTAAGTGCGCATTTGAGTGCTGTGTTGTTTATTTTGGAGCTGCGCTGAGAGACTGGAGGGGAATCCGTTGGTCTGCACTCTCCAGTTGCTGCGCACCGAGTGATGACGTAGGTGTACACATCATCTTTGACGTGTGATCTGCGCACGCTGTTTCTGGCATTCTCCCTTCGCGCCTGCAGTAGAATACACAAGAAGAGAAGAGACGTGCGTATTAACGCGGCATCTCTTACGTCGGACGTCGGGTGTCTGTTGTCAGTTACGGACACAAGGAATTATCATCGCGCTGAAGGAAGAAGGTTAATTTTGATGTTCTTGTCGGAACTGTCGTACTGTAACCAGTCTTAACCCGCCTTTGTCAGTGAGGACATTTTCTACGTTTTATTATCAGTCCTGCGCTTATCATTGAGGACAACTGCTACGTTTCACTGGTGAGACTTTCTTCGTGGGATGTGTGAAATTTTTTCAGGTTTACAGATGAGTCATTCTGCACACTACTACAAACTATGAGGTTTTTTTTCTACATTCTTTTGAGTATGTCGTTTTCTGACCTTTAATTTTAAAGAGTTCGTTTTTTTAAAAACAACAGGACTTGCAAAGAAGAAAAAATATTCATCTCAAAAGGTGTATCTGTTACTTTTAAAAAGGGGGGGGCGTAAGTTAGTTTACTCTTTGTTCATTACTGTACACTATACATTTGTGCTGTTTTCTTTTAGAAGATACAACTTTTGCTTTGGTGTGCTCACTGTTGTTTCTCTGTTTAATCAACATGCAAGGTGTACAAGCTCCTCCTCCTTTTTTACAGCTTCCAGGGGACCCACCAGTTAGGTGGAAAGTATGGTATAGGGCCTTTACAAAATATTTAGGAGCTATTGGAGGTATTAGATTTAGTGCGGAACGTAAAAAATATATTTTAGAGCACAATCTTGGGCTTGAAGGACAAGCCGTTCTGGAACGTTTACCTCCACTTGAAGTACTGGAGGGTGAGGAGCCTCTGAATGAATATGACCAGGCTGTCGCTATGTTAGAAAAACAATTTGATGTTGAGGGTAGTTTAGTTGTGGCTAGGAAAGCAAGAGAGCAAGAAACAGATGAAAGTATTGTATCGTATGTTGCTTCGTTGCGTATTCTGGCCTCAGAGTGTGAATTTGAACATTTTACTTCGCAGCTGATCAGAGATCAAATTGTGGTACGTTGTAGGGACAAAAAAGTACAAGAAAAGCTCCTAACGTTAAAAATACCCTCATTACAAGAAACTATTTCTATTGTTAAAAGTATAGAGTTATCCCATATAGCTTCTAAAGAGTTGAAACCAGACAAAACTGTTGTTGGTGTGATCAAAGAAGGGAAGGACCATGGGGAAAAACAAACCAGTGAACAAAAGGGGAATAAGTTACCTTTTGTCAAGCATGAAAAAAAAACGAGTCAACAAAGAAATCTTTGTTCAAAGTGCGGTTTCCCTTCACATTTTCCCAAATCACGTGTGTGCCCTGCGAGGTATTAATCTTGTCGAAAGTGTGGAAGACAAGGTCATTTTGCAAAAGTGTGTAATTCCAGAGGTAATGTCAATACGGTATGGGTTGACAATGATAAGTGTGACACGTCTGTGGACGTGGTAAGTTCTATGAATGACTTAATGTTAGTGGTTAAGGATGAATGTGAGGACTGTGTAGATCCCATTGTTGATATCATTGTTGATGGGAAAACTATACAATTACTTGTTGATTTGGGTGCTCGTATGACGATGATCACCGAGGAACTGTTTGAGTCTGTGCGGACTGATAAGTGTCTGGAGCCTCCTGACAGAAATCCTGTCTCGTATGAGGGCAGGAGAATTGAGTTGAAAGGTTTTTTTGAGAGTAACTTGGTGTTCAAAGAGAGATGTATCACTGGAAAAGTGTATGTTGCAAAAAAGGATTGAACATTTTAGGGTGGTACCACCAAGGGTTATTTGGTATGACTCTTAGGCCTGGGACAAAGGAACCTGTGTCTGTGGTGGACGATGGTGCACATAATGATGGTCCATCTCCTTGGGCTATCAAGTTCAGCAGTGTGTTTGATGACAACCTTGGACTTATTAAAGGGTTTAAACATCTTATCAAGGTGAAGGATCAAGCTGTTCCTGTAAAACACAAGTTGCGTAATGTACCTTTTAGTGTTAGAGATGATTTAGCAGAGGAACTTAAGAGAATGTGTGAGTCGGGTGTCATTGAGCCCTTGGAATTGTCTTTGTGGTTAAGTCCTTTAGTCGTGGCCCGAAAAAAATTTGGTAATCTTAGGGCCTGCATTGATTTACGCAGTCTTAACAAGGAAATATGGGTTGATTCACACCCTTTACCCCGTATTGATGATATTCTTTCTAAAGTGGTTTTCTAAAATTGATTTATCTTCCGCGTACCATCAGGTTGAGCTGGATCCATCTTCTAAACACCTAACTGCTTTTGTTTCCCCTGTTGGAACTTTTCAGTTTAAAAGGATGCCTTTCGGGCTCGCCTCGGCGGCTTCCGTGTTTCAGCGTATTATGGAAAAAGTTTTGGTGGGAATTGAAGATACTGTTGTGTTCCAGGATGATATCCTGGTAGCGGGAAAATGTAAAATTTCACATGACAAGAATCTTACTGAAGTTTTGAGCAGGTTACAAGAGAAGGGGATTGTTGCCAACAAGGTTAAGTGTGTCTTTGGGGTAGAGTCCATTGAGTATCTGGGCCATCGTATTTCCGGTAAGGGAATTCTTCTGAGGGAGGGGTTGATTGACGCTATCATTAAGGCTCCGTGTCCTAAATCAAAGGAACAAGTGTCTTCGTTTTTGGGGATTTGTGAATTTTATTCTAAATTTATCTCCAATTTTGCTGCCAAGACTGTTCATTTACGTGAACTTCTTAAAAAGAGGGCGACCTTTTTGTGGGATCAAGTGTGCCAAGGTGAATTTGAACAGATTAAGCGTGAGCTTGGCGCTTGTAAAATTTTAACTCCCTTTGATCCTTCTTTGCAGTGCATTGTCTCGGTTGATGCTAGTTTGGATGGTCTTGGAGGAATGATAACGAAAATCAAGCGGGGTGTCGAGCACACTGTTGGATTCGCATCCCGTTCTTTGCGTCAAAGTGAAAAAAACTACTCCGTAATTGAGAGAGAGCTTTTAGCTTGTTGTTGGGGTGTAGAGAGATTTAAGACCTTTTTGTGGGTTAGGACTTTCAAGCTGTTGACGGACCACAAGCCTCTCATTCCCATTTTGAATGGGGTTGTGGTAAAGGAACATACCCCCAGGATAGCCAGATTGAGTTCTAAATTGCTTCAATACAACTTTCTTGTTGACTACATTCCTGGTGGAAGAAATATTAGACCTGATTTTCTTTCTAGATCACCATTACCTTGTTGCGAGTCTGATTTCCTGGGTGTGATGAAGACGAGGAGTGCTTAATTGCAGCGGTAGATGTTTGCAATGTTGGTTGTTTCAAAGAAAAGGAATGGTTTGATGCTTTGGATTCTGATTCTATACTCAGGGAGGTTAAGAATTTTATTGTTCAAGGATGGCCCAAAGAAAAACATCTTGATTCTGAACTCCAGCCGTTTTCCAAGATTGCTGATGAACTTTCTCTTGAGGGTGGTGAGATGATTTTACGGGGTGACAAGTTTGTGCCTCCAGTTTGTTTGAGAGATCGCATTGTTGATGCCGGACATGAGGGTCATCTTGGGCAGACCAGCACCAAACGTAGAATTCGTGCTGTTTATTGGTGGCCTTCCATGGACCGTCAAATTGAAAATGCGGTCAAAAGTTGTGTTATTTGCTGCTCGAGTGACAAAGTCGTCAAAACTGTTACTCCTCCTAAACTAGTGGTAGAGCTTCCTTCTGGACCCTGGATGAAGTTGGCGGTTGATTTTGTTGGACCTTTCAATGCGCTACCTAACAAGTATAAGTTTGCCTTGGTGGTTGCAGTTTATTATAGTAAGTGGTGGGAGGTGCATTTTATGGTTGATCCCAACACTCATGAGGTCATCAGATTTTTTGAGAATCTTTTTGCCAGAGAGGGATTTCCTAAAGAAATAGTGTCAGATAATGGGGTGCAATTTGTTTCAAAGGAAATGTCCAATTTTCTTGCTCAATCTGGCATTGTTCACCGCCGTGTCGCTCTCTATCACCCCCAGGCCAATGGTTTTATTGAGCGCATGAACCGCATTTTGGTTGAGTGTGTTCAGTGGGCAGTATCCAACAAGGTGGAGGTAAGAGAAGCTGTTCAGAGCATGTTGTGGGCTCATCGCACTACTCCGTGTGTAGTTGTGGGGAAGAGTCCTTTCGAATTGTTGCGAGGGAGAGTGGCCACTTTTGTTATGGGTCCTGCTTGGGTGAGGAGATGGGGTTTGTGTTCTAAAGTGTCCATTTCCTTGTTTGGTGCGGGAGGTGGTAGTGAGGTTTGCAAACCTAGAGGCGGTGGTGAATGTAGTAAATCTTCTGTTTGTGTTCCCTCAAAATTTGACTTGGATAAGAAGGAATGGGATTCGAAAATCCAGGTGGGAGATTGGGTGAAAATTAAGCTTCCTCACAATGTGCCTAAGGGTTTATCCAAATTTGGTCCCCCTGTTCGTGTGGATGCTATTTCTCGTTATGCAGTCAGAGTCAATGGTAAGAGTTGGTGGAATATCTCAAGGATTTACAGAATTCCTGATCTTGTTGTACATCAAATGGGACTGGAAGTCGGTTCTGAACGTTCTTTGGAAAAGTCTATTAAAAAAGTTTCTGGTTCTGATATCTTCAGGAGTCCGGTTCAATCTCCTTCTACGCGGAGAAGTGGTTGGAGAAGAGTTCCACCGAAACGCATGGATTTGTAATCTGTATAAATGTTTTTCATATATCCTATAATTTGTTTAATGGTTATGTGAAAGTTATTTATACTTCTCATTTGGATGTATCTGTGTCATTGCATTTAGCTTTTAATTGTTTCAATGCTTCTTTTGATCTGGCGTTCTTGCTTCTTTACGGACTTTGTTTCTTTTTCCTTTCTTTTTCTCTTGTTTTAATTTTTATATCTCTTTTGTAGCAAAGAAGGGAGATGTTGTAGTAATGTATTCTACTATTCTTTAGAATGTTCCCTAGCACCATGGTAATGGAATGTGTACACTTGAACTCCCAGGGACTGTTATTCATTTCCCTGGAAGCTGAGGAGACGAACGGTAATTAAACTCAAAGTGTACCCTCTTACCTTGTCATTGTGGTCACTTCAGATAGGCTTGTCAGTAGGGGAAAAATCAGGCAGTGCTACGCTTCCGTTAGCTAACACTAGATCCACACAAGCCCCACTAACACAGACAACTGATTTTCTAGATCTCCCTCCGGCTGCCACCCCATATGTAATTGTCTTGGCAAACATCCCAATCTTACCTCCCCAGAGTATGGAATCGTGGACTTTTACTTAGAAACAAGGCATTAAATTGGTTAGGGGTCAGATCAGGTCTAACTGAACACCTGTTTGAGGACATAAAGATGGTAAGGCGAATTAAATGGGTGGGTAGGACACAGAAAACTCTGCCAGGAGACTGTGTAGTTCTGTCTTTCAAAACACCAAGATTGGTGGAGGCTGTCCTGAATAGAACCAGGGCCACACATGTAACTATAAATACCATTTCTGCTCTCCTCTTAGGCTATTTCCAACCAAGCTTGACTGGGGACCTTAACTGACCAAAAGTCTCCACGCATTCTGATACCATCAACCTGTCCAATTTACAACGTTCCAACATTTAATCAGTTTCAGGAGCTATCAAACCTTGATGGGTTAGACTGACTTGATGTCGGGCATTTGGGGGGTCCTGAGGGGAGACCAGAGATTGATATTGCTGCGTTTAACTCTGGAAATGGGACACTTACTCACGAATCACGCAGGTTAAGTACTTTGCTAACCGCTGTCCCTAAACAGCCATCCATTGACTCCATCACATATACTACACTAATTAATTGTGCAGAGAATTGTTCTGACCTCTCCCCTGATAATATTGGATTTTTGTTCTGAAACGTGGCAGGTCTCCGGAACAAAATTAACAATCCAGAATGGCTAGAATTTGTCGAGGGCTTTAATTTTATTTGTCTACAAGAGACTTGGCTCACGGAACCTGTTCACATGAATGGGTTTAGAACATACTATGTCCCTGCCGTTTTTACATCACGTGGTAGATCAAATGTGGCCTATGTATCTTTGTTTCCAATAATCTACAATCTGTAAGAATAACTAAAGAATTAGTTAATCCCTACTATCAAGTAATTGTGTGTGATGGCTCAGGTCCGGCTAGGCGAGCAGTGATTAATTTGTATAATAATGCTCCAAGTTGAGATATAATAACAAACTTACATAAATTGGATGAGGATCTGGAAATAAGCTGCAGGAAGAAGCTCTCAATTTTGTGGGGGGGTGATTTTAACATCCAATTATGCAGCTTACCCTTCGGAAAAATATGTGGTATGATTAATTTAGATGACGTGGGCCAAACACATTTCATTCATAACCGATATGGAGATAAATTAAATGAACTCATATACAAATTTGATTTATCATTCTCAAATGAAATGTCATCCCCGTATGCCCCATTTAGATGTACCTTTAATGGGAGAAATGCCAACAGTATCATTGATTATGTTTTAATATCGAACAATTCTGCTATCCATGCTTTTAACTTCCATACTCACTCTATTCCACTAAGTGACCATTTTCCGCAGTCTGTACAAATCTTATCCGTGTTGCTATCTAGAAAACAGTATAGTCACAGCTCAGTCCACACTGGAGAACTCAAGCTAGGCTACTCTCAATGACTATTCCCTGCAGTGGCAACAGATCATCCCAGAGCGGTTCTTAAAACAACTAATCTGTAGCAAAGGGGAAGCCTTTGAGATCCGTCTAGATGATACTTCACAGCCCAAGGAGATTATTAATGCCTTTTTGGCAATTAGGCAGGGTGTGAAGGAGAGCCTCCATACTACTAGGAAACCCAAAAAGGAGAGAAGTGGATGGTTTGACTCATTGTGCACTAAGGCTAATAAGAGGCTAAAGGATGCATTACATAAAAACCCAAGATGTAGAGTTGAGGTCCAGTCTTGCAGAGTAGCCTATAAACAGGCGGTGAAACAAAGGAAAACACAATTAAGAGAAGAGGCATGGGATGCCTTACATGAAGCAAGTATTAATTATGATAATGCATTTTGGAAGGCAGTTAATTCCGCATCATTGAGAGAGGATACTGGCCCTGGGATCGTGGTTGCGATACCAGATGATGACTGGATAACACATTTTTCTGGCATTTATTCTCTTCCAACCTTTACATTAGATTCTGTCCAGGCACTTAAATCTAATGATAATGTAGCTTTTAGACAAACTTCCACAATTACTCCGTTTAGGCTGGAGGAAGTTAATAGTGCAATAAATGCTAGTAAAGGTGGAAACGCACCTGGTCCCGACGCTATCTCAGTGGACCTGTATAAAGCCAATATTGCTTTGTGGGGACACGTATTAACAGTTGTTTTAAGGACCTGTTGTAATATAGGATTATGGGAGAATGTACACAGCCTTTCAGTGTGGAGATAGGGGTGAGGCAGGTCTGTGTCTTAGCACCTTTTCTTTTTTACTATACATAAATAATGTAGGCACAGCTCTGACTTTACACCCCAAAGATTTGGCTCAGGTGGGCCATCGCCCTGTGCCTGCCCTCCTCTACGCTGACAATGCCGTTTTATTGGCCCGCACCCCTCTTGCCCTGCAGTCTGTACTCAATGATTTTGTTGACTTCATGCAGGATCTTGATCTGCTAGTAAATCAATCGAAAACATTTATAATGAAGTGCCGTAGGAAAACTGGCATCTGTCGTGATATTAAAATTTTGGACACTACTATAGAATTTTCAAACACTTTTTCATATCTGGGAGTCCTATTTGATAAAGAAGGCACGTGGAATTGCACTATCTCGACCAGTGCACTATTATTTACAAGTGCTTGTATGGCCCTACAAATGTTTGCCATTAGGTTGGGTACAAATCCCCCTCAAGAGATGCTTACGATTTATAAGGCTAAATGTATTAGTATAGCATCATAAAGGGCGGGTATATCGGGGCATGCAAAATGTCCGGCGCTACAACTGGTGGAAAATGAATTCTTGAGGTATTTGCTTGCCACATCTAAAAGCACTTCTACGTTTGTTTACCACGCTGAGTTGGGAGCCCCGTTTCTTACTAACTTAATTAGGATCCAACATATTTTACTTTGGCACAAAGTTTGGACATCAGAACTGCCTCACACCGTGCTATTATAGGGGACTGTTTAAAATCAACTTTGCATGCACGTATGCCATGGCTGACATACATACAACGTTGAATATCTAGTAGAAATTAGCAGGAAAGATCTAAAAACGAATGCATTATGCATTTAGAGAACATAAGGTTGACTGCTGAATTATTAAAGCCCACTGTTTTAAGAATTCAGCTTATTTTAACCAGTTATGATGTGCAGCCATACTTGAAAGTTGCACAAAATTCAGGGCACAGATTTGTCCTGACTCGTTTTAGAATGGATATTTTTCACAGGATGGTTCGCTTCCCTGAGCCCAATGATTAGTCTTCAAACCTAGGTAATTGTCCCTGTGACAATAAAATGATACAGAGCACTATGCATGTTGTACTTTTTTGTAAATCCTATAAAAAGTGTAGGAAACGCTATATCTTAAGCCTTCTAAAGCCATTACAGTTTACCCAATGCCACCCGGCGTATCTTTTTCTACAAACATTGCCCACCATTGATATCTGTTGTAGAATGTAAAGTTTTTTATGGGCCGCTTTTTATGCTAGAAAGTACATTTTGATAAATGATAGGATTAATTCTGTATGATATTGGATAAGTGATCAATTGATTCATGACATTTTATTAACTGATATATTACTATATATCATAAAATATGGATTTTAACAAAAATCTAAATAATCTGTTACTATGAATTATAATAAAAGATTTGAACAGGAATGTATGGCGGACCCTGAGCTGAGGTTTTTACACTCCTTCACTTCTTCTTTTTCTATGTTTTAGACTGAATGTATAAAACTTAAGCAGGTGAGATAAATGAGGATCAATATGATCGACTGAATACTTAAATTGAATGAAAAGGATTGATTTTAAAATGTATTGTTGTAAATGACGTTGGATTTTTTATTGTATTTTAATGCACTTCTTTTGGTGTGCTTTTATGGTCTAATATATTTAGATTGAATAAAGCTGCTACTTGACTTGATTTCGCAGGGATTCTCCCTTGGGGAAGATCTCATGCTGGGCTCTTTTTTAACCCTGATTTAAGGGTGGATTTGGAGCCTTGCTTTTCAACCTTAACAATCACCAAACAAAAGGTATTTTGCATTCAAAAAGTAATATTTTACAAAAGATCAAAGAACAGCATTTGGTCCAATTAGGATTCAATCCAATAGTTTCATTAAATCTTTTGTAGATGAGTTGGGCGTTACCATAAACAAGAGCCCAACATTGTCACACAAAACATTAGTAACAGCAACATAAATATCTGAAAACGAATAACCAACACTGATGCAACACATTACACAACATATATGCCATGCAAGTAGTGTTTATCCATCACCAAAACTTTGTCTTAGCAAAAAATTCAGACCATTTTACAGGGAAAACTTACAAGCTGTCCATAAAAATACGAGTTCAGTCTTTTATGTGCAAAGCTGGCATACATTAACTTCTATTAAAATTCATTTTTTTGTGTGGTACATTTGTAACTTAACCAGAAGAAAGGTGCTTGGTGGGAGAATCCTATGAGCAGAGGTCAAGCAGTCCTTTGTTGAGTGAGCCCCACATAGGACAGTAATTGGTATCCCTGTTGGCCCTTTTTCTGAAGTGTGTTTATGCCTTTTGTCCCTCTGTGCTTCTAGGGTGTGCTCAGGACAACGGAACTAGGGGTGAATATCTTCTGTTCCTTGAAATTGATCTAAGGTCTTGTCTTAAGTACAAGCACACATGCTCAGCAGTGCGTGCTGCACTGAGCATGGGAGAACAAAAATACCTGGTGGGTTTTCTCTGAATTCTTCTTGGCTTCCACTTGCAGATGAGCCTTGTCCCGTTCCCCTCTGTTAGCTTGGCATAGCTAGAAGTCCCGTTCTCTTGTAGAACATGAACTGGTGTAATCTTTCCACCTTCTGACTAGTCTTTTGACAAGCAACAAGAATAAGATGAGGAATGGGATACTTGAAATAATTTCAGCCACTTGCCATCACTCTGGGATGCATGGTGGGCAACAGAATGATCAGTTGGAATGATACCCTGAGTACCTGTCAGTAGTTAGATTTATATCAAGCATTCGTCCTATCACCTTTTGTGTGTTTGATGTAACAAGTGGCAAGGGCATTCCCAGACATGTGCCACTGAAATGAAGCTACACTCGACTGACGACCCCCAATCAGGTCGAAATCGGTCTTTGGTTGCATGTGTTCCAGTTCAGAAAGGGCCTGGCAGTTCAGGCAGGGTCAGGAATGATTTGCACATGGCTGGGTCCAAACTCAGTTGGCATGCTGGGTAAAATAACAATAATTTGGAATGCTACCAATTTCCAGTGGATTGACTTATTGCAAGCATTCTTCCCATCAACTTTTGTGTGTTAGACTTTTGGGAAAGCAAGAGTACAAATAGCTTTTTTCTCTCTTCTCTTCCTCTCAACATAAAATGTGACACTCCCATAATTGTGTTCCGACTAGTGTGATGTCGCCATAATAGTGTATTCTTAGTAGTGTGATGATAGCATAGCTCTAGCCCCCTAGGACTTACCTGTGCTTGGTCCTACAACTAGACGAGCCACTTTTGGACCCTATACCTTTCCTTCCTATTGTTCTCTCTCTCACACACTCAGGTTTGTCTGTTGTACCATTTCACTGCTCTAGCAGTGTCTATTTTACCATTTCATTGTCATCTCCATCTGTTTGTGTGCCTTTTTCTCTGTCCTGCCTTATTTGTTTTACTATTTCATTGTTATATCCATCTGTTTTTGTGCCTTTCTCTCTGTTGGGCCTCCATTCCGACCTGTTGCCTCTATTTGACACTGCCTTGACTGACCGTTTTTCCACTGTCCTTCCCGTCTTTGCCTTGATGCATTTTCTGCCATTTCTGCTCTCCACATTTCTCTCTCTGCTGCCACTGTAGTACATTTTTACCTTCTATTATTTTTCTCCTCTTGCTCTGCTGCTTGAATGCCGTTTCCTGCTATTTCTGCTCTGCAGTCTACCCTGCCGCCCCTTACTCTCCTCACTCACACCGTTTCTTGCTCTCTTGCTTCCTGCCTCCCTACCAGACCCACTCACTGCTTCCTGAAGTACTCCCCCCTCACAGGACCTACCTAATAGCGGACACGCAGCCAATGCGCACAGTGGACGTGCAATGGGCATGGCAAAAGCACTCCAAAGGCAAGCCTGCCTGTGCAATCCTGAGCCTGGAGCATGCCCAGTTCTAAAAACCCTGGCCCCTCCTGATCCACTGCTATTTTGCCATGGTCCTTTATGCACTCAACACTGGACTCCGCTCCCCGTACTACTGTCGCACGCACCATACAACACAAGGGAGTCTTCATCGGCATCTCCTGCAAGTTCTCATGCACTCTTAAACATTCCACAATCAACACAGCAACAGCACACAACACTCTACTCACCCAAACTCGCACAGACCAATCACCACCCGCACACTATGTCACACTCGCATGCATGCTTCTGAACACCCGCTTGCCCACCAGACAGGCCACAGAGATATGGCATCTTCTGCAAGATCACACTCTGGATCTGCTTTTACTCACATAAACATGGCTGAGCCCAACCCCTGTCCTAGACATCGCTTCATCCATGACCACAAAATTGCCAGACAGGACTGTCAGTACAAGCCTGGAGGCAGAGTTGCCATCATATACAAGGATACCATCAACTACTCCACCTTCATGGACACCACCACTAGCTAAATTGACCTTACCTTTAAGCTTGACATCACACCCAATATCACTCTGTGAGGAACTCTTGTATATAGACCTCGGGACCTTACGCCAACGTTGCCAGCGACATCATGGACTTCATGGCACCCCTCATTATAGACTCTAGCACCTTCATTATCCTTGGGGAATTCAACTTCCACCTAGAAGACCACATTGACCCAAACTCTGAAGCCCTCATAGAGAACCTCTGAAACCTAGGAATCACCCAGCATGTCATCAAACCCACCGACGCTGGACACCTCCTGGACTCAATCTACACCTCCTTCAGCAACGTCACAGTCGACAAGCCAGCGCCAATGACCTAGACAGACCACTTCCTCGTCAGTTTCAACATTCCCATCCCTCACCACCACTAACACCATACCCGCCTGTAGGACCTGGAATAAAATTACAGAGGCAGACTAGACCTCAGCCTTCTCCTCGTACCAGCTCGTCCGCGGCAACAATCTACTGAATGCTATTGGGAACTTTAACAACTTGATCACTGCTTGCATTGATGCACTGGCTCCCCTCAAACGAAGCACCAAGGTAAGATCTTGACAACAAGCTAGCTGGTACAGTGAAGAACTCAGATTGACAAAACGTCTTTGCAAGCAACTGGAGTGCAGATGAAGAACCACCCTAGGCAGCACAGACAGGACATCTTCAAATCCACCTTAAGACGCTACTACCAGCTGATCCGAAACCCCAAGCACACAGCTATAGCAGACCGCACGAACAACAGCAAGGAGAGCTTCCCCATCGTCAAGGATTTCATCTACCCTCCAGCCGCCACCAGCAGCATCAACGCCCTCTGTACCAAGATCTTGGAATTCTTCAGCAACAAAATCACATCCATCTATGGCAATTTTGACCTGCAACTTGACACCGTTGCCCTAAAAACTCCAATGCCCATTGAGACCAAAGAAAGAACCCTGAGTGTGTGGCATGCATCACCACAGATGAAACCACAGCTACCATGAAGGCAGTCCACTCGGAGGCCCTGGTCGACCCCTACCCGCACCACTCCTTCGGATCAGCAAAACACTAACACCCATACTCAATGCCTCCATCGACTTAGTCACATTCCTCAACACCTGTATACATGTCACCATCATCCCCTGCTCAAGAAGCCCTCCACAGACCCAATCAAGCTCATCAACTGACCTCAGCAACCACCAGCTCCTCAACGCTACACAGTCCTCATCAGAAACCTGCATGACATCGAAATCCAAGGTCCCACTTTAAGTGACTGGAGTATTAGTTGAGGTGAGTGAGAACCCACCTCAAATAATAATCACAAACCTTGTCAGTGTGAACCGAAAGTCACTAAATAAACCTGTTCTTAACCCACCGGTAACTTGGCTCATAACCAGTCAGGCTAAATTTAGAGGCAATGTGTAAAGTATTTATGCTAAAGAGAAACAATTATTATTTGTAGGTAGTTATAGCAGCACTACAGTACAATTAATTGTATGGTGACCATAACACACGAGTGAGCACTGTGCGTGCTGGTGTGAGTGACGGCGCAGTGACACAAGAGTGATAAGAGAACAGCGTGAACGGCGAAAAATTAGGAATAAATAACAAAGTGGTCAAATGGAAACATAAAATTATGTACAATTGTTGTTTTTAAATTATGGGATGAATGATTTGGGATGAATGATTTGACCACAACAGCGCCAAAGTTCTGTGCTGGGTCTTCAATGTACTCATAAATTATGCATGAGCATTCACCAACTACATCTCCCGCATAATATGTATGTACAAAGTTCACCCCTGACGTCTTCCTCTTGTCTAACAAAGACCAATACAAACCATACTGAGGGACGAGACACTTTAGGGTATAAATACACCACATCTTGCCACGGTAAGATAGAGGGAACCGAGACTTCCATGCTGATACACTGACCAGAGATGCTGAGGCTCCTGCATGCAGTCGCTCCAGCTGACAGCGGTCTAACACAGCCCTTGCGGGGTGTCCAACTCGAGACCAGGACGGGGTCCCACACACTCTCTATTCAGGTATGGGGGTTCGACTAAATCCTAGAGGGATTCTTGGCTCTTAGGCTTTTAGACCTACACATATGCTAGGTACACTCAGGTACATCTAGTTAGGCATCGTAGGAGTACGCGCACTTTTCATAATGCTTTTTATACTCATGTATGTATTCATGATTATTGCAATATGGTAGAACTGTTCTATCCCTTTGCTTTTATCGTACTGCTGATAATATATCTCTGCTTCTTGTATGCTGGTTACTGCAGCACCTATATTTTACACTAGAATAACAACTGTTCAATAAATGCTTATTGAAACGCCCAGACTGTTTATTCTATGTAACTCCCTGAGACAAACCAAATAAGTAAGCACGAGTGACTGAGCGAAAAGTAGTACATTGTTTCCACGATTCTGAGGGATCAGGGTTGTCATGATCTAAGGTGGCCAGAAACTAATCTCTCCCCGATAAGAGGAGATTCTAGTGGCACTGTGAGCTAGCTAATGCAAATTCGGCTAACATATGCGGTGGGGGTGCACAGAGTCAGTCTAACACCAAGCCCACAGTATATGTTCTCCAAACGCGCAGGTCCTGCAGGGGTACTATAGGAACTACACGACAGGGCGAAGTCTGAAGGCTGTGCCTAGGGAGGCCTCGATGTCGATGGATGCTGCTCAGAATCGGTCCTGATGAAGCTCTCTATGTTTGGACTGAGAAACTTTTCTGGAAGTCAGATCTCCTTCAGCGGGGCTTTGGCTCGACAGCAGTCCTGGTGTAGTACTGGTTCTCTGGAGGAAAAGTTGGCAAAAGGTTTTAAAAGTCCCAGCTTTTGCAGTTTGGTCAGGAGTACATTCTAACAACAGCTAAGGATCCAGGACCTGATGGGCACCACTTGGGGATTAGGACTCACTCCAACAGAGGCCAGTAGCTTGTCCCAGGGCAGGGCCAGTTGGAACTAGTCAGCTGGGCAGCTGCAGGGAGAAAGGCCTCTGGAAGCTTTTGTGTCCCTATAGCTCAACCAGGAAGTCATCCAACTGACCCTTGGAGTCACTTCTGGGGTTCTGGTTCAAGGCAAGCAGGTCCCGTCTTCCTTTTGGTTCTTCAGATAGTAGGGCAGTCCTCCTTCTGATTCTTCACAGCTTCAGGAGTGCTCTAAGGAGGGTGCTGGAGTTGCCACATTTATGTCCAGTTCTAGCCTGTGAGTGGGGGACATTCCTGGCTACTCCCTAACCATTGGGTAAAAGTACCCAGGGGTGACCCTACCTACCTTTGCAGCATTTCCTGTGTGTTTTACTGAAAGCTATACCACACTATCCCTCTTTCCACTAAACAACATGGCATAACCCTACTTGCCCTGGTCAGAGGTGTGCTATGGAAATGGCCAAACACTGCAAACCAGTTCTGGTGAAGCTCCCCCCTCCTACTGGGTTTGGAGCTAAGCGGACTAGGAAACAAAGGGAAGCAGTCTTAGGTGTGAGCTACATCTGCCAGTGACAGGGTAGGCATCCTTTGAAGCTCAGGAAGGGGTGAGACTCAGCCTCACAGGCCAACCTGCTCAAGGAGGAAAGCTCCTCTTCATAGTCAAGCATTTTGTCCACTGTCTGGGAGCAATCAACATCTCCCCACAGGGGGCTTTTCAATAGTCAGATGGCACTTACACAGGCAGAAAGGCCCTTTTGGATTAACAGGAGTAATGTCAACTTTCTAAAAGTATAATTTCCAAAATAGTAATCTAAAATCCAACTTCACAAGTAAGAAGGATTTTAAATTTCCATGAAAATGAGTCCTTGAATCATATTTCTAGCTGCTCTCAAATGAAATTATACGTAATGGGGGGTTGGGCCCTATCACTACCAGCCGAATTGGGCCCCTTCAATTTGAATCAATAGCATTAGTATCTGGCTGTAATAGGTTGGAAGCACTTATTTGAACAAAACCAAGTCAAATCAATTTAAAATCTTGGTCTGTGTATTTATTTCACATTCAACTCTGCAAATATTAACACATTCATTTAATATAGTTTGAGATATGTCCTACAGAACAAATTCTCTTTTTCAATGAAGACCTTTTTTGGTAAAAAAGAATAACAAATGTTCAACGAAGGTGAAAAACATTAATGAATCAACATAAAAACATTTATGACAATAAAGAAAAATTAACCACCACTGAAAAATTAACAACATAATAGAATTGGTTTGAACCAACAATATTCAGTGCAATGACAATACCAGTCTTACAGGATTTTGGAATAGCAGAGGTGATCACAGATGATGGAAATGTGACCCTCTTGGAACAGGCTAAGGGGCTATTGCAAATATGATCAGTAGTGGGATGGTTGTTTTTTAATTTATTTTCCACTAGCCGTCATCAAACATTGTCTGCTGATCCCCTAGCCTTTGTCGTCAACGCGTTTCGAACCTATAAGGTTTTTGGGTTCTCATCAGGACCTAGACTAGACGTTTTCTCAATTCTTCTTTCATGGAAATACCTGAGGATTACTTCTTCTACTTTTTCTTTCCTTGTAGATGGCCATTAATTTTATTTCAGACAGGTTTGGAGTCTGTAACCAATGTATTCACGGTGTTATGCTACAAAAATGTGTTATTGTTTTAAGGTTCAATCTGGATTGCCATCAGATTAAAATGCGTGCCTCTATTCATCATACGGGAGGAGTCTGCTGCTCTCTGAATCCTCTATCTTCTTGGCAACCGTAGTTGAAAATGCGCTTGCTTCGTTTATTTTGTATTTTTCGTGTGTTTGGAACTAGTTTTCGCAGCTACCATTCCATCTCGAGTCAGGCTTCCCATGGGAGAGCCAATCTTGCCACAGTGAAAAATGGCTTTTGGGTTTTTTCACTGCCTTGACATGTAAAATATTGAATATCCTACTTTTTAAATAGTACGCATCCTTCCCTATGGGCACTTACGGCCTACCTTATAAGTATTATAAAGGAAGGCTCAGGCCTTTCAAAAGGTTAATTTTCAATGCTGATAAATCATTGCATGCCCTAGGTTATTTTCTTGTAATCAAATTCTTGTCTTGTCTAGTGTGGACAATGAGATTTAAACATTGAAGTTACTCAGGAATGCAAGTTTGATGAATCAAACATATGTGAGAACTTCAAATATATTTCAGTTTGAATTTTTTCCAAAATTAATTTAGAAGAATTTTGAAAGAACGCAGACGGAACCCCCAAGGAACCAATAGGAGTGAGGGGGGAGACACCATACCAAGTCTGATATAGTACATTGTGTACAAAAGGTTAATTTTAACAGGTTGAAATGGCAGTTTAAAAATGCATATCCAGGCTGCGGGGCAGACCTGGAGACATGTTTTATAGAGCTATGTTAGTGGGTGCACAATGAGTGCTGCAGCCCACTAGTAGCATTTAATTTATAGGCCCTAGCTACATGTAGTACCATATACTAGTGATGTATAAGTAAATTAAATGTGCCTATTAGTAATATGTACATTTTATTATGTTTGAAAGGACAGCACAAGCACTTTACCGCTGGTTAGTAAAGAGTGCAGAATCCTATGGCCAACATAAACGGGGAATATGTTTATTATTGAGTGGGGCTTCCACCCAACTAATAACCCAATTTCTTCAATAGTCATTTCCAACACCGCCCTCTGCTGGATCTGCTCTGTACCAGATAGAACACAGCCTGTCACACTGGTACCTTACTCCTCGCAAACTCAGCTGTGGTGTGCACCAAGGTTCATCCCTATGTGACACGCTCATCAACGCATGCATGATCCCTCTGGACAATGTCATCCACACACATGGCCTGAACATCCTCTTCTACGTACACAACACGCTACTAATACTCTTCCCCCTCAGACAAGACCACAAACACAAGGAAAATAATTCACTGCCTGCATGACAGAAGTCACCGAATGAATGAAATCCAGCTATCTCAAGCTCAACACTGACAAGACAGAAGTAGTGATTTTCGGCAACAACCCTTCACCATGGGACTCTTAACTAGTGGCCAGCCGAACTCAGACCTACACCCACCACCCAGGCCAGGAACCTCAGGATCATCATTGATAAGAAACTGAACATGGCCACGCAAATCAATGCAGTCACAGCATCCTGCTTCCACATCAGTGCCTAATTTGAGCTGGTGGGGCCACCGGCCCTTGTTTTTTGGGAACCAGCACTTATTATTTTGAATCAGACATCTGTCACAAAGGGAGAAAGCTGGAACAAACAAGAGTGACATAAAGGGGCAGTCAATGTCTGGTAGTGGATTAAAGAGACCTGAGATGGACTAAAGACAGCAAAATTAGTATTTACTACACAACATTTAATTGCACTGGCTGCTGAGCGAAGCTTTGGGCACAGTCATTAATTATTTTACAAATTAATTACTGTTCCACACTCTGAAGATGCTGAGGAAGATCTTCAAGTGACTCTCTAACCACACCAGAAAAACGGTCACACGCGCTCTTGTCACCAGCAAATTTGACTGGGATTACCCTCTACACCGGAATCACTAAGTAACTCACCAAAAGACAACCCATCCAGAACTGGGCAAATAGACTTATACTCAATCTCCCGCATAACCCACAACAGACCACACCTAAGGTAGCTCCACTGGCTCCCGGTACACAAATGCACTCAGTTTAAACTCCTCACGCACACATCCAAGGCACTACACAATCTAGGCTCCGCACACCTGAACAGTTGACTCCCCTTCCACCAACTATTTAGGGACCTCCATTTTGCTGGACTCCTACTCGCACACATCCCATGCAATCACAGAAACAGAAATGGAGGCTGGTCAGGTCTTCTCCTCCATCTCTCCTAAAGCGTGGAACAATCGAACTCTTCACATCAGAGCCTCCTCCTCACTTCTTGAATTCTGAAAGAAGCTCAAGATCTGGCTCTTTGATTGGTACAGGTGGTGGTGGTATTGGTGGTGGTGGTGGTAATGGTGGTGGTATTGATGGTGGTGGTAGTATTGGTGGTGGGGGTGGTATGGGTGGTGGTATTGGTGGTGGTATTGGTGGTGGTGGTATTGGTACTGGTGGTGGTTGTCTTGGTATTGGTGGTATTGGTATTGGTGGTGGTATTGGCGGTGGTATAGGATTGGTGGTGGTGGCATTGGTGGTGGTATTGGTGGTGGTGGTGGTGGTATTGGTGGTGGTATTGGTGGTGGTACTGGTGGTTGTAGTGGTGGTGGTATTGGTGGTGGTGATATTGGTGGTGGTGATATTGGTGGTGGTGGTATTGGTGGTGGTGGTATTGGTAGTGGTGGTATTGGTAGTGGTGGTATTGGTATTAGTGGTGGTGGTATTGGTGGTGGTGGTGGTATTGGTGGTGGTGGTGGAATTGGTGGTGCTGGTGGTGGTATTGGTGGTGGAGGTATTGGTGGTGGAGGTATTGGTGGTGGTGGTACTGGTGGTGGTGGTATTGGTGGTGGTAGTAGTATTGGTGGTGGTGGTATTGGTGGTGGTACTGGTGGTGGTGGTATTGGTGGTGGTGATATTGGCGGTGGTGATATTGGCGGTGGTGATATTGGTGGTGGTGGTGGTGGTGTTAGTGGTGGTGGTGGTATTAGTGGTGGTGGTGCTGGTATTGGTGGTGGTTGTATTGGTGGTGGTGGTATTGGTGGTGGTGGTATTGGTGGTGGTGGGAGTATTGGTGGCGGTATTGGTGGTGGTGGTATTGGTAGTGGTGGTATTGGTGGTGGTGGTATTGGTGGTGGTGGTATTGGCGGTGGTGATATTGGCGGTGGTGATATTGGCGGTGGTGATATTGGTGGTGGTGGTTTTGGTGGTGGTGGTATTGGTGGTGGTATTGGCATTGGTGGTGGTATTGGCATTGGTGGTGGTATTGGCATTGGAGGTGGTATTGGTGGTGGTATTGGAGGTGCTGGTATTGGTGGTGCTGGTATTGGTGGTGGTATAGGTGTTGGTGGTATTGGTGGTAGTAGTGGTAGTGGTGGTGGTAGTGGTATTGGTGGTGGTAGTGGTATTGGTGGTGGTGGTAGTATTGGTGGTGGTATTGGTGGTGGTGGTATTGGTGGAGGTGGTGGTATTGGTGGTGGTGTTGTTAATAAATCAGGCTTTTGAAAACAACCCGTCAGGTAGCTTTAGTACAGATGACGTGCTGTTGTCAGCTTCAGCCCATTAGCACAGGATTATGTGCTACCTGGAATTCACATGACTTAATTTGCTAATCATTTTTAAATCCATTTTACTGGGGGTGGGGGGTTTGGAACAGACACGAGATAATGCCGGGTTATAGTGATTGAAAGCAGGCGCCAGTGTTACGGGGTGGCCGTGCTGCTTAAAAAAACACAAGCGGTTTCAGCTGAAGCAGCGCATGTCTGGCCTGCAGTAAGAGAAACTCAATAAAGTAAATAGTGCTTACAGACTAAAAAACAGGTACCGTGAAACAACCGAAGTAAAGGGGCCAGTCGCCATGGGAGGGTACAAATGAAGACAAGGCCGTCCTAAGGAGGGACTAACAAGCCTATTAACGAATCCGAAGGCAGCATTTAAGAAAGACAATGACACAAGCCAATGAAAAATATGGGAGGAGAGTGGGCAAAATACAAATGTAGGGTACAAATAAAGACAAGGCCGTCCTAAGGAGGGACTAACAAGTCGTGTAGTTCCTAGGACCCCCAGGACCTGCGCGTTTTGGATGACCTAAACTGAGGGCTTGGTGTGCAGCAGCCTCTGGACACCCCCACAGGATGAGTTAGCCGTTAGACCAGCTAGCTCTACGGTGCCACTACAACCCCCCTGTATTCTACAGTGGTGTATGTAGTTTCTGGCAACCACTGAACATGACAACCCTGATTCCTCAGGTATCGTGGAAACAATACGGTATCTTTTGCTCAGTCACTCGTGCTTGCTTTTCTCCGAATACATAGAATGACGATTGGAACGGTTTCAATAATTATTTATTGGTCAAGCATCAGTCTAGTATAAAACATGTTAGCTGCAACAATCAAAAGATAGCAGCAAATGTAATCGCTAGTACCAATATTGTAAGTAGATACATTTCTACCATAGTGCTAATAAGATGAATAAAAGCATATTACATAAAATAATAGCATTGGCATACTCCTACGATGCATAGCCTACCTAACCGTGCCTGGCCTACAGGTGTAGGTGAAGCATTTATTTGTAAGTGCTAGGATATGTCCTAATGGGACCTAATGGAGCCAAGAATTCCCCTGGGAAGTGCTAACGGCACACCTGATGGTTCTGAATGAAGGACCCCGTCTCTGCGTCAAGGATGGCACCCCACAAGGGGTGTCAGGTCTCTGCCTGTCGAAGGATCAACCTGCAGAGTCTCGGTCCAGCTTGGAATGAATTCTTCTCTGTCTAGTAAGGGGGAGTGAGAGTCTTTTATACTAAAGTGGTCACTCCGGGGTTTTTCTAGAATCGATATGTTTTGAAAAAATTTGCTAATCCCTTGCTAATCCTTTTCTAAACAAACATGATCCTGCACAGCTGGCTGTTGGCCATGAATGAAAAAAGCGGTGACCCTTGTACAGAATAAATCTACTGTGCCTGGGGACATGTTTATGTATGTCAGGTACAGGGATTAAGCTATGGTACCAAGAGCCTGATGTCGGAGAGACAGAAGTAAGCTACTAGGTAAAAGGTCACCTGTGTAAGACCGTTATGTCGTGTGGATGGGACACAATGTATGTAATCGGTATGTACATGATGGGACTAACCTAAAGGACATGACAGTATTGGTGGTGGTGGTGGTGTTGCGGGGATTCTGCACCCACACAGAACTATGCGCAGGAAAACAGGACCTCAGTGTATAGGGGTGTACCAACCTACCACCATAGTGCCCAAAAATCCCAAAACCGACTAGCTATAGTGTCTCATTCGTTCTCCTCCAAAATCACGAAGCCACAAATGATTAGACAACACAGAACACAACACTGCCGACTCTCTAAGGAATCGCGGTAGCAAGCCATACCCTTTCGCTCGCTCACTCGTACTTGTCCACAGATAAGAATTGGCTGAGTAACTGAAAAAGTTCAAAATGTTTATTTTAACTATCGTGCTCTATAATACAGTATACGAGCCACTACCAGCAGCAAAATGCATAAACTCAGAACAATTAGCATTGTTACAATTGCATAGAGTACAAAGGGGGATGTCATTATATGAAGACAGTGGAAAAAGGACTATAATGCCTAACCACCCTCCCCTTGACTGGAAGAAGTTTATTATAAAAAAGAAGATCTCTGGGCTTTGTCAGCAGACCCCATACCTTAAAGCCTAGATGTAAGGTTTACATCATAGGAACAGCATAGCTCTTCTCCATGGAAAGGGCTCTCTCCAAGTGTGTCTCAAAACAACATGCATCACCGTAATATCAAAGCACGAGTCTCCAGCAGTGCAGCTGTGTTTAGCATGTTATGTCTAGGTGCTAGGGACTGAACAGAATAACAAGGGGCATTGTTTATCGACCTTGCACATCGTGTTCAGGCTAAACTCCAGGAACTTAGCAGAGAACGCGAAAGGCAGACAGTTCTCATGTGAAAGGCATAAATAGAGTCTTGCAAAATAAAGTCATGTAGTAACGTGCGCAAAAGCAGCATCATGGCAGCAAAGCTCATGCTAACTTAGCAATGTTGACAATGACCCTAATGGCCATATAACACCCTCCCCCTGGTAAGGTCATGGGACATAGACAAAGGATCAAAACAGAGTTCAAAAGCCAAGCAGAGTTCAAAGGCGTCTGAAAAAACCAAATCGGAAAAATTCTAACAAAAATATATATATTTTTTTAATTTTGTTTATTATCGACAAGTAAAGATGTGGCATCTCCAGGAAAATGTTATGGTGAAGGAGGTGGTAAATCCATCAAAGTACGTGAACTTAAGAATGCAATCCTCTCCAAAAGAGCATCTCTATCGTTAGTAGAAAAAAAGGGATGCCATCCAATCAAGTAAGTCAAGGGAACAAACGTGCTCCTCGTAATCTGATGCTTCCAAAAGCATAACCGGACAACTTGCGTGATATTCGATGAACTCTGATGCAAGAGGTTCTGCGCAGCCGCACAGATATCCCATTCAGCCAATACTCCAAGTGCTGCTGCACATGCTATACAGCCATCCCCAGAACAAGCCTGGTCATGGGCCTCTAAGGGACCCATTAACTGGATAAAAACTGGGACTGGACATGACGTATTGGAGAGGCATAAATCCATAGCCCAATAGAAGGGGCACCATCAACAGTAGAAAACTGGTTGCACGCAAGTAAAGTAGGCAAAGCGAAAAGTTAATCCATAATTCATGCCAAGTGTTGCTAATGGCAGGCATCCAAAAACCTGTTGCATTTGATCACGGTACAGTCGCAATTGGCCTGGTCTGTGCATTACCACAAGATGAGCAGCCATTGCGCAGCAGGAACAGAAGAAGCAGGATTCCAGCAGCTAACGCCAGTAATAAAGGGAATCCTCCGAAGACGCTGGAAAAAATAGAATGAATAAAAGCCGGTATTACTCCAAATATCATCTGAAAAGAAGTCACAAGGCTGGCTCCCACCTGTTTAAAAAAATGTACAAGGCCTTTAGTGTCAGACGCATTAAATATTTGGTGTATAAGCTCCCCAAAGTGGAGTGGGAGGTTAGTGCTCAGAAGTGACTGAATCTCACTAGATGTTCTAGTCACCTGTAACTCGAAGGTCTCTCGAGCTGAAGTGAGAGCCACTTCTTGTTGGAACAATAGCGCTTTGAGCCTGCTCAATTTGTTGAAATCTGTTTTCAAAGTCGGAATGGAAGGCCAAATGGAACTATCTGCATTCCCATGCGGGGGCGGAAAAAGCACATTGCTACAACAAGTAACGCGTTGTGAAACAGTTACTAAATACGGGACTCCTGCCCGTAAACCACAGCTGTCTTGGTTGTTCAAAATAAGATAGATGCCGTTAGTAAGCAGGGTGAAAGCGGGAAATATTGATGGTACTGGAGTTCCTTTCAAGAAACAAGCAAGATTAGGCGCTGATACATTACATGCGCCGTGCAATTTAACGTGTTTACAAACTAGGGAATGTCCTACTGTGGAATCGCAGTCTTCCCCTGTTAGGAAGACCTCCTTATCTTTCCGTTGACATCTGAAAGTGAAAGGTAGGGACCATAATTCATGCAAAAATGCACTACCTAGGGGTTCAAAGCGGCCAATTAGAAAATGTTGCATGCAAGATTTAAATTGAAACAGTGAGAATGGGAGAGAAATAACCCCATGAATTAACCAAACCGCTGAGTCCGTCTCCGCGACAGAGAATGGCAAGGGCTCCAATTGTTCAATGTGCAATAGCGTGTATGTAGCATCTTTCATGGACATAAACCGCTGTTTATCAGTGAGATTAAATGGTAAAAACAGAGCATTCAAATAATCCCAAGGGACCTCTCCCATTTTAAGGGTCTGTAACGTCCATGCAAACTGCATAACTGATCGTAATTGATTTTGACCATGATATAACACAGATACATCATTCTGAACAATGTCAATAACAGAAGAAACAATGTTATCCAATGTATAAATGCGTGAAGAAAGTGTATTGATGCTATTGTCAACCACGGCAAGGACATTTTCTAAACTTGCTTGATCAATTTGACGAAAGGCTGCCTCCATCTGCGAAAATTTCCAAATTTCATTGTAAGCTGCATATATAAACCTCTTAGATCTGGGAACCCTGGGTCCTAAGATAAAATCAGCCAAATTGATGTCACTCGACAAGAGCGACAGGTGTTGTTTCACTGATGATAGGGTGGAATGTTACAACCATTGTTGGCATAATTTACCCACCGAGTATGTGGTGACCGAATGTGAACGGGGATAACAAGAGTCCGTTCTAGTTTGTGTGAAACCAGGTGTTACATTATAAAAACGCAACTGACATGCATTTGAATTTGTTTGCCACACCAACCAACCGGATGAATCAATTTCGGAGACATTAAAAGTGTCATTTTGAAACGAAGCCCGCAATGCATCAATAGTATAATTTGTTCAAGCACGCCAATTGTCATATTCCGCTAAAGACCGAATGGATGGGATATTCAAATCTTTTACAGTTGCCAAGCCAAAGCACGTGGTTTGGTACACTATCATTTAAAAATAAAATTTGAGCCGGTTTAGGCAGGCACGATGCAGAGCCTCAATTCCCTGAACCTGCCAAGGCTTTGTGCCCTAGCTTGATTTTAAATCAATGGTCTCTTTCCAGTGATCATAACCCTGTGTGGCCAATTTAGTCCGAAAAGAGTTGGAATAAATCAATTTAGTGTGGGTCAGGATAAATTTGGATTGAGATGACAATTGTAGTTTAAAGAAATAGGATTCCAGATTGGACGTGTCATAATCTGTAAAATATGTGAACTTATTTTTAAGAATTTTCGTACTCCCTTTATGGGAGTAGGACAATGTTCCCATTGAGTGTGATTAAAAACCGGTCTTAAAGTGTTTGTCTTATGCAAAAAATGATGCCCATAGTGTTGATAACAGAAGAGATCAGCATAATTGGCAGAATTTAAATACAAATCTTCAGCATCAAAAGCAGCATAGTATTTTAAATCAGAAAACAATGAATGTACTGCTTGCACATCCCAATCATCAGAATGTATGTCCCATGTTACCACATCCCCTAATGAGACGCGAAACACGTATGGCACCCTGAGCACTTTCGTCGGGCCGTGAATTTCGAAAACTACTTTATCCCAAACTATGCCATCTGCAACCGGGAATGCTGAAATGTTCACAAGAGTCTGACCACGTTTCATGATGTGGGACGATGTGTGTGGGGCCAAAATCCCATCGACTAAGTTCACAGCAGAGCGTTCTGGCAAATAATGACCATTGATGAGCAAGTAGAACACAGTTACAAATCCAATCGACATGAAGAGGAAAAGTAGGATAAGCACCAACCAAATGTAGGTCCATGGGGGGACCAGGTACGTCTTTTTGAACCAAGAGATGAAAATACTTAATTTAGTTGGTGGAACTGCCAAACTAGAAGACGAGGAGGATGAGTCATAAGAGAAGCTGGCATGGTCCCCAAAATACCCGTTTTTATACCTCGTTATTAAAGGTGGGTGAGAGGTATCAGCATGATGTTGGCGAGGATTGCTCGGCACTTCCCTTTGGGACTCATGTGTGGGATACCTAAACATCTGCGGTGGAAGAGGCTGGAGGCAAAACAGGTGAAAGGTCAACAGCAGTTCCCATCTCAGCCTCACTGGTACAGGCTTTAGTCGTAGAGGTTGAGGCGACCGGATTCAAAGAGATAGCGTTGCACGAAACTGCAGGTGTGACACTATCCAGAATCGGCCAGACGGTGTAACTTTACATTGTCCACTGAGATGTATCTGTTGTCTTTGCGACCAGGTAAAGGTGGTAAAATGACTGTACGAGTACCCTTCAATCCAAGTACTGGAACTGGTGCACGATACGAGGGACCAAATTATTTTTTGTTCTCAAGCTTTTCTCGTACCAGATCTCCAATCTTGGGAAGCCAGCCGGCAACAGGAATCAGCAGTGCTGCATCATTGGAAGAGGGTAAATGTTCAGTTGCGTAGCTGTCACGGGTCTTTTGTAGATCCTGTAACACAGTAGAATGATTATCTACGTCAAAGGTTGCGGCTGCCGCCACAACGTCTAGACCATCGAGGTCTGGCACAAACATTTTAATGCCAAAGAGCATTTTGTATGGGATTCGCCCACCCAGAGATCTTCTTGGGAGATTATTGAGTGCACGTTGAACACCATACAAGTGGGCCAGCCAGTTCCCGCCAGTACCTAAGACTCTAGCTGTCAAGGATTGCTATAAGTCACGGTTCATCCGTTCCACAATTGAATTGCACTCAGGCCTGTATGGAGACGAAAACTGCACCAGCACCCCCATTGACTTCATCGCGTCCTTGTACGCCTTAGAGGCGAACGCTGGACCTTGGTCAGAGTGGAAGGTGCCACAGGCAAACATCCCAACAAAGACACGCAAATCCCTGATGACATTTTGAGCGTCAGCACTGCGTTGTGGCCAAACCCAAAGAAATCTAGTGCACGAATCAACTGCAACTAAAATGTATTTATATGCAGTATCAGAAGAAAACGGACCGCAGTGATCAAGATATACACAGCCAAATGGTTGATTAGAAATACATAGCTGTGTTTGTGGTGGGCGCGACACCACAGATGGTTTGATTTGTTGACAAATGTCACAAGAAAGCACATAATTACGGGTTTGTTTATATAAACCACGCCACCAATAACGTTGCTGTAAAATCGAGACCGTCGCAGACACCCCGGCATATGCAGAAGCCATGCCCTCGTGTGCAGCTCTGATCAAAGCAAGTCTGCGGTCCATGTTGGGAATCAGCCGATCCCCAACAGATGGAATAGAAGCGTAAGGAACTTGTTCAGGAGAAATATGATAAGAGTATTTCGAAGGGAAACCCTGAGGATAAGCAGTACCCTCCTTTGTAGCAGCTACCGCTGCCAGAATATCATTATCTATTTTAGTCATGGACCTTGTAACTGCTGCTACGGAACACGTGGCTACTGCAGATTTGGCCGCTTCGTCAGCCAAAGAATTACCAAGAGCATGTGCTCACACACGCTGATGGCCAAGAGTATGTATAACATGTGTGAGGGGCAGACGTTGTTTAAGGTCTGCCACTCGAACCCAAAGCGTCTTATGCTTAATTGCGCTGCCTTTAGAGTCTTGATAGTCATTTCGAGTCCAAAAGAATAAGTTGTCATTAAAAGACTGAACATAGTAAGAATCACACAATAAGAGTATTCACATTAGGATCTGCAAACTCGAGAGCAAGAACAAGAGCACGCAGCTCCGCCAATTGTGCCGTACAGTCCCCAAGCGCTTGAGTATGCACTATGGAAGACTTGAACTCTCCATTGACAGTGGAGCCAGCAACAATTGTGCAAGCCGCAGAATAAGCGTGTTTGGAGCCGGTGGCCGGTTGAGCCGAGCCATCGGTGTAAATGATACATTTGTACTCATGTAAAGGAAGCAATGACAACGGAGGAGGATGTACATGTTCATACTGTAGAAACTCCTGTGTCTGAAGTGCAGGGTCAAAGATAAACGTGACATCAGATGATGTCAAAGACTTAGCCCATTGTATCCAACGGGGATGTAATGCCTTAGAGTTAGGTACACTTGCCTTAGTCACGGCCTCCAAAGGAGGGGAAGGGCGTGACCATAAGAATGCGTTTACCTTGCGCCAGCGAGCGTTCTTTCAGAATCGCCATTTGGACCGTCGTTAAAAAAATTTCAACATTGTAAAAGCGCATTTCAGCTGCAGCGTACAAATGTCATTTGTATGCTATAGGTACTGTGTCCCCCTCATTGAACGTCAAGTAAGTGAAACCCACCTTCCCTGGTACTATACGTATCACCAGGTTCGTGGTGTTATCATGCGTCAACAAGTAGTTAGTTGCAAGCATGTCAGATTGCAAAGATTGTAGGATAGAGGTATGCTCCGGAAGCCAGCTGGCAGAAGAATATGTTGGTTGTATCAACACATAAAGCGGCTTGATACGCTGGGCATAATCGGGAATGTATGTCCTCCAGAAATTCAAAAATCCCAGCAAGGACTGAAGTTTTTTCAGTGTAGAAGTGGGTTGCAATTCTGCACATTTCTCCAGGAAGTGGGGGGCTAACCCCTTTCCTTCATTATTGAGCTCATAGCCCAAAAAGAGCACCGCCAAATGAGCGATGTGTGATTTTGCAAAATTGAATTTAGATCAAAAGTCGGCAAATGCTGAAATGATGCGGTCGACTCGGACAAGATGCGGCAGAAGCTCATCGTCCGTTAGATAAATGTCATCCACGTACGAGAACGCATCGGGATCTATGTCACAACACGCGCAGCGAATGCGCCGGGGCTGTTCTTATACCCCTTAGGCAAGCGTGTAAATTTGTTCTCATTTCCGACGGCGGTGAATGCTGTCAAGTCACGGCTCTCAGGAGCCAGATTGTGACTGTAGAAACCATTGGATATGTCCAGTGTAGTTTTGTATTTTTTACGAACAAGGTTGTTCACCAGCGCAGAGCTGTGTGTGTTTTGCACCGCAAACGTGCGACAATGACTATTCAAATTTCGGTAATCCAACACAATGCGATATGAACCGTCGGGTTTTGATACCGTAAAGAGAGGATAATTCATCGGCGATTTACATGATTCAATCACTCCCTGATATTCTAACTGCGTTAGAATGTCACAAACGTGCGCCTTAGCTTCGCGTTTGATTGGATATTGCGGTTGTGGCTGTGGCATAGACCGTAAAGGTATTTCATGTGCCGGGGAATCCATATCCCAGCCTACCTGATTACGGTACACCGCTGGGGCAAGGGCCAAACCCACTCAGCTGCTAAAGCCTTTGCATGCTCTTCAGGGACATAACGCGAAAAACTCGGAAGTATCACGTCCTCCCCTTTAGAAGCGGCTAACACAAATGGTGGAGGCAATCTGCCTCTGCTAACAAAATGTCATATGAAGAGGTGAGATTTTTCCAGAAAACCGCTTTGATTGGACGCTGCACATCACCTTCAATTTGGAAAATAATCTCATAGAGTCTATTCGGGGGGGCAACCCGGGTATCTGCTGTTTGTACTGTTATGAATGTATCAGTTGCTGTCGCCTCCAGACAGGGACGCAGTGCCTCCCGCACTATGGTAACCTCCGCTGCGCTGTCGAGCAGAGTCACTGCCCATGTCCAGGAGTCGCATTCTCACCGTCTGAGGCATACCTCGCTGTTAAAGCGGCAACTTTTTTCTTCTGATACAGGGGCCGGAAACGAGGCAGGTCCTCTTGTTTGGCTTTAACGTCAAACTGTCGAGGCTGATCTCGTCCCTGTTGATTAGTTGGACCTTTGCCACGATCCTGGCGCTCCCCTCCACCGACTTGAGAGTCTGATGTGTCCTGCAAAGAACGAGGAGAGCGCTGATCAGGGACTTGAAATCTATCAGGAGTCTTAATTTTCGCGCAATCGTGCAAATCATAAGTACGCTCAGAAGACTCAGGTGTCGGTGAACCAGCACGCGAACCTTGCTTCTGCTGTTGCTGCCCCTGTTTTTGGTTTTTCCAGTTCTTTTTAGGAAAGAACGGGAGCCCGTCTTTATCAGGTTGGGCCTTTTGTGTTTGAGATTGCGTCTGGTTTTGAGTAAAAGGCTTAACTCCAATAGTTTTATAAGCCTTTGCAATAATCTTCGGTAATTTGCATGGCTTATCTGCGTCTGCGACAGCCTCCAAGCGGTTAGCCACTTGTAAGCTCACAGCATCACCCTTGACATTAGCAAGGATCATATCAGCGACCACGTCGAACACCCCCACCAATCTCATTCCTAATTCCAGAGCCGCCTCGGCTCCGTGTTCATCCTGAACACGTTTGATCAGTACGGTCATGGAGGGAGTGCCGAAACACTTCGAATATACCGCTGCAAACACCTTGCCCCAGGTGTTACAATCAGCCAATTCGGGAATCAAGTATTTAGGCAAACTTATGGTTAAGATCCTGTGTTTCTCCACAGGAGTGGTATTCGGAAAAACAGCTTCGATTTGTCCAAATTTCTCAGCAAGCCAATAAGGTAACTCATCCTTATTTTGTGGACACTTGCCCATTACAGAATTAACCATAAGAGGACTGATGGTTACACCACCAGGTCCAGCTGGTTGCACAGAAACGCCAGGTGGTCCCACCTGAAAGTTGCGCAACATGAACTGTATGACCGCTCGATGTACACGTATCAAAGAAGTATGTAATACGCGGAGCTCTGCAATCGTTGCAGTTGTTAAGTAACGCGGGTGTGGGGTGTACCCAGCCAAAACAGGCCTCAAGAGTTCTATATGGACTATATACCAGCGGAATCGCGGTGGCAGTATACTCGTGAAACAAATTGTCTGTTCCATCGACTGCCAGGAAGGTGACCCAAGAATAAAATACCTCAAAGCGGAAAGCTGGATCCGCCTCTACAACAAAGATAACATCAACACCCGCATCAGGTACCCCGTATAGAGTTAAATAAGCCCTGAGCGGTGCGCGGTTAGGAGCCGGTATGGCAACCGCCATAATGAATAAGAGAGAATAACAACCTAAGCGTGGCAGCGCAACAAAGGGTTAAAAGAAAATAAAGACCTTTTAAAATTCAAGCTTGAAAAACCTATAATATATCACAATATAGGAGGCTACACAGTCACAGCTGTCTCTGGAAACAGGAGTGAGGGGATTGTGGACAAGCACAAGCACTACTCAGGAGTCTCGCAGATAAGAACCAGACCAAACGTTGGCGGCACCATGTTGCGGGGATTCTGCACCTACACAGAACTATGCACAGGAAAACAGGACCTCAGTGTATAGGGGTGTACCAACCTACCACCTTAGTGCCCAAAATCCCAAAACCGACTAGCTATAGTGTCTCATTCGTTCTCCTCCAAAATTGCGAAGCCACAAATGATTAGACAACCCAGAACACAACACTCCTGACTCTCTCAGGAATCGCGGTAGCAAGATATACCCTTTCGCTCGCTCACTCGTACTTGTCCACAGATAAGAATTGGCAGAGTCACTGTAATAGTTCAAAATGTTTATTTTAACTATCGTGCTCTATAATACAGTATACGAGCCACTACCAGCAGCAAAATGCTTTAACTCAGAACAATTAGCATTGTTACAATTCCATAGAGTACAAAGGGGGATGTCATTATATGAAGACAGTGGAAAACGGACTATAAGGCCTAAACACCCTCCCCTTGACTGGAAGAAGTTTATTATAAAAAAGAAGATCTCTGGGCTTTGTCAGCAGACCCCATACCTTAAAGCCTAGATGTAAGGTTTACATAATAGGAACAGCATAGCTCTCCTCCATGGAAAGGGCTCTCTCCAAGTGTGTCTCAGAACAACATGCATACCCGTAATATCAAAGGACGAGTCTCCAGCAGTGCAGCTGTGTTTAGCATGTTATGTCTAGATGCTAGGGACTGACCAGAACAGAATAACAAGGGGCATTGTTTATCGACCTTGCACATCGTATTCAGACTAAACTCCAGGAACTTAGCAGAGAACGCGAATTCACATGACTTAATTTGCTAATCATTTTAAAACCCATTTTACTGGGGAGGGGTTGAAACAGACACAAGAAAATGCCGGGTTAAAGTGATTGAAAGCAGGCGCCCGTGTTACGCGGTGGCTGTGCTGCTTAAAAAACACACAAGCGGTTTCAGCTGAAGCAGCGCATGTCCGGCCTGCAGTAAGAGAAACTCAATAAAGTAGATAGTGCTTACAGACTAAAAAACAGGTAGCGTAAAACAACCGAAGTAAAGGGGCCAGTCGCCATGGGAGGGTACAAACGAAGACAAGGCCGTCCTAAGGAGGGACTAACAAGCCTATTAACGAATCCGAAGGCATTTAAGAAAGACAATGACACAAGGCAATGAAAAATATGGGAGGAGAGTGGGCGCGGATTCTCTCCCATACTCTACTACAGCAGTCTCGCAGAGCGAGCAGAGCATGCGCACTGCCGCTAGGCTCGACCTAAAAAGACAGGTTGTCTGGCAGGAAGAACGTAGAGAGCATTAACAGTAAATTACCAGGGTAACCAAGAGACAATTAAACCTCCAAACTCCTACTGGAGCAGACGTGCCATCCAGTCAGAGTGCATCTTGGCAAAGATGGTGGTAGAAAGAGGAACAGCCAGACTCCAGTTTGTCTGGAAAGAAAGAGGTGTAGGGAGGTTGCACCAACAGCGCCTGCAGTTCAATCACCTAATGTGCAGAAGTGATTGAGATGAGAAAGACTATTTTGATTGTTAGGAACCATAGGCCTCAGCTCAAATGGAGTGCACATAAGAAATGTGAAGACCAAACGGAGATTCCACTGTGGCATGACAAAAGATTTTAAAGGAATCATGTGAGTCAGAATTTTCAGAAAGCATATCACAACAGGTTACTTGAAAAAGGAAGAGTGATCAGGCAAACATAAAAAAGCCAAAACAGCAGACATGTAACCCCTGTCAGTGGCAGCTGCCACCGAGTAGCACGAGTCGGACGGGGGGATAGAAAAATATATAAAAGCTATTTACCTTGCTGCAGGACCGCCACCTCGCGTCGTCCTCTTCTGTTCCTGCTTGAAGCAGGAAGCACACACAGGCTCCCCTAACCCAATCACAGCGCTGCAATGCAGCGTTGTGATTGGTCTGAGCACCATGGTTCGGCGCTCAGAGAGGGACTATGAATGAGCCTGTGCATGTTCCCCACCAAGCTGTGCATTACAGCCTGGTGGGGAACATGCAAAGTGTGCATGACTGTTTGGTCGGCCAAACCGACATGCGCACTTAAATGCCCCAACCACTCCTCCCCTACTGGCTGTGGCGACAGCCAAGCCCCGCCCGGTAAACCTGCCTGACAACGGAAAAAATAAAATGATAACAGTGTTATCATCATTTTATTTTTCCTTATTCCACTACTCAAAATGCATTGGGGCAGCGCTCCCTACCAATGCTAACTATCCCGACTGCAAGACCTTGTTGGGCCAAAACGAAACAACAATTAATAAGAAAGTTTGGCCTACAGAGGATCAAGATGACGGGTCCCACACCAGACCACTAACTTCTACCAGCATTCAGCATAAATGGATTTTGATGATGGACATTCGAAGACAGCGATCCAAACTAACTCAGCTGTTGCTGCTTAATCTTCATGCAAGTTTCCACAATTTCGGGTGTAGGACCGCTTCTGCTGCTGAGACAAGATATCTTCCCAAAGGGGCAGCCGTATAGGAGGGCAAATGATCAGGCTCAAGAGATCTGGGTATCACACTCTCCTGGCCTAATCCAGGATTATCAAGATGATTTGGGCCAGGTTCAACCTGAATTTCTTCAGAATTCTAGTCAGGAGAAGTAATGAGGGAATGCATAACGGAAACCCGTATCCCAATGCAGACAGAACTAATCTCCCAGTGAATCTTCTAGAGAGAACTTTAGTGTACAAAATGTTTGATATAACGTGTTCTCGGAAGTGTGGCAGGCTCCACAGTTTCAAGATGCCTACTGCCACCTCTGGATGGAGACTACATTAGTGATGTTCCAGCCAACACTGACTCAAATCTTCCACTCTGGTGATCAGGGACTCAAGTGGTTGGACACAAGAAGGATCTGCTCCTGGTATAGCCATCTCCAAAGGCGTAAGCATTCATGGAACAATATCCAGGCCCACACCCGCCCTGTTTGCTGCAGTGTGATATAGCGGTCATGTTGTCTTGGAGGACAACACACAAGCTTGCTCAAGCAGGAAGGCTTTCAAAGCATTCCGAATTGGAGGATGTTCCATTTGACGGATATAGTCAGGGACTCTGCTGGCAACCAGATGTCTCTGGTCCCCATCTCTCCCAGATGAATGCAGTGATGCATCTATTACAACCGTAAAGTCTGGGTGGGGAAAAAAAAGAGTGGCCTGCTGCAGGTCTGGTTGTTGTTGGTCTGCCTCCACAAAAGATCCCGAGTCATCTCCTGATAAACCTGGATGGAATCTAAGAGGCAGCCTAGGTGCTGGGCTGAGCAAAGCTGGAGGTTTCGCATCGGGGCCTGCATATGCCGTCTGGCATATGGTACAAGGAGGACACTGGAGGCTAGGAGCCCAAGAAGCATCAGAACTATCCTCACCAAGACCCAAGACTGAGCCCAAAACATAGGGATCAGATCCTGAATGTCTTAGACTCACTGCGGTGGTGGAAAGGCCTGAACACCACTGTGCCGAGGACAGAGGTCTCCAACGGGTAGCTTGGGAGCTACTGGTAGCTCTCCAGTACCATGGAGAAGCTCCCTGAGCATAGCCCAGTACAGTACGTAGTTCAGACGGTCCAGTCATGTTGTAGAAGGCAGCACTACACATCTCTGTATCCATGGAGTGATATTCAGCCATAACAATGAGAGCGCATCATGCTTCTACACAGATACATACCGTGGCAACCTGCAGTGCATGCAACATGGCCACGTCTCCAACCTCAATTTAGCAAAGTCATATGGAGACTGATCACTTTGCAAGTCCCACTCTATCAGTCATACAGTGAATGTGCATACTGGGCAAGTAAAGAAGTGGCAGCTATAGCCAGAGTCCAGTCGCTAGAGTGTGGGACTGCCAGGGACTGTGGAAGTGTGTGAGAGCCATATGTTTGCAAGCATGTAGCCAAGTAAAGTGTGGATTGAGAATGGGGACAGGTAATGTCCTTCTTTGTTTCAGATGGTAGGAGTAGTGTGTATATGTATTTATTGTATTGCAGAACAAGTTACTTACCTTCGATAACGCATTATCTTGTAGAGACTCTATCTAGCTGCAGATTCCTTACCTTTGAATTCCCCAGGCGTCAGGCTGGATCCGGAAACTTTTGCTGATCAATACCCATTGTGCGCGGCATCGGGTGGCTCCATTCGGTTCTGCGTGACATCATGGGCGTCGGTTATGACGTTGCGGTGCCTATAAAGGCGCCACGCAGGCAAGCAGATGTCAGTACTTTTCGTTTTTTCCACGCCAGAAGTGCAGAGCCACGAAGTAACTGATGTAGTCATGTGCAAAACTAGGGCCCTGAAAGGGGAGTAACCCCAGCCCCGTAATATTAGTCCGCAAAGCGGGCAGGCATGGGTGGGGCTGTAAGGAATCTGCAGCTAGATAAAGTCTCTACCAGATAATGCGTTACCTAAGGCAAGTAACTTGTTCATCTGATAGAGACTTCAAGCTGCAGATTCCTTACCTCTGAATTAGAATACCCAAGCCATACCATCCCGGCAGTAGGTTGTGGACCAATATCCTATACTAGGACGTCCTGCAGGACCGAAAGGGCAAAGTGCCTGTCTCTGCGGACCTGACCGACTAGGCAGTAGTGTTTTGCAAACTTGTGCAAAGATGCCCACATTGCCGCCTGACAGATGTATTGGACTGGGACACCCCGAGCCAAGGATGTAGTTGCAGCCTTTCCCCTGGTGGAATGGGCCATTAATCCCTCAGGGGGCTGCTTCTTTGCCCGAGCATAACCGATCTTGATGCAGAGAAAGACCCAGCGAGAGACGGTTCTTTTCTGCACAGCCCTTCCCTTCTTCACTCCCATGTACCCCACAAAGAGTGGGTCATCCACCCAGAACTCTTTTGTGCCGTCATGGTAGAATGACAACGCTCTTTTTGTGTCCAGCCGGTGGAGACGCTCCTCTTCCTTAAAGGGATGCGGGAGTGCAAAGAAGGTGGGCAAAGTGATGGACTGACCCAGATGGCAAGGGGTCATTACCTTTGGCAAAAAGGATGCCCGGGTGCGAAGCACCACCTTGTCCGGAAAGGACAAAAGATAAGGAGACTAGCAAGGTAACACCTGTAGCTCACTCACCCTCTGGGCCGACGTAATCGCCACCAAGAAGGCTGCTTTGATGGTCAACAGCCGGAGGGGAGAATTGTGTAAAGGCTCAAAAGGAGCGCACATCAGGTAGGGGAGGACCAATTTGAGGTCCCACTGTGGCATAACAAAGGGCGTAGGTGGAAAAAGATGAGCCAGCCCTTTTAGAAATCTATGTACAATAGGAGATTTGAAGAGTGAGTGCTGATCTGGCAGCCGCAAAAAAGCAGACAGAGCAGAAAGGTAACCCTTGAGAGTTCCCAAAGCAGAGCCCTGTTGGGCAAGGGTCAGAATGAACAAATCAACAGTAAAAAGAGAAGCAGAAAGAGGGTCAATAGACCTTTCGGTACAGTATAATACAAATCTCTGCCAACGGCAGGCGTATACCGTCTTAGTGCAGGGCCGCCAGAATAACATTACAGACTTCGGGAGGAAGTTCAAAAGCTATCAATTGTCGCCGCTCAATCTCCACGCATGGAGGCGCAGAGTTGACAGGTTCAGGTGGGGGACCCTCCCTGGCGGCTGCGACAGAAGATCCTCCCGACGGTGCAGCCTGATCAGAGGATCGATGCTGATTCCAAGAAGCTCTGGATACCAGACTCTCCTTTTGCAGTCCGGAGCCACAAGGATGACTTGGGCCCGGTCGCTACTGATCTTCCTCAGAACCCTGGGCAGGAGTGGCATGGGTGGAAAGGTGTACAGCAGGCCTAAGCTCCACTCACGACGAAAGGCATCGCTGAGCGATAGCCGCCTTGGAAACTCCAGCGCGCAGTACTGCTAACACTGCGCGTTCTCTTCAGAGGCGAACAAATCTAACCAAGGTTCTCCCCACTGTTGAAAGAGACCTTGCGCCACCTCCGACTTGAGACGCAATTCGTGAACCGCTAGGCATCGACGGCTGAGTTAGCCCGCCCTGGCGTTCAGAGAACCTGCCAGGTGTTGAACCTACAGGGATATGCCCTGCTGCTCCATCCATGTCCAGAGACTTATGGACTCTCAACAAAAAATCAACGACCCCACCCGCCCTGCTTGTTGCAGTACCACATGGAGGTGGTGTTGTCCATGAAGACTTGCACTAGCTTTCCCTTGACAGAGGGAAGAAATGCTTTCAATGCCAATTGAATCGCCCGGAGCTCCCAAAAAATGAATGTGGAGCCACGTCTCCCCTGGAGACCAGTCAGTGTCCCCTGATCTCCACCTCTCCCAGATGGCCGCCCCATCAAAGAAGTGATGCATCTGTCATGACTGAGATCTGTTTGGGGAAGGGAGAGGGGTCTGCCACTGACCCAATCGTGGTTCGTCAACCACCACTGCAGATCTCTTGCAGTTCCTTCCGAGGTCTGGACCATGTTGGTGAGATTTCCTTGATGCTGTGCCCATTGGAACTTCAGGTCCCACTGCAGAGCCGCATTCACCACCTGGCATGCTTTACCAAAAGGATGAAGGAGGCCATGAGGCCTAACCGCCTCAGAGTAAGTCTCACCGAAATACAGGATAGAGGCTGAAACATCAGAATCATAACCTGAATATGCTGGACTCGCTGCTCGGGAGAATAGGACTGAAACTGTGTCCAGAACTGCCCCAATGAAAGGGAGCATCTGAGAAGGAGTCAGGTGTGACTTTGGCACATTTATAGAGAACCCCAGCGAATGCAGGAGGTCCGCCATAGTCTGAAGGTGGGAGACGACTGCCTGGGGCGAGGACGCCTTCACCAGCCAGTCGTCGAGGTAGGGGAAGACTGACACCCCCAACCTGCGCAGATGAGCTGCGACCACCGCCATCACCTTGGTGAACACCCGAGGGGCACTGGTAAGGCCGAAGTGCTCGCTGCCAACTTTGAACCGCAGGTAACGCCTGTGGCCCAGCAAGATGGGGATGTGAAAATGCATGTCCTGCAAGTCCAACGCTACCATCCAGTCTTCTTGGTTTAGGGCAGACAAGACCTGAGCCAGAGTGAGCATCTTGAACTTCTCCTTCTTGAGGAGGAGATAGATGGTCCGAAGATCCAAAAATGGGCCGCAACCCTTTGTTCTTCTTCGGAATCAGAAAGTAGTGGGAATAACAGCCACTGTCTACTTCTTAAACCAGGACCCTTTCTATAGCTCCCTTAGCCAAGAGAGCTGTAACTTCCTCTTGGAGCAACCTTAAATGATCCTCCATCAGCGGTTCCTGTTTTGGCAGAATGAGAAGAGGGAAAGAGAGGAAAGGCTGAGAATAGCCCTCCTGGACGATCTGCAAGACCCACTTGTCCGATGTGATGGATCTCCAGTGGGGGAGATGAAGACGAATTCTCCCACCCACTGGGGTAGTGTGGTCTAGCAGAGTCAGCCTAGGAGTGCTTGGAGGCTGCGGGGGCAGGGTGGCTGACGACTTCTGGCCTCCATTCCTGGATCGGAATGCACCGCGCCCACATGCCCCCGCAAGGCTTGGGCAGTCTGTGCTGGACGGTGGCTGGGATAGAGCTGACGCGGCTGGAAACCCCTACCGTTGTCACGAAAGGGGCGAAAGGAAGACTTGCCATAAGGAGTGGAGGAGAGGCCCAAAGATTTGGCTGTAGCTCGAGAGTCCTTGAACCTGACCAGGGCAGAGTCTGCCTTTTCCCCAAAAAGACGGGCTCCATCAAAAGCCATGTCCATCAGATTTGCTTTGACATCACCTGAGAAGCCAGTTGTCCTAAGCGAGGCATGGCGCCTCAAGGCCACTGTTGTTGAAATTGATCTGCCCAGCGAATCCGTCATATCTATGCCACACAGTATGGTCAATTTTGCTGCATCTCTCCCATTCTTGACAGCATGGGAGAGCCCGGGCCTCCTCCGGGACTTGTGGCAGCACTTGCGCAACCGTCTCCCAAAGGGAATGGGAGAAACGGCCCAATAAGCACGCGGTATTCACCGACCGCAATGACTGGAGGAAGAAAACACCTTCTTTCCAATTGAGTCCAGCCTCTTCGATTCCCTATCCAGAGGGGCGGAAGGGATCGTGCCCTGGGACGTAGAGGCCTGCACCACCCAATTTTCAGGGGTGGGGTATTGGCTGAGGAACTTTGGGTCGCCCCTGTGCTAGCCTTGGACCACGTGCCTAGAAGGACGTCTGTAAGTGCCTCATTAAAGGGCAAAAGGGGTTCGGAAGTGGAAGCCTCTGGTTGAAGCACCTCGGTCAGGAGATTAGTCCTGACCTGCACTGAGGGCAGTTCTAGTCCAAGCCTCAGCTGCTCTCTTTACCACGTAGCCACTGTTGGCCGAGCCAGCATGCCAGCATCTGTGGAAGTGTCCAGTCCACTGGCTTCCCCAAGTTCCCCATACCAGTCCAAATTCTCAACATAGTCATCCTGATGTTCAGAGGGTCTATAGACCTCTCCCATTCCTCTCCTGAGCCTAGCACATCTTCAAAGTGCTCAGGCGACAACATCGAACCTCTGGGTTCAATCGGTGCCAGAATCGGCGTCAAGCGACGTCGTTCCGGCTCCGTGTCGTCGGAGATGAGGATGGGGCTGGCGCCGCCTTCAAGTTTGACTCCGGCAGAGGTCGCGTTGGCACGACCGAAGTCGACCCGGATCCGGGATCGGATCCTTAAAGCCCCACCGGTGCCCTGGCCGGAGCCGACGGCGTCGAACCAGATGGGGTCCCTTCCGACTCCAGGGGGCCAGAGGTCTCACAAGCGGGGTAGTTCCGCTCAAATACGCGGCACATGGCCTCGTAAAATTATTTTATTTGAGCAGGAGTCGCTCCGGCTCCTGGAAAGGGGGGGGGGAGGCGCGTAGTTGACTCAGGTTCCAGCTGCACGGAAGCGTGCCTAGAGCGTCAGTGCTCCTTACCTCTCTCGTTGACGGACAACAGCCGAGGTGAAGAAGGAACCACCGGACGCCACACACAAAGGGTATTGCTCAGCAAAAGTTTCCGAATCCAGCCTGACACCTGGGGAATTCAAAGGTAAGGAATCTGCAGCTAGAAGTCTCTATCAGATATATTTATATAGCACTTACTACCCCTATGTGGGGCGCTGATGCGCTTGCCTACGTGAGTAGCACACTGCACCATGTAGGGTGCTTGGTTGGAAGTATTGTCTTTGTTTACTCCAGTTTCTATGTGGTAGATTAATTAGTAAGAATTAGGTGTGATCTACAGTGGGAGAGGGGGATATTGAAATTTCATGGATTGGTTGGCAGTATTAAAAGATGAGCTACAGAAGGTGTTGTTAGGGTGCAGGATATGACTTTAAAAGGAGATGTTGTGATCTTTGAAATAAGATGTGGGCAATTTACAGAGACAACAGTAAGGATTAAGGCAAACATGCAACTGATTTAGTGTATGCTGTACTCAGACAGTGGAGGCATGCAGAAGATGGGAAGGAAGCAAAGAAGTATTTTGGAAGAAAAAAAAGGAGAATCAAGAGTTGAAAGTTTTAAGTCAAAGTCAGTTTTCATGCAGGGTTTTTAGAAATATTGTGGAGGCTTTTTGTGACACCATGCAAACCTGTAGAAAGAAATAACATTTTCATGTTTATTTGTTAAATTGTTTTGTGCATATGTACGCAGATCTATCCAGATCTATCCATTTATGTATGTGTAGTGCAAGTGTCTGGCATTATGTTCCTCCTTGAAAGACACTGCCTTTTCCTGAAAGTCATTCCTGGAATTCATATTTGTGGCCCCTAATTTGAGGGCTTAGTTTCTGGAACAATTATGTATATTTCTGATAATGTATCACTGGCATAATTGTAAATCTTAATAAATGCTGGGCATCCTTGGAATAATCATGGCATATTGGCAAACATCCTTGCCATGTTGTGAGTATGCTTGGCCCAATTGTGTCTATCTGCCACATATTTATGGCCATCTTTGAAATAATGTCCATGGCTGACTTGGTGTGAGGTACTTAGCATTATGGTGGGCAGTATAGGCACAATAGTGACCGTGACATAATGATGAGTATCCTTGACACAATGAAGGCATCCTTGGCATTACAGTGGCCAGGGCATGTGATGGTAAAAACTGGGCAGCTGAGGCAGAATCTGTCTATGTGATGCATGTTTACTAGGGAAGTCACAAACTGATGATTATTAACAATGTATTTTTCAGAAAAAGCCAAGATTTTCTTTGAGGGTGTTAACTTAAAATGGAAAGTGCCTGCTTGATAGAAAGTCATATTTTGAGAAACTGCTATGCTGATATTTGAAAACAAAATTATTGAAAATCCAAAACATATTTAATCTGGTCTTTGAATTACAGTTCATTTTGGGTAAGGGAGATATATAGCTTTTAGCATTTCATTAGTCATGTTGAGGTATTTCATTATGGTAAAGCTTTTCATTACACTGCTTTGGGGTGGTTAGTGTTCTACTAAAAACAATATTGAATTTTAAATATTGTCCAACAAAAATATTGTACCTAGAATTTAGAATACCACAATATAATGAAGTTAAGTGTGTATATATAGGTACGTTTAATTTGATTTACATTCGTAACTTCACTATGTATTGTGAAGATCTACTTATCTTCAAGGTATTTAGGTGTGGAGTTTACGATCTATACTTCCTTATATATATATGTACCTTTAAGATATTGTATTAGTGAATATTCTGCATATGAAATTTTGGTAACGCTCAATATTGTGACATACATCTGGGTGGTCACTACTAGTAATCCTGCAAGGTGTGGCCACTGCTGTGGTGGTCTCTGATGTACTCACTACTGCAACAATGGTCAAGGTCATTAGTAGCACGGGACTGTTTTCATGGATAAGTAGCTCTTTTTTAAACCCAATTGCGCAAATGCCGAATTATCGGCCTTAAAAAAATCTGGCTAATAATCCTACTATTGTCATCAAACCAGCCGATAAAGACGGGGGATCGTACTTTGGGATAGCGAAGCTTATGATGAAGAGGTAATGAGACAGCTTAACAATACCTCCCATTACAGAGAAATTGAAGAAAATCCAACTCAGAGTTTGAAAGCTCAGATATTAAACCTTACGACAGAAGCACTTGAGGAAGGGTGGATTTGTAAAAAAGAGTTTGAGTTTCTGAATGCCTCCTCCTATAAGACCCCTAATATGTACGTCTTACCGAAAATACATAAAAGTGGGAGACCAATTATTTCAGCCTGAGGGTCTCTCTTAGAACCTGTGGCGAAATATATAGATACCTTTCTTAAACCTTTTGTAAAAATCACAAGATCTTATGCAAGAGACTCTGGATTTGTTCTCTAAAATAGAAAACCTCCAGTTCGAGACAAGTAAACAACTATTGGTTTCGTTTGATATCGAATCATTATATACAAATATCCCCCAAAATGAAGCACTGGTTGTATTAAAAAACACCCTTGATCAGAGAGAACGGCCACACAAGGTTCCTACAGATTTTGTGACGGCATTAGCTACCCTGTGCCTTAAGAACAACTTTTTCAATTTCAAAGACAGTTTGTTCCTGCAAGTAAAGGGAGTATCTATGGGGTGTAGCTTCGCCCCGGAGATAGCTTACCTGGTCATGGATTGTTTTGAAAATCAGTGGATTTATAACCTAGATAACCCTTTCAAATCACATATTATTCAATGGTTGCGTTACATTGACAATATTTTGATGGTTTGGGAAGGAGAACAAGCTGACTTAGAACGTTTTCATAGTCGGTTGAACTCTAGGACCCTTGATCTTAAATTTACAATATCTTGGAGCAATGAAAAGATCAATTTTTTAGACGTGTGGATCCAAAATGGAAACGGTCGATTAGAAGTGAGTTTATACACTAAGCCCACTGACCGCAATACATTGCTGCACTTCACAAGTGGACACCCGCGGAGTTTAAAGGAGAATTTGCCCCATGGGCAATTCCTCAGGATCCGTAGAAATTGTACTAACAGAGAGGACTATTTTACAAATGCTGAGATCTTGAAAAACAAACTTCTAAACCGAGGGTACCCGAAGAAACTGGTGAAAACTTCCCTTAAATGGGCATGGTTTACCCCAAGGGAGGAATTATTAACCCCAAAAGAATCAACCGGATTCCAGTCCTCTGACCTGTGCCTTTACTTACAATCCAAAGGAGAAAAAAATTAAAAAGATAATATTGCACAATTGGAGGTTGGTCAGCCACCTTGGTGTCCCCAAACCCATGTTTTCCTTTCGCAAAGGAAGGAATTTACGCCAGCACATGGTTAAGGCAGCATGCCCTACCGAAATAAGAAAAGATTTAAGAGGAATGCTCGGGCTTTCCCCCTTGTTCGGGCATTTTAAATGCAATAACTGTGCAGCCTGCCGAATGACAAGAGATTCAAAATTCATCATGATTAATGGTAAAAAAACATTTTCAGAACAACTTTTCTAATTGTAACACAAAAAATGTGATTTACTGTCTAAAATGTCCATGTGAAATGTTTTATATAGGACAAACCACACAAACGGTAAAAACAAGAATTTTACAACATAAATCAAGACTGAAATGTATAACACAGGGAGCGCCACTTGTACAACACTATCAACAGTGTAAACACAGTGAAAATGATATTCAGTGGTCTGCTTTGATTGTGTTGCAGAACATCAACAAAGCAAATCTGCAGGTTACTCTGAATAAGTTGGAAGCTAGGATGATTGAAAAATACCGGACAGCCATACGAGGTCTTAATGACCATGATGAAATCTGGGCTCTTTTATAAACCATGTGTGGTATATGACGTATTTCTTTATTCTGAATTTTGATTTTCTCATTATCTACATTTCTGATACACAAATGAATCGTCTAAGTGCCCATGAAACCATTTTTAATACAGGGCATGGATGTGTATATGTATGTAATTGTTTTTCTTACCTAGGATTACTCTGAGATTGGATTTCCCCTATGATCTCCTTACCGTGTGGTTAGATCGTTCCATTATAATGTATATTATCCATAGTTGAGAATACACACGTACAGAGTGTACACATAAAAAATGTCTCTATGATTGTATGGGCATTGTAAGAAACTCTATGTACATGATTTTTTTCACCTACATCTGATGTTTTAGATCTTCGCTTATGTGTAGTCAGGCTAGGGTTACCCCACTGGGGGGCGACTATACAAATTGGTGATGGGCTCACACTTGTTGTTTGACTTTTCCTTTTTCTCTTTCTTTCATTATTAATTTTCTCAAACCAGGCGCCTTTTTGTTTACGTCTGTTGGGCGTTTTTTAAGTCCTTTCCTTGTTTTGAATAACTCTGAGAACGCGGTGCCTTTAAATATCGCACTTGCAGACACGTGACCCCGCCACGTGAACAGGATCTCCGGCACCCGGTCTTTAGTTAGTTACGAGGCATGCGTTTTTACGCACGCTACCGTGAGTTGTAAGCCGCGTTGACTGTATGATAGTGTAAAGTGCTGCTTTCTTCCTTCACAATGATATCCCACACTATGGTTGGTTTGACTCTCTTTATTCAATAGATCTCTACTTGCAGAAGAGCGCCGGGAAACACGTCCGTGCCGCTCCGAAATCGGGCGCTAATCTCTCCCCAAAATGGCGGCCGCGCTCTACGTCATCGCGCCTACGCGAGACCACTAGAGCGCGACACTACATATCTCCCTTCTTTACCAAACACACAAACAATAACATTTTGAAGATAGTCCCAGAGTCTCTCGGCCTGAAGTTACTTCACTTCTCCCAAATCATAGTCTCTGTATTTGGCTGGCCTTACCACAAGTCTCCCTGCCCGTGTGCGTCTTACCGGAGTGGAGGTGGATACTTCTCCCCTTCCCTCTGCTCGGCTTGCCAGTGTCTCTCCGCGTCCTTTAGGGCTCTCTCTCTCCGGAGTCCTGCTTTTGTGATCCTGCCCTTCCTCTGTTATTAGATTATCTTCCTCGTCCTGCTCCACCCTATTACCTTCTACCCTTAGGTCCTTCTCATCTTCTCCTGGGGCTGTGTTTCCTGCAGGTGAACTAGGTTTCTCTTGTGTCCTTGATCTTTCCTCTCTGTCCCACTGTAGTATCTTGTTGTACTTGGACATGCGATCTTGCGACCAGACGTTCCCGTCACTTAGTAAGGCTGCTCTGTTGTACACCTGTTCAACTTTCATGGGCAAGCTGTATTTGCTGTCTCCTTTCCTCCTTAACTGGGCAAGTTTGACTCTGACCCATTCCCCTCTTTCCAGGGACGTTCCTTTCACGTTGCGTCTCTTATTGTACTGTTCTGTGTAAGTTCTCTGGGCTCTCTCTAAGTTGTGGTGCACAACTGCCGGGGACCATTTACTCGTGACCGTCTTTGCTTTCCACGCTAGATTGTCCTTAGTGAACGGTTCACGTCCCCTTAGGATTTGGAACGGGCTGTATCCTGTGCCGGTCGGTGTGATTCGGTAGGCCCACAGCATACTTCTCACCTCCTTCTCCCAGTCCTTCCCCACTCCTATGGCTGATTGGATGGATCCCATTATTACTCGATTAAACCTTTCGGCAAGACCATTCCCCGCCGGATGGTAGACCGATGTGTGCTTGATTTGGATGCCATTTCGTTCCATGTACCGGCTCCACTTATCAGATGTGAATTGAGGTCCGTTATCGCTCAAGATGGAACGAGGAATGCCCTCTCTGAGGAAGGTAGCTGTGAGAAACTTCAGCACTGTCTCTGTGTCCATCACCTCCTGTATGTCCAGTTCGGGCCACTTTGAATACCGATCTATGAGAACTACCACATATTTTGGGGTCCCCTCCGCATCCAACACCGGACCGAGAATGTCTATAGACAATTCCTCCCAAGGGTTGGCTGGGTTGTCAAACTTCCCTAGCGACGGGCGTAGTAACGTTTGTGATTTGTCCGCTCTTTGGCACTGATCACACTCTCTAACATGCTTCTCGATTTGACTATCCATTGCAGGCCACCAGTACATCTGTTTGGTTCTCAACTTCGTTTTTACGATGCCCAAGTGCCCTTCGTGCAACACTGCTAGAAGGTGTGGTACCAACGACCCGGGGGAACTACTCTCTCCCCTCTAAACAGGAATGTTCCTTGGTCTCCTACGGATAGCTCCTCCCTCACTTCGAAGAATTTCCTTTGTTCCGCTTTCAGGTGCCTTTTCTCAGGCCACCCTTGTAGTATGAATACCTTGATGTCTTCGAGGTCCATGTCCCTTTCATAGGCTTGCTTCCATTCCTGACCACTTATCACATTTTCATGATCTTCCGTGAATGCCACTCTGACCTCGTCCGTACTTGCAGGAGCGTCCTCCATGGCTGAAGCTCGACTGAGGTAATCCGCCACTTTGTTCTTGGCTCCTGGGATGTATTCCACATCATACCTGTAGTCTAACAATTTCAGGGTCATTTGTGCGAATCGGGGTGTGGCACTTGCGTGCCCGCAGGACGTTAGTACTTTGACAAGGGGTTTGTGGTCCGTTCTGAGTTGGAATCTTGTGCCCCATAGAAATTGGCGGAATTTCGACATGGCCCATACCACAGCCAGCATCTCTTTTTCTATCACGCTGAACTTCTGTTCTGTTGGTGACAATGTTCTTGACGCAAAGCTGATGGTCGCTAGCTCTCCGTTCTTCCTTTCCTGCATGAGAACTGCCCCTAGGCCTTTGTCGCTCGCGTCTGTGGTCAAAATAGATTCTCCATGCGGATCATATCCTTGCAGGGGGACCGCCCTGCTGATATCCTCCTTGATTTTCTGAAACTCTGCTTGCGCTCCCTCTGTCCACTGAAAGGCAGTTTTGTCTCGTACAAGTAGTCGCAGGTGATGTGTCTTGGTGGCGAAGTGTTGCACAAATTTGCTGTAGTATTCGGCCATCCCTAAGAATGATCTCACTTCTTCCTTGCTTGTCAGTGCCGGTGCTTCGCATATTGCTTTGACATTGGCGTGTTTGGGTGTGATGCCTTGGTCACTAATCTCATGACCCAAGTATGTGACCGACGCCATTCCTAGTCTGCACTTCTCCCATTCAGCTGTCAGGCCATTCCTTTCCAAGATTTGTAACACCGTTGCTAGCTTTGTGTTGTGGTCAGCTTGGTCTTTGCCCATTACCAAGATGTCGTCTTGGAAGTATTGTACTCCTTCTATGTCCTTGAATAGTTTGTGCATCAGCTTTTGGAATACCGCCGCTGCTGATGCCAGGCCGAACGGCATCCTGCGGAATTGGTAGCATCCAAATGGTGTAATGAAGGACGTAAGTTTCCGGCTCGTGCTGTGCAGTGCTATTTGATGATATGCTGAGGCAAGATCTACGGTGGAAAACCATTTTATACCTTTCGTCTTTGCCAGCATTTCGTCTATTCTGGGTAATGGGAATTTTTCCACTACTATGCATTTGTTCAATTCGCGCAGGTCCACGCACAACCGAACTTTGCCGTTGGGTTTCCTCGCTACCACCAACGGGGCCAACCATTCCGAACTGTTAATTGGTTCAATGATCCCTTCTTCTTCCAATCTTTGTAGCTCATGTTGCACTGCTTCCCTGACTGCTAGCGGTATGTTCCTCACCTTGTGGGATACTGGTTTGGCGTTATCCTTAAGTTCAATTTTATGTGTGAATTTCGTTAGTTTACCCACTCTGCCTCCGAATACTGTGGGGAATTCGCTTTTCATCTTTTCGAAGTTCGATTGGTTGTCTGCGCTGGTCATCAGGACTTGCGTGTCCCCCCCTGGGTTCAATTGTATGCCCAACTCGCCCTGGTCCATCCATCCAAGGACAGAAGGCCCTTTTTCCGCCACATATAATTTGCACTCCGCGCTGCGATTCTTGAACTCAAATCTCAGGACTCGATATCCCACCATCGGGATGGGTTCCCCTGTGAATGTGACCGGACGTATGTCTGGAGGTTCGAGGTGTGATCCCAGGCTGGGTTTGAAGTTCTCGCTCCACACTGTCCTTTGAATGATGGTATATGGAGAGCCGGAGTCCGCCACTATCTTGATCTGAACACCTCCCACGACCATGTCGCATTGTGGTTTCTTGGAGCGACTTCCTTCAATGCCTAGAACCTGTCCTTCGATGCACAACACATTATCTTCCTCTTCTTCTCCTTCTTCGCCTCCCTCGACGTGTGCTACGTACTTGACTGTTGACCGCTTCACCTTGCGGCGACACACTTTTTCATAGTGTCCGACAATTCCGCAGTACATACACTTGGCTCGGAAGGCTGGACATCGCTTGTCATATGCCGCGTGGGATGGACTGCCGCACCTATAGCACGTGGTGGCGCCCTCCTTGTTCGATTTCTGTGCCTGTGTGGATCGTGGAGTCCATCTGCTCTGGGCTCTCCATTCCGCCGCCATCCTTTTTCCTTTATCCGGCGGTTCTACTTCCGTGACTCTATTGACCATGGTCCGCTCTGTACTTTCTTTTTCGCTGCCTCTGCACATCTCTTCGATAGCTCCGCCTTTTTCACCATGGCAATGACGTCCTTCAGTGTGGCGTCCCCGTTAACCCACAATTTGTCTTGGATCGCTGTGTTCTTCGTGTGCATGACAATCTGGTCTTTGATAAATTCGTCATGCAAGGCGCCAAATTTGCATGTGATCGCTAACTTCTTCAACGCTGCCACGTAGTCATCTATGGACTCTTCTCCCGCTTGTTTCCTCTGTTGGAAGTTGTATCTGTCAATGGACGTGCACACTGCTGGTCTGTAATGGTTGTTTAGGTCTTCAATCGCGTGTTGGAATACATCGTCGTCTGCGACCTGCCGTTGCGTGGGGACCAGGTTCTGAAAGACTCTGATTCCTTCCGGGCCTAAGTTGTGGAGTAATATTCTTTTCTTCCTTTTGCTGGGGAATGCCTCTCCACTTTCGTCTTCTATGGCCTCCAGGTAGTTCATGAAGTACTCCCTCCAATCTTCCCATTTCATCAGTGGTTCGCCTGGTTTTGGTAGGAAGGGTATAGGCGTCGTGAGTGAAGACGCCTGCGCGCACATTGCGGCGTTTCTTTCCGGTACCTCTACGTTTCCTCTTGGACTGCCCGGTGTGCCCGTGCTTCTGGGAGGTGTGTGGTCTTGATGGGGCCCTGAGGCTCCCCGTCGCTGTGCTGCACCGCCTCCGCCAGGGCCCTGGATGTCTTATAGGATCCGAAGGGGTGGCTTCCTGCTCCCTTGTATTTTCTACCCTCCTATGTGTGTGGCTGTGCGCTCTCACTTTATTGCCACTACCTGTTCCGTGGGTGCTGACTCGCGGTGGTGCCGTCCTCTGCCACGCTCTCCTGCTATGCCACGTCCCTGCGCCCGTGGTCTTCGTAGTCTGGTCTTTCTAGTACTTCGGTGGGTCCTTGTGTCCTCGTTAATGTAACTGTTGTAGATCGTTTTTTGTTTTTTTTTCTCTATCCCAGTCTCGTCGCCACTGTAAAGTGCTGCTTTCTTCCTTCACAATGATACCCCACACTATGGTTGGTTTGACTCTCTTTATTCAATAGATCTCTACTTGCAGAAGAGCGCCGGGAAACACGTCCGTGCCGCTCCGAAATCGGGCGCTAATCTCTCCCCAAAATGGCGGCCGCGCTCTACGTCATCGCGCCTACGCGAGACCACTAGAGCGCGACACTACAGATAGCTGTGCTGTCCCTCGTTTTTCATTGACCAGTGGCTACCCGTAGAGACATTATTGTACGAGACCACAGATATGTTTCAGCAATTTATTTTCACAAAACTTTTCCAAATAAGTTGGAGTACCAGCAGACTGTTTTTGATTGTGTTTCTGCCCCTTTTGTCTTGTTTTAGAAAACTTTATTGAATATATCCCAAGACGTTTTACGGTCTTTTGCGCCTGCAGAACATCCTTACCCTTCATACTGCAGGTTTGTTGCCTCCATTAGTACACAACTTTTTTTACCAGTAGGCACGACCTCAGCCAGTCGGGGCGTTTGACTTATCTTGATTTTCGTTTCATTAGATATACTTTTGTGATACATTGAGACAGGCGCCACGGCAAAGACTCCGGAGACAAGATCGTTTGATCTCTCCTTTTGCCCCTGGTAATTGCATGTGTGGCTTAATCCCTCGACAAGTGGTGTAAGTGCCTGACCCATTATGGCCATTTCACCATCATCATTATGGGGCGGTATGACATCTGGTCTGCGTTTTTACACACAGGTGTTTTTAGTAATTTTCTTGCGCGGTTTTTCATGCACCCTCTTTTTTTCCCTCTGGCACAATAAAAAAAATGTATTTCTTTTTTCTGTGACACTTTAATGTGATGTGGCTATTCTTACTTTTAATATACTTTTTCACTGTTCGGTGTTTAGTATAAGGCGGTTTGGAGTGTGAGGCTCTGACATGGCTGTGGCATAATTGATGGATGCACTTCTCTTGGTATAGTCGGTTGTGATATGTATAAAGTTAAATCATTGAACTAATGTTGTAGAGATGATACTTATGTACATACGTTACGTTGTAGGTTTTGCGCTCCTTTTGCCCAAGACCTGATGAGGCCCGAATTAGTGGGCCGAAATGCGTTGACACAATAGAACAGAGGAGTCCAACAGAGTTTCATTGGCATATAAGAAAATTGGATACACACTTTTTTGGACTGTGTGGTGGGTTGATCTTCCCCTCCAGTGTTTATTTGACTACCTCTCCTTCAGATCGCTTTATTAAAAAAAATCTTGTTTAGCAACTGTGTAGTATACTAGTGCCTTGCGTAGAGGTGACACAGCAGACGTAGCCGAGAGATGTCTTTATGATATTTATTAAGTTCTTAACATCCATAGTACAGGGATAGCAGCCCCACCAGTAGCAGCCTGCTAGCTGCTCAGCCCATCTTCCCAACTGTCTCACTCACACCAGGCACCCAAACATTCCACTCATGTCAACATTCCACCCAGGACACTCACACTGGCTGAGCAGCTAGTTACAAGGTAAAGGGGAACACTATGAACATAACATGAAGATACTACATTATCTTCTCCCTTTAAAAATTGAAAAATTAATTAAACATTACTAAAAAGAAAGACAACTATACACAAAATATACAAATGAAATCAATAGTCTAAAACCCAGGGGTAAATGGTAAAAACCACACCACGAGAGGGAAAATAGACTTCACAAAGGAAGAAAGAAGAGTGAAAAGATATACACAAACTATCACCATCCTCCTCCTTTAATAAACAAAACAGAAAAAGAAAACACCACATGACCATACATGTGAAACAAAGTGCAGAGAAACACGGTAGAACAAGACTACAAGAACTCTACACAGTGACGAGACACATGAGAGTGAAACACCCCCAGAAGTCAATCACTATAGGAGGACCGCACCCACGTACGTACTTCTTACTATTGTATCAAAGACTATGGGTGGACCGCACCCATGTACGTACTTACTATGGGTGGACCGCACCCATGTACGTACACCTAACTATGGGTGGACCGCACCCATGTAGGTATTCCTATGTGAGGAACACAACCAAGAAAACATGCCAAAATGGGACTACAACCCATAATGCAGACTGTAAATAGGACTGACACTCATTACAAATTACATAGGTGGGACTAATACCCCCTATAAACTACGTTAAATGGGACTAACACCCATTACTAATTGCTTAGGTGGGACTGACGCCCACTGCAAACTTTGTAGATGGGACTAACACCCAATACTAATAACGTAGGTGGGACTAACACCCCCTAAAAGCTGTGTAGATGGGACTAACACCCACTACGACAAACACAAATGTGAGGCAAAACGTGACTAACACACACAAGAAGACCAACGTGCAGCACAACGTGACTAATACACACAATAACAACCAAAATGCAGCATAAAGGGAAAGGCAACCCTTAACCATCCCTTAAGATAGGGATTAAGGAAATGCAGTTACGGCGTGAAAATGGGACTAAAACCCAAACCCAACTTAGTGCCAACACACTACATAAACAACATGCAGCACATGGTGAAATATAAACAAAGCATGAAGATGTACAAGAGCTTCTCCCAATGTAATGAGCAAACAAAAGTAAGCAGCAAATGTACTACTAGGTTCTGTTTAGAACTGGCTCACAAAGACTTGAAGCTAAAATATATGTCACTGCAGCCCCCCCCTCAACTTGGAAAGCTAACATAAAAAATAAAGGTGTGCATTAAAAGAAACACGACAGTAACACCTGGTAGGCAGATCCCCAGGAAAAATGACCCGTAAGGAGATGAGCATATCTCCAAATAGCTGTGTAACAAGTCACATATGCCTCACAAGTGGTGTGCGTGTCACCGTTCAGGGAGAGACACGCCACTCTTGAATGACATGAAGAACTGACGGAGTCACTTACCTTGTGCCAACCCAACATGCTCGTTGTCGAAGACATCAACAGTCACCATAGTTGTGCCCTGCAGTCTGCACGCTGAATCGCACCTCAAACTTGGCCAACAACACCACGCACAGCCAGAACCACCAGCTGAACACAGAACCAAATGCGTATGTGAATACCTGCACACACGATTAAAAAATAACGGAACTCTACAAGCGTCTACAACCACATCCTGCGATTCCGATAAGTGGTGAAAATAGTCTCAGCTGATGCACAATGTGACGCTGACCTCCAGAAACCACGCTGCTTACCAGCCAGCAGGGCGGGCTAGACAGCGGCCAGGGTTGATTAGCAAGAATCGACACAAAGAGCAACCTCGCTCTTGACTTGTGTGCAGACACCAAATTCAAGATGGCAGCACGCAGTATTGACGTGCGCCGGGTGGCTCATGCCACGTCCATGCTGCAAAGCGTCCATGCAGCAGCTCACCTGGATCCATAGTGACGAAGCATACAAAGAAAAATATCTGTGCGTCTTGACAGATGACGGTAGGTGAGTGCGCGCCACAAGCGACTCGCACATCCGTTTTTAAACCGCACCAACAGCGGTTTAACTGTCATAGAATGCCAGGGGGGCCTCAAGTGAAAAATAACAATAAGAGACGTAAAATGTCTCAACAAAAAAATGTCCCGCTCCGTGTGCCAAAACCTGGGCAGATTTCTAAACGTGGCAAAAGCACTCCATGTTGTGAAATCGTGCCAAACCAAAGCTGTCTAAGACACTCCATACAGGACGATGAGCCAAACTATGAAGTCCCAGTGTGTATCGATTTCCGCTCCAGTGCAGTATACAAATCAGCTTGTAGACACAAAACCAATAAAACCTTAAAGAGACGCACAGTCAAACAAAAACTTCCTCTACAAATCTCTCCAGAAACAGGTTGCCAGGAGCATGAAGACACATTGAGCAGAAATCTGCCTTCTAGCGCACACACCCGGAAGACAAAGCAGGGTGACAGGTTTCCTTGAAGGCGCAGTTCTGGAAGATGTGGCAACATGAAACTGAGTACAGCACACTTGTCGCCAAATGTAATATGCTAGTTCCTCGCGTAGAGGTGACACAGCAGACGTAGCCGAGAGATGTCTTTATGATATTTATTAAGTTCTTAACATCCATAGTACAGGGATAGCAGCCCCACCAGTAGCAGCCTGCTAGCTGCTCAGCCCATCTTCCCAACTGTCTCACTCACACCAGGCACCCAAACATTCCACTCATGTCAACATTCCACCCAGGACACTCACACTGGCTGAGCAGCTAGTTACAAGGTAAAGGGGAACACTATGAACATAACATGAAGATACTGCAAACTGTATTTAGCAAGAATGGGTAGGAAGGATTAATGAATGTAAATGTGTATATATATTTGTGTATATGTTTGTGTTTCCTTTATGCTTTTCAAAAATGATAAAGTATTTCTTTCAAAAACGATAAAGTTATATTTTGAAAGCCCGGTTGGAGTTGGTATGCGAGTTATAAATAAGAGAAAAGATTGTTAAGGCACTGGGTACCCATATGTAGGGATTAATTTTGTTTTTCCCTGCAGGAGCTTTGGCTTGGTTCATTTATTCCTCCGCATCATCCTGTTCTCTGTCTGATGTTATTGCCCAGATGCAGTAGGAGGATTAGGGCATACCCCGAATTTCTGTATAAGGGCAGCCTGTGTAAGCTGGTGCTAGCACACCTAACAAAAGATATAGGTTTCCCTATATCTAAGGTCACTACACTTAAAACCTACAAGTCACCCCTACAGCAGGCCTTTGCAATCCAAAGGCAGGTTGCTTGGTTCTAAGTGTGAGGGTGCCCCTGCATGAGCAGGACACCCCTACAGCCTTCGGAGTCCATTCTCCCGGGTTGTGAGACAGCCATATAACATATAGAGGAGCACCACGTCATTACGCGATGACCATCTCGAAATTATACCCCCACACTGTAAACGGTGTGGGAGGTATTATTCCAAGCACTGCAAAGGCCCTCAGTGCTCTCGGTACCAGTCTTCCAGACCCGGACAGCACAACATGGCTGCTGCCGACCAGAGACACGATTCTGCCCTCCTGCTGCTGAGCCAAGCTCGAGTAGGGGAAGGTAGAACAATAGACATTCTGTCACAGGGAGGTGTGACCACCTCCCAGACAGGGTTTAGTGTATTGGGACAGGGTGGGAGCGCTTGCCAGCGGCACATAGTCTGCGTGCATGGCACACTGGGTGCCCTCCAGGCATAGTCCAGTTCAAACCAGTTCAGGGAGCCGTTGGCCCCCGCTCTGGCGCGAAACTGGACAAAGGACAGGGTAGTATCCTCCCCCTTATCCAGCCCCTCCTTTGGGAGGGACCCCTGAATCGTCCCAACTCTTTCCTTAGGGTATTTAAGGGCTTACCTGTGGGTGGGTCCCTAGATTCGTCGAACAAGATTAATTTCAGACACCACTTCTTCGGCCGTCTGGGCTCGCTGGACTTCGCTCTGGGCATCAAGGCTGCAACTAGGAAGACTCCTGCTGCTCCTGATCTCGTTGCCCTGCTCGTCTGCTGCAACGTCTGAGTCTGTGCACCATACAAGAACCTTCCAAGGTCTGTGGGCATCGAAGACACCTGAAGGAATCTCCCTTGAAGTGAAGGAGTCACTTCTCTGCAACTGCAGGCACTGCAACTAAGCTGACCGGTCTGCTGATCCTGAACTCCCACGGACTCTGAAAGGCTCAGCAACACAGTAGGTGGTTCTTCACATCCCTTGAGGCCTGCCCTGTCCTCTCACCAAGTTTGAGGCCAGTATCCCTCATCGGAGCCGGAGGAACCGAACCCCTCTGCACCACGTCGACTTGCAGTTGAAAAGGCTTGTTGGCTTCCTTCCGCCAAGGTGTCGGGCTTCAAGTAGCCCCAACCTCAAGCGTCTCCAGTGACCAAGCTCTTCATCCTCACTGCATCTCTTGCATCGTGGGCGTGCATCTTTGGTGAGCTGCTAAAGGTCCTCTTGCAACACCAGTGCCTCCGGCCTGTGGGTCCTCTTGAGGGTCATCTTCGTATTCTTTGGGCTACCCTGATTGCTCGGGGCCTGCCCTGACTCCCCTGCTTGTGGTGAGTCTCCTGGACCTTGCTGGTCCCAACATTGCACCTTTCTCCACTTCCGCGTTGGTTGCAGTTGCCAAGGCTTGTTGGTGCTCCCGCCGGACACTGACCCCTCAACTCTCGACATCCGACGTGGGATAGCTCGTGTACGGCTCCTGGTCTTCCACAGCGTCGCCTGGTCCACACAGCGGCAGTTCTAAGGTCACCATCAGTTCCCCTGCAGCACCCGACATCGGTGGGCATTCGTCTTCCGTGCCTTCTGGTCACTCCTGAGCGGGGTAGACTCTGTCCCCTCTGCTTGCAGGTTCTTCACCTCTTGAATCCCACTTTGGATTCCACCGGACACTTTCACCTTCTCCAGCTGCAGCATCTTTCTGAAGTCCTCCACTGGAATCGACGTCGGTTTCCAACGCCACTTCACACCTATGCACCCGGCTCCCCTGGGGCAGGTATCCTCGTTCCCAAAGTATCCGCAGGTGGGGTGGCTCTCCAACCTTCTGGCTTCCACGGGGTTTCTTCAAGGTCCGCTGGGTAAATTGCAACCGCGACTTACCCAGTGACTTGCATTGATCCCGCGGTCATGTTCCCACTCTGCACACGGCCTCCGTGGGGCTCCTGGTTACTTACCTTGGGTGGTTCCTTGGGTCCCCAACACTTCTACGTCCTCTGGGTATAGTCTTGAGGCGTGGATTGCATACCACTATTTTAGTATATGGTTTGGTCTCGCCCTGGGGACCACTGTGTATTACGTGCTACTTACCTGTTTCTATTGAAAAGTATTGTATGTATCTCCGGCTAGGAGATACCTGTACGTGTTAGTGAGTGTCTTATAATAAATACATATTTTTATAAATACACTGTGTGGTTCTTTTTCACTTAATCTATACTTATACGATTGTGTTTTGGTAAAACAAGCTGCTTCACACTCCTGGACTACGCGTGAAGGCTGTTCTCCACAGCTACCACTTAGAGAGCTTTCTAAGGTTGTCTAAGACCACTAAAATCACCATAAGGGTTGTCTGGATTAGTGCAAGGTGCTACACTTACATAAGTGGGCACCATATACTCAGCCAGTCTCTCACAGGGATGAACGACCACTGGCTGTGCTTTGGTAGTAGCATAACATATCATAGGCCTGACGGGGGCCGAAGTCGGTTCAGGGTCAGACTGGTGTCAATGGCATTGGCCCAGGAAATACTGGCATGGAGTCACAGTGTAAGTCTAGCCGAGTGTCGAAACTGGAGCAGAACAGGTTCTGAAAGGGCAGCCAGAGGAGGATCCACTGGCAGAAGACTGACTAGAGGCACCTGTGGCAATGTAGAACCGAAGGCACACCAAAGAAAGTCGACAGCATCTGAAAGATGTGCAGCATTGCTTCTTCGAAGGCCACAATACCCTGCGGGTTGATGAAGGCCAAGGGAATTCGGCCATGCTGGGGCCACCTGTAGCACATTTCTCACATGATTTTGAGTCATGACCAGAGCACAGACAGATTTCGAGCAAGTCGGTAACTAACATTTGCTTCCTGCACTCTTTGCACAGCTTTATTCCTGTCATCTTCAGAGGAGACATCATTCTTAGCCGAATGCCTGGAGATTTTTTACTTTTTGTTTTTGGAGATGTCCAAAACTGACAATATTGGGAGCGAGCACCCAATCTGCATTGAAGAAAGGAAATGATGTAAGGAGGCAGTGCTTATATGCAGCCCTACTTTGCTCCCACTTTTGGGGCAGTATGAGCTACTGTCCGACACACAGGTGTCTCTGCTGAGAGAATTCTCCAGGTCCAGTCCAGCGCCTCAGGTATTCTAAAGGCGAATAATCTGCAGTCAAATTTGCATCAGAAACACAGAATTTGATTAGATTGTTTCGGCATAAAAAGATTTTTGTAATTGGACTGTAAAATAAAGCCAGGAGAGAATCAGATTGATGATTTTGCAAAAATATGTATATATATATTTTTTAAACAAAACCTTAATTGAAAAGAATGTAAAACGTAGCCGATAGCCCAGCAGCCTCCAGAGACTGAATGCGTTACACTGCATCATGCTCCTCTCTTTTTCCTTATGTGAGAGTAGATTCCTAGTTTACTTTAAAAAACAGGAATGCGACTGCTGGGAAGGAAGGCAGGACGTTTATGATTTTATTGAAGATTTTGATGGTAGAAAAGTAAACTTGCCCAATTTCATCTTGGAATCTTTATTGATAGTCGAACACTGTATAGAATAGCAAGTTCGTTCCCCACAAAAGAGGCAATTGGCACACAAAATGAGAACACACAACTCGAGATAGGATCAGAATAACCATACCCAAGCAGGTTGAATAAAGAAACCTGGTCCACTTGGGCCCCACTTAGCAATTGAAATCTGGGCTATAAGGCCTAATAAAAGTATGAATAGATCACATATTGGTAGCGTGGTAAATTTGTTTTCAACAGGCATATATGCCAATAAAGCAGTTGTCATTAATATCCCCTCGTAGAAAGGGCCTTCGTGGGAGAAATCGTTTTTTGGAAACACAGAACAATACACAATAAACATTATCTGGGGATAGGCTGCTTTTAGGTGGATAGGCCTGTTCTGATAGGACCATAAAAGACCAACAGCTGGTTGGAATCCATAACCGTTTTCTTTTGTATAAAAAATATCATAACGCTCTTCCAACATCTATAGTATGTAGCGCCCTCTTTATGGGTGATAAAGGGTTCTGAAAGAATGTGGGTAGAGTAATGATTGTATTTACTTAACTAGAGAGGTACCAGCAGCTCACCATCTACTTGTTCGAGAAGCCGGATTCTGGCCTCTCCAGAGGTATACAAATTGTTGTAGATAAACACTGCCTGAGCCTGGCAATTACTTTTGCAGTGTGGGATCGCTGTAAGATGTAAGTGAATCTCTTCGACCGAACTATCGAAAACTATGGGTTTGGGAACCTAGATGCTAACTCTGAGCAGTTTTACTCTGTTGAGTTGGAGATTAAATCAATATGTTAAGCCCCAAAGTTTGAAAAAAAGATGGACTAATGTCAAACTGTTTCCCTAGGACTCCCACTCCCACCTCCCTCCAACTCTGCGTTTGCCCAGGTAAAGCATTGCAGAGGTGTGTTTTGTGAGAACAAGGATGAGTTTGGTGGTTGCCAGAAAGAATGATTTTAGAGCCATAGGGACTACTGGCCCTTTCATAATTTTGCTCTGATTGGGGTCTTTTCCCCTGAAACCAAGAGATGTGTGCTTACCAACCTTCCATCGACGGAGTTGTTTTCGAAATAGGACTCTCTGGCACACACCTGCAAGGGATTGCAGTAAAAGGTCCTTCAACTAGAATTGCTCATTCCATTCTCCTGCTGTCTTTGAATATTCCTGAAAAAGTTGCATGTAAAGGTATGTAGTCAGTACTCTGAACATGCAGCAGACCATGGAGCCTCAGAGAAAGGAGACTTACTCCCCACAGGATCACTTTTACAATTTTTGGGACGTGGAAAGGCTGAAGAATTGACTTTCTTGCAATAATCGGCAGACCCACGTTCTGAAAAAGACTGACAGTTGCTTAAAAATTCAGCAAAACTTGGTTGAGTGAGAAACCAGTGATCACAGTATTTTGAGTACCTTTTAAATGACATGCCCATATTGCGATTATCACAGGAGGACAAGAATCATCTTGATCCTGCGGTCTCTGTTGAGGAAAGGGTTGAGGCACTATCTCATATCTTGCCTGGTAAACGTCCTCGGCTCAATGGCTTCACAGTAGAGTTGTTTTAAGGCTTCTCAAAAAACCTCTCACCACATATGTTGCTTAGGCCACTGAAGGCAGGACCCTCTCTACTGGCTTTTGAAGCTGCCATCACCGTCTTTTGAAGCCAGGTAATCTGGTGTACAAATGTGCCTCCTATCGGGCAATACACTAACCACCATTGAAACTCAGATATTAGAAATGTAGAAACTAAGATATTACCAAAGTTGCACGGTAATCGCTTACTATCATGCCTTCATTCCTAAATTTGTACTGACTAAAACGGCTTTATGCCAGGTCAATTCAGCTGCCATAACCTAAGATGCCTTCAAAATACCATCAACTTTCCTTCACATTAAGAGGTACCACTGGTTTTTCTGCTAGTGACTTTGCAAAAACCTCTAGCTTGCTGGGGCTACCTATTTATGGTCATCGTATATATGGGCTTGGGCACACAGTTTCTGTGTTAAGTCCATCTGCTATATACTCAACCTATGGCAGGATACATGTAACTTGTGTTCAGTCAGACCTGTCTCTAATGAGAAAAGAACAAAACAAAGTTGTCCGCTCACTTCTGTGCTATTCACTATGGGCAGTGAACCTCTTGCTGGATGGCTGAGAACAGGCAATGTAGCAAACAGGGTTCAGTAGTTCAGCAGATGTGGAAGCTCGAGTTTCTCTTTATGCCGATGACCTACCTGTCTTCCACGGTTACTCCTGCACTAATGTCCTGCAAGTGCTGAGGCTCTCGAATTGCTACAGGCAGATTTGGGGTTTTCATGTTTGACTTATCTACTTTATGTACAGTTTGCATATTTTCCCTTTTATGTATGATTTGTCCGCTTTATGTTCAGCACTCCGATACCCTTACGGGTCATGTTTGTGCTATATAAAACTCCTTAAATAAATAAAATAAAATGACCCCCCCGGAATAGCCCGCGTCATAGTCCTCTATTTTTAGCGGGGAGGTGGGGGAAAATCATTAATTCCTTTAGGTACTTTTTGTAGGGTCAGGGGCAAAGTTCCACATGTCTCCATGGCTCAGTGCTACAATGGAGGTCTTGGTATGATGGACATCCTGTCTTATTTATTTATCATGCACGCATTTTGCAAGCAACTTTGCTAGTGTCGGGATGTTGGTAATTCGACGGAAATTAAGGTCAGACAGGTCCACATTTAGTTTTTTTAAGGATTGGGGTAACCAGTCTAATCTTTCAGGAATCAAGCCCTGAGAGAGAGATGCATCGACAATCTTAGTCTAGAGAGGAAGAATGGAAGAAATAACCTCTTTGGTGAGCTTAGAGGGCAGAGGATCAATGAAGTAATTAGAGAGTTTTATTTTATTTAGTTTGAAGGAATTCCAAGTAGCATTATTTTTTGTGGTATAACCAGTATGAGAGTTACTCTCCAAGTGTTGCACTGGGAGGAGAGTGGGCTGAACCTAGTTTATTGGATGCTGGAATCCAAGTTGCAGTTCTGATTCAATCTTAATAGTCTTATCAAAGAAATAAGTGGAGAATTCATCACCACTTCGCCATGACCCATAATCCATTGACTGGTGGTTAGATCTGCAGACTGTTTGTTGTTTGACGATTTCGAAAAGTTTGTTGGGTCTGACTTTGGCATTATCCAGTTGCACCCTAAAGTATTCTGCTCTTGAGCTTCGGATGAGTTCATTATACATGCTTTTAGTCGACCGTAAGAGCTTGAGGTGAGCAATGGAGGGTGAACTTCTCCAAGATCTCTCCGCAAGTCTCAAGTTGTGCCTTTTTCATTAAGGTTGCCGTTGAACCAGGGTTTACAGCGTATACTGGGTATTCTTTTTAATTGCTTCGGGACAATAGTGTAAAGTATATCAGACATGGGGCGTGGCCTACCGGCAAAGAAGATGGCCGAATCCTAGAGCGGCTCCGCTGCCCGGATTGCAACCCCGCATAATGCGTGCATTTATCCGTTGCTTTTGTGCCCCGCACTGAGTACTCGGAGAGGCGCGCGACCCAATCCGCGCCCTCCGAGACGACAGAAGAAACGAGCACCAAACTGCGGCCTACTTGACACTGAGAAGCCCCGGCCTCGATTTGGTGGTGAGCAGCAATACGCACATAGGGGGCAGAGCCAGGAAAATACACCCGATAGTAGGGGACGTGCTGAATAAACAGCGGCAAGCTCCGGTGTCCCTGCCCGCGCGGCAGAAAGTGGCATAGTGTCCTGGGAGGGACGGGCGACACCGACAGCACCCACCCACGAGGTAAAATAAACTGAAGAAGTGACTGCACCAGGGAAGGGAGGTGCAAGGATCGGGAGAACTGGTCTCCTGCCCCTTCGAGAACAGCAACAGCCACTGTGTAGGAGCTGCCATCCTGGGCTCCTGCGGCAGGTGAGGCCGGGCACAGAGGACGCGAAGAGCCGGTCCACTGGGCCTAATTTAAGTAACAGGCCCACGGGGCCAAACACAACTGTCCCCAGAACACTTAGCAGACAGAGGCAGGGGCAACACTGCAGGCGGGAGGAATCCCAAATAACGTCAGGGCCCCACGCTATAAACCATCCCATCGGGCACGAAGCCTCAATGGCAGGGCGAGGATGCGTGAGCTAGAACAGTGGCCGAGAAGCTGCAGGGCATTGGGGAACCTTGACAGGCCGTACAGAGTGACGATTCACCTGTAGCAGGCGCCAGGGACTACCCAGGGGCCCTGTGAGGTTTTGTTCCACCCCAACTGCTTGCCCCAGCATCGGAAGCGATATTTCAGGGGGGGGGGTCATGACCGGGACCCGTGGCCCGAAAAATTTGCATCAGACTAAAATGGACAAGTTCGCTCTGCCCAAGTTACTGGATGGAGCGGAGGCCCAAGAAGACCAACGATCGGCAGTGGCGCCGCAGCAGGCAACCGGGGAACCCCTTTCTCTTCAAGATATTATGGTCGCAATTCAGGGAGTACGAACGGCCTTAGAGGGGAGAATAGATTCAGTTGACACGGAGGTAACCCTGATACGGGCAGACTTGCGCAACATGGCGGACAGGCTCCGAAAAGTAGAAGACACAACCGAGAATCTCACAAAAGACGCTAAAGCCACTCAGGAAACATTAGGGGAGCTTCAGACAAAAAACATCCAGCTTGGAGGCTAAGCTCGAGGATCTCGAGGGACGGTCGAGGTGGAACAACGTTTACATCCTAGGGGTACCCGAAAGAACAGACGCCCCGTCCACCGACCTCTTCGTGGAGGATCTCATCGTCAAGAAACTGCAACCCCGAGGATTATCAAAACTATTCGTGGTGGAGAGAGCCCATAGAGTGCCTGGAGGGAGACCAAGACCAGGAGCCCCGCCGCGTCCCATTCTGGCCTGCCTTCTCCACTTTCAGGATCTGGACCTGGTGCTGCAGACGGCCAGGGTTGATCCACCAGTTATGCATGAGAACGTCCGTATCTCCTTCTTCCCAGACTATACCCAAAAGGTACAGAAACTGAGAAGGACATTCCTGGCGGTAAAGCAAGAATTGAGGAAGAGGGAGGTGAGATACTCAATGATGTTCCCGGCCTGGCTCAAAGTGGAGGAGGGGGGAAAACCGTGGTTCTTTGAAACTCCGGAGGAAGCCTGGGCCTGGATAGAAGGATGGCGTACAGTGGGGCGTTCCCCTGCCAAGAGGGAATCAGGATCCAAGACCCAGGAAACTACCCAAATAGACCGAAGGTGGGAACCGAGAGAGACATGGTGGGAGAGAAAACACAGCATTGCGAGAAAGTGACAGAGTGGCAGAATGGAGTAAACATCTGAGGTGAGACTATTTAAATCAAAATAGGGGCTGGAGCGAATGGCTAAGTGGGTCGTCCCCAGTGGGGGAATCATCGAACAGAGGAGGTGAGGCGGCCCAACTTCGAGAAAAAGGGGAACGAAATTGGACTGTGGCGTTATACAATGGTGGCCTTCGGCCATGAGCCCATAAAGTGACTCACGGGGACAATTGCATAATTAATCTAGTTTTGAGGGGGTGAGCGTCTAGGGTGGCGGGGAGGCACACGTTCCCCGGACTCTTTTCACGGGGGGGGGTCGACAGGTGCTCTGCTATGTTGGGGGTGGCGGGCTGGTTGGGTCCGTCTGGCAGGATTGCAGTGTGGGGGGTAGTTCCTAAGGATCAGAGGGGGAGGCGGGGAGGGGGTGTTGGGCACCCTGTTGGGTGTGTTAACGTTATATGTGATGTTGTTCAGTGTTGTGCATGTGTGTAGAGCAGACAATATTCTAAACTCGGATCAAACCCTACAGTGTAAGTTGGAAGGCCTAGAATCCATAAGACAAAAAATGGATCCAGACATAAGCAATATAGTGGCAAGAAAGTCACCAGATTTAATCACTAAATACAGACATAACCGCAGGCTGAAATAAGGATTCTGTCCTGGAATGTTAATGGACTGGGGAGTAAGGTTAAGCGTGGGATAGTTCTTCAGTTCGTAAAGAGATATTCCCCGGATGTGATTCTCCTACAAGAGACCCATGTCATGCGAAATAGTTGCAAGGCGCTAAACCGCTGGGGTTACGAGATGAAGGTGCATGTGGGGTACACATCGGGATCGAGAGGTACGGGAATTCTTGTTAAGAAAGGACTGCCCCTAATTATAGAGAACACCAGAACAGATAGACTGGGGAGATATGCAGTAATTTCAGGGCAATGGGCAGGGGCCGTATTAAATATCGTGCCGGCATATGTCCAGCCCACGCTGAAAGATTTGACCCTGACAGATTTGGGGACTCTGCTACTAGATCTGCGGCCAGGCCGACTTTTCATGGGAGGGTACTTCAACATTACGGGCTGTGACACCCTAGACCGCATGCCACCCAAAACGCAGGTGCCAGCAAAATCACGACTAACTGAATTTCTCCTAGCACTAGGCCTGATCGACATCTGGAGGGCGCTCAACCCAACTGCCTTAGAATATACATTTCATTCAGGGGCGCATGGTAGCTGATCGAGAATAGATCTATTAATTTCCCCCCCAGACCTCCTTGCCCAATTTACGGAAGTTAGGCACCTGGCTAGAGGCATCTCGGACCACTCCCCCGTGTGGGCAAAATATGCGATAGGAGGGGGAGCGTCGCTCGGGACCCGTGCCCATAAATCCCTGGTATATTAAGATCCCAAAGATAGGAAAGGGCCTGAGTGAGGCCACACATTTTTATTTTCAGGAGAACGTGGCTACGGTCGCCTCTTCGCAGACACTATGGGAGGCATACAACACGGTGGTGAGAGGTCAGGCCCTCTCACTGATTGGAGGGTATAAAAGAGAAAAAGGGCTCTAGTCACGACACGAGCAAGAAATACTGGATCTCGAGCTTCAAGTAGTGGGAAAGGTGGACGAAGAGTTGGAACATAGGCTCAAATTGAAACAACAAGATTATAGAGACCACATAACAGAGGAGGCAAGGTATAAAATCAGTGAGACGCATGTAATCCCGTAGCGCTTCCTGACGGGATTTCCAATGTGGCGGCGGGCTTGAGAGCTCCGGAGGAGAGAGTCAGCACTCCAGTGTTGGGGGCGGAAGTGACGAGGCCAACGGAAGGGTCGGAGGCAGGTGAAAATCAAGGGGCCTGGAAGACGGGGAGGGCAGGAAAGACGGAGGTGAACACGAAGGAGTCGGTGGACTGGGAAGACGCAGAGTGCCGGGACGACAGATCACGTCGGGACTGTACAGACGACAGTGAGAAGCGGCGGAGGCAAGAGACGAAAACCAGGAGACAACGCCGTCGAAGGAAGAAGCCCAGATATCGCCAGGAGGCACTGTTCACAGGTCCAACCGGCCGGAAGGAGAACAAGGCGGTGGGACTTCCCCAGCCACGGCCCAGGAGGGTCGTGGTTTCAGGCAAGTACCATTCCTGAAACTATTCTCCCTGGAAAGGTGGAAAAAGGGTCACCACTAACTTATCAGACACACGTTGCATGTGCATGTTAGACCACAAGTAGCATATGGGTGTTGGTGACAGGAGGCACGATAACAGAGGGTTAGGACTCAGGGAAAAGCGTCTTTATCCCTGGAAAAGGTTTGCGCACATGAGGTGACGGTGAAGGGAATACTAAAAACAGAAAGAAAGTATAGAGGCCTGACTTTGTCCCATATTTGTTTATTTCGAGGGAGCAAGCCAACCTTTCCTGTTCTTCTGGGACGGCCGGGGCTGGACAAGGAGGAGTGAGAACCAGAGAAGGAGAGCCACGGACAAGCGGGGACGCAGTGATGAAACTGACCTGTTGAATAGAGACTCCTTTGTTACTCCCTTTTTTCTGCTGTCCTTTGTGACTTTAGGAGACACAGTGCTGATCCCCTGACCTACGTTCATTCTGTACAATAAATAGCACTTATTCCCTACTATCTAGTAGTCTTGTATGACCTGAAAGACCACAAGTGGTGTCAGAAGTGGGATTTACAGGACATTAAAGACACAGCATGTCCCAACCCATTACCATGGAGGCAATGGTCGCTCAGCTGGCCGAAGGTCAAAGGCATCTACAATTAGTACTAGAACAACAAAATAAGAATGCTCAGAAAGAAAGGGAGGCATTTCAGACGGCCTTGAAGGAACAAGCTATCCAGTTAACCACGAATCAACAAGTGCAGGATAACGCTATTCTAAGGTTAACAGACGCCATCTCAACAGCTAGAGTCCACCCAAATGTTCCTAGCTCTGTGTTACAGAAATTTCAGGAAGGAGAGGATCCTGACTATTTTTCAGTAAATTTCGAACGTGTAGCGACAACAGCTACTTGGCCTCCCGGAAAGATGGGGTCAGTATGTAGCACCTCTCCTATCAGGGGAATTGCAGGCGGCGTATCAAGCAGCTAACCCTGCTGGACTCACCCCTTATCCCGAAATCAAGAAAGCAATATTGGAGCGACTGGGATATGATACGGAGTATTACAGAGCAAAGTTCCGCAAGGAGAAATGGGTGGCCGGGGACAACCCTAGGGCTCTCTTCTATCGCATCAGAGACCTGGGAGAAAGGTGGTTGCAACCCACTACAGCTCCGATGGAGGAGGTTATTGCTAAGGTCTACTTAGAACAATACTTAGATGCTTTACCCAGTAATACCCGGTCCTGGATAAAACAGCATCCCAAATTAACGGTGCAGACCGCCGTAGAGTTGGCCTGTGCATACCATAGGTCCCCGGACTTCAAAGTCCAACCTCTCAGAGCGCCTATCAGTATGCCAAAACCTGGCCCCAAGACAGGAGAACCTAGAACTGTAGGAGGGGGTAGGGGTGGGACTAGACCTCCTTTAACCTCCCCTTGACTCCAGCGGGACCCCAGTGCTTTCGGTGTTCAGAATGGGGGCACATTGCTAGGAATTGCCCCAGCAAAGGGGCTGGAGTAGAACCCATGGAGGTAGGGTGGACTAGAGGGAGGGTGTTAGCCACAGGAGAAGCCCCAGGACGGTACAAGACTACTATACGCTTGAACGGGAGGACCGTCGAAGCCCTGTTAGACACGGGCTGTCACCACACAGTGGTTGCCAGGGAACTGATACCGATCCAACAGATTTCGGAGGAGGCCCAGATACAGGTCTCTTGTGTACATGGGGACGTTAGAGTATATCCACTAGCGGAGGTATTATTGGACATTGAAGGGGAATCACAAGTACGACAGGTAGGAGTGGTACCAGCCTTAGCGGAGAAGGTCCTCTTAGGCACTGATTTACCTCGTTTTGACGAATACTTAAACAATCTGTCTAAAAGAAGTGGTGACAGTGAGTGGTTGCAAGACGCTCCTTATGCCCACACCAAAATAGAGGGGGCGGAGACAAAAACCCCTAAGACCCGAGCGGAGAAGAGGAAAGACAGAGCAGAGTTTAGAGCACATGGTTTGTTACCCGTTACTTGTCTCCTTTCCTCCCCAGATGATTCTCAGACACCCATGAGGAACTTTAGAGCAGCTCAGAAGGACGACAGCACTCTATCGCAGGCGTGGACACAGGCTCAAGAAGAAGACCCTGATAAGGTAGGACCATATTTTTGTGTTAGGAAGGGACTTTTGTATCGGATTACGGGTACATTACCTCATAGGGCAGAACAGCTATTGATACCTCTAGCATTTCGAGAACAGGCTCTCCACATCGCCCATAGTCAGTCCGGGGGTGGACACTATGGACAGGAACATACCCTGAAGTATTTGGTAGAACGGTGCTATTGGCCCGGTATCTATAAAGAGGTGGCCAAGTTCTGTGCTGCCTGTCCCCGATGTCAATTAGTCAATCCTTCCACTGACAGACGAGTACCTTTGCAGCCGTTGCCCATAATTGACATTCCCTTCAAGAGAGTAGGAATGGATCTGTTAGGACCCCTTCTTCCTTCCACCCGAGGGCATCAATATATTCTAGTACTAGTGGACTATGCCACTCGCTACCCCGAGGCAGTACCACTAACAAGCATGACCACCACCTCAGTGGCTCAGGCGATGATTGCATTCTTTGCGAGAGTTGGTTTTCCAACAGAGATCCTCACCGATCAGGGAACCCCCTTTATGTCCCGATTAATGAAGGAAATCTGCACTTTACTTGGGGTCAGACAAATCCAGCACGGCTGTGTACCATCCACAGACAGATGGACTGGTAGAAAGATACAATCGGACCATAAAATCAATCCTGAGGAAGAGTATTAATGATTCTGGAAAAGACTGGGATCGTAAATTGCCCTTGGTGCTCTTTGCGATTAGGACCCATGAACAAAAATCTACGGGGTTCAGTCCCTTTGAGTTGCTTTTTGGACGCCAACCCCGTACTCTTTTGGACATGGCTGCGGAACAGTGGACCGAGGAAGAGGATGAGGGAAAACCACTGCTGGGGTATACTACCTCACTAAAAGCGACACTACATAGCTTGTGGGAGGAAGTCCATCAAAATCTAGAGAAGGCCCAGCAAAAACAGAAAACATATTATGACAAAGGGACAAGCATGAGGGAGTTGAAAGCAGGGGACGAAGTATTGATACTACTACCGTCGTCAGATAAGAAATTACTAGCAACTTGGCAAGGTCCTTATCCGGTGATGGAAAAAGTAACCCCTGTCACCTACAGAATAGCGGTTCCAAGAGCAGGGACTAGGGGACAGATTTTCCATATTAATCTCCTAAAGAAATGGGAAACTATCATTGCCCCAAGGGAGGAGACATCAGTGGGGATTAGTCATGTCACTATCAATAAACGGGTGGAGATACCTATTCAGCCATGTAGAAAGACCACGGAGGAGAGTCCTAAGACGGGGGCCTGTCTCACATCAGATCAGCAATCCCAGTTGTATGAACTCTTAGACCAATTTCCAGAACTGAGTTCTAGTATTCCTGGACGGACCTCTCTAGTTATGCATGACATCAGGACAGAGCCTGGAAGGACAGTTAAGTTGAGACCCTATCGCATCCCTGAAGCAAGAAGACAGGCAGTAGAGCAGGAAGTGAAGGACATGTTACAGGCTGGCATTATTGAACCATCCCAAAGCAATTGGTGTTCCCCAGTGGTGTTAGTGCCCAAACCCGACGGGAGTTTAAGATTTTGTATTGATTTCAGACAACTTAATTCTCATTCTAAGTTTGATAATTATCCCATGCCCCGAGTTGATGAGTTGATAGAGAGATTAGGGGAGCCCAGGTGATGTCAACCATAGATCTAACGAAAGGGTACTGGCAGATACCTTTAACTCCTGTAGCCAGAGAGAAAACCGCTTTTCCACTCCCTCAGGGCTATATCAATTCCGTGTAATGCCTTTTGGTCTACATGGAGCCCCGGCAACTTTCCAAAGGCTAATGGATGTAGTCTTACGGCCGCACCAACAATATGCAGTAGCCTACCTCGATGACATTGTAGTGTATAGCAAGGATTGGGAAACACACAAGCATCATTTAAAGGAGCTATTCTCATCCCTACATAGGGCTGGCTTAACCTTGAACCCCAAGAAAACAACCCTGGGCACAGATCATATAGAGTACTTGGGTTATTCTATACGGAAAGGGATACTCCAGCCACAACACAACAAGTTGGAAGCGATTCAGGAGATACCACGACCCACAACCAAGAGAGATATCAGGGCATTTTTGGGACTAGTTGGTTATTACCGACGGTTCATTCCCCAATTCTCGGAAATAGCCTGTCCTCTTACCGATTTATTAACCAACAAACTACCCAGTCAGAAAATAAAATGGAATAGTCCTCAAGAAAAGAGTTTCCAACAGTTGAAATCCTTGTTATGCAGTGCCCCTGTCTTGACTTGTCCCATTACGAGAAACCTTTTGTGTTACAAACAGATGCATCGGATCGAGGATTAGGAGCTATTTTGTCTCAACCTGACAGTCAGGGAACTCTTCGGCCAGTGTTGTACCTGAGCCGCAAGCTCTTTCCTAGGGAAGTACACTATGCAACCATGGAAAAAGAATGTCTAGCTATTAAGTGGGCCGTAGAAGCCTTACAATACTATTTGTTAGGACGGACCTTCTTCCTGGTGACAGACCATGCACCTTTGACTTGGCTGGCCACTCACAAAGATACAAATCCGAAGATACTGCGATGGTTTCTATCCCTGCAACCTTTCTCATTTCAGACTATACATGCTCCTGGAAAAGCCCAAGGGAATGTAGACTTCTTGTCCAGGTGTCCGGTGTCAGTATGGCCCGATCGTCCATACACAGGGGAAAGGCAGTGTAATCCCGTAGCGCTTCCTGACGGGATTTCCAATGTGGCGGCGGGCTTGAGAGCTCCGGAGGAGAGAGTCAGCACTCCAGTGTTGGGGGCGGAAGTGACGAGGCCAACGGAAGGGTCGGAGGCAGGTGAAAATCAAGGGGCCTGGAAGACGGGGAGGGCAGGAAAGACGGAGGTGAACACGAAGGAGTCGGTGGACTGGGAAGACGAGAGTGCCGGGACGACAGATCACGTCGGGACTGTACAGACGACAGTGAGAAGCGGCGGAGGCAAAGACGAAAACGAGGAGACAATGCCGTCGAAGGAAGAAGCCCAGATATCGCCAGGAGGCACTGTTCACAGGTCCAACCGGCCGGAAGGAGAACAAGGCGGTGGGACTCCCCAGCCACGGCCCAGGAGGGTCGTGGTTTCAGGCAAGTACCATTCCTGAAACTATTCTCCCTGGAAAGGTGGAAAAAGGGTCACCACTAACTTATCAGACACACGTTGCATGTGCATGTTAGACCACAAGTAGCATATGGGTGTTGGTGACAGGAGGCACGATAACAGAGGTTAGGACTCAGGGAAAAGCGTCTTTATCCCTGGAAAGGTTTGCGCACATGAGGTGACGGTGAAGGGAATACTAAAAACAGAAAGAAAGTATAGAGGCCTGACTTTGTCCCATATTTGTTTATTTCGAGGGAGCAAGCCAACCTTTCCTGTTCTTCTGGGACGGCCGGGGCTGGACAAGGAGGAGTGAGAACCAGAGAAGGAGAGCCACGGACAAGCGGGGACGCAGTGATGAAACTGACCTGTTGAATAGAGACTCCTTTGTTACTCCCCTTTTTTCTGCTGTCCTTTGTGACTTTAGGAGACACAGTGCTGATCCCCTGACCTACGTTCATTCTGTACAATAAATAGCACTTATTCCCTACTATCTAGTAGTCTTGTATGACCTGAAAGACCACAACGCACCACCGAATATATGAGACAGGCGGCAAAGCGGGCAAGCTTTTGGCCTGGCTAGACCAGCGCCAAAGGGCGGACAGATGGGTTCCGGCGGTTAAATATCTGAGAGAGATTGCGGAGACCTTTGCAGATCATTACGCGGCGGTCTATTCCGCCAAAACACAGTATACAGAACAGGAATCCTCGGAGTTCCTGAAAGATATTAAGCTCCCATTCTTAACCATAGAGAAAAGTCAACAGCTAGAAGAAGACTTAACGGTGACTGAAGTAACTCAGGCCATAGGAGCCTTGAAGCCGGGCAAGCTATGGGACCAAATGGCATCCTGATTGAACTGTACAAACTTATGGCGCAGGTAACAGCACCCCATCTGCTAGCCATGTTTCAAGAAAGTAGAGACATAGGAACACTGCCATCAGATCAGAGGTTGGGAACAATAGTTGTAATACACAAAGAGGGAAAACCCAGGAACCAATGTGCCTCATAAAGGTCAATTTCTTTACTAAACGCAGAAGTGAAAATCCTAGCGAAGCTGCTGGCCCAGTGGCTTTTACCCTTACTTCCGGCCTTGGTCCGTCCGGATTTATGCCAGGGCGTAACACTGCCCTAAATCTCCGACGCCTTCATGGAGTTATTGGGACGCGCACATAGAATTAGGGAGGAGGCAGCGGTCCTGTCCCTAGATGCAAGCATGGCCTTTGATACGATTGAGTGGCTGTACATGATAGCAGTGCTCAAACACATGGGATTTGGGCCCTGATTCCTTTCATGGCTTAGACTTCTATACAGAGACCCCTGTGCACAAGTGATGGTAAATGGGGTAAGATCCCGCATATTCTCGCTACATCGAGGGACGAGACAGAGTTGTCCCCTATCCCCACTTATTTTTGAACTAATGGTGGAGCCGGTGGCGGCAGGGATCCAATAATCCGGGGCCTACGGTGGTCGGAAGACTGGGAGGACAGGATATCGCTCTATGCAGACGATGTCCTCCTGTATGTAGCATCCCCCAGAGCCTCGATAACGAGAATATTAAATATCTTCGCCACGTTCGGAAGGTTTTCCGGGTACACTATCAATTGGGCATAGTCAGTGGTCTATGTTCTTAGCGGACCGGGGCCAACTTTGCCGGCAGACTGCGAGGTCCAAGTGACCTCAGAGGGCTTCAGATACTTGGCAATCTTTATTACTGGAGACCCCGCGGTCTATACGGCTCGAAATTTGCAGCCCCCTCTGGACCCTCTAAAAAGCGACATCTGTAATTGGCGGGCCCTCCCACTCTCACTGCTGGGTAGAGCGGCATTGTTCAACATTATGGCGCTGCCTCGTTTTTTGTATTTTCTCCAAAATACTCCCTTCCCAGTTCCAGACACATATTTCAATACCATTGATAGCTTGGTTTGCACGTTGCTGTGGGAGGGGCGTCCACAAAAGATCGCCCTAGGTAAACTAACGCGTAGCTGGGATGACGGCGGAATAGCACTGCCACACATTCAAACATACTACAGGGCAGCTCAGTTGGCGACGGTCAATCGATGGGTGCACCAGCTACTGACGGAGCAAGCTTATACAATGGACAGATTAGTGACGCAGCCAAGAGGCTACCTCCATGCATTATATACAGATCCGCGCCGCCTTTCTATTGAAGGTCCCACGGCAGTCACAGTCCGACAATGGCATCTGGCATTGGCCAAGATGGGATGAAAAAATAAACTTACCAAGGCCACCACGTTCTGGGAGTCATAACATTTAGGTGCATGGAAATTTAGACAAACCTTTAGTAAATGGGACCTAATAGGAATCTCGTAGTTGGGAGACCTGCACACGGGGAGTAAAATCCTATCTTTTGAGGAATTGCAAACGACTTACGATTTGGCCAAAACAGAATACTTTCACTACCTCCAAATTAGACATGTCATACAAGCAGCGGTGCCCCGGGGATCGAAGCTTCCAGAGTCGTCCCCCCTCGATTGTAGACTGCTCGAAGAACACCTGACACGTAAGGCAATTTCACTCACATATCGAAAGCTGATCAATAATCTTCCTGATACGCTTGGAACACTAAAAGAACGATGCTCCCACGACATAACGGACTTGCAAGACGAGGACTGGCCAGAGGCACTGGCCTCCCCGAGAGAAGTGGCCATTAGGGCCCGTTTTCGACTAGTTCAGTTAAAAATCCTACATAGAACTCACATATCATGCACTAACCTAGTAAAGATGGGACGTAGGACTGACTATCTGTGTACCACAAACTGTGGTGAGGTTGGGTCTTTCTACCACATACTCTGGGCATGTCAGGAGATCCAGGTCTATTGGCAGGCGATACTATCTTGCATGTCGGAGGTGGTGGGGGAGGAACTGGCACCTTCGCCCAAATGGTGCCTCCTAAATGTGTGGGAGGACTCCAACCTGGGGCGAGCAGAACAAACATGGGCTATGCTGGGTTTAATGGTGGCGAAACGCAACATAGCACGACAATGGGGGGTAGCCGTGATTCCCAGGATCTGGGATTGGAAAAAGACATGGACTTGTAGTGTAGCTCCTATTTCCCTAATAGGCTCTGTGCATTGGAATAATATATCCTATAGGCTTGACATAGGACTGAGGTCGGTATGTCCCTATCGAGTATATTAAACTTAATTACTTGTGCCAGCTAGCTCAGAGGCCACTAGAAACTCCTTGGATAACAAGAAGGGAGTAGTTTCTGGCAGCCGCAAAACATGACCACTTTGTTTTCCTTTAGAATCAGAACGTGTCCCAGAGTCGTAGAAACAATAGATAACTATTTCACTCAGCTCAATCGTGCATACTTAGTTTTCCTCAAAGTCACACAGAAAGAATAGACGGGCGTTTCAATAAAAGATTTATTGAACAGTCTTGTTTCTCGTGTAAGTTAAATGTGCTGTTATGATCACAAGACAGTATGCAAGATAAATAATGTACAGCGTAAGCAGTAGAAATAAATAGTACTGCGATAGCATTATCTTTAGCAGATATTCATTTACATAAATAACACAGACTAAAAATGCGAGTACTCATACGATGCGTTTCTAAGCTAGTTCTACCCCAATGAACCTAACCTAGGTGTAGGGAGAGGTCTGAAGTAGGTGAAGTATTCCTTACTATGGTATACTAAGAGTATGTTAAGTCTAGTATGCCTAGTATGCCAAGAGTCCCTCTAGGTTCTAGTCAGCTCCATACCTTAAGAATGAGAGAGGTGGGAATCTCTTGCCAGACTCAAACTCCAACACCCCGCAAGGGAAGTCAGATCACTGGAAGCTGGATTCTCTGCGTGCAGGGATGACAGCGTCTTCTCAGTGCGTCAGGCCGGGAAACGGGCTCCTCTAAAGTCGAGGTCTCCTCTAGTTTACAAGGGCTAGGGAAGGTATATTTATACCTGAGAGGTACCTCAGAAAGTTAGCATTGACGTGAATCGGACAGCGGAAGACGCCATGAATGAACCCCTAAGGTATAATGGTTCATGCATAATAGATGAGTCCTTGAAGAAATCAATAGTCCTGTGCTAGGGAAACTCCCGAAGCCTAAGGGTCTGTTCTTCAAGAACTCGTTGTGACGTTAGGGTGGACGGATGTCGGAGACCATGCCTGTATTTGGAGTGCACGGTTTAATGCCTAAATAAGGACTTGGATTTTATGCCTATATAAGGGCAGGGCGAATTGTGCCTATATAAGGACATGATACAGGAAAACCTATATACGGACACCCTAAGAGGAATACAACAGACTGGTGTATGGTGGCAGAAAAAGCAATTTATGTTGAGAGGGTACCCGAAAATATGGGGAAAAATTTGGTTCAAATGGAATGATTATAGGGGGAATCTATGTACTCCACTGGTGGGAGAGACTTTATTTTCCAGGATTCAGGCAGAGTCGGATGGTATTCTGCCACAAGGAGAGGTTTGATTGCTGTAGGGTTTTGAGAGGGGCTGAGACATACCTTGTACTGTGCTGTAACAATGTTTGGTCTATGACTGTATGTGCACAAAGGTCAAGTTGTCATTTCTTCTCGTTGAAATAAAAAGATATTTAAAAAAAAGTATATCAGACATGGTTTGGAAGTAATGATCGGTAAGATTGTTCACACTCGTAATTTTTGTGGGAGGAGGGAGGAGGTTGCGGCTAATAGTAATTTGATCGGATAGATTAATGTTTCTCAAGTCTCTAGACCTTTTGGTTTAAGAGGTTGGCCCTGTCTAATCAGCATCTTTTCCAGGATGAAAAAGGAGATTAGGGGGCCGATTCCGATCTCGGTCGGAGACGCACCTAACACCATTTGGTCGGGAAAAAAGCCATGCGAATGCCTGTTTCCCGACCTATCCGCACATTATTCCGAACGAGCAAGTACGATGCGCACAACAGCATAGATTCCGACCCAGTCGTACTCACCCAATCCAGGTCCTGTTCCCCGACCGAGCCGGATCCGTAATCGTAGAATCGAGCCGCACGGAAGCAAAAATGCAGCCCCGTCCGGCCGGACAAGTACGATGCGCATCCCGTACGTGCCGAACCCGTCCCT